>CM077308.1:48177743-48782166 GCA_039655065.1 Glossophaga mutica
GTGTGAAAGTGCTTGGTGAACTTGTTTAGGTGTCAGGGCTGCCCACATGGCCTGTGGGAGCCCGGCCGGGCCTATGCAGACCACACCCGCCTCCACAGTCTGCCTTCCATCAGTCAGCAAGTGAGGTGCACGCTGCTTCTGTGCCAAGAGACTCTCCCGAGTCTGGTTTTGGTACAGGGTGGGCCTAATCTTATGACAGGCTAAGTGGTCACTTCCCTAATACTTGGGTGTGGGGGGGTGGCACAAAAAAGGACCCTGCGTTGCTTGGATTCCATTGAAAGCACCATGTTAATTGACTTATGGCCTTTTCCTTCAATGGGTACTCAGCAGCATGTCAGCCATTTCAACCCGTCAGGAAGAAATCGGCAGTGCCGGCAGCAGCCCAAGATGTAGGATCTGGACCAGGGGTCTAGGGAACATCTCTGCAGCCGTTAAGGAGGGGGGCTCTGGAGTCAGATACACCCCAGGCGTGTGTGCTACTTACCAGCTGTGTGCCCTCAGGCAAATCCCTTTACTTCTCTGAATCTCAGATCCATACAGATTATAACCCCCCACTTTGCAGGCCTTGTGCAAACCAGATGATGCACCCTCTGAGGCAGGACCTGGGTGATGGGAGGTGGTACCCACCCTGCTCTGAGAGTAGGGACCGGGTGAAGGTGTGTGGAGTCTACACTGGGAAATTCTAGCACTCCAGGTCTCCCCTAGACCAGCTGGAAAGCCTGCTCCCCACAGCGAGACTCTGAAGACCTTAGAAACTTGTTACTTCAGTGTTTAGCTCATGCTCGAATACCAGGTTCTGCTCCAGAGTGCTTCAGTGGTACCTTGTAAGCCAGGCAAGGCAGTGCTTACCATACACCCATTTTATAGGCATTAATGACGAAGAGCCTGTTTTGTGGTTTCTACACCTTTCCCAGCTCATGATCCCAAAAGCACACCCAAAAGCACAGGGAAGTCTGGTGGACTCATGTCCACCCGTCTGGGACATAAGCCTGCTGGACGATCCAGCCAGCTTGCCTAGTGTGACTGCCTGTTTCCTCTAGTGTGTAACAGTGAACAGCCTGCCTCATGGGGTTTAAGGTGCACCCATTGCCAGGAGCCTCTATTTATGCTGACGCCCTGCAGCTCGGCAGTGGACAGCCTAGATGAGGTGTCTGCCTTCACCTTAAATTGACTCATGGTACCCAACTGTCCCTCTTGGGGATTGAGACACCTTAATTTGTCAGAAGCTGGGCCCTCTGTTCTCCAGAAACCTAATATCCTGGACCCCTTGCCCAGGCACTGAAGGGCCTAGCCTCCAGCTCAAGACTGATGGGGAAGGAGCAGTAGCACCAGCCGCATTAGGCTGTGACATCATTTTCTCTGCCTGGCTCCACAGCTGCCTGATTCCCACAGGACCCCAGCAAAGGTCCCTGGGAGGCAGGAGTCCTGGTCTCAGATCAGCTGACAATGTCCTGTGTGTCCCTGGCCACATAACCTCTCAACCCTCATACCCTTCAGACATCCACAAGATGGGCCATGGTGGCTTAACTCAAGGCCCAGCTCTGCATGATACAATTCGGGACTCTGGGACCTCAGAGTCCCTGACCTCTTGAGACAAAAGTAGTCCTGCCCACCTGCTTTCCTGAGGACAGGTGGCAGGGAGACAGAAAGTGTCAACCCCTGTGCAGCCTAAGCCTTGGTTTGTCACTGCCTGCTTGGGATCTCTGGCCTGGGGACAGGGTGAGCCTCCAAGGAGAAAGAGCCCTCTGGCCAAGGGCAGATGTGTGTGTCCTGCAGCCTGCCCTCCCAGGGCAACAGACTCTCTCTAAGGATGGATGGGAACCTGGAGGATGGGAGGCAGCCCGACTTGCCCTCACTAGGTCTGGGACTTCAGGGTAGGTTTCCATTTGTAAAATGGAGTAAAATAAGCCCGTGATATCTAAAATTCCCAAGTTCCTCTAAATCTTCCAAGAAGCAGTGGCATACAGGGCAGACAGGAACACTCATGTTGCAGACAGACAGGTAAACAGGCCTGAGGCCAGCTCAGGGGCTGGAAAGGCAGTGCCGGAGTACCGGGCGCTGTGGGAGTCAACGCTCAAGTAGTCTGGAGAGAGCAAAGTCACTGCCGTGACTCTGGGCTGCTCCTTTACTTGCCACTTCAGCCTGGGGCCTAGTTTGGAAGAGAACCAGCCGGACCAGTTTGGACACTGAGGTGGAAAGTGGGTTACACCCACTTTTCCAAGTCAGGGTAGCTCCTCCCTTGCCCACCAAGTGCCAACAGGAACCATTAGATTAAGATCTCTGGTGACGGCTATGAGAGAGGGAGGAGACACCAAGGTTGAGCTTGTTTTATGGGTGATGTGCTCTCTGGGCTTGGGGACAGAATCTTGAAGAGCTGGGCTGAGAGGCTTGGGATCCTGGTTGGTGTCAGGCCTCCCACAGTGTCAACTGGGACCCACTCCACCAGGACTGAGAGGCCATGGGGAGATGAGGTGGGAGGAAAGGAGAGTGTAGGGAGAGGAAGGGGGTGGTAGAAATGGGAGCAGAAGGGGTGCGGAGTGAGGGGAGGGGAGGGGAGGGGAGGAGGAGAGGGGAGGGGGGGAGGGGGGGAGGGGAGGAGGGGAGGAGGGGAGGAGGAAAAAGGAAGCAGGGCCTGGCTGGAGCCGGAGCCAAAGCCAAAGCCAACCCAGAGGTAGTCAGGTTGGCAGCAGGAGAGGCTCAAAAGGGGGCCTCCCGGGAAGTGCGGGAAGCCATGAGGGCCCGTTTCAGCTGCTCGTAGGTGACGAACATCACCACGTTCCAGGAACCCAGACGGAGGAAGGAGGGCATGAACCTGGAAGGGGGAAAACACAGGTCATGGGAGCACCTCCACCTCCTGCTGACCCCAGTGGGCCCTGGCATCCAATCCAACCCAGCCTCTCTGTCCCAAAGGAGGTCGGGAGGGCCCAGTGACCAGCGCCTCACAGCTGTGTGGCTGTGACCAAGAACCCTCTGAGTCTCCATTTTAATACCTTTCAAGTAGGTAGCAACTCTTCGAGGAGGGAGTTAAGAGCATGAGAAAAGGCTGGTGAAATACTAGGACCATGATCAGAAATCACTTAACACTTGGTTGCTACTCAGTTCCAGGTGGCTCTCTCCCACCTGTGTGATCGCAGGCCTGGAATTGGGTGGGGTGGACCATAGGCTCACCCTTTGTAGAAGGCCCGGGGACCCTCCTTCTGGAGCATAGTGAGAGCACAGTGGCCAGCGCTGCTGTACTGGCCCAGGGCAGAGTTCATATATCTCGTCTTGACCACATCCACAGGGGAGGCAATGACGGTGGTGCAGAAGCCTGCCCCGAAGGCAGAAGTGAAGTGACAAGGAAGGTCATCTGTCAAGGAGATGGAGCAGGCAGAAGAGTCAGGACTCCTCACCCCATCATTCCAGAAGGAAAGAGATTACTTAAGTAGCTGAGGTCTTGTGGTTTTAGAGAGACAAAGGCTCCAGGTGGGATGCCTCCCTAGATCCTAAGCAACATTTTGTCCACCTCGCCTCAGGGCCTCAGTGTGCAAAGTGGGAGCTTTATCTCAACTGGCCTCAAGGCGGCGAGTGAGAAAGAGAGCTCCCTCCACAAGCAGAGGGAACAGGATGACAAGATGTGCTCCTCAGGCAACCCAATTCCCACAGCTGATCCTGGGTTGGGGGAAGGATAAGACCCAGCACCACCTACCCTAACTCACCTGTCATGAGGTTGGCTTTCAGGAGGGCATCCTTGATGAGGTCGTAGGTCACCAGCTCAGCACAGTTGACAATAGCATTACGAGCAATATTGGGAGAGGTCCCTACAGAAGGAAGGGGCGCCAATGTGAGACCAGGGATGGGGGAGGAGGGAGAAAGGGAAGAAGAAACATCTGGTACACACCTTTCCAGAGTCCACGGAACCCTTCCTTTCGGGCAATGGTCTTGTAGGCATCAATGGTGCTTTGGTACCTCTGGCTACCTCCGGCCCGGGCCTGAGCCTGGAACCGGACCTTCACCACATCCGTGGGCTGGGCCACAGCCACAGCCAAGGCACCGGTGGTGCTCCCTGCCAAGAGGCGGCTCCCAATGCCGGCGTCTGTGGGGGGAGAGCCACGGGGGTCAGCGTCTAGCTGGGCCCGGACTCATTTTCTGCTTCTCCTCACCAAATACACCATGTGACTATAATCTCTTGCCTTTCAGAAATAGGATCCACGCCAAATCTTGCTCTAAGAACTCCTCACATCATCAAACAAAACGTTACCGTGTCTACTACTTGCTAGACACTGGGATACAGTAGGGATTAGGACAAGGAGAGACTTGGTGCTTTCCTTTACAGAGTATTTTCATTTACTTCACTGAACCTGCATGACAGCCCTAAGAAACTAGAATTGTTTCCACTTGATGAATGAGAAAACCTAGGCTCAGAGAGAAGTCGCTTTTCCAAGGACTGGGACGTGAAACTTGGGTTTTCACCCCAGATCTATTTCCCCTGCTGTGTCATCTTGGGAAAAGCCAACCCATGACCTGCGTCCTCAGTTCCCACATGTGTAAACAGTGCGGGCATGGAGTGCGGAGAAGAAATGAAAGTGCTGGCCTAGAAAGCTAAAGTCCTAGGTGTATTTTCTGGCTTCCCACTGTGTGCCCTTGGCCAAGGCCCCCTCCCGCCAGCCCCTGCAAGCCTCAGTGTCTTCACCTGTAACACAGGGACAGTGCCACCTCCTCTCAAGGCAGTTGTGAGAGCTGTCATGGGAGGACCCCTGCTCAGAGCTGGCACAGCCCAAGCTCTGGACTCATTAGGAGAATCAGGGCCCTTTCAGTTTTCCCTTCCTCTGACCCTCAGGATCGCAAGGGCTAAAGGAGCTCCGTAGCAAAATGAACTAGGATCCATCATCACTGAGAAGAAAAGGCCAAGGAGCCTAGGGCCCCACTCCACACTTACGCTCAGAGCCCTTGGTGTAGAACTGCTTGACGGAGTCATAGAGGCCAATGCGGACAGAAGCGAAGCTCATCTGGCGCTGCAGGCCGGCGACCAGCCCGTTGTAGAGGCTGCGGGGACCCTCGGTGCGCACCATGGTCAGGATGGTGCCCAGCACGCCGCGGTACTGGACACTGGCTGCCGCTCTCAATGCCCCCTGCTTTTCTCCTTGGATCTGCACGGCCAAGACAGGTAGGGGGCTAGGCAGGTTGCCATCTCCGTCTGCCGCCATTCCTATGCTCCCAAATGTACAGTCCCAAACACCCCACTGGCCCTTGAGGAATCCGCATCTTGGGAAGGGAACAGACCAGACACCACCAAGACCCCTAAGTTTCATCCCCTCACCTGCAGCCGGACTTTGGCGGTATCCAGGGGAAAGGTGATGAGATCCGCAATGCAGGCAGCTGTGCCGGCCCCCAGGAACTTCACGGTGGCAGTAGGGGGCACATCTGTGGCCTTGAACCCAACCATGATGCTTATTTCCTGCTACCTCCCAGAAGATGAAGAAAAATTGGAGAAGGGGGCACCTTCAACCAGCAACAAGACGAGATAGAGGAACTCTGCCGGAATCTAAGCCAAGGAGAGAGAAGCCCCATCATCATTAGTACCCCTTGGCCCTCCCTGCTCATCACCCCCACCCATGCCTTCCCCAACAGCACCACCTCCCTAAGCAAGGACCAGAGCAACCCTATGAGGGAAAACAGGAGTGAGTTCTGGGGGTACTGAAATAGGGGCTGAAGAAGCAACTCCTGCCTGCAGAACCCAAATTCAGTGAAGAGCTCCCTCCCTTTCACCACAGGGAGCCTGGATCACAGATACTCTAGTGCTGTCTCTAACAGGCCGTGGCCCAGGCCTCTGTCCGCTGGGTCCAGAGATTTCACAGATGATGCCCACGTTTCTGCTTCTGTGGGTCTGTCTGGAAAGCAGGGAGCAGTGAGGAAAAGGTTTCAGCCAGACCAGATCCTGATAGGCACAAACCTGTAGGCTTATGACCTTGGTTTCTTAAGCAGGAGAGGTTCCTGTGGGTCTGGAATTGTCTAAGTCTGGAAGCAAAGGAATGGATAACCCAGTTTAGCTCCTTCCCAGCCCTCACATAGCTTGGGTTCTCCTGAATCATTCCTTCAAGACTGCTTTACTAGGTTCTGGTTCACTGAGATACAGAAGACAGTATCTACCCCGGAAGGGCCCGACTGTCTGGCACAGGGAGTGGGCAGGTGACTCAAGTTGCACTGGGGCTTGTAGGACATAATGTTAAAACTGCAGAGGAGGGAACACTCCCAACAGGAGAGAGGTAAGGAGGAGTGGGTAATCAGATTTGGAAAAGGTAACATTTAGCCAGAACTTGAGGGATGATGGGCAATTCTCGGGGCTCAGAGTAGTGCTTAGGTGCTCGACGTTCTTCCCTGGCCTGCTGTGTGATTCAAGGAAGACCATCTCCCCTCTTCTACCACAGGGGAACCCATGTCTTCACCACAAGGGGTGGGGATGGGGAGATGCAAGTTAGAGATACAGAGTGACACAGGAAACCAAAAGCTACAGTTTGTTCTCAGAGTTGGAACAACACCCTTCCCTCCCCCACTTAGGGAGGAAGTGAGCCCAGCACCCCAGTGGGGGAGAATGACCTGCTTCTCTCTCCCCTGAGCTCACTTCTCTCATTTCCTAGGAGCAGCTGCTCTGAACCCAGTCTGACTGGCTGCCCCAGTTGCTGGGGCCAGGAGGAAAGAGCTGACCAGTCTTCGCCCAAGTAGCTGGGGCAAATAGGGAAGTCTAGAGCCTACTCACGGCTCAGGTGCATCAGAAACTCCTATAGGACAAGGCTTTTCCTTTCACTGGAGCGTGGCTCACTTTAGGCCCAGTGAAGATGGGCACTCAAATGGCACAGTGGGTTGATGAAGATGCTCCGACCCCCTACCATCCCCGCTCCGACATCCCCATCCCCTGGGGCACCCTATTACCAGGCTCACCCCACAGAGCAGCCTATGAGGCACCAATATTTCCACATTAGAGATAAAGAGCGAACTTGGTGAGAGAGCCACTCCTACAGCTCCAAAGCTTTCGCTGTTTGCTTTGTACCAGTGCCCAGCTCATTTCTTTCCTGCCGTTTTCTCAGGCCCAGGCACCTGCAGGGCCTTCCACAACAAAGTCCGACAGCCAAATTCTCTTGTGCCAGCATGACAGTTCTGAGAAGGTGAAGGCAAATGGCACCCTGCCTATGGGCATCAGAGACTTGATGACATTAGCCTCATGTCCTGAGTTCGAGCTGGGTTGAGGCTGTAGTGAGCACCGGAATAGAATAAGACCCACCCCTGCCCACGTCAAAGACAAGTGCAGAGACTCAGCTGCCATTCTGAATGTTGCCTTGGGTTTGCCACAAGTCAGGTCCTTCGGGGGCATAAGTATGAGGGTAAAGGTCACCTCTGCTCAAGACCTTACTATGAAGAGTTAGTAAAACTCAGGCCTAGAAAAAGTTAATCATATTTTACAGTTCCCAGCAAACAACAGTTTCAGTGTCCAAAAAAAGTACATCTCATTTCTAGTCTGCGTCTCAGGGACAGTCAAAGCTGGAGTCAGAAACATGGAGTTAGAGGAGCAGGTTCATGTTCTCCTGATTCCCAGGTCACCCAGGGCCAGTCACTGTACCATCTGGGCCTCAACTTCCTCCTTTGTAAAATGGGGGCCATTATCCTTGGTTTGTCAGGGTCAGCTTAAGATCCAGAATGAGACCAGGGATACACGACAGTGCTTTGTGAACTGGGAAGAGCAGCTTCACCGGGGGTGGGGGGTGGTGATTTTTGTTAATGCCCTGCTGACCAATCACCCCTAACCCAGACTATAGGGCTAGGAGGCAGCTGGAGATCCCCCCTAGACTGGACTCTTACCCGGCTTTGTAAGGTCTCACGCTGAGGCCTCTAAGATCAGGCTTCTCTAAAGGTGTCCCGTTCTTCAAAGCTGCCAGCAGCTATCATAGCCCGATCTTGCTGGTTTTCCATAGAAAATGGCTGGGAGACGAAACACCTAAAGTTCATACTATGTGTCCTGTGGATAATGGCAAAGAAGGAGAGTTCAGAAGGAAATTCACCTTAAAGGACCACACCCCAACAAAGAAAGGGCCCTGCCCAGGTACACAGTCCACTCTGTGCCTAGGAGGAACAATCCATTTCCCTGGGGCTGCTGGGGAGTAACTAAGTGCACACAATGGAGGGGGGAAATGGACCCAGGAATTCCGCCCTCCCCACCCACGTCTGCTCTCTCAGTGTAACACATTGGCTCTTTCAGACTTCTGCTTTGGTGGCATGCAGTTCTCTGGAAAGCATTCCTCAGCCCAGTCAGCAGGAGCGAATGGGCAGGAGTCATGATGGGTCAGAGACTGCCTCGGAGTCCACTAGGCCGCAGGGCAGGGCTGCGAGGTTGGAGGATGGGGCCCAGCAGAAGCCGGTTCAAGCAGCTCAAAACCACACCCCAGCAGAAATAGCTCCAGCAATGGCCTGGAGCCCCCGAGGGAGGGAGAGATCATTCCGGTCATTGCAAATGGGCCAGAAGGTCCCCACCCAAGGCAGGGCTGGGCATTCTGGCCGACGGAAGGGGTTGGGAGGGTGAAGGTTTACATTGCAGCCAACTGAACGCGAACGGCAGAGAACAAAAGCGAGATAGGAAAAGGGTGAAAGAAGAGATAAAGACAGGTCGGACATAGAGGAAAAATACAAAATAGTTTGGGTGTAGGAGAGAAATTCGAGAGGGAAGCACGCGGGTCCTTTCGGCCAGGGTGGCGGGCGTGGAACACGTGTAGCAGGAGCAGGGCTGGGGCAGGGCTCACCGGGCCGCAGGGAGAACAGAAGACGAGAGAGCGGGTGGGTCAGTCTGTCCGCAGTCGAGGGTGCGCGGAGGGAGCGCAGACAGTACTCGTTCCGAAGGCGCAAGGGTTGAGGCTTGCAGTTGGGACTGGCGGAGGCTGCCGCGGGTACTTAAGTCTTGGGGGCAGGGCCTTCGGGGAGGGGCGGGGCTTCCAGGCCGTTAGGCTTCCAGGCGCAACCCTCGCGAGCCGCCGCCTTTCCGCCGGGGCCCACAGGGCGCGCCCTTTCCTCCACTCCGGTTTCCGTAAGGGCGGCGGGTTCTCGCGTCTACCCCTTAGATCTCCTTCTCCCGCCGTCACTCCCTCCCCCCCATTCCGCCAACGTTGTGAGAATGGAAAGACTGACGCCGGGAAAGAAGCAGAGGCTGCCCAGGGTCACACACGCCTCTGCCCCCAACCTTCCCCGCCAGGGCTCTTTCTAACAGCGGCCGAGAGCCCGGGGTGTAAGCGCGGCCTTCCTTTGTTTCACTGGCCCGGTCCGCCGCGCGGGCCTCTGCAAACCGCCCGCCCGCCTACCGCGGGCGCGGGCTCCGACCGGCCTCGCTGGCGATTGGTTCAAGTCACCGCGCTGTCAGAGGAAGGAGCCAGTCCGAGCGGTGGCAGCAGGTGTCCGGCAACCGCCAACGGTCGCTGGGAACAGCTGGTCTTCATCCTCCCGCCGAGAATCAACCTGTCCCTGGGGACCCGACGGGGCTGCCGGCCTGGGTGGGATTGGGACACCTAGCGTGACGCGAGCGGGTCCGCGCCCCGTGAGTGAGACAGCCGAACAGGGCCCGCCCGGGCTGTGGCCGGGACAAGCACGAGCGTTAGGTCTCTGTTCGCCCTTGGACTCCGTGTCCCTAGAGTGTGTACCCTCTGTCCCTTGCTGTTTTCATCCTTGTCTGCCTCCAAGGACTGCTGTAAGGGAAGCGGTCTCCCTGAGTGCACTGTAAGCTCCTCCAGCCCGGGAAGGTATTTCCTGTGTTTTAGTATCACAACACTCCAAGGGCCGATGTATACATATGCTACTACAGGCTCAGTATGTGCAGTTTGGGCTGCTGTTGGAAGTGCCTTGAAAGGTGAAACTGGGAGGACCAGGGGAAACGAACGTTTGGTGAATGCAGTTACTATGTTCAGGTTCAGTGTGGATACTGCCTGTGAGGCCGGTATTAACCTCCATTTTATAGAAAACAGAGTCCCAAGAAGGTTAAATCACCTGCCTAAGGTCACACAGCTAGGAAGTGGTGAGCTCTCCCTTAAATCCTGGTCAGTCAGGCTCCATGCGTGTGTTTTCTGTATTGTCCACAAGCAGAAGGGCTTGTCAGCTGAGGAAACTATAGCTGGAATGGGAATGGATAATTATAGTAGACGTCCAGGAAAAAAACATCCCAACCTATAGAAAAGTTTTATAAGAGTTTATTTTAGCTAAAGTTTTTAGGCACTGCCTGGAGGCAAGATCTCAACGGATTAAGAAAATGCTCTGGAGAAGGGCAGTTTTGCAGTTCCTTTTATGCATTTAGAATTAGGGGAAATATAAGGAAGGTACTATGTGAAATCTGATGGTAGATTAAGGAGGTGGGAGAAAGTAAAGCAGGGAAACTTCTAGGATTGGATAAAAAGCAAAATGGAGAAACACTTCTACAATACAGTGGTGGGTATAGGAGAGTTAACAACGTTTACAATACCTAGAGATGGCATGTGGGGGACAAGATAACAATGAGGAGTTCTGTGGTCTCCTGCTCTGCTGGTCTTATGTTCTGATGCCTATGGTTGTGCTTTTGAGGAGTCTAGAAAAGAAAATTACTCTGACATTTCAGCATTTCTGGCATTTTCTTATGTTATCCTAGATACGTAAGAAAAATGGTCATGGCTCACTTAAGGTAAATGCCGACTTTTGCTATAGGCCTGGCATGTGACTACCTGCTGTGAACTGCCTAGTTAGGTATTTGTGATAAGACTATCCTGTGCGGTTATTTTCGGTCACTGAACTTCTCGGGCCTGCCACGTGGTGCCCCTGAGCAGGTCAGGTTTATTACATAGTCCCTTCCTCATTCACACAGGAAAGAAAAATACCTGAGCATATGGCCCTGGTGGAAGAAGAAGCAAAGTGGAAATTGAAAAGTCAAGTTAAAAAATTATTTCTGGCGCCGTGAGGTCTCCCATCCACTGCTGGTCCTATTAAATAGGAAATCAGTAAGTTTTGTGGATCCTGTAGAGAGAGACCCAAACTGCTTATAGTGGCTGTGTCAGTGTAAACTCAAGTGCAAAAGCCAGACTAGCTTAAGGTGGTAAAGCACACTTGGAAAGGCTGCCTCCGTGTGAATATCCAGTGTTGAAGCACCTTCCTAGAATGACTGGACAAAGTAAAGGGCATGTAGCGAGAGTTTTCTAATGGAATGCCAGAGTTTTTGAAGTCTTTCTTTTCTGCAAAGATTGTTTATAGCAGTTTTCCTACACACTTTCTCAATTCAGAGCTAAGCAGCTAAACAGCTCTGAACTGAAAGGAGGAACATCTCAGGAGGAAACCAGTTGGCTCCTGTTGTGGCAACATCAGAATTCTGTTTTGTTGCTGAGTCCTTAGGTGCCTCCTCAATGTTTACGATGATTCTGTGCTTTCATTTTCTCTGAGCTGGAAATTAAGTCAGGTTCTCCTTTCTCACTGCAAGCAGCACCCAGTTTTCTGTTTGCATGTTGGCTGCAAGCATAGACATGAGGACATATACACAAAAATCCCTACAAGCCCACTCCGTTCCTTGATATTGCCTGTAGACACCCATATTGACACAAGCAAACTCTCGTTGTAGCTGTTTTACCAAACAGAAAAGGTTTCTCTCATCTCATCATTTAACATCTGAGCTAGTCTGAAATAGGGGTTACATCAGGATTATGACTCCCAAAATATTATTAATGCTCAGTAGTAACCCTGAAATATATCTGATGGTTTTTGAAGTCTTGTACCTTTAGACAGTAAAATCTATGAGGATCCGACTTCTAGTCAGTGACTTCTAGATAACTGGTCAAATATCCTGGGAAGTACTAGCTGCTGATGGACTGAATCCATTAGTGAGAGGAGCCATGGAAAGAGGCAATGTATAACTTTTGTTTAGAACTCTGCTGTAAATTGCTGGGTCTAAATCAATAGGCTCCCAGAGCATAAGAGACACAGAAGAAAACCATAACTGGCTTGTTCTGGCTCCACAGTCATGTGGCCGTGTCATGAATACGCAGAGGCAGTGTTGTGTTTCTCAGAGTGAGTGCCTGATCTAACTCTCTCAGCACTTCTCTACCGGTGTTTTGAACCTTTCCTAGTTCTGTAAGAAAGGTTTCCAGAGACTTATGTGAGAATTTGCCAATTTTTGGTGAAAGATTGCCCCTCATTATAAAGTTAAGAGTTGAATCAAATAGGAAATCCATAAGCTTTGTGGATCCTGTAAAGAGACCCACACTGCTTATATTGGTTGTGTCAGCTGGATCTTGGTGATTTTTATCAGTATCAGAACTGACAAAGCTCCTACTTTCCTCATCATCTAGTGATAAAAATACTTTTAAATCTGTTTACAGATCAAACATTGAAGTTGATCCACATTATCTCTCTCTCTTCTTACAGGCAAAGCCTAATCAACAATACGTGGAAATGCCATTTTTTAAAAAGATTTTATTTATTTTAGAGGGAAGGGAAAGGAGAAAGAGAGGGAGAGAAATATCAGTGTGCGGTTGCCTCTTGCACGCCCCCTACTGGGGACTTGGCCCACAACCTAGGAATATGCCCTGACCAGGAATTGAACTGGTGATCCTTTGGTTAACAGGCTAGCACTCAATCCACTGAACCACACCAGCCAGGGCTAATTTTTTTTTTTAAGAAACATATTTCTTTTTGGCCCTGGCTGGTGTAGCTCAGTGGATTGAGCACAGGCTGTGAACCAAAGGGTGGCCAGTTCGATTCCCAGTTAGGGCACATGCCTGGGTTGCAGGCCAGGTCCCTAGTGGGGGCCACATGAGAGGCAACCACACATTGATGTTTCTCTCTCTCTTTCTCCCTCCCTTCCCCTCTCTCTAATAAATAAATAAATAAATAAATAAATAAATAAATAAATTTATTTTTTTATTTTTCAATCCTCACCCAACTATGTTCATTGATTTTAGAGAAAGAGGAAGGGAGAGAGAGACACAGAGATTGATGTAAGAGAAACATTGATCAGTTGCCTTCTGTATGAGTCCCAATCAGGGATCGAACCTGAAACATAGGTATATGCCCTGACATGGATCAAATTCACAAAGTTTTGGTGCTTGGGATGACTGAGCCACAGTGCCAGAGTGGAAACACCATTCTTAGCAAGGAAAAGTCTATCTCAGGGACATTTGCAAGCTCTGCAACATTAGTATGCTCAACTATTGAAGGAAATACAGTTTGAAAGTTTCATCACCTAGTCATCTTGCACTCAATTCATTGCAATCATCAAGACAATAAAATTGTCATTAGATATTGATATATTTAAGTAAATAAATTATTATATAAATTATGTATCACATCATAATCTAGTGATCTAGAGAGCTGAGGACCTGAATGGGTGATGTTATCTATGGTATGTTCATGCACATCTTCATGTCATTTTTGTGATCTGACCAGCCTGCACCACCCGCCATGCGTCTATGGCAATTTCCACTGGCATTATGAGTAGATGATGTGGCCATTCTTCAAATGGACACACCATATGTGAACGTTCTTCAGATTTTAAAAAGAAAAAAATTTTTATGATCTATACTGTATCAATGTACTACTTACACTTTTATGCCAAAAAAACTTAGCCAGCCCTAGTAAAGCTGGGCAATGAAGCACACATTTTCTCATGGTTCATAATGTCCTCTGTAATCTCAGTGTGATACAAAAATGGAGTTATCTTCAGGCCTTTTACCATAATATCCAATAAATGGTGAAGGTCCAGCGCGAAGTAATCTTGACTGTGATAGTTCCTCAAAGTATTTGCATCCATCTTTCTTGACATGTTTAAATTGTTTCTGCATCATAACTGATTGTGAGTATGTAGAGGACAACCTGCTTTGCATATTTTATTCTGTGAATTTCCAAGACCCTGTCACATGATGGCAGGCAGCTTACTCCGTGGGTGGCTGTGCCTGATGTGGAACTCCACGCCTGTGTTGCAAGGGCCCTGCGACAGTGGAGGGGAGCCTGCTGGAGGCGTCACCGTCTACACTTTAGAATGCCTGTGCACTTTCTGCTGAGGGCCCCAGGTGGCTCAGCATGACAGAGAACAGGGGTGTATCAGAGGATCTAAGTTCCTTCATTAAATTATATTTTAAGAAAAAAAGGGCTTTTAAAATCATCTCTCTCATAAATAATTCTCTAGGCCCACTAACCTGCTCTCCTATGTGACCGTTCCTCAAATTTCAATGAAAACATTGGAGAATGCCTGTATTTGGCTTCTCTCCATTTCAAAAAATTTGCCTGTATAACTCTTTTATTTCTAGGTTTCTCGTATCCTTTCGTGTTTGGTCTGTTCCACCTATACCCATTATTCTGTGCTCTTCTGTTTTCTCTAGGACCTTCCTTCTGCAATGTTTCCCCCTCATCTTCAAGCTTTCCTTCCTTGTAGTGTGTGTGTGTGTGTGTGTGTGTGTGTGTGTGTGATTGAACGGGCAGGACTTTCTTTCTCCTTCCTTTTCCTGCCAAGTTTTTCCATCAATTAGCTCTCCTCTGACTTCTCAGCCTCTTACACATTTGATGAATGAGTAAATGAATGATCTCACATGCGTCTCCTCATTCACTTCATGCCAGCCACACGGGCCTTTGTTCTGTTCTTCGAACATGCCAGGCTCATTCCCACAGACTGTTCTGTTCTCTTTTCCCCGACGCTCTTCCTCAGATCTCTGCCCCGTCAGCTCCTCTCATCACCACCCTCCAACGACACACACACAGACACACAATTGCACGTCAGGTCAAAAGTAGCAGAAATTTTTAAATATGAATTTTATTTGAAAGCCAAACCAGACACTAAATCAGTATTTTTTGTTTCTTGCTTTTGTTTGTACTTTCCAGTTTGTATATGTAGATGATGTGAAATTATAATTTAAACTTAGGAAAATGCTAAGTGTAAGTGGATATTCACTTTTCCCGGGGTGCAGAGGAGTCAGCGCGGGGAAGGAAGGGTGACGTTGCCAAACATCGCCCCTGGTGCTGAGGCCACAAGTGAGGTGGGGTGGGGTGGGCTGTGTGGGCGTGTGGGGCCAGATCTGGCTCAGCCCTTGCAAACAGGAAGCCTGAAGTGAGAAAGGGAAATTCTGTCCAAGAAAGGGAAGGCAGAAAAGTGGCTGTTCTCATTTGAATACCCAAGGTGTGAACTCCTTTATTAAGTCATAATACTTTTCCAAAAATTCTGAGTCATGCTACTTTTGGCTCTCAGTTCTGCCATTTAACTCTTTTTCCCCAACCTCCACACTCTTCAAGGTGACTCCCAGTCCAGCCAGGAGTGGGGGCTGCACGGGAGGGGACGTCCTCTGGCCGCCTGTCATGCTCTGTCCGTGAGTTCCTGGTTCCTTTGGCTGCACCTCTGGTCAGCCATCTTTCAAAAACCTCCCTGGCACTTCCTCACTGTCCTGACAGCACCTTTCCCCAAGGCCTAGTCCTTATATTTACATTTGTACAGAATTTTTGCCTTTATAAAGTGTTTCCTGTCCAGCTCCCCACTTGATCCTCACGCTACCCTGGTGAAGTAGCAGGAATGGGATTTTACTCCCGTTTTACAGGAAAGGAGACCGAGGCAGTCCTCTGGATTCTCCGTGTCATCAGGGACGAGTCGCAGCCTCGCGCTGGCCCAGCAGTGCTCCTTTGGCACAGGTTTCGCGTTTTCTCTCGCATTTCCTAGGATCCCAGTGGGCTGGGCACAGCAGACACGTTGCACGCGCAGCCGGGCCCAGGGCTGATTGCAGGCTGCGCTCACAAGCTCCGTGCTGCCTGGCAGGGCCCCTCTCCACTCTGTAGCCGGCTGCCAGGTCACCGTGTGCCACTGCCGTCCAGTGCTGGCGGTCTTGTCTTTCACCTTCTAATCAGATTTTTCAGCCTACAAACTTCCACTTTATCCAAATGGATCTGTTTTGGTTTGTTCTCTCTAGCCTAAATGTTAGGCATCCAACCTAATAAGTTTCAAAAATTAATATAATTCATTTTCCATCGTGTCAGTGCAAAAGAAAAGAACGTTCTTAATCCAATGCACTGAAGACCAGTCTCCTTCCTCTTCTCCTTCTGTTTCTGGGGTCAGCAGCCAGAAGGAGCGTAAACCCGTGCGGGCCCGTGTCCCTGTGCGTGCAGACCCGCTGATTTATTCCATCCTTGACGGGTTGGTTCTATTCCATCCAAATGGCCTGTTCTATTCAAAACGGAGATTCCCGGAGCATCTGGACTTTCATCAAGGCCCGTTTCAGCTGCTCGTAGGTTACAAACATTATCACGTTCCAGGCTCCCAGTCGCAGAAAGGAGGGTGTAAATCTGATGAGAGAAACAACCCCATCGTCAGGTGGGGTGGGTGGAGCGCCCAGAGAGCCCCGCTGTGCGCCCCCCACCTCAGCGGTAGTGCCCGCAGACCTAGTCTTGTTGAGTGGTGAGCGTTTTCTAGGGTCGGTTCAGTCTGGCTTCTCTGCCGAAGGGGTTTAGGCAGAAGTTGGAACCAGGAAAGAAAACTAACATTTTTAGCCAGGTCCCTACGTCGGGCAGTTACTCTTGCAGTTCTGTCAGGTAGATATGATTGTCGCCAGTTGTCTTTTTCAGACACTGAGGCCCAAGGGGTTAAGTAGCTCTACTAACCCACCTGACTCCACTCTGCTGCTGGGCGTTCCTGGGCTCATTTACATCCTGAGAGGTCACCCCTGATGAGGCTCCTGCCAGGGCACCGGGAAGGTGAGGCACCACAGGGTGAAGACTGTGTGGCACCAAATTTAGCTAATCTCCAGAGAGCCTGCCTGTCCGGTGATAGCGTGTCCAGGAGAGAGTCCCCACCTCAGCTGTGCCTCACAGACACAGGGAGGAGCCTGCCACCTGCCCACGCCCTCCTCTTCAGCCTCTCTCTGCTACTCCCTCCCCGTCCTCCCTGCTCCTGCCAGACCCTTATTTCCCTGCCTTTACCCATGTTGCTCGCTCTGCTTGGAATGTACCCTACGCTCCTCGTCTGGCTGGTTGCTATTGGCTCTGTAGGAATCAGCTTGGGGACCATAACCTCACGCCAAGGCCTCTCCTGAACCCTCTGCCTAGGCCCTCACAGGGAGTAGCAGCGCTGGGGCCCTGAATATGAACTCTGGAGTCAGATCTGGGTTTAAATCCTACGTCTTCATGATCTTGGTTGAAGAATTAACCTTTCTGAGCCTCAGTTTCCTTATCTGTAAAAGGAGGAAAATAACAGTGTCTACGTCATAGAGTTGTTGTGAGGATCAAATGAGTTTGATCCGCACACACTACAGGGCCCAGCATCCCCAAATGCTCAGTGGACGTCACCTACTGGTCTGCTGCTCTTCGAGGGAAGCGCAGCACAAGGGCCGGCCCCCGTGAGATGCTCAGGAAACGTTTCCCGAGTAAAATAATAAACTGACACAAGTGGCTACAGCTGGAGATGGTAATGATGGAGGCAGAGGCACTTATAGGAAAAGACCCGCCTGTTCATTGGAAACACACACGAGGATGTCATTCCCAGGGTGGAGAACATGCTTGCTTGTTGAGTTCAGTCTAACGCTGGGTGCCAGAAAACTGTCATCAGTGGTGGGAGGTGAGAGGACTGAGAAAGGAACTCAGCAACTCAATGAACGACACGCAGTGGCTGATGGCCTGGGTTTGGGTCGTGGCTCTGCCATTTTAATTTTGTGACTGTGGACAAGTTACTTAATATGAGTCTCTTCCTCCGTAAATGGGGAGAATACTGCCCAGTTCAGGGGGGTGTTGACATAACATGTAAAGTGCTTAGCACCAGGCCTAACACTCAGTGACTTAGCGATAACAATGATTGTTAATAACCTAATTGAGTGCAGGCTTTGTGCTCGGGACTCTGCGAGATGAAAGATGCATAAGCCACCAGTCCTTGGCTTCAAAGAGTTTGCACTCTAGCATGGTGGATAATTTCAACGAACAAATACTGTAACACAAAGTAGGAGGTGGTAAATACCATATAAGTGGTGTCAAGAAAGTATTGGTAAAGAAAAGCACAGGGAAGAAGGTAGCATTTGAACTAGTCTTGAAGGACAGCTAAGATTTAGAACATGTGTGTTTTGACAGTTGCCAAAGGGGTGTTTAGGGAATGGGTGAAAAAGCTAAAGAGATTAAGAAGTATAAATCAGGCCTTGACTGGAGTGGCTCACTTGGGTGTCGTCCCGCAAAGCAAAAGGTTGCTGGTTCAATTCCCAGTCAGGGCACACACCTGGGTTGTAAGTTTTGTCCCAGGTCAGGGCGTGTGAGAGAGGCAACTGATCAGTGTTTCTCTCCTGCACTTTCTCCCTTCCTTCCCGATCTCTATAAATAAATAAATAAATAACTCTTAGCTTAAAAAGAAGTATAAATTGGTAGTTAAAGGACAGCACAGGGAGTATAGTCAATAATATGGCAATGCCTGCGTATGGTTCAGATGAGTGCTAGACTTATCGGGGTGATGACTTCTTGGGGTGATGACTTCATGGGGTGATGACTTCATAAGTTATATAAATATCTAATCACTGGGTTGTACACCTGAAACTAATATAATATTGTACATCAACTCTAATTGAAAATAAAAACTTATTTTCTTAAAAAAGATTTAGAGTATGAAGATGGCATGGGAAAGGCATTCCAGTCGGAGGGAACGGTAAATGCTAAGACACAGAAGCAAGAACACGTGACTGCCGGTGCCGTCAGTGGTGATCCCCAGTTGCGGCGATGGGTTGGGGAGAAGCCTCAGGATCACCGACCACCTTTCCCGCCTTCTCCCCTGCTGCGTAAGCGTGGGGACAGCCTTTGCCTAGACTCCTTTTGCTCAGATAAGCCTCCCCTGACTCTCTGAATTAGATTTGGTTCACTCTCCTTTTTTTTTTTTTTTTTTTTTTAAACTTCCATAGTTCTTGATATTCTCCTTTCTGGCATTTATATCTCTGCTGTTCACCACTGCATCCCCTGATGGGCCCGTGGTCGGCATATTATACACGACAGGAAGGAAGGATGGATGGAAGGAAGGATGGGAGGAAGGGAGGGAGGGAGGGAGGAAGGAAGGAAAGGAAAAAAAAGAGAGAAGAAGGAAGGGAAAGGGAGGAGAGAGGAGGGAGAGAGAGCGCTTGAGTTTTCCGGGAGGGAGTGGGGAGGCGGGAAGGGGAAGCTCACCCCTTATAGAGGGCTGTGGGGCCCTCCCGGGCCACCATCTTCAGCATACAGTCCAGGGGGCTGCGATACTGGCCTGGGAGCGAGTTGATATACCGGGTCTTCACCACGTCCACTGGGGAGGCCACCACTGTGGCACATAAACCGGCTCCAAAGGCAGAGACAAAGTGGCAGGGGAAGTTGTCTGTGGCAGGGAAGCGAAGAGCAAATATTGGGCTGTGAGATGGGGGGTGCACCTGCTTTCTGCTCCCTGTGAGCTTATCACATGTCCCCAATTAAGTGGTGAGCTCCTTAAGTGGTGAGCTCCTTGAGCGTAAGGATAGTATTTTGCATCTTTCTCACTGTCCTGGGTGGAGCTTCTGGTAAGCACTCGTAAGGTGGAACAGAGCCGTCCAGAGTTGGAAGGCCATTCAGCCCAGCCACCCTGTTTGAGGAAACTGAAGTCAGAGTAGGTGATCTTCCCTGACAGATGTGTGGTGAGAAGTGGTGCTGGGTTGGAACCCAGGCCCCTGCCTTCCTTGTTCCAGGCTTTTTCCTACTTGTCACAATGATGTACTTGTCCCTGCTCCTCCCTGCTCCTTCTAAAGCCCAGTTGCCTCTGGGTGGTACCCACTATATGGAGTTCCAGGTTTCCTCCCTGCCGTGGCGGGGCTGAGCTGTCTGCCCGGAGCCCAGGGGCTCACCAGTGAACAGATGATAGTGTAGAAGCTTCTCCTTGATGATGTCATAGGTTACCATCTCAGCACAGTTGACGATGGCATTCCTCATGATGTTGGGCAAAGTTCCTGTTAGAAAGGGGAGTGGGGGCTGATAAGTGGGGAGTAGGAGAAGTGGAACCCCCACAGGCCCTCGTTTGGGGGGCTGGTGCCCCATTCCAGCTGTCTCAGCCCACCTGAGCTGAGCAGATTACCCATTTTCTAGCGTTGACACCTCTCAGATTATCCGTGTCCTCCTTAGAGGCAGAAAACAGAAAGGCCCGCCGTGCTTGTTTGGGCCACATTTTGGAGGATGATCTGCAATATTTATCAAAATTTAGATATACCTCCCTGAGACTTGTCTAGGGCTAGAAACGGAAGTGTTTCTTTGGAAGAGGGAGGTGGGGCTCTGGGAACAGGGACAGAGTGTGTAGGGTGGGCAGGGCCAGAGCAGGGATCACGACCAGCGCCTGGTTTCACGGATGAGGGCCGGGCTCCAGGAGGGCACTGAGCAAGTGAGGGCGGGGCCAGGGGTGGGGCCCAGGGGTCCTGCTCTTAACCTTCGCTGGGTCCCTGTTCCCCCGTCAAGGATGCACGTGTCCCCTGGGCTCCATATGGGAGAGACTCCAGCATTTGAGGAGGTTGCCACCTTTCAGACACAGAGGGAGCCCTAAAGTCGTGCTCCTGAGGGAGCCCCCTCCTCACAGCATCTCCCTACTCCCTACTCCTTGAGGCTGCCTTTTCTTCTCTGTGCCCCGAGGTCACAGTTCTCAGACCTTTGCTTGGAAGGCCCTTCCGTGCAATCTCCACACAAGCAGAGCCTGCTGAGCCTTTGAGGCTCAGCTTACTTGTCACCTTCCCTCCGGAGCCCACATGGGCTCTCCTGCCTGTGGACTTGCACCTCCGCCTGAACGTAGCGCGTCCTGCACCGTGGTGTGGCAGCTCCTTGACGTGTCTCTCCTCCTCTCTCTGTGAGAGTGGAAGGTGTCTGCTACTTATTTCTATCTCCCTCCCAACAGCCTGCATGTGGTGAAGGGTTGGCAAGTTGAACTGAATTGCGACACTCTGGTAGGTCAGGAGGTATTTTCTGTTGGGATATTTTTTCAGAATTACTGGAATACACTGTGCTGGGAGGGCCCTCTTTGCTCAGTTCTCTACCCAAGCCCTAGGGTAGGGAAAGTTCTGCCAAAGGCCCCCTGATACTGGAGCCCAGACTTACCTTTCCACAGGCCCCTGACCCCTTCCTCCCTGGCGATGGTCCTATAGGCATCCATTGTCCCACTGTACTTCTGGTCGCTCCCAGGGCCAAGGTGTATGGTGGCCTGAAATCGGACCTTCACTACATCCGTGGGCTGGGCACAGGTCACTGCCATGGCCCCTGTGGTGCAGCCCGCCAAAATCCGGGTGATGATGCCGGAGTCTGGGGAGAAGGGGAGACAGTGGGCCAGTGCCCCGCCACCTGACGCCTCTCTGGGCCTGATGCTGTTCTCTGCAGGGCCGCCCCTGCCTGATACCTACCTCTTCTCCTGGATCAGGTTCTGGAGTTTTCTGGTTGGGGCTCTGAGTCTCCTCACGAGTGTCCGTTATAAGCTCCCCATACCCCAGCCCTGCCTCTGAGTCTGCACTGCCCTGCTTTCTGGACCCACACGCCCCAGTTCTGCTTCCGCCCACCCGCCAGTGTCCGTGGGATACTGGCACTCACTGTCTGCTCCTTTAGGGGTGTAGAACTGCTTGACAGAATCATAGAGGCCGATGCGGATGGAGGCAAAGCTCATCTGGCGATGCAGGCCGGCGACCAGCCCGTTGTAGAGGCTGCGGGGACCCTCGGTGCGCACCATGGTCTGGATGGTGCCCAGCAGTCCGCGGTACTGGATGTTCTGGGCTGCCTGGGCCACCTGGCTCTCTCCCTGGATCTGAGGGACACCCCCGCACAGGTGTGAGGAGCTTGGTGGGGGCATGGGTGGGGCTGTGTTCAGAAGGGCCTGCCTGGGGCTGGACTTGGAGACAAGCACGACCACAGGTGCCATGTCCCAGAAGAATAACTGGGGTTCGTGCAGCAGTTCACAGCTCCCAGGGTGTAGGATTCCCAGAGCAAATGGAGGCCAGACTGTCGCTCCCACTACAGCGGTCAGGCTTGCTCTAGGTCGCCTGGTAATTCCTTACTTTCACTTTACCCTTTAAGGTTTACAAACTGCGGCTGGGCCGTGAAAGGCCCTGTCACGTCAGGCCAAGGAATTGAGATTTCTTTATCTTGGGTGATGGTGACGGGGAGGTGACGAGGCAGGGTCCTACGCAGTGGAGTGAGTGGCCTGCTCAGGGATCTGCGTGAGGAACAGCTTGCTGGCAGACAGTGCGCGTGCGGCGGCGGTGAACTCAGCGCCTCCTCTGATGTGAACGGCGACCCTGGCCGAAGCGCACCTACCTGCAGGCGGACCTTGGCCGTGTCCAGTGGGTAGGTGAGGAGGTCAGCGAAACAGGCAGCCGAGCCCGCCCCCAGGAACTTCACAGCTGTTGTGGGAGGCATCTCTGAAGGCTTTAGTCCAACCATGGTCCCTGAAGTCTCTCTCAGTCCCTTGAGGGCCCGGTGCAGGCCCCAGGACAGAGGCCGCTCTGCGGCTCTGGGCGCTGGTGCAGGGAGGAGGCTGCAGGAGACAGGCCAGAGGAGGCAGGTGGAACCTGCGCTGTCCGACCAGCCCCCGAGCCCCCTCAGCACTGAGGGGGCTGTGGGAGTGAAGAGCTTGGGCACTGCCGTGTTTAGCTTTGTGGATTTGGCTAATAAAAACCAGCCACTCGACTCTATCTTATCTCTTTGACCTTTCCCAGCATGAAGTTGCATTTAAAATTTTATTTTTATTTTTTAAACTTTTGAAATTGTAGCATAACTTCCATACAATGGTTGTATGCATGTTAATGGTCACCGAACTGAAGTGGGAATTGTGTGCCAATTCTGGGATATTTGGCTACGACAGCAGAAGGAGGACGCGATTTTCTGGGAGGGGACCCAACCTGGCATCCAAGCGTACATAGGTCAGATCACGGCACTCCCTGTTGAAAACTGCCCACCGCACCCCCTGGCCCCATTATTCAGAACGAGGTCCAAAGTTCTTGCCATGGCCCGTGGGCCCCTCCGTGAGGTCCACCCCGTGCACGGGTCTGTGCCTGGCACTCCCCAGGAAATCTCGAGATGGGTAAAAACAGTGTGTGTGACCTGCCCACCAGGAACTCTCAAGGAGTCTTGTAGGAGCATTAGACACGCCTACAAGTAACAGTAGGGCAGGATGAGCCGGACGACGTCAGAGGAGGAGCCATCAGGCAGGGACTCACAGGAGGGAAAGACCCTCTCTCTTGTTCTGAGGAAGAATTAGAACAATTTCACGGCGGGGCTGGTTGGAGGGCTGTGTGAGTTAGGCCTGCAAAGGCAGGCAGGAGAAGGGTGTTTGAGGAAGCGGGAGGGCATGGGCTTGTGCGAGAGCCTGGGGCATGGCCTAGGGTCGGGGGAAAGGGGAATTGCTGCTCGGATTCTGTGTGAGCTTCGCACACGATCTCACGGAATTCTCATAACCTTCCGAAAGGGAGCTGTCTCTTCCTTTCCCTGACCTTGGGTGAGCGCACGGAGACTCAGAGACACGTGCTTGCTCAGTGCTCCCAGCCACTAATGTCAGAGCCTGGCTCCCTCTGCCATACTAGGATTAAAATAGCCCTGGAAGGAAGGACATTTAAATCCATTTTACAGATGAGAAAATAGAGGCTTAAGATGGAAAGAGACTGGCTCAAATTCACAGAATTCCAGTGGGTTCTTGTGATGGCACCAGGCTCCCTCCACCAGTCTATGCAGGGGCCCCAGTGGCCGTGGTGGTGTGGACACCCACCACCTTGCCTTTTTATCGAGGGCTTCAGAGGCTGGGTGGGTGTCACTGCTCATTTCGGTAGGTGAAGAAAATGGGCCCCAAGAGGCTGAGACCTCTGCAGGTTGCATAGTCAGGCCTTGGCTCTCTCCACAGGGCTCTTCCCACAGCCCAACTTCCTGCCTTTCTGCAGTTGGACCCTCTGAGAGGGTCCAAGAAGGACTTGGCTCCTTGGGAGGATGGTGTGGAGGCCCCGGTCCGCACAGCTGAGCCTGGCTGGGGAACAGGTGGCAGTCGTTCTGGGAACAGCACCACCCCGCCTTCCGAACTTCCCTTTGCCCTACAGAAGACCAGCAGCTGCCACTCCCCTTTGCCCTGCAGAAGACCAGCAGCTGCCAGGGCTGGCGGGGTCCCCAGTGGGAGGTGCTGGCTCCTCTGAGCTGGGAGGCCCTTGGGGGCTGTGCTCCCCAGTGTTTCTTAGTGGTTGTCAGAGCATGCCTTCTTCAAAACCTTTGGTGGCTATGCAGGCTCTAATAGAAGAACCCTACCAATTAGGTATTTTTACTTCACTTTCAGAGTTACGAACTGAGGCCCAGACAAGTGGAATGACCTGTCTGACTGAGGTCACAGAAAAGCAGGGCTATGTGACACCAAGGCATTTGTGTGATGTGCTGGCCTGGCCAGGGCGCTTCGTAGGCTTTGTCCGACAGGCTGGATCTACCTTCCTGGGGGAGCTTGGCCAGGGGCCGGAACGACCAAGGCTTCCCTCTGAACTTCCTTTGTCTCCAGCTACCCCTGGTCTCATACCGTGCTTTCTTGTAGGATCAGCTCATTAGCTGCTGTGGTTCCCCGCACCGAGATGGAGGACACCAAAGGTGGGGACAGGGCTGACTCACCCTGCTTCTCTGTGCTGCCAGGTACTGGGATGGCCGAGGAGTTGAAGAGCCCAGGGAGGAAGAGTTGACCGAGGAACCCTACTTGCTGAAGGCGGGGTTGAGAAATCGGAGGTGCCACAGCGGCCTTTGGTGGAGGGCCTCAAATGCCAGGGCTCCACTTAACCTAGCTGGAGGTGGCGAGAGGGTGGTGGTTTTCAGTTTCGGAGTGACACCAGCAGAGCTGCATGAGCACATGCTGGTGCAGGTGCTGAGGACGGACTGGGAACTGGGGGGCTCAGAGACCAGCGAGCGGTTGTTGAATGGTACAGCAAGAGCTGGCGGAGCCTCAGCTTGGTCCAGAGCAGTGGCCCGGGGGCGAGGCTGGAGCATATCTGAGGTGGTCCTGAGCCACCCACTGGAGGTGGAGTGGATGCACATGACTCAGGTCAAAAGCCACGCCTTTTGGGGAGGGCTCTCGAACTTTCACTGCTCAAGGTGGGATGGGTGTTGGGGAGGCCACAATGGTGGGCGCAGGTAAGGGCTGCCCGGAGGCCAGTGCTCCCCAACCTCCTACCCTCTTCACTCCAGCCTCCTGAACTGGTACTCAAGGAGACTCAGCAGCCAGCAGACCTTTGCCACTGGCTGGCAGGAGAGGAAGGTGACAGCAGAACCCTCCTCCCAGTAGCTCTGTTGGGGCACTTGAATGGAATGTTCTGGTCTGCATGGCCTGGGGTAATGGTGCCCACGAATGCTTGCTGAGTGCTTCCTGCACCAGGCACCGTGCTGAGGGCTCTCTAGGCATTGACCAATTCAATCCCTTTGTAAGACTCTAACGTAGTTGCTATGATTATTCCCACTTCCTCCTCAAGGGACCAAAGGCTTTGAGGGCTTCAGCTGGTCATAAGGCTGAGGAACGGAGCTGGGATTGGAGCCCAGGGCCATCTGACAACTGTGCCTGTCCCACTGCCCAGAGTGTCAGACTTCAGGGAGAGTGCAGGATCCCTGGAGCCGCTTGTTTACAAGTGGATTCTCAGCCCTCAGCCCCAGAGATCCCCATCCAGGTCTGGATGGGGTCTGGGGATCTGCATTAGAACAAGTCCCCTGAAGTAGGGGTCAGAGGCCCCAATTCTTAGATACACTGCCCAACCCCTCCATCCTGGCAAAGCCTCCGCCACGTCCCTACTGAGAAGGTCGCTGGGGGGAGAGTTCCCGTGGGCTCTGTAAAACATTCAGCATGCAAACTGCGCCGGATCTCACACCAGATACGCCTCCACCATCCCTACTTAGGAAAGAGTCCCCAAGGCCCTCACTGGCAGAGGACTTTATGCTCTGGAGGAATCCTGGAGGGATTCAGGGTCAGATTAAGGATGCAGCCACTGCTTGTCTATGGAGACCTACAAAAGCACAGCGGAGGCAGCCAGCAGAGCAAGGGGTGAGTCCCGGGTGAGTGACACGAGTGGTAGGGCCGAGTCCCAGCTCTGCCACTGTGTCCTCATTAGGGCTGCAGTTCCCTCACCACGACAAGATCAGGGCTGGACTAAATCTCCATCAGCCCGGCCACACGATGGCAGGGATCCCTGCCGGTTCCCGGCCGTGTCCTGCAAGCCGCCGTGAAGTGGAGGACGTGGGGTCTTACCTGTGAGGCCAGGCACGGTAGGGGAAGCCCAGGACCTCCTCAGGGCTCCATCCCAGGAGGTGGCAGCAGGAATCTGACTGCCCCCTTGCCATTCACTGCTGTCTCTGCCGCCTGCCTCCGGCTTGGCACCTATCTTTATACACCCCAGGTGACCTGAAATCTGACCCTGGAGACGCGAGTTGACAGTCTGATCACTTGACAAGAGACGGCTGGTGAGGGGCAGGGAGGTGAGCGGGGAGGTCAGAGTTCTAGATCTGGTTCAGTTTCTTTGACCTGAGGTTCTTTAAAATAGCTCCTTTCAGCTCCTGAAAGAAGAGCTACCTCGGGTGGTAAGGGTATGTACAGGGTCCGGCAGAAGTAAGGCCTGCTTGAGTGTGGCTGGTAGGGCAATAACATGGGTGTAATAATTTATAGTTTTAATTTGAACATTTCCCCTAAAATGTTATATGGTGTGCTTGAGTGTGATATTGTTGTTACTGAATTACATGCTTATGATCTTATAATAAAAGATTTTGTAATAATAAAGGGGTGTTATTTGTGCCGGGCCATGTATATATGTATGTGTGTGGGGGGTGTTGGACCTGTCGCCTTGGAAGTCCAAAGGTCAAGGCCTCCCTCCACAGGCTGGGCAGGCTCTCCTGGGCCTCCTCTTAATAATGATGACACTAACTCTCATTTTTGGTGCCTACTATGAGTTAGATGCTTTATATACATTACTCTATTTCTTACAACCATATGAGGTTGACACTATTAGGATTTTAAGCTTTAAAAAAACTAACAGCTTTATTGAGCTATAATTCACACACCGTTTTCCTATTTAAAGGATATAATTCCATGTTTTTAGTATATTCACAGTTATACCACCATCAGTCATCATGTTCAATTTTAGAACATTTTCATCACCCCTCGGAAACAGCCCCCTACACATCAGCAGTCACTTCCCTCCCCGCAAGCTCCAGGCAATCACTAATCTACTTTGTCTCTGTAGATTTGCTTTCTGAATATTTCATACTAATATAAATATGTGACATGCTCTGTAACTAGCTCCTCTCACTTAGCATGAATGTTTTCAAAGTTCATCTGTGATCATCCCTTTTTATGACTCAGGATCCTAATGTTTACAATGCTTACTTTACAGAGGGGAAAACTGTTTTGGGGACAGACAGTGACTTACACAGGTCAAACGGCTAGTACGAGGCAGACCTCTAGCCTGTAATTATAATGTCCTTTGGGTCTATCTTCTGTCACCACTGATTTCGATGACATAACGCTTGGAGGCTCCAGCACGGGCACTGCTGGAGCCAAAGGGAGCCGGGAAGGTGTGGGGGGCAGGGTGGGGGGGTCCCCTGCAGCAGCTGCTGTAGGGTAGGCCTTGAGGGTAAGCGTTGGGCACCTCTGAACCTGGGACCCGGGTGACAGAGAAAAGAGAAGGGGAAGGGGTCGGGGAGAAGAAAGCGGGGGAGGAGAGAGGAGGATGTGGGTATAGAGCTAGGGCCCTGAGGCGGGTGGTCGCAAGTCCAGATGCTCCAGTACCAAGCCCATCCTCCTCCTTGAGCCAGGCTCTGCCCTCACATCAGAACAGGCAGCTGTGTTAGTGCAGTGAGAGAAGGGGCTGCTGAGGGTGGGAGGGTTCAGGGGGTAGGTTCTGGGCTCTGAAAGAGCGGGCCTGGAGGTGGTGGGTGAATTACTGTGGGTACTATATACAGGGAGGGGTAACAAGGGGCAGCAGGCCCTGGAGAAACCCAGCGTGGGCAGTTGGGCTGCCTTGCATTGGCCTGAGAGCCGCTTGAGGGCAGAGCCAGGTGTGTCTGCTCTGGTTCCTTGTCCCCAGAATCCAGCCTGCTCTGGGAGTTCCAAGGCTGGTTGCTATGAGCTGGGATCAAAAACCTCTGAGTGACCAGAAACATCCATTTTCGGGTCTCTGCAAAGGGAGAGCTCAGAGGGAAGTGGGGGAGACACTGGCTAGCGCTGGGGTGGTCGGAGCAAACATGTACCTCATGCTGCATGACCCTGCCAGGCGTTTCACCTCCGAGCTGTCCCTGGGAAGTACGCCCAGCTTACGGGGACGCAGTGGGCTTCAGACCCTCAGGGTGCCTTTGTGTCACAGACGCCTCTCGCTGCTCTCGGCCTGGGGAGAGGCAGCCCGTATCTTCCATGGCCTCATCCTAACTCAACCTGATCAGGCTATTTATAGGACCTGAAGCAGGATTTGGAAGGAATATTCATCACCTGCTTAACCTCTCAGGCCCGGGCCCCTGACTGCTCCATTGTAGGTTCTCTGCGGCCTCAAGGACAGTAGAGCCCAGGCCTCAAAACTCTGGGCTGGTGACTTGAGAGGGAGGCTCTGGGCAGGAGTGAGCTGGCAGGTCGAAGCTTAGGGGGCTGAGGTGAACAGATGAAGGAGGGCACTTCACTGATGAGGGCAGCTTGTCCCCTGCTGGGGTTCCTGCATCACCCTGTACCCTCGGGGGCACGTCCTGCCTGTCTCCCGGTTACTGGTGCGCTTGCCTGTCCACTGACGCTCCAGAAGAGTGGGGTGGCATGGGCGGGGGCTGACATCTCCTCAGCTTCCACTAAGTGCCTACTGCAGGTGAGGCATTTGCACCAATGTCATCTCATTTAACCTTCGCAACAACCCCAAGAAGCTGGCGTTATCCCCATTTTACACCTGAGGCAACCGAAGCTCGGATGGAGGGAGAGTCCAGCCGGAGGGCACCTACTGGGGAAGTGGCAGAGCCAGACTGGCTCTTCTGCATCTCCGGTGCAGCTGGCCTGAGTGCATTCTTGGTTCCCTTCCAGGCTCACCTCCGGATGTCTCTCTTCTGGGTGGCCTTTGCTGACTGCCCCAGCCCACAGGGCTTCCCCGCTGAACTCCCTGAATCCAGGGCACTTACTGGCTCTAACCTGTTTTGGTCACCGAGTGCAGAAGCCTTGCTATACCTCTGGCAGTATCTTGTGCAGTGACTCAGGTTCTGGCTAATCAACAGAGGCAAATTAACTTCATTGAGCTTCAGTTTAACTATGAAAAGGGAACCTTAACATGCAGGTTATAGAGTTGTTTTCTTTCAGACCAAGTGAAGTGACCTGTGTTTGGGGGTGGCAAGCAGGCCCTCCGCGTTAGCTCCCTTCTCACCCCTTGCAGCCCCTCTGCACGCCTTTGCCTCATTTTCCCCACAGGCCTTGTCCGCAGTAGCTGCTCCAATGTTTGGGGTCTGACAGTGGGAGCCAGAGCTGCCCATCCCAGAGACAGGGGATTCTGGGAGGGCTTATCCCAGGAGACTCCCTTAACTTTGTTGATAGATTTGAGGCACCAGCAAAGGAATAATGGGTGTCACCCTAATCTGGACCAACCTGATCCTTGGGGAGCTCAGAAGTCTCATGGCAACGCTGGCCCCCAGTTTCAGATGAGCTTCTCCAAGGTACCACATGGTTGTCAAACCACCTCTCTGGCTGTTAGAACAGAAATGAATCCCTAACATCCCTGTCCAGTGGCCCACCCAAGAAATACTTGTGCACAGAATACAAATACCAATATGATTTTATTCAAAGGCAGGAACAATGACCTTCAAAGCTGGGTAAAAGCAATAAGTTAAAAGCATGGTTAGAATTTCAGACAATCAGACAAAATGTTTAAGAGGTGATTTCCCCCTCCTCTCAAACTGATTAATTCAACACAGCATAAAAATAATTTATATCTATAAAATACCCTTATTCCCAAGCAGATGAACTGAGGGTGGCTGTAGCATTTCCTCAGTTATGTATGACGCATACAATCTGCAACCCGACCCCCAAACCTTTAAGGCCGAAAAGGCCCATCACAGGCAGAGGGTGGGCTGTGTCAGCTGCACAGTGTCAAAGACATAGGGAGGAGTTTCTCAGCCAGAAGATGGCTGCTTGGGTCCCTTCAAAAGATAGGCGAGCCGCTTGGGTGCTGAATCCACTTTGTTTCTAGCCTTTGCCTCACCACAGAAGGAAGAAACTGAAGTCCTTGCCGGTGGACACGGGGCTGGTGCGGGGCGCTCCTACCGTCTGTGCTGGCTCGGTCTCCTCGTGCCCAGGGGCTACGCTGGCGGCGGCTTCAGGGCTCTGACGGCCCTGACGGGGCAGACCCGGCACCTCCTGCAAGCTGGTCAAGGCTGAGGGACAGTGGGAGGTGGGTCCTTCCTTCAGTCCTTCAGGCTGCATTTGTCTTTCTGGGAGTATTGGGAAGAAAATATCCGTGCAATCCTGCGAGTTTCTTCTTCAGGCAGGCTGGGAGGCAGCGAGGTAGGTCTGGGGCGACAAGGCCTCTGGAATAAGGCTCTTCCAGTGGCTTCGCTCTTGTCCTGGATAGGAAGAAGTCAGCTAGGTTAGTACTGAGCATGGTATTGCCTAGAGATGGCTTTGATTGCTCTCATCTTTTGGTCCTTTGGCTAACAGTGATGCAGAACTTACTGGCTTACAAAGCACTTTACAAACCTGGCCTTGTTCAATCCTTACCTCAGCCCCATAGGTGGGTACCCATTCCCATGCCATGGGTGAGGAAACTACAGTTCGGGTGAAATAAACTCAAGGTCCCACAGCAGGGAGCAGCAGAGCCAAGATGCGAACTAGCCCAGACTTTTTCTAGGCCTCTGGAGGAGGGGCAGTCTCCTCCAGGCCAGGTTTGAAGCTGCATTTGTCCTCCGAGTTGTGACTGTCCCATGTGTGACCCCGGGAATATATCCAACTTCCGGGGAGATGTTGGTGAATAACACACTCTGTTGGCTCTCTGGAGTTCCTGGTGCCACCGGGTGGTATGAAGCACACACTCTTGGCCCTGCTACCATCTTCCTGCTTCGAGCGGACAGGTGAGCACTGAGTCCACCTTCAAGGTGCTTGCATTTGGGTTGTTCCGCTGCGGTCCTCTGGACTCCCCTATGACTCGCTCATTTGCTCAACCACTTTTACTTTTTGGTGCTCAGTCAGTGTCAGGTGCCTGCCATGAAGGAGCCCAAAGCTATACAGGAGAGCTGCCCAGGTAGCTGGCTGAGAGCAGGGCCCTGGGGAAGAGGCGGAGGCCCGGCAGGAGAAGAGGCAGTGCTGAAGAGAGATGGGGGTCACCACCACAGGCGAGCCTGGCCGACTGCTCAGCAAGAAACATGCCCTGCGGGTGGACATGTCTTCCCTGACCTCAGCTCCCAGGAGCGGAGGTCTTCACGAGCTGAAGGAGCACTAAGGTCCCACAGGACCACTCCTCAGGCACGGAGAAGCAGCTTGGTGGAGACCCTAGAGACTGAGACTGCCTCCCTGCCCCCTGCAATTCACTGCTAATGGGAAACTGAGGCCCAGCTAGACGTGCTTCTAGGATCAGTAACATTCAGTAATCCTTCCTTCATTTCCTTAACCTGTCTAATGCTTACTGTGAAAGGGAGACGGAAATGAACAGACCATTCTTTACCTCCACAGCTCAGTTAAGCAGGGGAGACAGATCTATTGAAAGAATTACAAGAGCAGCCGCCATGTAAGAGGAGTGGAAGTCAGGCATCCCCACTCTACTGCCTGGCTGTCAGTTTCCCACCCATGGAAAAGGGGGAGGTGGGCGACCTTGAGGGTCCTTGCCAATCTGGAGTTCAGAATGCCAGGGGAGTGCATGCAGCCTGAGTAAGCTCTCGGCACTAACAGTCCGCAGGCAGGGTTTCCCGAGAACTAAGAGCAAAGCGGTGCTGGGGGCTGAAGAGACTAGAAGATATGGCTCTGTCTTCCAGGCAGGCGTGGGCTAAAGGGAGAAATAGAAAACCAACCCTTTGCTAGTGTATGCATTTCTTCTTCCCAAAATATGGGGAGGAAGCATCCCATAATGTCTCAGGCCAGGGGAGGCCAGTTGCCCAGCCACTGCCTGTTACCTTCCCCTTCAGACTGAGTGCTCCTAAGGACACGAACTGAAGCTGACTGATGCTTGTGACTCCAACTGGGCCAGGTCCAAGACAGCTGGTAGCTGCTAGATCAGTGAATGGGTGGGACCAAGCCACAGGACTAGAGGCTTAAACTGGGTGGGGAGGAGACTGCCTTTTGCAGCGAGCATCATTTGGGAACCGTGGTTGTCACAGCCTACCACGTGCCAAGTCTTCAGTTGAGTCAAATCCTTTCCACAGCATTTTAAGCCTCAGCATACCTTTCTCCACTCCCAAGACCCAAGGCTGTCATTTCCTGAGCTATTTAAGATTTAGGAGTGACACCAAGTCCCCTTCCGGTCATCTAATTGTACTGCAGATGGATCTTCTGGGTCACCAGTTGTACCGTAATTTCCATTTCTTTCTCTGCTACAGTGAAAGGGGGCCAGGGAGACATTGGTCCTCAACCTCAAACCCTGTGACCAGGCCTCTGCGTCCTCTCTGACAAGGAGAAGCGCTCCCTGTGTGGAGAGGCTCTGATGGGTCTCGCTCTCCATGACTGGAAGGGCCCAGTATCTCAGCTCATGAAATGATCATCAAAAGACCTTTGTTGGTGATTCATCAAACCTTTCAGGAGCCAAAGATCTGTTCACCCTAATCAATTCTTAGGGACAACAGATAGCCATGGTTTGTGTCCCTGAGGAGCTGCTCAGCTAGAGGACAGATGCCAGCCTACCCAGCAATCACAGGGATGAGGCCTGGAACTTGGGAGCATGGAGAATGGAGCACCTACTAGCAGCTGAGGAGGTCTGGGGAGTCTTCACGCAGAGGTGGGACCTGAGGTGGGTGGGGTTCCGGCGGAGCTGGGGGTGGGCAGGAGGTCATCCCATCGGAGGAAACAGCGTGAGCACAGGCCTGCATCTGCTGGCTGGGCCAACGGCTCCAGTGTGGCTGGTTCAGCTAACCTCCCAGCACCCACACCCAGACCCAACGACTCAGGGTCCTTATCTGTATGGCCCAGGTCCAGGCTCTGTGTACAGGGAAGGGCAGGGGTGTGGAAGGACAGTGAACACACCCTCAGCAGCATTTGGCATTTGTTGACCTCTACAGAGTTTTAAAAACATCTTGACTAATAATAAAGGTTCTTTCTCCACCAGGATTGCTACCCCAAAACACAACCCTGGAGGGGCTAAACAGAGGTTAAACCAGTACTACATGTACCAGCTGCTCCTTGAAGTGCCCCCACGCTCCTGCCGGAGCTCTGTGGGCACAGGTAAGTTGTCACTGTAGCCCGGGATTTGCAGGAGCCTCAGCCTTCCAGGGGAGGCAGGAGGACCCCTCATGGAAGCAGGGTTGTCAGACTGAGGAGCTGTAGGGGCTCTGGAGTCTAGACAGTGGGTGTCGTATGTGGGGTGACATCCCTGGAACAATGCTTTGAAAATGGACTTGACAAAATATAAAGGTGGAATCTGAGTGAGGAAGATGACAGTGTGTTCCAGGTAGAGGCTCAACTTGAGCAAAGGTGTGAGGAAAGAATTTCTTTGCTGGGAAGAGGTGGGGATGGGCTCGGTTGAACAGCAGGTAAATTCTTTAACTTTCAAATATGGGAACCTGCTCTTTTCTGGGCACCTGGGCACCCAGGTCATGAAGATGAATAGGCCTTTTAGTCTATTATTTGAGATAGACGTGTCTCAAAAAAGCCTTTAGTGCCAAAGGTGGAACTCTTTCGGGGTGAAAATAAAGCATCGTGGAAGGAATAAGGGATGGTGATGGCAAGAAAATTGGGGGCTTCCTGGGGACCTCAAATCAAGAGACTAACCCTGGTTGGGGAGCTGGTTCTAGTCATGGCTTACTGCTTCTTAGCCAAGTGACTCTGGGCAAGCCACTGTCTCTCTGGGCCTTGGTTTCCCCATCTGAAAATGGATCAGGAGAAGCAGATAATACTACAGATTCTCTGTAACCCAGGCCCGTGGTCCCCTCTTTGGCCATGTCCCTGTGATGCACCTTTTCCAAGTCACTGTAATTTGGGTTTCCTCTACTCCAGTCCTTGGATGGATCACCTTGAAAAGGCCGTATGTTTCCAGGAGGCTGGCAGGTGCAAGTGCCCACACTCACCCCTCTTCGGGGCGCCTCACAGTGGAGGCAGTGGCGTGGAGGAACACTGGTCTGTGGCCCAGCCCAACTGCCTCGCTTACTCAAGGACAAGACACTTTCTCTTTGGGTCTCAGTATGTTCATTGCCAAATGGAGCTAAGAACTTCTGCTTGGCCTTCCTATCTCGGGTCTGCGTGAAGCCGGCGTGACCAAGGCTCTGGCCAGGCACAGCATCTTGCAAAACACAGGCGCTAAGCCAGAGCTCTGGCGGAAGCCAGCTAAAGAGAGTGAAATGAAGCCTTGCTGTTCTCAGCCAGGCAGAGGAGAAGTGGGGCACAGTATCCCCCAAGATGTGCCCAGTGTTAGGTGAGGCCTAGCCAAGCTCTCCCCACTCCACTGAGCCCTGCCCAGTGAGCCTCTGGGCCTGACATCAGGGCTGAAGTTTTGTTCTTTGCCAGAGCAGGCTCCCCTAAGTGATATAAACACTGACTCAGGAGCTGGAAGCAAAACTTTCCAGAGCTGAAAACCAAAAGGAAACAGCTGCCTGGTTCTGACTGGCTAGGCGGGTTTGCCAACAGATTGCTGCTTCAGAGACAAGTGAGGGCTCAGTGTAACTGCCTGTCTTTTTCAACTTTCACCCCCTTGGCTGCCTGCCTTTTCCTGGGGTAGGGAGGGGCTCCCAGAGTCCTCTCTAAAGGCTGGGACTTGGACTTGGTGCTAAAGAGAGCAGCAAACTTATCAGCTGCGGCTAAGAGCAGGGGGGAAATGAGGACAAGATACACAGCCCAGAGGCCGAGCCCTGAGAGGCAAATCCTAAATCTGACCCACCCAGCCCAGCCAGTGCCATGGCTGGGTCCCTGCTCTGAGCTCACATTCCATCCCGTCAGAGCTCTGATCGTGTGGGTCTCACCACCTACACGCTCCCTCCGGTTCCTCACCACTCCCTCGCGCCTCCCTCTCCTTCCTCTGAGAAGCCTTCCTTGACAACTGACTATCCACAGGGCTGGGGTCACTTCTTCACCCTGGGCCTGTCTCCCCATCTACCCAATGAAGAGGCCTGACTAATCCGGACTCCTTAACCTTTTGAACCCATGCCCTGTCTGTGAGAGGGCTCAAAAGTCCAGATTCCTGAGAGGAAAGGGTTAAAGTGACACTTCAAGAACTCCTGGCTCCTCCCAGGAGAGGAGAGGCTAAGGCAACTTGAGCCTAGAACCTACCCAGCAGACCTGTGGGCCCTTTCCCTTGAGGTGCCTGCCAAATTGCATTATGGGCCTGGGTGGGCACCAGCCAATTCTAGCTGTTTCCCCTGACTTCTGTACACCCTTGGACAGGGAGTTCATCTCCTTCCCAAAGCTCTGTGTGGCCGTTACCAGAAACCCATTAACCTTTAGGTCTCCTCTTGGGGCTCAGCAGAGGGCTAAGGTCTTGGAGGATCAAAGAACTGAGGCAGCCCTGGCTGGTGTGGCTCAGTTGGCTGGAGCATCATTCCATAAACTGAAAGGTTGTGGGTTCGATTCCCGGTTAGGGCACGTGCACGGGTTGAGGATTTTGTCCCCAGTTGGAGTGTGCACAAAAGGCAGCTGATTGATGCTTCTCTCTCTCTCTCTCCCCTCTCCCTAAAGTCAATGAGCATATTCTGGGGTGAGGATTAAAACAAAAAGGAAAAATTAAAAAAAAAAAAAAAAAAAAAAAAGAAATGAGGCAATAGGTCAGGGCCTCCTGCTCCAAGAGGGGCAGCTCAGCCATCTGGCCTGGACCACAGGCCGAGGAGAGAAGAACAGGAAGTTCTCTTGGACTCCTGCTGAGCTTATCTGTTGATTTTGGGGTGGTTATGTTTCTCTATCAGGACTGTGTATCTTTTAGATGCCTCTGGGCTTGGGGAAGGGAAACCAAGGGACGGAAAATTTCCTTGGACTCCTGGGAGAAAAGCAGCAGCCTTAAATTCAGTGTTAAGACTCACAGACAGGCGGTCATGGACCGCTGAGCCTAAGGCTCCCCACGTTTTTTCTAACTTGGGGTCTGAACTGAGCACACGGTAAAATACTACAGCCCCGAGCACTGCTCTCCACACTTCTGGGGCACCCTCTTAGCACCCCACTCCCAGTGCTAAGCTTCTGATCACTTGTCTATCCCTAAGTAATTCTTTCTAACCAGTCTCTCCAAAATGTAACAGTCTAAGAGAGAAATTTCAATAAAAAATTATAAAAATTACAAGTTAACATTTGCATAGTTCTATGTTGCATGCCAAGAGCTGTTCTAAGTACGTTACCTTACTCAGTTAATCCTAAACAAGCCCTAGGAGGCAGGTACTGTTGTTGTGCCCATTTTTCAGATAAAGGAACTGAAGCACAGAAGTTAGGTAACTTGCTCCAGGTTACATGGCAGGTAAGGGTGAAAGCTGAGCTTTAAACTTAGGCAGTCTGGATTCAGAGGCCTTGTTCCTCACCACTACGCAAAACCTCCTGATAAAGTCTGTGTTGCCTCCCCAGAGACCAGAGACCAGAGACCTTGCCCTAGACCCCAGAAAGCCAGTAGCAGAGCCTGGGCAGAAATCAGGTCTGCTGCCTCTTAGCTCCCCAGCTGGCCTGGATACCTTGATCACCAGTAATGTCTGAAACACTGTGGTCGGGCTGAACGGAGGTGAGAACTCTGGGGTGGAAGGGGGTGGACGACCTGCTCAGGCTTGTCTCCGACTTCCTGCCTCCTACACTCACTCTTCAGGAGCAACAGTCTTTGGCCCCAAGACTGGTTAACCCAGGGGCTCATTTGTGATGTGAGCAGAGCCTGGCCTTAAGGCAGGAAGGCAGAGAACAAGACAGAAATCTTGTGGTGGGAACCACCATGTAGCAGGCAGAGAGGCCAAGGCTCCGATGACAGGTTGCTTCTTGTTCTTTGTTTCTGATCCCTATCTCTCTCGATTGTTTTGGTCCGGGCCTATCTCTCCTCATCTCTGGCCTTCTCTCTAGCCCATGTTGTCTGTACCTCCCAGTTGCCAAATTCTGTTGATTCTCTGACAGACTTCTTTTCTCCAATCCATAGCCTACAAAGCCCTTCCTTCATCTTTGTGGAAGTCTACTCAAGCCACTCCCTTTGTCTCTCTCTGTCTTCCTTTCCCTATGCCCATTTTCTTTGCGTTGTTTTACTTAAGTGTTAATTTAGGCTAATGCCATTTGAGACGGCTAGTGAATGGTTTGGAGGCCAGTGCTTCCCAAAGAACATGCTTCCTGATGGCAGGGTCCATAGCACCCCATCCAGCTTTTTAAGCATTACAAGTGCTTGGTAGGAATTGGTGGATTTGGATATAAAATTGGCTCCCCTGAGGAACTGTGAGCTCCCAAAGGAAAGGGCCACAGCTCTCTGTCTTCTCCTGCATCTAGTTCAGGACTATGTCTTCGTACATTTGCCAAAAGATGTATATTTCAAGTTTGAGGCCCAAACTACCTTCCTTCTCTCTGGCCTGCCTGTCCTCAGGCCCACCTCTGGCTCTCCTAACCACCGACGGGAAGTTACTGAAGGGTTCTCAGCAGAGATATCATGCGACTTATTCAATGATTTATTTAACATTGAACAGGCGAGGGCAGAAACACAGAGGCAAGTTGGGAGGCTCCCGTAATAATCTAGGCAAGAGATGATGATGGGCTAGACCAGGGTGGTAATGGTGGGGGTGATAAAAAGTGGTTGGATTTGTATATATTTTAAAGGCAGAGCTACCTCGATTTCCTGGAGGACTGGAAACAGAGGCATCAGGAAGCATTCCAAGGGTTTTGGCCTGAGCAACTTCATTAGAAGGATAAATTATCTGTGTACTGAGATGGAAAAAACTGAGGAACAGATCTGAGAAATAAAGTCTGGAGTTGAGTGTTGGACATGTTGTATTTGAGATAACCATTAGACATCCAAGCGGAGATGCTGAGGAGGCAGTTGGACATATGAGCCTGGAGTTATAGGAAAGATCTGAGCTAAATAACCATAAGAATTCTGCAGCATATAGAGGAAGTTTAAAGCCTTGAGATTGAATGGGGTCACCGACAAAACAAGTGTAAACAGAGAAATCTAACGATTATGGTCTGGGTCACCCCTATACTAACAAGTAGGGGAAATGAGGGAGACCCAGTAAGAAAGGCCAAGGAGGACCGGCCAATGAGGGAGGAGAAGCAAGAGACACTGATGCCACAGAAACCGGTGAAGAAAGTGTTTAAAGGAGAGAGATCAACTATGTCACATGCTACTGAGTGGCCAAGTAAACTGGGCACTTGGATTGGATCACTGGCTTAGGAATATGGAAGTTGTTTTGTATTTCAGCAAGCTTGGAGAGTCCCTCCCCACTGCAGTGGTAAAGTGGGGCAAAAGTCTGATTACAGTGGGGACCACACTGGCTGTGGGACGGAGAGTGGATGGTGGTGGGAAAGTGTGGAGAGGAGTGGGACTAGATAATGAAATGGTGAGAAGTGAGTTTATTCAAAAGATATTTAGGAGTTGGCATTAATAGGCGCTGGAAACAGACTGGCCGAGAGCCGTGAGGGATAAAGGAGGAGGAGGAGGAAAAGATGACACCTACATGCAGCAGCAGCGGTGGATGAGTTCGCTGAGATGCGCGCAGGTGGTCGAGGGGCTACGCAAAGGATGATGACCGGCTCAAGTTTTGCATAGAGTGAATGTTTGTACACACCAAAGAAAAGACCTGTAGGATACAGTTGGATCCATGTGTGTGTCTGCAGCGTGGGAGAGAAGTTTAGAATGAAGATAGGGATTTGAAGATAGAGATTTGAGAAGTTTAGAATGAAGATAGAGAGTCATCAAACTATTAAAAAGTAACTGAAGTAATTGGAGTGATTGAGCTTTTCCTAAAGAAACATCTACAAGAGCAGAAGACACAAGTATGGGGAAAACAACATGTAAATTACTGTTGTCTCAACATTTACCTCTTTCCTCCCCTTTTAGGGAAGTTGATACAACTTGTTTGCTCATGCTGGCTAAGCAAACAGAACCAGAACTTTATTATTATTATTATTATTTTTTTTAATACACATGTAGGGTGTCTGCTCACAGGAAGGACACGATTTCTCTGTCCCTCCATACAGCGACCCCGAGCTCCTGTTGGGTGTGTTGTAAACTGAGGAGCCATTCCTTCAGGCCCCCTGCTCTGAGCACACCCTAGAAGTAACTTTAAATAAAACCAGGAAGCTGTCCCAGGAAGAGGTTCTTCATCACAAGAGGGAAGAGAAAGCAGAAGTGGCAGAACTTGACTGATTCACTAGTAATCTGCAATGGTGCCGCTGGACAGCTGAGCAGCAGTCCAGCTAACCCTGCCGCCTTTCTTGAAGAGGCAACAATTATAAGATGAAACTGTCGTGAGGAAGGTGAGCTATGAGCTGGCCTCTATACCCAACCTGTGTGGCACTTGGTATTCTACAGGACAGCCACCGTCTGAGGCCTGACGACCCCATCTGGCAGATGAGGAAACAGACTCAGAAAGACCAGAAGACTTGATTAATGTCTCACAGACACCTGTATCCACTATACATGGAGGATGGAGGGGAAAAACCTGCTCCACAAATTCTTGAAGTAGAGGTAGTCTGGAAGGCTCCTGGGCTCAGGTGCATCATTACAATGTGGAGTGAAGGATCAGGCCTTCCCTGAGCTCTTGTGGTAAAGCCAGAGCAAATGAGCCAGCGCTTAGAAGCTCTCTTTTGGAGGATGGGTCAAAAAGACCCACTGCCCTGGCCCTGAAGTAGGTCAGCTACAGCACAGGAGCCCCAGGATACTTACTGGCTGAGAAGAGCCCAGCAGCCTCTCAAATTGCTCCTCTTCTGCCTTCAGGGCCAAGGCTGGCCTTAGGAGGCAGAAGAGACAGAATCCTCAAATGGGGGTACAGGACAGGGCTCCTGCCCTCCCCTCCTCATCTCTCGCTTTGAGCTGTGGACTGTGCCTATTTTCTCTCCCTCTACTGCATCTTCCTGCTCTCCCTTTCTCTACTGGACCACTGCATTAGCATGCAGAAAACTGTAGCTGGTCCCATATTTAAAAATCAAAATCAACGCCCCCACCTTGATCTCACTGCTACTCCAGTCACTAATCCTGTTTCTCTGCTCCATATGCACAGCCAACTTTATGGGTGCAGTCGGTGTCTCCGTTTTGTCAACATTCAGTCATTCTTAAAATTTTAATTACCTGTGATTTCATTGTGTAACATTTCAAAGAATCTATGCAACACGTGCAAATTATGAATCATAATAAAAATTAACGTCTGTAAATCCACATAACCCAACCTAAGAACTTAAACATTATTAATAAAGATGAATAGGCCTATGTGCTCCCCCTCCCTTACCCCTTCCGCTGCCTCCATGACTCTGGACACTGTAGTCAAACTGTTGAAAACCAAAAAGAAAAATCTTAGCAGCCAGAGCTAAAGGTCACATTACATTCAGGGCAACAACAATAGGAATGATGGCTGCTTCTCATTGGCAACGATGGAAATCAGTAGTGTGAAATGACAGTTCTAAAATGTTAAAAGAAACAAACAAAATTCAAGTTAGAGTTCTACATCCTTTAGGATGAAAGGTGAAAAAAATACCTTTCAAAAATGAAGGCATAATAAAGACATTTTCAGATAACTGAAGCTGAGGACATCAGTTACCAGTAGGTCTGCACTGCATGGAATTCTAAAGGAGTTTCCTTTAGAATGTGTGAACCCCTTTCACACTGAGGCGATGTCCTAGACTTAAATCAGAAAGAATGGAACACAAGAAATAATAAAGACGTGGATAAATACAAAAGACTCTTTTTTGTCTTAAATTTTTCAAAGTAGGGCCACTTTTAATGCCTTCAGAGACCCCAAGCTGAGATGATTATGGTGCCCTTGCCCAAATACAACTCACAATTAAATCTAAAATAAACCATAAGCATAAGGAAGTTAATACTGGGTTGGCCAAAAAATCTGTTTAGTTTCTTCCATAAAATAAAAGACACATTTTTCATTTTCACCAATAACTTTATTGATTTGGATATTTTGAGTATGTCAGCTATCTCCTGCATGGTATAATGTGGATTATTCTCAATATGATCACTATCAGATTCAACTGGTCTACCTGAACATGGAGCATCGTACAGCAAGGAATTGCCTGCTTGTAACTTCGCAAACCTCTTTTGACATATTCAATCAGTCACAGCCCTTCTCCGTACACTGCACAAATCTTTTTTTGCACTTCAGTTGCATTTTTACCTTTCTTGAAGTAATTAAGCATAATATGTTGAAAATGTTGCTTATTTTCTTCCATCTTCAATATTAAAATGACTATACAAAAATTCACCAATTTTGATGTTTTTTCCAAACATCTGACTGTTGTTCAAACAGCACACTGATATGACAGTTGTCACCATACAATGTAACAAAATTGTTTCAAATGAAGTGAAAGACAACTAAGTGCTCCTAGAGCAGAGCCATCTCATGGAAAAAAACAAACAATAATACTTCTGATTTACCCCATAGTGACTGTATCAATGTTTAAAAAAATATATAATTCTGCCCTGGCTGGTGTGGCTCAGTGGATTGAGTGCTGGCCTGAGAACCAAAGGGTCACCAGTTTGATTCCCAGTCAGGGCACATGCCTGGGGTGTGGGCCGGGTCCCCACTGAGGGGTGTGTGAGAGGCAACCACACATTGATGTGTCTCTCCCTCTCCTTCTCCCTGCCTTCCCCTCTCTGAAAATAAATAAATAAAATCTTAGGAAAAAATATGTATGATTCTTAATTTTTTTCTCCTAATTATTTTGGTGTCTCTGCTTGTTGTGCCTTAAACACAGACTTGATGTGGTTCCTAGGTTACCTAGCATTGGTGGGCACCCAGCCAAGAGCATGAGACCCAGAAAACATGAAGCTGCAAATGCATCAAGTTGTGAGAGAGGCTATCAACAGTGAGTATGATCAACCTCTTGAGGTTTCCTGGGTTGTAGGATTTTCAATGCTGAAAATGGGACAGTTTTGGGTGAACGGTGATGATTGGTTACCCTAACTAGGACTCGGAAGACAGCTCACCCTGAGATCACTAGAGAAACCATGATATTTTGCTATCATTGAAAGAAAAAAGGCTGGAAAGTGTGAGACTTATCTTTTCAAAACTAGACTTGCTCTTTAACAGAAATGAAAATTCTTACTTCTCCCTCTTCCAAATTTGTACTTCATATTTCATAGATCAGGGACTGCAGCATGGCCCCTTGGGAGCTGGCACATTACAAAGGCAGAAACACAAGGGCAGGAACAACAGTTCTGCTGGACGGGTGAGGGGTAACAGCTCAAAGTGGCTCGCAGACCTCCCCTGCTAAGGGGCATGACTCACTGACACTTCACCCACTTGGCTGAGTGGGGAAGATGGAAAGGGAATTAAGAGTGTCTGCTTTTTTCCTCTAGGGCAATTCTTGCCATCATCCCATTAGGTCAGAATTATATTAGCCTGATGTCATTTATAAAGAACTGGAGATTCAGAAACTTAGCGACTAACAAGCAGATTAAGTATTTCACTACCTGATGTCTTGCTTACAAGCTTGTGCTTGTTGCCTGGACATAGCCCTGTGACCTTTATGTAAATGCTGATGCGTATGCATGGGACATGCAAGGGAAAATGCAGAGAAGAAAGAGATGAGTTGCTGACCATAAACTGGAGTTTGGAATAAAGGCCACAAAAGTCAGAGTTTCTGGGCAGGGACTGGTGCCTCTCTTCCTCTTGGAGAGAATTTACAAATTTGATAAAAACTGAGGTATGTGGGAACTTAGGTTAATCTATGTGCCAAATAAATGAAATGTCCTGAAAATGGTGCTAGGAAAGTTGAAGGGAAGAGGGAGAAGGAAAACCAGCAAAAGGATCAGACATCTAAAGGCTTCTCTTTAGGACTACACCCTCAGGCTCTCAGGGTACTTCTGCACTGACCCAATCTGTCATCAAAACTGGCTCTGGAGAAGCATAAAAAAGTGTTTAAGTGTTAACTGCAAAATGAAGCCTATTTAAAAGTAGGCAAATTGGTTAGAAAAATATACCATAAGACAAGAGTCATGATTTTAAAGCGGGGTAATGAAAAGCAAAGTTTGGAGTCATATGTTTTCTGTCACTTAGTAGTTGGGAGACCCTGAGCAAGTGACTTAACCTTTATGCATCTCTACAAAATAGAAATAATAATACCTTGTAGGCTGATATGGGAAGCTCTGAGTCTCAGTTTTCTCATTTATTAAATGGGGATAACAACAGTACCCACCTCATTTGGTCACTGGAAGAATTAGCATATTTTCTGTGTCGAATGAGCTCCTGTGTAAAATGTGCACCCATGTTTTCAGTAAAAAAATCTTTCGTTTTAATTTTTTAATTCAATTATTTATTTATTTATATTTAGAAACAAAATGGATTATCATTCTCCAGGGTACTACTTTGCATATGGATACTGTTACTACTTTCTAGTTATATTTTTAATGCATAAACATAAATAAAAGAATTAAAAATACATAAAGATATGTATTTAGTACTATATCCATGTATAATGCACATCCTTATTTTTCCCTCAAAATATTGGGCAAAAAAGTGAGCATTATACACAGCAAAATATGGTATATGAGTTTATGCATGTAAAATACTTAGAATAATGTCCAGTGCAGAGTAAGCACTAAATAGGTATTAGCTATTATAATTAATAAGCTAAATACATGTTGTCCATAGCATGTATTATTCTCTGAAATTATCTTGTTATTTTTTTAAGATCTAAGAGGCTGGGGCCTTCAGCCTACTCTACCCCAGGACCTAGAATAGTGCCTGGAACACAGCTGCACTTTCTGGCTTTCTCCACTACATCCTGCAATTACTCTTTCAAGGTCACCAATGACCATCATGCTGCCAAATCTGAAAGACAACCCATTCTCTGTTCAATACTTTGGGTGAATCCTTTGAAATTGAATTAGAGCTCACTCTCCTGCTTAACACACTTCATTGAACAGCCTTGCATTTAGAATAAAATTGAAACTCCTTTCCATGATTTACACATCCCTTATGATCTATCTGGACCTTCGACCTCATCATGTCAGTCTCTACGTCCCAGAGCCACTGGCTCTGTGCCAGGTCCTGGATCATGCTGAGCTCTTCTGGCCTCAGGGCCTTTGTACTTGTTTTCTCTGCCTGGAATACTGCTCTCCAAGCTGCTTACAGCTGGCTCCTTCTCACTATACCATAGCAGTTAGGAGCACAGATTTTGAAATCAGACTCCTTGGGTTCCAGTTCTGGCTCTACCACTTAATATCTGTGCGCGCTTCAGTATCTCACCTTAAAATAGGGATAAAAGTGTGTACCTCATCAAGTATGTCAGTTTATAATATAAAGTACTTCAAACAGCGCCTGGTACCTGGCAAGTACCACACTGATGATCTTTCAGTTTAAATACTGACTCCTCAGACCCTGTTCTTTATCAGAACACCCAGTACTCATCACAATCTATAAATGTTTAATTTTTTGTTTACTATTTGTGTTCCACGAAGACTGGGAATTTGTCTTATTTACTATTGTATGCTCAGCACCCAACATGATACCTGATAATAAATATATGTTGAGCGATGAGAAAAGTAGTTACCATTATTTTTTTCTTGCCACCTTCAAGAAAGGTCAGGCGCTGTGCCAAGACAGAAAACAGAAGAACTGGGATTTTTACCAACCACCTAACTCAGCTGAATGACGAATAGTTCTGAGGTGTTTGTAAATAGGAAGTAGGTATACCACTGGTATTGTTCCCTTCATCTGGACCTTACTCATCTGTCAGGTCTCCTAAGGTTGCGCCTCCTGTTGGAAGCTTCCTCCACACATATGTGCCTTTGCTTTGTTGGAGCTCCCATAACACGAGGTATCCATTTTTCAGCTGTCTTGCTTTTATGCTTCTGCATTGTTTTTTCTCCCACATCATCTTAACTGATGATGCTCTGCCCTTAATACATTTGCTCTTCCTCACTTTTCCTGAGCTCCTTGCCTACTGCTGGGCCCACAGGACATGCTCAATACAAACTTGGAGAGTGACCACTGCAACTGCCTTTTCAGGATGCCAGCCCAGAGTAGCTTTGCAGTCTGTACACTTTCACGGATGAGATGACTCTACAGGAGAGGACGGTCTCTTACCTGATCTGTTGTGGTTGCTGGTGGCAAAGCTGTAGAGAGTGAGAGCATCCGCAGGGAGGCCTCCAGCTGCTGGGGAGGCAAAAAGAAGTTGGGTACCACAATGGGCTCGGGGCTACAGTGGTAGTTAAGGGACACAAACACGTAGAAACCCTCCCACTCATCAGACTGCATCTTCACTGACCTCAATCACACCCATTTGTTCCCCCTCTACTCCTGACCATGAATCCTTTGTGCAAGCAGTTGTCACTGCCTGGAAGTCTCTCTCCATTCCTAACAAATCAGTCTATGCTTCCTTTATGGGTCAGTTTAAATCCCACCCCCTCTAGGAAGCTTTCTCCTGATCTTAGCCCACAGTGATCCCTCCTTCTCTCATAGTCCAGAGCAGAGTTTGCATTACAGGATAGAGCTTGATGATCTAGTCTGATAGGAATCTCAATGTATTTTCTTTCAATATTCCCTAAACTTCTCAAAGGCAAAGATGGCGTAGTTTCCATCAGTTACTCACCTACTTTCCTAGAGCTACCTGGTAGGTAGCAAGTGATGAATATTTCCTGAGGGTCTGCTGGCCAAAAACTGAGCTGTTAGAAGTCAGTCAGACAAAATGGCTCCAAGGGCCAGTGTCTTAGACAGGAGGGAGATGCCTGGTAATGAAGAGGGTCCATCCTCCTGGTTGTTCTCTGCTCACATCCAGAAATGAGAACTCTGCCTAAGTGGGCACAGCTGGTTCACCCAGTTTGGATGTGAGCCCTTGAGGGCAGATACTAGATCTTTCACTTCTTCACAGTATTTTCTGGAAGTATCCAGCACTGTATTGAGAACAAATATTTGTTCAAAGCACTGATTCGGTTTGGGAGGGGAAGGAGGGGGCTACTTTGATGTTTAATTTTTTGTTTCTGCCCAATAAGCTAAATATGGTTGTGATTCAAACTGGTTTATCATCAGCCTTCCATGCTAGACTCTGAACTCCAAGAGGGCAGAGATGATTTCTTTCATAGCTGCATTCCTGTCACCTGGCATAGTACCTAGAACACAGCAAGTTTTTGATAAATATCTACTAAATGAATGAAATGCATCATTTCTTACTTTGGTTCAGTCCCTGACTCTCCTTCAGAGGCCCTGGCAAGGCAGGCCTATTTGCTGTTGCTGCTCTGACTGCTGCGGACTCTGCCAGATAGCCGCTGGTGCTGTGCGGAAGGAATGGCATTGCTGAGAGGTCTCGGGGTGAGTCTGAAACAATGAAGCCCCCTCTCTCAGCCCATCCTCTCCTGCCTTTCTAAGACCCTGCTCCAACAGTAACTCCTGTCACTTATTAAATGATAACGTCAGGAAAGCTCACTTTTGTGCCTGTTTCTTCACTAGCAAAATGGATATAATAGTACTTTTCATTTTAAGAACAAAGAGCTTATATATGCAAAGTGCTTAGACTGGTATGTGATGCATATCAAACACCCAGTAAATGCCAGCTATTCTCATCTTCCCCGTCACTGGGGAAAAGTTGCTTGTTCTCACTGTCCTTCCACTGGTTCCCTCACCCACCAAAATTTGCCTTGCATCCCCCTTTTTGCTTTGTCTTCCTTGATGCTAAAGCCAGTGAATACAAGTCAGTCCACAGTCTACGGGGCCTGTCCTAAGTGTCAGTGTGTTGACCACTGATCCCTGAAACTCCGCTCCCACACCACCTCTCTCCTGGTCCTTCACCTCTGACCAGCTCTCTTCTTTGTGGGTGTCTGTTCTGCCTGTCTGTTACATATCGACCCTCAGGACTCTGTCTTGTGTGTGTGGTTCTCCCTGTTCATGCTCTCCCTGCTGCCCTTAAATATTTCCAAAGGCAACTAACTATCTTTACAGCTGACCTTGTCCTGAACCCCAGGCCTGAATGTCTTACAGGCACATGCCCACAATGGAAATCTGCTCTTCTTCACAACCTCCCCGCCAACTCCCCAAACTACCTTTATGTGCGGTTCCCTATCCAGCTAAATGACATCACTACCTAGTAACTTAAGAAGAAATCTCTAAGTCATACTTTGTTTCCCTCTTTGTCATCCTTTATCCCTCCCTATCGAATCCTCTTAGACCTACCCCTCTCCTTTTCATCATAAAGCAGTCTATGCTTTAGGTCAGACTTTCTTCACCTTTTATTATTGTGAGTTTCCCACCTGGTTTCCTCTGATCAATCCTCCCTTTACAGGAAACTGGGTAACTTTCCTAATGTGTGTATCTGACCATATCACACTCTAGTTCACCAGTTAACACTTATTGAACACTTCCAGGCACCGTGCTAGGTAGTTTACATCATTAATTTAATTTTCACAACAACCCCAAGGAAAGTTCTATTATCTCCATTTTAAAGATAAGGAAGCTGAAGTTTCATTTGCTTGCAGGATAGAGCCCAAGCACCTTAGCTTGGCATAAAAGGCCCTTGAAAATCCAGCCCTACCTCACCTCCCACTAGCCCACTTACCCCTGGGCTCTAATCGAATGAACCGCTGCCCACACGCCAGGCAAGCCTGGCTATGGCCCTGCACACACAGTTCACTTTCTCCTCTCTGTCTACAGGATACCCATTCATCTCTGAGGTCCAGCTCTAATGTCCCTTACTGGGATACCTCCAAGCAGAATCTTACTGGGATACCAGCTTCCTCCTCTTGTTCCCCAGCCTTTAGCCCATGTCTTGTCACAGAACTTAGAACAATAAATGTCACTGTCTGTTTACTGTCATTACCTGTCTCCTACCTCATAATGGGAACTTCTTGAGGTAAGATCCAATTCAAGCCTCTGTCCCCAGTACACAGTAGAGGGCCTGGCAATACTCCCCCCCACCCCCAACAAGAGTAAATAGTTGGGCAGGTCTGAATTGGGACCTGTGACTGCCCCTCCACTGACCATACTTCCTGAGCACAACTAAATGGACTGCAAAGGCAGCAACGTCAGAAGCCAGAACGAGCTGGGCTGGGAGGAACTCCACCAGAGACTTGGCTTTCAGTACTCAGTCTCCAGTCATTTTGCGCTTTAAAGCCAACTGTTTAGGCTGCACACGTGAGGGCTGTTGATGGTCCTAAGTGGTTTCCTTTCCCCATAACGTGTCCATTTCAAAGGAGAAAGAAGGTGCCCTTCTCTCCGTAACACTGCCATATTGACTGTGCCTACTTCTCCCCTCGGCTCCATCATTTTTTTTTTTTTTTAAAGAAACTAAATATTAGGCAAATCAATGTAACTTGGAGCCTCAGTTTCCTTACATGCAAAATAGACTGGTAACACCTACCTTAAAGACTTGAGATGACTGAATTAAAAAATGTACGTAAAGTGCCTGGTACATAGCGAATGCTCAATCAGTGACGGCACTCTTATTTCCCGTCTACACCCTCCACTTCTATTTCAACTGAGATGAAAGGTTTCATTCCTTAGAGCCACAGCCTTGCCTTCAGGTGTAAAATACCCAATAGATTAGTCAGGCTAGAACAGGCTAATAAATGTGCTCACAACATCTAAACCCAGTTCACAGTACTATGCTTCAGAGGGCTGGTGTTAATGGGAGAATGGAGCACCTTGTCAGTGCAGGTGAGTCTTCTGAAGGGTCTTCCTACGCCCCCCAGTGCATTCAGTGAGGGTGGTGGCCATTGCTCACACTCACACTAGGCTGGCCTAAGCACCAGCATCCAAAATGCCTACAAACAGCTTAAGGGGCTACTTGTGGGAAACACCAAAGGATACAGAAGGAGGCTCTGCTTTGTGGAAACCTCTGGTCCAGATGTTGCCTGCCTCTGCCTGATGTCAGGGCAATTAATGGGTAGCCCCTTATGATTTTCCCTTTTGTTCTGGGAGGCTTTTTGTTCTAGGTATAGAGGGAATTTCTCGAAGCTGTCAGCAGAGTCACTTAGCTCACTGGAGGCAGCTTCATTCTCAGCCTGGGCCTTTGCCTTGGGCTCCTGGTCCTGATCTGCTCTTGGTGAGCAAGTGTCCTGTTGGGCTCCTGAGAGTGTCATGCACTGGATGAGCTGAGGGTCTGCTGAGGCAGGCTCTCCAACTCTGGCCTTGGAGCCCTCACCTTCACAAGGAGCATGACTTTGGCTAGCAGAACCCTGCCTAGGCAGATAGGGGTTGACAGCCCTTTCTGGGCTGAACATAAAGCTACTTCTGACCTTGAGCTCCTCTCTAAGGCAAGGCTCTGGAGAAGGACAAGAGGGGCCTACCCTCTGCACCTCATCAGGCTGAAGGCTAATGATCTCACTTGTGTCTGACACAAAACTGGACCACGGGCTAGTTTTGTCTGTTATGGTGGTGATCTCGTTGAGTGTCCTGGGCTCAATGATGTCTTCTTCGTAGTCCTCATCACTGTAGGCTGGGCCTGCCTCATTTTCCTCATTGCTCTGCATCCTTGTAATAGGTATGGTATGTCTGAGGGACTCATGGCATATTCCCCTTCCTCTTTCACTCGAAGACTTTTCAACGGTAGGGGGAAGAGGGGAGGCTGTACGCTCATCTGGAGCTCTTGCCAATGGCAGGTCTGGAGTTGTGCTTCGTTCTTGCATGGCTTCTGAGTTCTGAGCAGCTGGGAAAGTGGTAACATCTCTGCTTCTATTCCTGGCTTGGTGAGAACTCAAAGATGCTTGAGAGTTCCTGGTGATAGTCTGCAGATCTGAACAGCAACAGATATCATTCTTACTACAAGGTAGGGCCACAGACCACTCAACTTTCCCACACTAGCTTTGAGTTTCAGAAGCAGTCTTGCAATCAGACTTTGAACAAATCTTAAAGACAGTAATCCACCCAAGAGTCAGTGAAACTATATTCAAGGCAGTACAATTTCTAGCACTTTATTCTAGTATCAGAACACCAAAATCTAATCTATTTAAAGTTGTGGTTACATCTGTAGAAACGTTTTCAGAGACTATCTGCTCCTGCTCAGGAATTCTTGGGAGCTGGGAGTCCTGGTGGGCATGTTCATGCTTCCATTTACTTCAGTAATTACCTATATTAAAAACCAAAACGAGAATCCACTTATTTACCTATTTGATGACAACTATTTGAAGTATCTGTTTTACGTGGAAAATGAAAACAAGGAAATATCTACCACCCAAATGATAAGGCAGGGGAGGTTCACAAAGAATACGGAGGCAGCATGGTGTGTTGGAAAGAGCAGAGACTTTAGAGCTAGTCAGTCTTTGGTTCAAATCTCTACCAACTTCATGGCTGCCAGCAAACTATTCTCTCTGAGCCTATTTATCTTTTTAAAAAAATTAATTAATTAATTAATTAATTTTAGACAGAGGGGAAAGGAGGAAGACAGAGAAGGAGAGAAACATCAATGTGTGGCTGCCTCTCATGCACCCCGACTGGGGACCTGGCCTGGCCTGCAACCAGAGCCTACTTATCTTTACAATATAATTAACACCACCCTTCCACAAGGTTTCGGTGTGAAGTAGACATACGACAAACAGGCACATGCTGTGTGGCACATACACAGACAATAAATGGAAGCCACCAGTCACCTAAACTTGTTTTGGGGGTGATGAAATGGTAGGGAATACATTAATAAACACATGCAATAAATGCTGTATGTTCACAGGATTATTTGAGAAGAAAAAGCAGTTGGCAGGCAAATCTGACTCCCTGGGGTAGGAAGCACATCTTCACAGCATCTAATTGAGTGCTCAGCCTACAGAAGGTGCTGGCTAGGTTTAATACAGAGACGATTTTCAGGTCTCAAAGGGGAGTGAGCAGATGTGTAAAAATGAAACATCCCCGCCTGCAAATAGAAACAGGAACCAGAAAGCACACTTAGTTGATCCTGGTCCTTTGGCCTGAACTGCCCTTCTGTCCCGGAGCAGTCTTTCCGCTTTTCATAAACCAGCCCATCCTTTAAGGCCCCGCCCTACTGCACGTCCTCCAGGAAGCACTCTCAGATGCACCAGCTGGATGTGATGGCTACACAGCTTTGTTCTACATGGAGGCACAAGAAATGCTATTGTGTAATTGTTTCTCTATTTCTTCTATAAGATTGTGAGCTTCTCAAAGGCAGAGAACATATGTCTGATTCATGTTGCAATTTCAGGGCCTAGCAAAGGACCTACACATAAACGAAACAACCATTCAGTAATTCCTTGTCAAGTTGCACTTATATCTACCTGCCCAATGACTTCTTCAAAAGTGTATGAGATATGATGGAGGCAGAGGGCGTTTATTTAAACTAGTTTCCCTGATTCAATCATCTCTCTCTTTCAAAATTCATCTTCTCCTTGTGAATATCAGTTCTCATTTTGTCATCCCTTGCTCAGAACTCCCCATTTTCTTTCAGGATAAAGATTAAACTCTCAAGCTTGCCTTCAAGGCCCTCCAGTTTCAATCCTTTAGTTCTTTTCTCTCTCCTCATTTAATACACCCCTTTAAAGGGTTTCCCTGTTTACTTTCCCTTCCACCCCAAAGGAGCCTCCCCATTTTGCACTTTGCTTTCTTTCTGTGGCGGCGGGGGTGGGGGGGGGTGGGGGGGTGGGGGTGGGAGGAGGGGGCGGGGGTGGTTTCTTTTTTCTTTCTTTTTAATCCTCACCTGAGGATATGCTTATTGATTTTAGAGAAAGACAAAGGAAGAGAAAGAGAAAAAGAGAAAGAAACACCGATGTGATTGAGAAACATCTATTGGTCCCCTCCCATACACACCCTAACAGGGGATTGAACCCACAACCTAGGTATGTGCCCTGACCGAGAATCAGACAGACATAACCTTTTGGTGTACGGCATGATGCTCCAACTGAGCCACCTGGCCAAGGCTGAGGGACAGTTTCTTTGCTTGACTATAGAATGTATGCTTGATGAAAGCAAAGACAATGCCTTGCTTGTTTTGTCCATCACTGTCTGTATATTCCTGGAACTAGTAACACAATAGTGCCTAGCATGGTTGGTGCTTAATAAAGAGCTGACTGAATACTATTTCCAGGCAAGTGGAAGCTAAAAACGCAGTACACCTCTGGCACCCTGGCTACCAACAGATTAGGTATCAGGGAAAAGAAATTAGGAAGATCTGTACTTAGTATCAATTTCTGGTGGCTTTTTTCCCTTTCAACAAAGAAAATAGAACTTATCCATCCCTGTGCATATTCACACATTTTCCTTGAGCAAAAATGATACCAAGTGAGAGTTGAGTTCAGGTGCTGATCTAAATGATTTCTCAATACTCTCCAAAGTGTGCAGGCACACTTTAGAGTTTGTAAGTTTCCAGGGCTTAACCCTGGACCCAGCAATCTGTATTTCAAAATAAACACCCCAGGTAATTCTTATCTCAGGAAAGTATGGAAGTACTTGTTCTAGAGTGATCTCTGTCTGGGATGCACAGTGGAATTACCTGAGGAGTTATGAAAAATACTGATGCCTGGGTCCCATTCTTAGAGATCCTGACGCAACTGACCTATGCTGCAGCCTGGGCATCTGAATTTTTAAAAGCTCCCTCAGTATTTCCAATATACAGCCAAAGTGAGAACCAACACTTCAAGGGGTTTTTCAAAGGGTTGACAATAGATTACCAACATCCAAAAGCATCTGGGATGTTTGCTAAAAATGCATACTCTGGGCTCTGAGAATTAGGATTTTAAATGTATTTGTAGTTGTTGTCTTTTTCTGAAAATAGAGTAGCACAAGTTCAAGAACTACTGAAGAACTCATCTAATTCAACCCTGACCCCATTTTTTTGGTTAGGGAAACCTCAAGAAGGGACAAGGAAGGTTAGAGAAAAGTCAAATACTAAGTCCATGCTAGAAACCCACCAAAGACCTCACCCAGGTCTCCTGCCTCTCAGTCCAATCAATGCTCTTTCCATTGCACACGTTCCTGTGCCATGCTACTATGCCTCTCCTTTCAAAAAAAAAAAAAAAAAAAAGATGATAAATAAATAAGGTGATGAAAGCTGTTGGTCTCTTTTGGTCATGGGAGCTTGTCTGAGGCTAGGCATTCAACTGCTTTATGAAAGGTACCCAGTAACCATAACTCCTCAACAAGAGGGGCCCTGAGCCATACCCGTGATTAAGGAGCTGACTTGCAACACCAGGTTATTAGATTTCTCCAGGATGCACTGGCTCTCAGGGTCTATGCTGCTGGTTCCTGGCACACCATGGTCTCTAGCAGGGCTCTCTTGGAACTGTGACATGATATGAGTCTCAGGACTGAGGGGAAGCAAAGGTTTGGTGAGCTTCTGGCTGAAGTACCGCTGAATCTGATCTAGCTCACTCAGATTCCTCCTGTAGAAAAAGAAGGGGAAAAGAGACAAAAGGGCCATTCACTGGGATTATATGCATTTTTTTTGAAAAAAAAAATATTGATTATGCTATTACACTTGTCCTGATTTTCCCCTTTTTGCGCCGCCCCCTCCAGTACTCCCCACACCCTCGGGCAATCCCTCCACCATTGTTCATGTCTATAGGCCATGTGTGTATGTTCTTTGGCTACTCCATTTCCTACCTTGTACTTTACATCCCCATGGCTGTTCTGTAACTACCCATTTGTGCATCTTAATCCCCTCACCTCTCACTCATTCCCCCCACACCCCTCCCATCTTGCAACCATCAAAATGTTCTCTGTATCCATGATTGTCTCTGTTCTTCTTGTTTGCTTAGTTTGTTTTTTAGATTCAATTGTTGATAGCTATGTATTTTTTGCCATTTTATTGTTCATAGTTTTGCTCTTCTTTTTCTTAAATAAGTCCCTTTAACATTTCATATAATAATGGCTTGGTGCTAGTGAACTCCTTTAGTTTTTTCTTGTCTGGGAAGCTCTTTATCTGCTCTTGGATTCTAAGTGATAGCTTTGCTAGGTAGAGCAATCTTGGCTGTAGGTCTCTGCTTTTCATGACTTTGAATATTGCTTGCCAATCTCTTCTAGTCTGTGAAGTTTCTTTTGAGAAATCAGCTGACAATCTTATGGGAACTCCCCCGTAGGTAACTAACTTCTCTTTTCTTGCTGCTTTTAAGATTTTTCTTTGTCTTTAACCTTTGGCATTTTAAATTATGATGTGTCTTGGATTGGGCTTCTTTGCATCCATCTTGTTTGGGACTTTCTGTGCTTTCTGGACTTGTATGTCTATTTCCTTCACCAATTTAGGGAAGTTTTCTTTCATTATTTTTTCCAATAAATTTCCAATTTCTTCCTCTTTCTCTGCTCCTTCTGGAACCCTTATGATGCGAACATTCAACCTCTTGAAGTTGTCCCAGAGGCTGCTTACACTATCCTCATTTTGGGGGGAATCTTTTCTTTTGTTGTTCTGATTTGGTTGTTTGTTGCTTTCCTATGTTCCAAATCTGATTTAATTTTCGGTTTCATCTACTCTACTGTTGTTTCCCTGTAAACTATTTTTAATTTTAATTAGTGTATCCTACCTTTCTAACTGGATCTTTTTTTACATTGATGAGGTCCTCACTAAGTTCCTTGAACATTCTTATAACCAGTGTTTTGAGCTCTGCTTCTGATAGATTGTTTATCTCCATTCCATTTAGCTCTTTTTCTGGAGTTCTGTTCTGTTCTTTCATTTGGACCATGTTTGTTTCCTCATTTTGGCAGCCTTCCTGGGTTTGTTTCTATATATCAGGTAGAGCTGCTTAACTCTATGTCATGGTACTATGGTCTAATGTAGTAAGGGTCCCACACATTCAGTGGCACAGCCTTTCATATCACCCAAGCTGGGTACTTGAGGTAAATTTTGTGTGGGCTGAGTATACCCTCCTCTTGTAGTTGAGCCTTGACTGCTGTTGGCAGGTCAATGGCGAGGGAGTTATTTAGGCCACTCAGCTGCAACGATTTGCTGTGATCACTTACCACCAACCTCCACCCTCATGGAGGATCAGCAGTGCAGGGGCAAGGTGGTAATGCTCTGATGTAGTTCTTAACTGTCCACTGATGCGCTGGCCCTGGTGTTTTCCAGGTGGTACAGGCCAAGGTCAGCCTCCACCTATGTTTTGCCTGGGGCCACGCTGCATAGGGCACAAAGCAATCTGAGATGGCTGCTACTTGTGCTGGGCTTGGAGATTCCCAGACAAAGCTAAGCTGTGAACCTAGGCTAGCTGCTGCTAGTGCCACCTCACTCTGGGGCTCACTGAGGCCGGTTATAGCTTATTGGATAGGATTTAGGAAGTTGTGAAGCATGAGCCAAGACCAGCCAGCCATTCATATGGAAGAGCAGCTTAGGTGGGCCTGTAAACTGGGTGGGGAGGAATCTCTGGGGATCTCTAAGGTGGGTCAAACAGTGTAAGCTAGGTTGATGGAGTCTCAGATATGGCAACAGCTTGCTGACTCTGTGTGGGGAGGATTTAAAACAGGGACAATGGCCTCTGCTTGTCTTGATGCCAGATACTTCAGTTTCTCCCAGTATGCCACTGCTGCTTTTCAAGCTGCTACCCTGGTGCTGGAGCTCTGGGGGGCTAAGTTCAGGGGGTGCTGGAGCTCAGGGGGACTGAGTCTGAGTAGGTGAGTCCATTTGTGGGTTAAGAGGAACTGCTTGAGGCTCTAGAAGTTCCTTCCACTGACTCAATCCCTGCTGGTTTTTGCAGCCAGAAGTTATGGGGACTTACCTTCTGGCACTGGAACCCTGGGCTGGGGCCCTGCTGTGGTGCTGGAACTCCTGGCTCCTGAGACATCCCTACCGAATTTTTATCCACCACATGTGAGTGAGACGCCAGCCCATTCTGTGTCTACATGCCTCCTACCAGTCTGGATGGATGTGGTTTCTTTACTTTTGTAGTTGTCAGACTTCCATTCAACTGGATTTCTGGTGGTTCTAAGTGATGGTTGTTCTATATTTTAGTTGTAATTTTGATGTGGTTGTGTGAAGAGGTGAGTCATGTCTGCTTACACCACCATCTTCACTGGAAGTTATATGCATCTTTTATGTTTCCCTGACTTTCTACTGCTTGAGCTAGGAACTTAATACCTCTCACTTAGTATGTATATACTTGGACTCTCTCTCTCCAATCCACCAACTCGTCCTTCACTTCTGACTACAATCCCACTCCCAGGGACAACTTTCTCCCACTTCTGTCTAGATCATGCAATTTCTCTTCTAATGTCTCACAAAACCACATCTCCCTGTAGGAAACCGCTCTTGATTATGTCCTCAGGTCCTCTACCTCTGATGGAGTAAGGCCTCACTCTGGGCTAACACTAACCTTTGCTGCCTCATAACCATTCCTGATCCTTCAAGCAAGTGACCTTCTGCTAGCAAGGCTTTTCTGACCCTCTAAGTTGGTTTAGGGGCCTCTGGATGCCACTGTTCTTTCCATACTCTTCAATCACATCACTTGTTTGTTTCACATCTCTTTCCCTTGATGAACTATGAACTCTGTGCTGATTCCTTTAGGGAAATATAGACATGAATAAAGTACTTAAAATAATCTGTTCAAAAACCTTTAATTGGGCCACATCTATTCTTTTTTTTTTTTTTTTTTTTTTAGTGAACATATCCTCGAGATTTTATCATCACATAATAAAACTAAATATGAAGCTTAGAAGAGGATCACTTGGCCCTTTGTCTTCTTATTGCTTTCCAGTTCAAAATGCTTGCATCTCTTAATAGCCAGCTTTCTCTTAGCTCTGCAGTTGGACTCAATGTATTCAAGCCTCAGCACAGTCTTCTTTGTAGATTTAGGCTTTTTGTGGAAAATCGGCTTAGTCCGCCCACCACAGCCATTCTGTTTCCTGTCAAAATGCTGCTTTCCCTGTGCACGCAGAGAATCCTTGCCCTTCTTGTACTGTATTTTGTGGGGGTTGATGCTTGCTACACTTCTTATAGAAAGTCCAGCGAGTTTTAGGAACATTCACTATGTTTGTGAGAGTGCCATCAGCAAGGAAAGGAGGGCCGCATTCATTCTTACCTTTCTCCAATGAGAATCACACCAAACACTACCACCTTCACTTGAATAGGATTTTATGTTTTATGCTTTCAAATACATTATCTTGTTTTTGTATTTCACAATTCTCAGCCACCCAGAAGCGATCAGTAGTTACTGTTTTACAGATAAGGAATGAGGATCAGAGAATTTAAGTGATTTGTCCAGGATGAGTGGTATGCAGCCACCTAGAATTTGGGACTCCAAGTTTTATGCTTTTTGCATAATAGATCAACCCTGTCCCAACTGGGTTCATTCCTGTCACACAGCTCTGAATGCTGGAACCTGTGGTCAAGCTACTCTGCTCTGTGCCTATTCCTTTCAACTTTTTTAAAAAAGTTTATTTATTTATTTTTAGAGCAAAGGGAAGGGAGAGAGAGAAACATCCATTGTGTGAGAGATGTCAATCAGTTGCCTCTCTCATGTCCCACCTGGGGATCTGGCCTGCACCCCAGGCATGTGCCCTGACTGGGAATCGAACTGGTGACCTTTTGGTTTGCAGGCCAGCACTCAATCCACCGATCCACACCAGCCAGGGCTCCTTTCAACTTTTAAAGTGCTCGTATTTCTCCTTTTCAGAGTCCATCACCCCAAATCATTGGGCCACCTCCCTCTTAAACTCCTTTACTCCTGGCATCTCCATTGATCTGCTGTCTGAGATTTTCCTTTAGTTTTCTCATTATGTGTTAGTTTAGTATCCCTAACTAGGCCATGAGCATCTGGTAATAGAAGATAATATCTCAAACTTCTCTGTTTTTCTAGTATACTCAATGAGCTTGATACAACTGGCACAACATAGATACTAAATACCCATGAAGTAAACCAGAAGTCTTTCTATCCTTTTGTTAGGAACAGTCTGCATATCTTAGAGACAAACCCAAACTAAATGAGAGGACAAAGCTTATCCTTATTCTGTCACTAAAAGCTGCGACTATCGAATCACAGTGAATTTGCTTAGGTGTCTATATCCAGGTGTATGCCACATGGATAAATACCTGTAGCAGGAACATGCAAACAAACGTAAACATGGTGGCACTTTAGAAAATATGCAAACCCAACTGGCCTTGTCAGAGATTCTTGGTGTAGAACCTACTAACATTAGTTGCAACGTTGTCATCTGTGAAAAAGGTTTATTAATATTTGCCCTGCAGGCCTCATAGAATTGCTGTGCTTCAAAGGAAACACTGGTCTTGAGCTCTGTGAACCTAAGGAAGTAATGTAAAATTGGTATTATCTTGATTGGTCTCCATTTGGTAGAGGACTTGTCTATGGCAGTGGTTCTCAAGCCTGGCAGCAACAGATTCACCTGAGAACTTGTTGAAATGCAAATTCTCAGGCCCTACTGAACTGGAATTGTATAGGTAGGTCCCAGCAACCACTGTTTTAACAAGTCTTTTCATGCAGTTCTGATACACACCAAATTTTGAGAACCACTGCTCTAAGGCAGTGATCTTTAGCCTGGTGATTTGGTGTCAAGAAGACATCTGGCAATATGTAGAGACATTTTTGGTTGTCACAGCTGATGGAGGGGTATTACTGGTGTCTGGTGGAGTCCTGGCATGATGCTAAATACCACAGGACATGTCCCTACAGCAAAATATCTGGCCCAAAATAATGTCAACAGTGCTGAGGCTGAGGGAAACTACTCTAGGGTGAAGGAGAGCTTCTCCTTCTCTTTTCTCATTGGGTTCTAAATTCTGTTATGTGAATGACCTAATAAAATATAGCCACACCATGGATGGTTTTACTTATATAGCCTAAAGAATCTAAAATGAGAATATGAACATATTACTTCCTTATAATGCAAGTTTGAGCAGTTTCCCATAGTCTATAGCACAACTGCTCAATCTTTTTTAACTCATGTTCCACCAATTAAAGATTTTGCCAATCTTTCTTTTCTGAGCTTGCTTTATGAAACCAAATAGGTTAGTCTTTTCCAAATATAAAACCTTTTCCCCCCTCAAACTTTACACACACTCTTCTTCCTCTCCTCATCACTTTCCATTTGAAAATTATTTTAAAAGTCCAAGCTCTCAGCCTGACGTTCTATCGAGGTCCCTCAAGATTTGACTTCTGCAGAACTCACCCTGCTCCTTACATCTTATGCTCAGCTTTATCCTAACTGCAGTGCTGTTAGCCTGTGCCCCAAACTTGACTTGCTGTTTTATGCCTCTGGGCCATAGCATGGTTTTTCTGCATAGAACGCCCTTCACATTTGTTGACCTGTTCCTTCAAAGACCAGTTCAGATGTGACTTCTTTAAATCTTTCCATGACAACCTAGAATGTTATTCATTCTTCTAGCTACCTTTAGCCAGGAAACCTGTAACTCTTATCGTACAACACTATACTTATCTGGCAACATAGCTATCTCTTGCTCTGGGAATGGCAGGGCCAGGACTGGAAGTCAAGCCTATCTGACTCTGAAGCCAGGTCCTTTACACTGCACCATACTTCTTATCAGACAATCCAGGGACTGATCTGGATGGTCTATAATGACCCTTTCAATTCTCACAGTGCTTCTCTGGCTCAGATGCTGACTAAGCTAAGAAAGAAACAGGGAAATATTAAAAAGACAGATGCTGGTCTGGAAGAATTCAGTGATTGTGAAGATAAAGACAGTAGGCAGAATAAAGCTTTGTAAATTGTCAAGTAGATGAGAGGCTGTGTAGATGTGAGGGTAGTTATCATTAAGTTTGGTAAATAATCTGAAGTTTCTGTATTTACAGTGCATCAATAATAGAGCCTCATGAAGGAATAAAAGGCTCCACACTGAGACAGTCTGACCTATGAGGAATCCTGCAGGGCACCTGGGTCCAATTCAACACTAACATGTATGAAGGCCCCTATTAAACCTCCCAGAGTGGCGGGAGCTGATGGAAAAGCTATGGTGCAGGTTGCCATTGCCCATTCACCTTGTGCTCCACTATAGTTAGAGGGTCTCACCTGAGAGAAGTCAGAATGGAAGTATGGGAGGACACGGGTGATGTGGTCAGTTTGTCATCACTCGGCAAGACTGCCTCTCCCTGCTGTAGGGATTCATGAAATCGGCGGATGTTCTGCACATGCTCTTCATGCCGTGATGCCTGGCTTTTTGTGGAATGACTTCTGTCAGGAATAAATGAGGGCAAAATAAATTTCCAACCAATGAAAAAACTCCTAGTGTGACAATAAACAAATCACTTTGGTATTGCAAATCCATCCCACTACTACAATTCTGGCTTCATCAACTCTGGCTTGGATTATAACAATCTCCTAAATAATCTTACCTTCAGTATTACCCATTTCCCTTGCATAAACTTTCCATATTAGAGCCTGAGTGATTTTTTAAAAACCAGACCTGAAACAAGAACAACATTTATGGAATGCTTATTACACGCCAAGCAATGTTCTAAGCATTCAACATGTACTAACCTGTTAATCATCATCATTCCTTTCTAGTTTTAGTTTCTCTTTTCTTATCTATAGAATAAATTTCAAATTCCTTAGCAGGTTATTTAAGAACTTGACCCCAGCAATAACATTCTTTTTAAATAACAGGTTCACTGAGATACAATTCACATATACAATTTACCTAGTTAAATGTACAATTCAATGGTTTTTAGTATATTCAGAGTTGTACAGTCATCATCACAACCAAGTTTAGAACACTTTCATCACTCCCAAAAGAAACCTCATACCTATTAGCAATCACTCCACATTTACTCCTCTCTTCCCAACCACCAGCCAAACCTCCCAGCCCTAGGCAGCTGCTAGTCTACTTTCTGTCTCCATAGATTTGACTAATTTGGATATTTCATAGAAATAGATTCATACAGTATATGGTCTTTTGTGACTGCCTTCTTCTATTTAACATGTTCTCAAGCTTCATCCATGTTGTGGCATGTATCAGCACTTCATTCCTTCTCATGGTTGAACAATTTTCCATTATACAGATATAACACACTTTGTTAATATATTCATCAGTTCATAAACATTTGTGTTGTTTCTATTTCTTAGTTATTAGAAACAATGCTGCTCCAAACATTCATGAACAAGTTTTTATGTGAACATATCTTCATTTCTCTTGGGTACATATACCTAGGAGTGTAGTTACTGAATCATATGGTACTTCATGTTAAGCCTTTATGGAATTGCCACCGTCTTCCAAAGCAGCTGCACCATTTTAAAATCCCACCAGCCATGTATGAGGGTTCCAATCTCTCCACATCCTCCCCAGCACTTGTGACATTTGTCTTTTGGGTGTGAAGCGGTATCTCATTATGGTTTTCATTTACATTACCCTCATGGCTAATGATGTCAAGCATCTTTTCAGGTGCTTATTGGCCATTTTTGTTGTGTATCTTCTTTGGAGATACGTCTATTCAGATAATTTGCCCATTTTTAATTGTATTATTTGCCTTTATTATTGAGTTGTAAAAATTCTTTATATATAGGGGTGGGCAAAGTAGGTTTATAGTTGTTTGTATGGACAAATACATTCGGGTTATGATTATTACAATAGCTTTATTAATTCTGTGTTTTGTGTACTCACAACTGTAAACCTACTCTTGCCCACCCCTGTTTTCTGGATATAAACCCTTTATCAGATCTGTGATTTGTATTTTCTTTTTATTTAAAAAAATATTTTATTTATTTTTAAAGAGAGAAGAAGGGAGGAAGAAAGAGAGGAAGAGAAAAACCAATGTGTGAGAGAAACATCAATCAGCTGCCTCTTGCATGCACCCCAACCAGGGACTCGGCCTGCAACCCAGGCATGTGCCCTGACTGGGAATCAAACTGGCGACCCTTTGCCTCACTCAACCAACTGATCTATGCTGGTAAGGGCAAACCCAAGATTGCTCTATCCAGCAAAACTTTCATTTAGAATGGAAGGGAAGATAAAGTGCTTCTCAGATAAGGTTAAGTTAAAGGAGTTCATCATCACCAAGCCCTTATTATATGAAATGTTCAAGGGACTTACCTAAGAAGAAGAAGATAAAAAATAGGACAGTAAAAAGACAGCAAACTCACAGTTATTAACAACTACACCTAAAACAAAAGCAAACTAAGCAAACAGCTAGAACAGGAACAGAACCATAGAAAGAGAGATCACATGGAGGGTTAGCAACAGGGGAGAGGGGGGAAGGTACCGAGAATAAGTAGCATAGACAGTAGGTAGAAAATAGACAGGGAGAGGGCAAGAATAGTGTGGGAAATGTAGAAGCTAAAGAACTTATGACACATGGACATGAACTAAAGGGGGGGAATGTGGGTGGGAGGGGGTGTACAGTGTGGAGGGGAATGAAGGGGGGGACAATTGTAATAGCATAATCAATAAAATCTATTTTTAAAAAAATCTTGTGGGTCAGTTTGGGGATTACTGCCATCTTGACAATATTAGCCTTCCAATTCATGAACATGGGATGCCTTTCCATTTATTTAGACCTACTTTAATTTGTTTTAACAAAGTTTTATAGTTGTCAGGGAATAAATTTTGTACTTTTTTGTTAAATTTATTAAGTATTTTATTCTATTGTAAATGAAATTGTTTTTTCAATTTCATTTTGGATTATTTGTTGCTGATGGATAGACACAATTGATTTTGTATGTTACATTTTAAAAGTTTTTCAGTTTAAATTTCTAATATGGTACATAATTGATAGATATAACCTATATAAACAAACCTCTTTGAGGTCACCAATAATTTTTAAGGGTATACAAGAGTTCTGAACTGAAAATATTTGAGAACCACTGCTATACTAAGTTATAGCTAGTACAAATAAACTTCACATATAGAAAATATGGAATTTGATGAGTTTTGATATATGTGTACATTTAAGGAATTCATTACCTATCACGATAACAAACATATCCATCACCCTTAAAAGTTTCTTCCTGTCCTTAGTAACTTAGTCACCCCAATACATTCAATAAAAATTAAAAAACCCAGAGAAATTATCTAAACCTGAGATCTAGGATTTGACAGACACATAGACTCCCTTTATGCAGGATGCCGAGGCTCCCCTCATGTAGTGAGCATGTACAAAATTATATAGTACCTCACTATACAGAGACTGATTAAGTCTGTCATTTTCTCATGCATGCACTCATTCATTACTTGCTGATGCCCACTCTGCCAGATCCTGGGCCAGGCATGCACGACTGAGAGATGAATAAACCACAATCTATGAGTGGCTAAGCAGTATTAGAGAGTATCTTTCTTGGAATAAAGGGTTTACTAAGTATCTGCTGCAGGGGAAGATCCCTTGCTTTCTCTGAGGTAGAAAGACATGGGAAAGATTGGTGGAGGCAGAAGGATGCTAAGTGGCACTAGGGCCTAGAAGGGAATGGGGTGGAAGGAAGGCAATCTTATTCTTAGACCCTGCCCTTTGACAGGATGGAATATGCTCCAGCCTGATATCCATATGCATAGCCATGGTTGGCTTGGCTGAAAGGGATGGCCAGTTCCTTTTTACAAAATAATCTGGCACATCAGTTTGGGAGGTGAGAGATCATGGTATCTTTCTCAAACTGCTGAGGACTGCTTTTATGAGTGAAGGCTAAAGGCCTTTGAAAAAAAGAGAAATGTGTCCTTTGCCTGAAGCTATCCTTTAAAAAAAAATCCTATTTATTTATTTATAGAGAGACTGGGAGGGAGGGAGAAAGAAAGAGAGAAACATAAATTAGTTGCCTTTTATACTGGGGACTGAACCTACAACCCAGGCATGTGCCCTGACTGGGAATCGAACCCATGACTTTTTGCTTTGTGGGATGATTCCCAACCAAGCCACACTGATCAGGGCTGAAGCTATCCTTTTGATAGCAGTAAAGTTCTAGTTCCTATATTATAAAAACTTTTATTTTCTTAGGGTCTTGGGGTTCCCAGGTATTGTGCAGAAGGTCAACAAAGCTCTTTGCTTGTCACCAGTTTCTTCCTCTAATAAAGGAAAGAGAAATGACAAGCTGGTTGAACTTCCGCTCTTTGACTCTGTTTCTTCCCATCATCAAGCAATCGCTCACCTCCCAGGAATGGAGAAACCAAACTCTTCTGATGAGGTGTGAACCAGTTTTTCTGGAGTGTGTCTTGTAACACAGCTGGGGAATGCAGTATAGACATCAGAGACAGGGAAGGAAAAAGAATTGTATACCGGGATCTGTAGAAGCAATGAAAAAAAAGGTACTTGTCACAACAAATCCTTTTGGAACAAAGTAATATAAATAAATTTGTAAAATTTATTGTATGTGTATAAATATAATTTGAGTATTTTCTGTGTGTTGAGCACTGTACTAAGCAATTTACATGCATTTTCTCATTTAAACTTCACAATAATCCTATGAGGTAGGTACTCTTACGCCCATTTTATAGACTATATTATTGATTGCTTTTTAGTTGCTTTATCTACATTTATGATCCAGCTAGTTTGTGAACTTCTGACTAGACATCATCTTATATTTATGTGTGAGGATAGTCTGGTTGTGGTACTTCTTACTGATGACTACCAGGGTTGATATGAAGAAAAGACCTCACTATACAGGGACTGATTAAGTCTGTCACTTTCTCATGCATGCACTCATTCATTATTTGCTGATGCCCACTCTGCCAGATCCTGGGCCAGGCATGCACGAATGAGAGATGAATAAGCCACAATCTGTCTTGATAGAGCTCCCTTATCTGGGACAATTTGGAAAATTCTCCTCACCTTTACAGTTAAACTCCCTGAAAGAGTTGTCTATGCTTACTATCATCAATTCCTCTAGCCTTTTGTTTTTAATTTTTTTAATGATAGACTGATGATTTTAATGTAAGAGTTTTTAAAAAGTTCAACCAATAATGATTTCAGATTCCGCATTACAACTAATCTTATTTTATTTAAAAACTGAGATGTAATCCATGTATTATAAAGTTCACCCTTTGGAAGTGTTCAATTCAGTGGTTTTTAATATATTCAGAGCTGTGCATCCATCATCCCTGTGTAATTCCACAACATTTCTTATCACCTCTAAAAGGTCATTACAAAAAACAAATATATAATGTGTTCTGTAAGCTGAAAAGTACCAAACACATGTAAAGAACCTTCTTGCAGGTTTTGCTCAGTAGAGCCCTTGTTGGTCAGCGATGTGAATCAGGATACGTACCAGTGATCCTGGGGTCTCTCCCCCACGTCTTGCTTGCTTTTCTTCTTTGAAGCGCATCAAACTCTCCAAAGGGGAGATAGCAACTTTTACCTGCCCCTGGCACTCTCCACTGAAGTCTGTGATATTGTACCAGCCACAGATATACTGGAAACCAGAGAGAAGCGGGGAGAGGTCCACCGAAGCAAAGCCAATTACCCTCTCCTCATCTGTGGGGGAAAGAGAAGAGCTGGGCAGTGCGTCTGGGCATGTCCTGCCACTGAGATTAGATGCTGTACACAGAGACTGATTTATGGGGACTGGGAGGCTTAGTGATTCCAAAATTAACAAAAGACAGAGATAATGAGGATGAGAGAGACAGACAACCACAGCCTACTTTCACCATTATGAATTAATTCGCTGTATGGCAGGGAAAAGCTGGCAGGGTCAAGATTTGTCCTCTTGGTATAGACAACTAGAAAACATCCTTAAACATATGAAATACTTGTTCTTTTCCATAGGTCATCAGGTCTCACTGATTTCCCTTAAAGCAGTGAGTTTTAAAAGAAAGCATTTGAAAATGGCAATAAACACATACCTATCAGCAATTGAATATAAAAGACAAACAAGAACAGAGACAGAATCATGGATATAGAGAGTGTCTGGATGGTGCCAGATGGGAGGGGTTTGTGGGGGAATGAGTGAAGAGGTGAGGGGATTAAGAAGTACAAACAGGTAGTTGTAAAACAGCCATGGGGATGTACAGTATAGGAAATGGAGCAGCCAGGAAATATACGTATGACCCACGGACATGAACAAAGGTGAGGGGAGGTTGCCTGAGGGGAGGGCTGCTGGGTGGGGGGCAAAGAGGGAAAAATTGGGACAACTGTAACAGTGCAATCAATAAAAGATTAAAAACAAACAAACAAACAAACTGAGCTTTAAAAAAAAAAAAGGGTGTGTGTGGAACCTAACTAAATAAAGCAGGGATTCCTAGTGTTGATTCAGAGAAAATCTATTTATACTCAGCTCCTGCTGCTTTTATGACGTTGGGCTGGGGTGGGGACAAAATTAAATCTGAGGAAGCAGCATGGGAAGAATCATAAAACCCAGACCCACAGTGTCACTTCTGAACAGGAGCACAGGAGGATACAGGGTCAGTCGATTTTATTTATACCCTGACTATTCTCAGGTCTTTTGTTAGCCTTTGGGGTTAGCTCTAAAAACTTATCACTAGCCAACAAAAACTGCGATGCTGTAGATGACTCAAAACAACTGGGGTCTGGAAACAAGCCCTAGCAGGAACCTTAAAGCAACTAGATTTACATGAGGGTTTAGTGAGACAAAAGTTCCTATGTATAGGAGTTGTCAGATAGCTGAATGTCTTCACCACCTTATTTTTCTGAGTCACCCAATCTTACCAGTGTGAAGTACAAATGGTGAAGGCTATAGAGCTGTCAAACCTGGGTTCGAATCCTAGCTCCATCAGTTCATAAATATATAACCTTAGGCAAGCCACTGAACTTCCTTGGGCTTCAGCTTTGCATCTATAAAACTGAACTAATTTTTACCTTGCAGGATTAGAGGTGTTTGTAAAGTTCTTAGCACATTGCCATCCACTAATAAAAACAAAGACTGAGACAGTGTTTACTAAGCATCAGGCCTCCATTTAATTCTCCCCAGACCCTGTGAGGTAGGTGCTATTATCATCCCTATTTTATAGAAAAGGAAACTGAATCAACAAAAGTCAAGTCATTCACCCAAGGTGATACTACTTTGTAAGGGGCAGAACTGGTATTTAAATGTAAAGAGTGTGCCTTCAGAGTTTGTGTTCTTAACACTGTTGTATTAATGCCTCTTAATAAATGGTAGCTGAGTAAAACTAGGTTCAAGGACCATAATGTCAGTACCTTTGTCCTAGGAGAGTTTTTAAAAGGAGGAAGGACAAGCTGTCAAACTCTAGTCTTGTGTACTGCCTGAAAATGCTAGGGTCTTGGTTAATAAGCCAGAGTTAACAGAAGGCATAACATCAGACAAACGGGGTAGAAATCACTTGGGTATGGCACGGTGTGCATTATGATAGTTGAGCTACAATTGGAAAGACTCAAATATACTTGGATTTCTGTGCTAAGCATGTAGTCAAACAAATTATATGCTTTCTAAAGATTTAAATTCCAGTGGCATTCTGTGGCATACCCTCTAACACATGTGAGTACTCGGCACCATCAGGGCCATCGTTTCACTTAGTTAAAAAAAGAAAACAATTAGCGAACTGTCAATTGTGTGTGAGCTCATTTTTACATCCAGAGTTCATAAAATAGAGTTCATACCTCCTTTATGCCAAACTTTGAAGACCAGAGTTTGCCGTGGGTCCAAAAGAAGCTCTTTTGAGAGCCTATGAAGAAAAATAACCACCATAAATTAACTGTGTTGGATACTTCTGTAGAATGAAGCTTTAGATTTGAAGAATGTCTTGTAGTTTGCAATGTACTTTCCTAACATTTTCATTTTACGTTCATGGTCATCTTCTAGGACACATTTTTATTTTCACAGTTAAAAGGAGGAGATGGAAGCTTAGAGAGGTAAAGTAACTTGCCAAGATTTGAAAACAGGATCCCCTGATAGAGCAGTTTCCCCCTCAATAGTATTTGCCACACTCCAACTCTGTTTCTCAAGACAAGGGAGGGAATGTGGAGAGGAAGCCCCTCCACATGTAAGAAACAGTTTTACTGGAGCAGGTAAGAATACTTCTTGTGCCATGGGAATGGGAGAATGGTGAGAGGGGAAAAAGACAGGGGGTGGGCATTTACTGAGTTCCTTTCTCTGGGCCAGGCATATTGTCAAGTGTTTTATATACATGTAATCTGCGCAAAAACCTATGGCATGGGTATTCTCCCCATCTTGTAGATGATGAAGCTGGGCTCGGAAAAGTGAAATGATTTGCTCAAGCTGACTTAAAAGTCTGTAAGTGGCAGAGCTGGGATTGAACACTAGTTTGCCTGACTCCAAAGCCATTCTGTGCAGAGGTAAGGCACCAAAATAAGAAAGTGCCCAACTTTAATATCAGAGAAAGAAGTTGATGTGGAATTTACTCAGTACCTTTAATACATTTTATATGACACGAATTATACAGTTTTAAATTACAAAGATTTGCAAAGTTCCAAACCAGGTACCACTGCTCCAGGTAAGCAAGATGGAGAACCAAGGCAAATCAAGAGATTTAATTTCTTTCCCCAGATACCACTAGAAAATTGAAGAGAACCTACTTCAAGTCCAACGAGCGGCACTATGCTAAAGTGAGACAAACGCCATGTCCGAGTTTGGAATTCTAGCTGGGTCAGAACACTTGCCTTCAAATTCCAGTTCTACCACTCTCACCTGAGTGACCCTGAGCCTGGTTTTCTCTGAGCTCTGGTTTTCTTATCTATTAAATGGAATAATATTATCTACTTATAAGGTTGCTAGGAGGATCAAATGAAATAATTTTGTGATAAAAGAATGATAAACAGTATCATTATTTATTTTTCTTCTAATCTTGCCTCTACTACCTACAGATTATGTAACCTCCTTGGGCCACAGTCTCTACAACTGTAACGTGATTGACAGGACTCAACCTCAGATCTTGCGAGTCTTCCACAGGAGATTTGTTGCATAACTACTGTGTTCTATGAGGTAATTTTCCTGAATGTCATCTAATTTGAACCTCACAATAACCCTGAGATTTATCCCACTTTACAAATGAGGAATCTGAGGTTCAGAGATGTTATGTAACTTGTTCACACAGTTAATAAATGACAGAGATGGGATTGGAGGTCAAGGGTCTCTAGTTCTAAAGCCTAGCCTCTTCCAACTGCACTGGAAATCTTTTCCAAGGGGGTACAAACCACCACCTTTTCTAAGATTAGTTCTCTCTGCCCTCTTCACCTAGATAACACACACATTCTTCCATACTTAGTTGAGGTGTCATATTTAAGAAGCCCTCCCTGAACTTCTAGCTCTTATTCTCTAAGAATATGGAGCTGAGGGGGCAGCATATGCCACTCAATGTAATTTTTAAATTTATCTTAATCATCTTAAATGCCCTGCTTTGTGCTGGGCACTGGGAATTAAAGATAATTACAGTCCTACTAAATAATTTTTGAACTGTACTGAGCAGAGTTAAAAAAAAACACCACAACAAAACTTTTAAGCCACTGCTGGCTGTAAATTTTCCCAATTTTTTCTTTTTAAAAATTTTATTTTCCAATTACAGTTCACATTCAATATTATTTTGTATTAGTTTCAGGTGTACAGCCTAGTGGTTAGAAAATTATATACTTTACAAAGTGATGCCTCTCATATTTCAAGTACCTCCCAGGTACCATTTATAGTTATTACACTATAACTGACTCTATTCCTTGTGCTGTACTTTATATCCCTGTGACTGTTTTGTAACTGCCAATCTGTGTTTCTTAATCCCTTCACCTTTTGCTAGCTATGAATTTAAAAGCACTAGCATTAAATAATTGCTTGATAAGAAAAGAATTTCCCAGGTCTGCTCAATATTATTGTATCTGTTACCTTCCCCGCTCTGAGTTTGTTTCTTGGAACAAAAAGCTGATTCTAGAAGGCTAATGGAACATCATAAAATACAAACCTTGACTGCTGTTGAAAATTCCAGATGGGAGAATCTGTGTTTTCAACCACTGGGGTGTAGACAGGAGATGGGTCATCAGCTGTGGCAAAGGATACACAACAGCTGGGTATAGATACTTTCCGCTCCGTCAAGGGGCTCCCTGGAATAGAGCAGAGTGGAGTGACTATTTTAGGGTATCAAAAAGAATGTGATAGAAGTTTCCCTTTCTATAGGTATAAGCAGGACTGTTCTAGCTCTCTCCTACCTTTGGGTCTTTGCTCAACTACTATTCCCTGTATTTGAAATGTTTCCAGTGTCCTTTCTGCTACTAAAACTGTCCTATCAAGGCTTAGTTCATAAATATTCCCAGACAAAAAATGACTTCTCCTATCTCCTTGTACTTTATAGCTAATGGAAAATACTGGATTGAGAGGCAAAAGACACAACTGCAAAAAGCCCTAGGCTTAAGAGATGATCAATTATTAGCTCTGCCACATATATTCTGTGTGACCTTAAGCAAGGTCTACCTAGGCTATAGCTTCCTCAAATAGGGCATATGATACTTACACCTCCTAAGATGCTGAAAGTAAATAATAATAGTATGTTACGCTTATGGTATATCACTTACTATGTGCCAGGTACTGTTCTAATACATGTATATGTATTAGTTCCTTTAATCTTTACAACAACCCAGTGAGGTAGGTATTATTATTATTCCCATTATAGATGAAAAACTGGGGTACAGAGAGATTAAACATTTATTAAGTGGTCACATATGTATTATATAGTAGAACTCAAGCATTCTGGCTATAAAGTCCAAGCTTCTAGCCATCAACTATATTGCCTCTCCTATAGAATAAACAAATGTAAAACACGGAGTACTCTGCTAGTGTTAATTTTTATAAGGTCAGGTTTCCACCGCGGAGACTTGTCGTTAAGACAATTCTCTCTTAAAACAATGCAAACTGAAGATGCCTGGTGATACTAGATAGTCTAACTGAGCTGTCCAGCAAGTAACTACTAGCCACGTGTGACTATTTAACTTCAATGAAAATTGAGTAAGATTGAAAACTCAATTCCTTGGTCGCACTTGCCCCACTTTAAGTGCTCAATAACCACGGGTGGGAGGTGGCTACCATAATGCACAGGAAAGATGCAGAGCATGACCATTGCAGTGCAAAGTTTTTTGACAGTACTAAATAATACAGCCTCTATATAATATAAACTCTATGTGCTCCCTCAGATCCTCTTTAGCTCTAAAATGCTATGAATCTCTGGATTGCAGATTCAGGAAAGAGAAAAGAATAAGAAAATAATATTGTGTCAAATATTATTTATGTGATCCAGAGGAACAGATTCTACATGTAGATTCTAAGTAGTTTGTTGTCTTTCTACCTGTCTAGCTCAAGGTTTCTCCAAATCCATATTCTCACATCAATGTGTAGGTGAAGTTAATCTCTGAGGCACCACCCTGCTCCTCCTTTACCTGGCTGCTCCTTTCGTACCACTCTTCCCAAGACCTCAGGCTGTCCTGTGGACAGAATGCAGTCTGAAGAACAAGCCAAGTTCGGAACTGCTGATTTCACTCTCCGCAAGCAGTTTAACATTTAATAAGGAGCCATTAAAAGATAGGCTCTAGCACCATCTACTCTCAGAAGCTTCTTTTTTTTTCTTTTTTTTAATAGATTTTATTGATTATGCTATTACAGTTGTCCCATTTCTCCCCCATCATTCCCCTCCACCCTGCACACCCCTTCCCACCCACATTCCCCCCCTTTAGTTAATGTCCATGTGTCATAAGTTCTTTTTTTCTTTTAATCAGTATTTTTTAATTGGTTTTTTTTTTTTAAATTTTTTTTCTCTTTTTTTTAGATTTTATTTATTTATCTTCAGAGGGGAAGGGAAGGAGAGAGGGAGAGAAACATCAATGTGCGGTTGCCTCTTGTATGTCCCCTGCCGGGAACTGGCCTGGCAACCCAGGCATGTGCCCTGACTGGGAATCGAACCGCGATCCTTCGGTTCGCAGGCCCGCGCTCAATCCACTGAGCTACACCAGCCAGGGCAGTATTTTTTAATTGTTGATATTGTATAGTTTTCTGTCTTTTACCCCGCCCCCAGCCCACCACCCCAGCCCTCCCCACCTTCCTCCCATTTCCACCCCCCATAGTTTTTGTCCATGAGTACTTTATACTTGTTGCTCTATCAGAAGCTTCTCTTAACTCCTAAGCAGAATGACTGAACTGTGTATCCCCAGTTAGATTTCTCCGATTTCATCTTTCTTTTAGGGAAAGAGGTACCTGCACCTTTGCTTTGATGTATTTTCCTCAACCAAAAGAATTGCCGTCAGAGTAGACCCATTCTTTTCAAACCTTTTCACCAAAGTAACAGTAATCTAGAGAAAAATAAACACTAAACTCTAAGTGTTGGGGTTTCTGATACATTTTTAAAGAGCAACAATAAGCATGGCATCTATTAGCAGGCTTGTGTTCCATCTAAACATTCACGAGGATTTTATATTATCTTCCATAATATAGTCCTATCAGTTTAAACGAAAAAGAATTTCTCCCCCAACTTTTGGTAAAAAATTGACACATCATGGTATTTAATCTTGTGACTTCTAACACCTCAGAGCACTCAACCAGACCAGATGACATTACTTATTAGACTGTCTTACAGAGGATAATGAATAAAGAAAATGGGTGCTAAGGAGAGAAGAGCCTTGGGAAAAAGAACTGATAAGAAGGAAGAAGAATGCTAGCCTTAGAAGTAAAATTTGGCCCTGGCCTGTGTGGCTCAGTTGGTTGGGCGTCATCCTGCACACTGAAAGGTCATGGGTTAGAGTCTTGGCTGGGCCACATGCCTAAGTTGCAGGTATGATTCCAGTCAGGGCGTGTAAGAAAGGCAACCAATCGATGTATCTCTCACACACTGATGTTTCTCACCCTCTCTTTCTCCCTCCCTTACCCTTCTCTAAAATCAGAGAGCATGTCCTCCAGCAAAGATAAAATAAGTGAATTAAAAAAAAAAAAAGAAGAAGAAGAAGTGGGATCTGGTGGTGCCCGTGAGGCAGGACGGAGCTGAGGCATGTATAAAGGTTGCTGAAAAAGCAGAACCTGGAGAAAGGCTGAATCTGGGGGCAAAAAAGCTTTACAATCAGAAAGTCACTAAAGATACAGAGAAGAACTCTATGAGCATAAATAAAACAACAACAACAAAAAACCCCCACTGGTTTACAACATGGCAAAACCAGTATACAAGCATATTCTTTCATTTTTATTTTTTCATTTTTGTAGGCTGAGATTATAAATGAATAAAGCAATGCTTTCCATATAATCATCTCCATTAGCCTGTGTTTCAGTGTCCCAAAGCTTAATTAATAGAATACAAGCATATTTTCGAAAGAGCAGGAAAGAAAATTCTAATAAAATGGTAGTAAGCAAAGAATAGTTAATGGAAATCAATAATACAGAGCCCATCATTACAAATATAAAATGTATAGAATGGCACTAAATGAGCTATCTTCTTAAAAGTTGTATTTTTAGTAAAACTGAGCAGTATTTATGTGGAATAACATGCTCAGCACCCAATCCCACCTACTTTTACTGCACTGTATTCCATTCCTGTAAAGACTGAAAGGGTAAAACCGTATTTCCCAGTCTCTTTTGCAGCTAAAATATGGATAAAAATTGTCTTCTTACAATTAGATGTCATTATAACAGATTTGAAAGACAGATGAAAGGCAGAAGACATCTTTTCCTTCCGCTTTTTCTACTAGCAAGGGTGACACTGAATTTTCTGCACTAGGGTCTGGTCCCCAGGTGCCCCAGAGGCCCTATGGTAATAGTGATGATGAGTTTTGGCATACTGTTCTAAACTTAAAAGATCTAGTGGTTGCCCTGGCTGGTGTAGCTCAGTGGATTGAGCGCGGGCCTGCGAACCAGAGGATCGCGGTTCGATTCCCAGTCAGGGCACATGCCTGGGTTGCAGGCCAGTTCCCAGCATGGGACACACAAGAGGCAACCATACAGTGATATTTCTCTCCCTCTCTCCTATCCTTCCCCTCTAAAGATAAATAAATAAAAATCTTAAAAAAAAAAAAAGATCTAGTGGTTAAGCTTTAGCCTTAAAGCCCTCTCCTCTAGCTCTTCCAATGACTTGAAGCACCTTAATGTTCTATATTAAACTCTTTTCTGTTTAAAATGTCTGAAGTTGTTTCCTATAACTGAGCTCTTCCTGACATAGCTTTCATACCACCCCTACCCTGCCCTTTCCTCAGTAGATTTTTTCCAATAAAATGTCATAAATTTTCATGGCTAGGGAAGAGATAATCTGCTTAGAATACTATGCACCTAATCTATTATAGAATACTGTGGCGGTTCCCACAGTATTCTATAATAATCTGTGTGTCTGTGTTTGTGTCTGTGTTTCCTTTACTAGACCAAGAGCTCCTTGAATGCAGATCAGGCCCAAGGTCCTTATTAAAGGTCTGAAGATGCCTCACTGCCCTTTGTCTATAGATGGTTGCCAGGGTTGGAAGAGAGAAGCTACCTTGTCTACTTATAGTGTGTACCAGCAGAGGACAGCAACATCTGCTCAGGAAAGTTCTGACAGAGATCAGCAGAGAAGACCAATTGTAATTCGGAGATGCATGACTTCTAGGTTCTGCTCTACCCTGAATGGATGAGGAAAAGGGAAATGGGTTTGCCCAAAGCAGGTTGATTGCCCAGCTAGGGCTGGAACCCTGTCTTCTGATTCTCTTTCCAGAACTCTTTCTATTAAATCATAATTTGGAAGGCACATTTCAGAGAGTTGATGGAGAGTCTGTACTCTCAGGGGTCAGCACAGTGCCTGACTGATACATAAATGTTGATGGGGGGAAGGACTACACGGGCTATCACTGCAAGGGTGGCAACCTCTGAAAGTCAGATGTCCACTCTGATGCTTACTCTGACCTGACTAAACAGAAAGAGGCCAAATAACAAGTGACATTTTGTAACTCATGCCCAAAATGTGAGAGGTGTTAAGTATCATATTCACAAATAAGAGGACATTACATGTGCTTAGCTCCATCATAAAGATCACGGTGCTGGGATACAGAAATAAACACCCAGTCCCTGTCCCCAAGGAACAGAGAGCCTAGTGGAAAGACACACTGACATTTTCAGTAGGGAGTAATAGATGACATGAAGGAGGGGAACTGTGTGGGGGCGGTGGTATGGGGACGTGTGGACAATGCAAAGGGAGGTTCTCTTCTAAGAGGGGTGGTCAGCAGGCCTTCAAAGCGTTGCAGTCACTTCAGTCAACTCTTGAAGGGTAAGCAGCATATTTGCTGAATAAGACAGGAAAAGGCATTTTAGGTAAACGGCACAGTCAAAAGCTTAGCAGTGTGAGAGAGAATGGGCACTGGCAAAAAGTTTCTAAAGCCTGGACGAGCAAGGTGGGCAGTAAGGATGGAGAAAAGGTGCCAGAAACTTTCTAAGAGGCCATGATCATATTCCCTGTATTGGACACAGTGCAAACTTAATAAAAAAATCCTTACGATTTATCCTGTTAAATTCTCCATAAACACCTCCCTTGCAGGAGAGGCAACACCCGAAATCAGAGAAGGTATTAGGGAGAAGGCATTTGTGCAAGGCCTCAGATTCATCCATCCACTTCTTCATTAGACAAATATTTACCACGTATTATGCATCAAATACGGTTCTAGGTATTGGGATTCATCAGTAAATAAAACAAAGCAAATAAAAAGAACTGTCTCTATCTCTGTCTCTGTAGGACTTATGTTCTTGTAGGAAAGACAGAAAGTAAACAAACACTGTTCAAGAATACAGATAATAAACAAGAAAGAGGGATAGAAAATGTTGGGGAGGGGCTGCGATTTTAGATGGGTGGCCTAGGAAGGGCTCTCTGAGACAAAGTGATCTCAGTAAAGGCATACCAGAAGGGAAAAACACTCCATGCAGAGGGACATTGATCCAAAGACCCTGAGGCAGGAGTCTGCCTACAGAGTCAAAAGAGAGGGTTTGTGAGTGAGGAGAGGAGCAGGAATGCCACTGGAGTGGGTTGAGTTTTGTAGCTGGGAAGAAAGAAAGGATCCAGGCTTACAAAGGTGCATGAGCTAAGGCCCAGGGAATCACTGTTTGTTACAGTAGAAGGGAAAGGAAGCCATACACTACCAGGAAAAAGTCAGCATCGTGCCATCGTGGCCATCTGAAATCATGTCAGTTAGTCTTAGTTGAGCCTTTACTACAGCTCGGCAGTTTTCTTTTTATCTCTTCATGAGACCCTATAGGTCCTTTGCAATGACCTTGAGTTCCAGTCAAAGAGAATCAATTACTATCAGATCCTCCATGTCCCCTCTAAGCAAGCCTCTAAAACACAATCTCCTCCTTCAATACCTTTGTTCAAGTTGAAATATTCACTTAGAATTTCATTCACACCTTTCTGAAATCTTACTCAATCTAAAAAGTTCTCCTGATTTCTTAGCCATATCTAATTTCTCTGTTTCTAAAATTTGTAAACACCATAAATTATATTAGCCTTCGACCCTCAGAGCATTCTGCTTCATGTATCATTCTTTAATTGTGTAGTTGCTATTGTCCTTAACCAGGTTATCAGCTCTTGGAAGACAGAAACTATGTATCATTTGCTCTGCACGCTCTGTACCTGGCACTGGCCCCACACAGATTTACTACTTGCTGAATTTAACTACCATTCTTGCAATGTAAGCACAGGATTGGACACGTGATACATGCCCATCCTGGGCTCGACTGAGTGGTAAGCATTATGGATAGGACTAACTGGCAAGCACAGCTGAATCTTGTACCTGAGAGGCAGGATGTTCTAAAGGAAAGAGCATGGGCTTCATATCCAGATATAACTGGATTCAAGTTCTGGCTTTTCAGAGCTTATTTTTACTACGCATCTTACATCACGTTTTTGAGCTTCAGTTTCCTCATTTATAAAATGGTCATGTACTGTAATCTATTCATATTATCACCCCACTTGAGATAAGGATGAAATAATGAATGTACAAAAATGAGAACAGAAGTTGGCACAAGGAAGTGCTCAATAAATTACTGTCAAATTACCTTGCTAAGTCACATCTTAAAAATGAAACTCATTGTCTAGTTTAAAAGTTACAAGTATATATTGCTTTTTGTAATATGGGGACTCCCCTGAAAATGGGACCTAAACCATATTTTTATATATTAAGTTTTACTTTCAATGCAATAACAAAAAACTCCCCAAAATAATAGTTGTAAAAAATAAAAGCTTTTATGTGCTTTCTTTAAACTCATTCATCTATTGCTTATTCTCTTTTAAAAAATTCATTTTTATATATCAACTTGACAAAAGGCTGTTTGATAGGGCCATAAAAAAAAGCAAAAATTGTTTCCCAATTTTGTCACTCATAAGGCATCTCAGCATCTCTAGTACTGCAAAGCAAGACTGTACTCAGAGAAGACTGTCCTGAGATAAAATGTTTCAAGGTCTCTGATACACAAAGATTGTGAGAAGGATCATTCATTATATTAAGGCAACATTACAGAAGTTTACAATCCTAGGAGTGATGTCTGTTGATGGTGTGTATGAGTTGAAATAGAAATGAAAGATAAACAACAGTTACTATGAGTTTTCTTTCTGTTCCAACATAGCAGAAACTAAGAGAGGCCAATGCAAAGATGATAGGAGCCAAACCAAAAGATGTACCTAGTGAAACTTCTGGACTCAAAAGGCTATGGTTTCTAAGGGGTGTGCAGGGTGGAAGGGAATGATGGGGGAGAAATGGGACAACTGTAATAGCATAATCAATAAAATATATTTTAAAAAAAGCTATGGTTTCTGACTCTCATATCCATCACACATCTCAAACTTGTTAATCCCAGCTATTTACACATGAGAAATTTAAGATGCAGAGAAACAATAAGTTGGTCAAGGTCAAACATACACAACTTATTGGATGATAAGAAGGAACTCAATACGTTCCTACTAGAACGTAAGCTTCACAAGGGCACAATTTTTGTGTTTTGTTCATTGCTTTTACCCCCAGCACCATGGACAGTATTGCACATAGCAAATACAGTACTACAAAATTTTGTTGGTGAGTGATGAATGAACAAACAAGATAAGTTTAAACAGCTCATATCCAGTGGAGATGAAAACCACACAAACAATATCAGTACTACGGGGGACTTTTATGTCAGGGAAACTCTCTGGTAAATGGTATTGTTTGAGTGAAGTCTTAAGAGAGGAAATGGAATTGAGCAGGCAAGAGAGAAGGGTGATGGTAAATGGAAAATTTTAGGAGCAATTACAAGGCTGAATAAAAACAGGGGAATGGTTCTGTGTGCCATGGACTCCTTTGGCTATCTGGTGAGGTCTATGGGCCTCTTCTTTTAATAGTGATTTTTTTCTTTAAAATGCATCATGTAAAACACATAGGATTACATAAAAATCAAATCATGTTGACATAGTTATCAAAACACTAGAAAAACTGCGATAGGTAATATATGTGCTTTATTAATGCATAACAACTAACTGTATAACATCTAACTGTAGTTTTAATAAATACTGGTAAAAACAGTTATAAATTATATTCTGGGATATCTGTAATAACTACAATGAGACATGGAATTATCTCTGATTGTAATGTTGTAATGACAACATTTACAGACACTGTTAAGATTACTAGGGTCTGACTTCCAGCCAAGATGGAGGTGTAGGCGGACACACTGTGCTTCCTCTCACAACCAAAATTAAGGACAACAAATATTTAGAAACAAGAAAACAACCAGAACTTATAGAAAATTGAACTGTAGGGAAGTTCAACAACCACTCATCCAGACCGAAAAGAGCGGTGGGATTGCAGCAGGAAAAAGTGGAGGTGCGGAGCCGGGAACGCAAGTAGCGGCTGGCAGTTCCCAGGTGCACAGGCAGCAGCTGGCGGACCCCGGGCCCACAGGCAGCAGCTGGCGGACCCCGGGCACAGGGGGGCCACTGCGCAGACCCAGTGAGGCCACACAAGGCGGCTGGCTGACCAGGTGGTCCCACATTTGCGCACGCAGACGGTCCAGGCAGAGGGGAAGTGGCCGAAGGGACTGAATCCAGGAGAGAGCGGAGCAGGCGCCATTGCTCCTTCTCAGACCCCGCCCCCACCTATAGCGTCACAACCCAGCGACTGGGCTGCCCACACTGGGGAGCGCCTGAGGCTTCACTCCTCACTACGTAATAGCCGCGACCAGACTAAAACCAAAACAAAACAAACAACAAAAAAAACCCCACCAAAAATGGCTCAAACCGGAAAAAAAATGAAAACCCCAGAGTCAATTCCTCTAAGCCATGAAGAGATAGCCAACCTATCAGATGCACAGTTCAAAGCACTGGTTATCAAAATGCTCACAGAATTGGTTGATTTTGCTCACAAATTAGATGAAAAAAAGTAGGCTACAATACATGAAATGAAGGAAGACGCATGGGGAACCGATAGAGATGGAAGGAAAACTGGGACTCAAATCCATGGAGTGGACCAGAAGGAAGAAACTAACAACCAAACAGAAAATGAGGAAGAAACAATTCAAAAAAATGAGGAGAGGCTTAGGAACCTCCGGGACATCGTTAAGAGTCCCAACATCCGAATTATAGGGGTCCCAGAAGGGGAAGAAGAAGGGCAACAAGTAGAAAACTTATTTGAACAAATAATAAAAGAGAACTTCCCCAATCTGGCAAAGGAGATAGACTACCAGGACGTCCAGGAAGCTCAGAGAGTCCCAAAGAAGTTGGACTCAAGGAGGAACACACCAAGGCACATCGTAATTACATTAGCCAAGATGAAAATGAAGGAGAGAATTCTAGAAGCAGCAAGGGATAAGGGGACAGTCACCTACAAAGGAGTTCCCATCAGACTGTCAGCTGATTTCTCAAAAGAGACCTTCCAGGCAAGAAGGGGCTGGAAAGAAATATTTGAAATCTTGAAAAGCAGGGACCTACATCCAAAATTGCTCTATCCAGCAAAGCTGTCATTTAGAATGGATGGACAGATAAAGCGCTTCTCAGATAAGGTCAAGTGCAAGGAGTTCATCATCACCAAGCCCTTATTATATGAAATGTTAAAGGGACTTATCTAAGAAAAAGAAGATAAAAAAATAGGACAGTGAAAAGACAGCGAACTCACAGCTATTAACAACCACACCTAAAACAAAAGCAAACTAAGCAAACAGCTAGAACAGGAACAGAACCACAGAAATGGAGATCACATGGAGGGTTAGCAACAGGGGTGTGGGAGGAGGAGAGAGGGGAAAAGGTACAGAGAATGAGTAGCATAGATGGTGGGTAGAAAATAGACAGGGGGAGGGCAAGAATAGTGTGGGAAATGTAGAAGCTAAAGAACTTATGACACATGGACATAAACTAAAGGGGGGGAATGTGGGTGGGAGGGGGTGTGCAGGGTGGAGGGGAATGATGGGGGAGAAATGGGACAACTGTAATAGCATAATCAATAAAATATATCAAAAAAAGATTACTAGGGTCTATTGCCTATATTCACAATTAGAGGAAATGTTAAATTTTAGTTAGAGCAGTGATTTACAACCTTTTGCGTTTCATAACACACATAAACTAATTACTAAAATTTTGTGACGCACCAAAAAATATATTTTCTGCCAATCTGAGGGAAAAAGTAGCTATAATTTTGCTTCTTTCACACTGGACAGGTATTGTGTTGGCTGCTGTCATTTTTTAATTTGACAATCTGAGGGAAAAGAGGTCAGTGTCGTATGTTTAAAAATTCTTGTGCACACCAGTGGGACATGACACACCAGTTGAAAATTGCTGAGTTAGTGGTTAATAAAAGTAAGATGTAATTATTTTCCTGTTTAAGATCACCAACCCTAATTTTTATCCTTGGATTCCTTGAGGGTTTTGTGGATTTAGTGTTAAAAACTCGTGGCCCTAGGCCTGAGTTGGTAGCAATGGAAAAGAAGGAGGAGATCTGAGAACTTCAAGAGAGAGAATGATTTCATGGATTTCAGAATTTGATGGTAATTAAGGAAAAGAGAAGTATCTAAGCTGAGATACTCAGGTTTCTAAACTGGGAAATGTATGAGGTGCAAAATTAGGATAACTGACAAGGTCCACTTATGTTAGAACAACTTTCACATTGCTTAAACCTTTAGGCTTGAGAAATATAATTATTGATCAAGAGGGTGAACAGGTCTTCCAGATTCTGCCATGATCTGAAAGATCATGAGGACAGGACCACAGCCTGAGGAGGCAGTATATGTCTTTGGATGAGTGAGCAGAGCATACCTTTCAAGCTCAAGTGCATTGCTCTTTCTACCAGGATACTGACGGCAAAAGTTCCATCCAACTCAGCAGGACCCTCCTGGGCTGGGCAGACTTCAGGTGTGGTGCTGTTGCAGGGCACCTGGGTGCAGGCAGGAGACTCCTGGTGGCCATGTGGTAGAGAGAGTTGAATCTCATCGTTCCTTCTGGGGAGTTGCTCAGACTCACTGTGGCTGCTGCAGTCCATGGAGTCCAGCTCATGAACGGGCCCCGGGTGTGGGGAAAGAGAGGAAAGAACCACGTGAACTCGCAAGGCAGCTCCTGAGAGGTTGGAAGCATTTCGTCCAAATAGAGGATACACACCTGCAAGAGAATAAAGGAAAATAAGCGTAAGGAAGCAGGAACCAAAAACATTCTTTAACCTCAGAGGAAATGCTCACTGAGGATGCTGTGGTACTCTTTCCTTTGGTAGGCCTACAGGCCCCAACATACCAATCTGTAAAAACAAACAAAAAATAAATAAACCCCCCAAACTGCAAAGTTAATATACAGTGTGAAAATTTTCACGCTTCACTCCTTAAACACACACTATCTCCAAAAATGGAAAATACAGAGCTTAGATTTGAAGCCGAAGCCAAAGCCAAGTGACTGCCAGGCAGAGCTGCTGTGGGGCAACTAGGCTTAGATGGCTTCTGAGGCTGCTTAAAAGTCCAAGACTTTTATGAAATTAGGAGTGGCATGTCTTCTCTTCCACATGTCCACTGACTTGTTCTTAGGCCTTCTTCTCACCAGGAAGCTGCCCTGATATTCAATTTAGCCTGTTTCACCAATTGAATGTGCTCTGGAAGTAGACCTGGAGATCATTTGGAAGGGAAGTAGAAGGTGGTGGCTGAGGAGTCAAGAAAGCAAGGAATTAATATTTGTGGGGTGTCTTTTGTGTGCTAGAGTCACAGATGGGTTAAGTAACCTGCAAAGATGATTTTTTCAGCAAGTGGCAGATTTAATTCAGGGACTTGAGCTTCACTTGTTTGCTGGATAAAAATGAGATTTTATTTATGAAGCAAAAGGTACTAATAGTTCCTTCAGAATCTTAAAGTTTGCTTCATTAGACTTATTTCAATTCAGGAAAATATAGTTAACTGATTCACAAATAGCATAAGATAGGAACTTTTCTATTTCTTTGTTCTATTTTTAGGTAGGGAAATAACAACCTTACAGAATGTTAAGACAGATAAATATCGTATTTGTAAAAAACCTAGTCTGGCCATCTCCGATTCATTCTGCACTATTGTTGCTAGATTTATTTTTTTTAGAATGCAAAGGTATGTCACTCTTCTATTCAGAACCCATTAAAGTTTTCCACAGCTCTCAGGAAAAAGTCCAAACTCTTCTGCTCAGAGAAGGCCTTCAACGTAGTACTCTTGTCCTCTTCTCTAGCTTCCTCTCCCATCATTTAATCCAGCAGTACCAAATTACTTACAGTGCCTAAAATGTATCAAACTGCCTTACGTCACTGTGCCTTCACGTACACGGGTCCCTTTTAAAATGTCCTTCTTCCCCGCTTTTCTTGGCTTATTACTAAATCCTTTGAAACATAGGTCTCCTTCCCTGAGATGTTCTTGAACTAAAGAGATGCTGCATCCCTGTGCCCCCATAGCACCACTGAGAAAACCTTCATCGTCGTTCCTAGGCTTCACTGTACTTGTTTATTTACTACTCTATTCTCCCATTAGATGATACACTCATGAGGTCAGCATTATTTCCTAATCATCTCTGAGTTCCCAGGGCCAAGTACGTGTATCAAGTATGGAACAATGTTTGAAGGAGAAGTATCTAGCACATAAATGCCACTTGGAAAATGTTATCTTTTCCTTTCTGCCTTGTGAACCAATTTATTACGTGTAGATTTTCTTTATGATCAAGATATGTTGACCAGAGGAAAAAGATATCCTAGTTTCATTTGCAGGTATGCTTTTTGGTGTATTTAAAAAACTAGCATTCTAGATGATCACATTGGTTCTTACACATGCGGTTAAAGGTAGTCCCCTAAATTCACTCATTATTTTACACATGTAAACTGAGGGCTTACAATGTTGTAGGCACTATGTTAGGTGCAAAACCCTGATGCATTTGGGTGCACTCTAAAGCTACTAAGTTGAGAGCCAGTTCTTGGAAGTGTGGTGATTCCAAAGGTATATGTCACTAGGTAATGCTCTTTTTTTTTAATCAATATTTTTTAATTGTTGATATTGTACAGATTTCTGTCTTTTACCCCGCCCCCAGCCCTCCCCACCTTCCCCCCATTTCCACCCCCCATAGTTTTTGTCCGTGTGTCCTTTATACTTGTTGCTCTAAACCGTTCCCCTTTTCCCCTAAAATTCCCTCCCCTCCCCCTCTGGTCACTGTCAGACTGTTCTCAAATTCAGTGTCATTGTTTATATTATGCTTGTTTGTTTGGTAATGCTCTTTTTAAAGCAGCCAGCAAACCTCCTTCTTTTTGAAATCTCTTTAGTTATGAGAAGTACTATATTACAATGCTATTAATCTTTTAGCATACAATAATGGAAAGAACACTTCCTAGCCTATCTGCCTTGGGCACTAGGCAGATAGGCAGAAAGAACACTAACTGCCTTGGGCAGTTACCCACCCTCTCTGAGTCTCCATTGCCATGACTGTAAAATGGGTCTGATACGTTCTCACAGGATTGCTGGATTAGATAAAATAACGTCTGAGAGGGGTGTCTCACAGAGTACTCATCACAGAACAAGTGCTTAAACCGTAAGAGCTGAGGCTGGTTCTTAACTTACCACTGACAGTTAGTGTCCTTGCCGTCCTCTCCCCAAGTCTGGCCAGGTCCACATAGGCTGAGCCAATCCAACTATCTGTATGGTGGGGCCTCTCCACACTGTCATTGCCGTAAGCCCGCCACACTTGGATCTCTAATCTCTCCTCCCTAAAGTACCAAAGCAGTGATGGGCCCCTAGTGACTTCTGCTCTTTTGGATGCCTTAAAAGTAACCATGACCTGCTTTTCATTTGTAGATTCCCTAGGCTTCTTGAGAGGGGTCCAAAAGCCTTCCTGATCATACAGCTTGTAGCGGAGGTAGCAATATGTATTCTTAAGAATGTGCTTCTGGCCGGCAAGCAGCACACAATGGATGGGCAGCCAGAGCCTTGGTGTAGAGATGGTGACAGTGGCTGGCTCCTCTTCATCCATCTTAACAAGGTCTTTCAGGTTATTCTCAAAGCTCCAGCCCAATAGTTCAGCAGCTTCCAACACCCGTTCTCTGTCTCCAGGATGGGTGAAGGAAATTGAAAGCTCCAGACCACCCACAATCTTCTGCATGAGCTCCAAGCCATGAGGCATGGCCCCATCTTCTGGTAAAATAATCGGATACCATCCTGTGATTCCTTATAGGAGAAAACATTTTCAATTACTGTCTTAAAAGTAAAAAGACTTACCCATTCTCCACCCCAGACCCACTATCACCCTGGCCCAAGACAGAAGAGAAAACATATACCCAACAGTGCATTATAGTTTCATCTGACCACTGAAAGGCAGTGAGATCAGGTTGAGGAACAAAGGCTAGGAGATGGAAGATCTGAATTCTCTCCTTGGCTCAGCCCAAAAATAGTGGTCTAGTCTGGGTAAGCCATTAATTTCTTTCAGCCTTGTTTTCCTTATCTGACGAATGGGAAGATTAGTGCTGATCTTGCTTACCAGACCAAGTTGTTACGATCATTAAATGAGATAATGGTTTTAAAAAAGCTTTCAAAGACAAGTGCTATGAAAGATGTAAAATGTTATTAGGATGCTGTGAGTACAATGAAAAAAGCAAGGGATAAGAAATCAGGAGAGTTGGGGTCTAGTCCCTGGTCCTCCACCAAGGGAACTAACTGCCACTTAGTGAACACACACCAAGGACCAGGAACAGGATTTCAAAATAGTAAGTTACTCTACTGAGTATTTATTATGTGTCTGAAACTCTCTTACTGTTTTATACAGGGACTGGCAGAAGTAAAGCTTGCTTGAGTGTGGTTGGTAGCATTATGTGAATGTCTTGCACGAGATGAACAGCAATTTGAACATTTCACCTAAAATGTCATATGGTGTGCTCGAGTGTGATATTGTTATGTTACAGAATTGCATGCTTATGATTTTGTAATAGAAAAGGGGCATTATTTGTGCTAGACTCTGTAAATATTACTTTATTTAGTTCTCCTGATAACCCTGTAAAATTGCAAGGATTAAATTGGGTTAGAATCCTTATTCTATAAAAGAGAAAATGGAAGCCCAGAGACATGCCCAAGTTATCATAGGTATCAAGTGGCAGAGCTACTTACTATCTGAATCTAGGCTGGCTCCAAAGTCTATAGTCTACCTACTTTAGGTTTAATCACTTAAAAAAGATTTTATTTATTTATTTTTAGAGAGAGGAGAAGATAGGGAGAAAAATATTGATTGGTTGCCTCTTATATGTGTCCCAACCAGGGACCTAATGACCAAACCCACAACTCAGGCATGTGCCCTGACTGGGAATTGAACTGGTGACCTTTTGCTTTGCAGGATGATGCCCAACCAATTGAGCCAAGCTGGTCAGGGTGGTTTATAATATCTTAAACCCTTAGAGCTAGATTTGTTTCTAAATTTAGAATTCTTCATATTTTAGAAAGGTAATATGGTACATGAATGATATATTATGTAACAATCAGTGGTCATATAAGTCAGGGGTTGGTAAACTTACTCTGTAAAAGGCCAAACAGTAAATATTTTAGGCTTTGGGCCATATGGTCTCCTATGTGCCAAGATCCTTTACATGGTATAATTTCACTGAATGGTTCAATAATCTTACAAAGTAGTAGATCTTATTATTCCCACTTTATGGATGAGGAAACTATGGATCTGAGAGATGAAGTGAGTTTTTCTAGATCACAAACAGTAAATGACAAAAGTGACATTTAAACCCTATACCAAGTTGGACAGAATTCTCTCTGGCAGGCACACAGTACCTGTTTATTAAAGTATTATTCAAATTTCAATTTATAATTAAACTTGGGAGATATGTGACAAAATTTTGGAAACTAGATTATATAACCTAGTTATAGGAAAAGGGGTGAGAAAGGAAAACTAACATTTACCAAATGCGTACCATGTGTCAGGTCCTTTATGTATCCTATTTAATCAATTCCTACCTTGTAGACTTGTCAGGATTAACTGTCTCCAACCATGCGCTACCAAAACTGGGGACCAGAGAGGTCAAGGTCACCAAGCTAGTAATAAGTAGGATAAGACCAATATTTCCAAATTGCCTTGCTGGCTCTATCTTCACTTCATGTCCTTATTCCTCCTTCACTGAGAAAGGAGAATGGGCAAATCTGGATTTGATTTCTGGTCCTGCCACGCATACTAGCTGTGTGGTTTTGGCAACTCACCTCTGTGAGTCTGTTTTCTCATCTGGCAAATGAAAAGACTAAGATCTTATATTCTTGCTAGGCAGGGTTATCATGAGGCTCAAACAAGATCCAAGAAAATATTTTACCTAATGGATGTCACCATATTTATTAGTAGTAGTAGTATCATCATCATTATCTTTCCTAGAGTAAGGTAGTACAATGTTTTGAAATTCTTTGCTTTATTAGAAAAATTGTGAAATGATTAGGAGAGGACTTAAAATGCTTTTGAGGAAAACTTTTGAGGTCCCTGGAAGAATTCAGAGGTCTGTGTTAAGGGGTCATACTTCCTTTTGCATACCTTCAAAGGGAGTTAGACAAGATGATCTCTTACCGGGAAGTGAATGGGAAGGGCAGGATTAAAAAGTGATAACCTAGGATATCTTTACCAGATCTCTTGATTAGCAGCTCTTTTGTTGGAACTTTTACTATGCCAAGCAGATAATCTTTGAATGACTGGATATTGGTTATATCACTGGCTGTCAAATTAAACAAACAAGAGAAATTAATTGGTGTTCTACTGACCAAAGAATTTATGTTCACAATCCACATAACCCTCCATTTACACTCACTGAATCTCAGTGTTGGAAGAGACCATTTTGCTCTAGTCAAGAGCTCTCCAAATTGTTTTTAATTAAATCATTAGTCATATATGTGTAAGTGTGTGTGTATAATTTTAAATCATTTTATTTTGAAAAAATTCAGGCATACAGAAAGGCTTCAAGGATATTACAATAAACTTCTATACACACTTGACCTAGATTCACCCACTAACATCCCAACACATTTGCTTTATCTCTCTCTACATTCTCTCTCACACACATACAGGCTCAATACATATTTTACTTATTTTCATTATACCCTTCATAATGAAAAGATATGAAAAAAAAGATTATACCCTTCATAATTAAGTTGCAGAGAATATGACCACTCATCCTTAAATACTTCAGTATCAATTTCCTAGGAAGGCTATACCATTCACAACAGAGCCCTTTTAATTCTGATTATGATGAGCCATTTGGTGCTCACCTGACTTGGTATCTTCATGATAAATGGCAAAGGTGACCTCTGCAAATTCCAACAGCTCTGCCAGGAAACAGGCCTCTCCACTGCAGTGCTGAGTTACTAAGTTACATGAGAACTCAGTATGATGGGAGAACTCAGGGCAGAAGGTACAGGCCACAGGGCGTGTTTGGCGCTGTTCTCCCTTGGGCAGGAAGGAGAGATGAACGGTGACGAAGGCATTGACCCCTACTGTGGCGCTAAACTGTAGAGAGGGTTCTTGCTCAGCCAAAGCCCTGTAAGGAAAAGAGTAAGCAGGAGAAAAAGAAAATATCAAAAATCAGCTTGACTGCCTAGGAAACATCTCTAGCATTTCCATGAGGCCACCAAGAACACTAACTGACTGTGATTCCTACCTTGGCTTTTTTAGTAATCTGGTTACCAGAGTGTATGTGTACGGGGGTTGGAAGAGACAACAGTCATCTGTCCATCACAGTGACACTTCACAGACACTTCAATGTACTGTCAATGCCTTTCAGCCAAACATTACCAGGAACCAACTACAGTTGAACAAGTTGGGTTTACTGCTCATTACAACGAGGGAGAACACACACTGTAGGAATCATGGGGCATCTCAGAAGGTCTCAGAGAGGACTTATAGCACTGGGCTCAAATGTGATTTGAAGGAGTGTTCAAAAAAGTAGGGCTTTGCTCTGGACTATTGTTCTTTATGAATCTTATCTAGAAGGAGGGAAGACCAGAATAAGGCTAAAGCTGTAACTGGTAAAGCAGCAGCAGTCACTCATATTAGCAAGGGTGTAGGGATACTGGGTATTTTTGTGGTTTTCTTAATGACCTTGTTTTGGTTTGTGCTTAGGCAAGATTATGGATTCGTCTTATTTTTGTCTCACTTGGCCATGGTCACAGAGCCCACCTGGTCTGTTGCTGGTGTTCTGTGTGTTTGTGTCCAACAGGAAAACACTGAAGCTTAGCTGTGAGTCTCAGGTCGGGTCCCAGATGCCAGAGGCTGCTTTTCTCTTTCTCAGCACAGATGTTCCATGATGTACAGATACAATCTACCTACCTTTAACTGACACTCATGAAGAGTCAAATCTTTTGTGTGTGGGTATAGTATGAGACAAACATCCTTACCTCAAATTCCCCAAGAAGTCACCTGTTTTCAAAGCATTCCCTGATAGTCCCAAAGGAGACTTAAGGGTTCCTTCCTCTAAGATCCTTACTCTACTTGGTATGTATCAATAGAGGGTAATAATTTGGGTTTGAATTCTGGCCTCAGACACATTACTCAGCCTCTTCCAAGTTTCAGTTTCCTATTGCTAAAATGAAGACAGCACAAGGATACAAGATACTACAGATGTGTGTATATTTAAATGACTATTGCAATTTCATTTCTAATGAAATTAATGTGAAATGACCATTAATAGTAGACTGCTGTATGCCTATATAATAGCATACTATGAAATATATATTATGCCTATGAAAATGAGATGGAAATAAATCAAATGTTAGCAGTGGCTAAAAAATAATGATAAATTACTCGATGTTTTAAAAATTACATTAGATAATATATACAAAGCAGAGAACCTGCCAATGGGCAATGAAAAGACTCTTTTTAAAAAATTTATTGGGGTGACACTGGTTAACAAAATGATACAGGTTTCAAGTGTACAATTCTGTAATTTATCATCTGTATAGTGTGTTGTATGTTCACCACCCAAAGTCAAGTCTTCTGTCACCATTTATCTCCCCTTTACCCTCTTCTATCTTTCCCCACCATTTTTCCCTCCAGTAATCAACATCCTGTTTGTTGTATCTATAAATATTTTTTTTAACTTAAACCCTTCACATTTTTTACTCAACCTCCTAATCACCCATCCTCTCTGACAGCTGTCAGTCTGTTCTCTGTGTCTAATGAACAACAACAATAAAGAAACAAAACAGAAAAGACTCTTAATAGGGAACTCAGAGATGGCGGTAATATGACAGAAAAGTTTGGACCCCAACCTGGTCTATATTTATTCATTTAATAATTATTTATTAAGCAACTGCTCTGGGTGTCACGCATTGGATTCAGAGCTAGTAAAATAGCTACAATTTCGGCCCACCTGAAACTTAAAAACTACTGGCTATATCCAAGGAAGTTTCTACTCACTCTCAGTTAAAGATCAGGTGAGTCAGAAGACTCAAGTGAATAAGAAAGAAGTCCTTTCTTTACATAGACACTAAAAATGTATTTTCAAAAACACCACTGGCACATCAAATGAGGGCTGGTGTGACTTAATAAGAGAAGGCTCACTCCAGAGCACCTGCTATCTGAATACCAAATTGAAGATTCAAAGGAGGAGTAAATTTATAATATCAAGAATTCCACTTTTCAATAACAGGCAATGTAAAACTTATTTCTGATTCTACTATATTCTATCGCCTAATAAAAGTAACATTAATTATCTATACAAATGGAAGTAATCATAAAAATCCATACATTGGTATAGAATTTGGTAGTTTATAAAGTGACTTCACATTTGTTCATTTTTACACTAATCTTTATAAAACCAGGGAGGTGGTGTGTGTTCATAATTTTCATTTTCAGATGAAGAAACTGACACCCAGAGAAGAAAAAAAAAAAAAAAACTAGCTCAAGATCACGTATGGCTAGTGGGAGATGAAGGTGGGACTAGAAGCCAATGGCTCTAATTTCTAGTGCAGTTCTGTTCCCGTTATACCACGGGACATAGGTCTCATATCCTGTGGAACTCTCCCAACCTATTAGAAGAATATAGTATTAGAAATGGCCTGGCTTTTTGCCCTTCCTTATCAAAACTGTAACAGACCAACTTCAGGACTCATGACAAACTGCCTGTCATCCAGTATGACTTTCCCCATGAGTCCTCAGAGAAGAGGACTACTTACTGAGTTTCTCATCTATTATTCAGTCTCTCTGAGATCTACTAGTTATCTAAATTTCAAATACTTCTCTGCCAATTAAGTAGTAGTTAATTTAATACCATGTTTAAGAATTTTGCCCTTGGATGGGTCTCACACAGAGCAGGTACTATAGAGACAAGTTTCATGCCTCTGTGCCTTTGCACATGTTCTCTTTGACCAGAGTAATTCTCAGTGCTCTTGGGTATTTTGATAAGTCCTACCTTTCTTTCAAGATTCATGTTGAGATATTTTTAAGCAGCCTTGAATGCCTAGTTGAACACAATGGACCTTATCCTCTGAACCAGTAGTCCTTACAATAGATTGTGTATAACCTAGGGGGTGCATAGGGCAAACTACTTGCGCGTAGGAAAAAATACTTAAACTTCTATATTTGTTATCTAATATACTAAAGTTTTACTACTGTGATATATTTTATAATGTATTTAATATATTAGCATAGTAGTACATGAAGATAATTTATACATAAGTATGCACATATTTGGGGGGTAAGCTGAATTTTTATTTCTTCTTTTAACAGGAATAGATCATCAAAATTAGGAGAACACTGCTACTGACAATGGGAAGCCATCAAAAGTTTTAATGTGAGGAAGTGACATGATTAAAAAACTGCCATGGTATCACTTATACTAACACTAAAATGTTCTTGAGCAATTATTGAAAGAAATCTACTTGGAGAATTTAGTGAAGACAAATATTAACTACACTGAACATTTTACCAGCTGTGTTAGCATGAGATCTCACACAGGCAGTACTTCAATTAGTTATTTAGAGTCTATGAAGTTAAAGGCAAACAATCTTATTCTGAGTTACAAGGGAAGAAGTTAAGGAGCACTTGTTTCTTCTTCCTTGAACTAATGTCCAAAGTGAACGAGTCTGCAGGAGTATGACCTAGTTCTCTTTCTTACTGAGCACCTGTTACGTGGTGGTGTGGGGGGGGGGGGTAGGTACAGAGAGCACTTCAGGTGGCGTCAGTGACTAGAGGAATTCACAGCTAGTGGGGCAAAACTCACGTATGTAAATAATGTAAATGGTGACATGTGCTGCAACCACAGTGCTAACAGACAAAGGACAAGTACCAATTCTGTCTACATGTAGGAAGACACAAAGGAAGGCTGTAAAGAAGCTGCAAAGTCTTAAAAGAAAGTAGGAGTTTGTTTAGAGGATGAAAGAAAGAACATTTAAGGTAGAGAGAAGTATGAGCAAAGACCTAAAGGAGGTAAAGAGGGCCAAACTGTTTATATACAGAAAAAGTGTTCCAGGCAGAGAAAACAGCAAGACAAAGAAAGGCCCTGAGAGGAAACTGAGCTTGGTGTGTTCAGAAGCAGTAAGAGGACCAGCAGCTGAAGTGGAATAACCAGAGGGAAGACTAACAGGAAGAGATGAAGTCATAAAGGTAATGGAGTCAGACTGTGGAGGATCTTAAAGTCATTTTAAGGAGTTTGGCTTTTACTTTGAATGAGATGGAAAGTCATTGGTGTGTTTTAAGTAGAGTGTGTCAAGATCTGACTTAAATTTTCACAGAATTACTGCCTTCTGTATTGAGAACAGACTTGAAGGGGAACAAGCTAGAGAAATAGAAGCTGGTACTCAGAGACAGAACATGAGATTACAAGAGAGTTGTAATGATGGTCCTGGTATGTTTTGAGGGTGGAGGGTATAACTGTGGAAATAAGTGAAGTGGTTAAAAAAGGTCAAGGATGAAGTTGTTAGACAAGGTTAAGTAGCTAATAAGAGTTAAAAATGGCAACGTTTGCCAGTGATTTACTCACATATTCTTAATGCTATCTTAAGAAAAAAAGATCTGTGGTTAATGAACTGGAAATTGTACACAAGAAAAGTTCTGTGTATCTGAGCAACACATATGTTGTGGATTGCAGGGGGAAAATGTTCAAGAATTGCTTTTCTAAGGGGGACTTACTTGGCTGCTGCTTGCAGACCACAGGCTCTAATAATCTGGACCGAGATAGAGACAGCTCGGGCAGCAAGAACTCCCTCTGCAGCCCTTGGAGAACGCCTGTACCTTAGGCTCACATCTAGTAAACCTGAAGAATGAGGATAAAAGAAAAAAGAGATTAAAAAGGTGGGCTGGAAGAATCTCTGCTCTACCAAACCTAAGTCCTGGTCTTGGAAAGGAGGAAGAGAATAAGCACTATAAGCCTAATGAGCACTAAGGGGCCTTAGCAGTGAAAGAATCTGTCCATGGTCAGAATCATATTGTATTATTGTACTGAAGGCTTACTAAAGACATAACAGTAGTTACTATTTTCTCTACATATCTAAGAATCTATAGCTCGAAGATTCAACAGCCTGCCAAGATTAGATAACTATCACAGGCAAAAGTTACTTCCAGATTTTCTAAACTTCGAGTTATTTTTACAGAATTAGGATGGATCCAGCTTGTCTTCTTTTTTTTTTTTTTTTTTTTTTTTTTTTAAGATTTTATTTATTTATCTTCAGAGGGGAAGGGAAGGAGAGAGGGAGAGAAACATCAATGTGCGGTTGCCTCTTGTATGTCCCCTGCCGGGAACTGGCCTGGCAACCCAGGCATGTGCCCTGACTGGGAATCGAACCGCGATCTTTCGGTTCGCAGGCCCGCGCTCAATCCACTGAGCTACACCAGCCAGGGCTCTTTTTAAACCTTTAGAAGGTTTTCATGCTCTTTTACTTCTGTCATCCTCCTGCCACCACCACTTGAAACACCCTTCATATGCCACTTTTTTTTTTTTTTAAATCTACCATCCCATTATCGTATTTCAGGGAATGCTTTAAGGAACAATAGAACAAGCTGATCAGTGAGCATCAAGAGGAACAACTCAATCTTGGCAAGACAAAACCTTTTGTTTTGGCAGATACTCTCCAGCTTGTACAGTAAAGTGATTGAGGAGATTAATCTTAGTTTATCTATTATGTATTAGGAGGGCAGGTCATCCTGCTGGACCCATTAGAATATAATTCACAACTTCAACTTGAGGAAAAGGGAAAAAGGACTCGTGTTGTCATGGACAACAGTGTGGTGAGTGCTGAGGGGAGGCAGGTATAAGGTGACTAAATAGTAATAGAAAAAATACAATAAATATTAAATTAAAAAACCCCCAAATACCTCAAATGCTAATTAATTCCTTACAATTTAAATCCTAACCTTCTCCTTCCTTACAGTGAATTCACAGTTCATGCTAATTATTTCCACTAATTCCACATCTGCTTATGTTGCTTTGAAATAATAATTCTTTGAGTATAGCTATATAATACTTGGGGTTTATTTATTCTATTTTATTTTTTAAGATTTTATTTATTTATTTTTAGAGAGAGGGGAAGGGAGGGAGAAAGAGAGGGAAACATTGATGGGTTGTCTCTTACACATTTCCAACTGGGGACTCGGCCCCGCAACCCAGGCACATACCCCAATCAGGAATCGAACCTGTGACCTTTAGGTTTGCAGATGATGCCTAACCCATTGAGCCACACCAGTCAGGGCCAAAATACTTAGGATTTAGGCTGCAAGGGCTTATTAAATAATTGCTAAGTTAAAAGTGAAACGGGACAAGCAACATTTATATAGACTGTCTACAGGAACTATGAATTTTCTAAAATTGTATGCTAAATTTGGAGTGTATATTCTATACCAGTTCTTCTGAAAGAAGGTGTCTCATAGTTTTCAGTAGATTCTTAAAAGAGTTAAGTACCACAAAATGTGAAGAATCACTAATTTAGAAAGATATTTACATATACTGACTTTGACAGGGAAAAGACAAAATAGTCTTCAATTACCTGTTGATTGGTTCCTCAGTTCTTTCCTATTCTCAAGCCTGGGGGTTAAAGGGAGACTAAAGGTCTGTATTCCTACATTCTCACGGTGCTGCATGGTTACCAAGGCACAGATCCTCGATAATGGCAAGGTTCCTCTGGCGACCATCTGGTCTCTCACATTAGGATAATAGTATCTATAAGCAACAAAAGCACAAGCTGTCAGTTGGAAGAACTGGGCAGATGAATGATTCAGTCTGTCCTAGGGATCAACTTTCAGCATCTAGTTATCTTTGAAGCCTGATCTGCATTTGTGGTATACAGCTGTGGTTGTGTCTGGCTGAATTTACTACCTGTTACGTGGCAGTGGAACCCCATAAATTATAACCTGTGTTCAGGACAAAACCCAGCTTCCCACAGGACTTCTGTTTGAGCTATCTGCATCTGGCCTGGACCTATGGGAGTAGCCACTCCTGAAAGCATCCACCCTGCAGCAGCACAAGTGGTTCTAGGTGGAGTAGTGGAGCAGTCCCATCTCTTCTACGGTTTCAGGCCCAAGCCCCTAAAATTTGGAGGGGTAACAAGGATCTGTTAGTACTTACACTAGACTATTTCCTTATCTCAGAAGATCCCATTCTTAGACTACAAAGTTATCAAACCTAATTTCCACCTGATTCTACTTAGGAAAAGGTTTTGGCAAGTGGCTGGTACTCTTCTCTAGTTCTGTTCCTGATGCTGTTTCCTCTCTTTTTAGATTTATACTCTCTTAGTCATTTTAATTGGTTTCTTGGGGTTAGGGATGCAAAGGAGGAGGTAGAACACTGTTCTAATGCCATTATTTTTCCTGGAAATTGCCAAAGTCTGTGGCATGAATGGTGGAAAAAACAGATTACAAGAAGTGAGTCTAAAAGGCCATTACAGTAATTTAGGCATCATATGATGTGGGCCTGAACTAAATAAGGCAGTAAGATAATCAGAAAAAGGGTGATTGATACATCTGAGAGATAGTAGGAGGTAAAACTGATAGAACTTTACTTATAATTGTTAGTAGTGGTTAGAAATATAAGATATAACTGCTCCCAAGAGCCTAATAGTTTAATAGATTTCAGCAAAATCTGGACAAGAGTTACTAACAAACACAAATAATATAAAGGAGGGCAGAAGGGACTTCTTAGTTTCCTTACAATTCAGCTTAAGCTGGTTATGGGAAGGATGCTCTATGCTTGTGCATTTGCTTCCTAGGCACAGGATTGGGTTCTCCACACTACCTGCACCAGATTTCAAAGTGGACTCCACCTCCAGGCACAAGTGCTTGTGCAGAGAACACACTGAGCAAGAGCCTTTGCACTGGAACTTCCGTTGGCAACAGGAGAGAGTGATGGTGCTCACTATTAAAGATGGGATCTGGAACACAGAGTGTGGTTGTAGATCTGAAAGGCTTCAGAGTGATTCCTTTGGAAAAGAAAAGCAATTTAGAATAATACAACACATCATTTAGTGTTTTATATGTAGTAAGATAGTAAGTTAATATACTGTATTATTCAATTGTATCTTCACAATATTCCTCTAAAGAAAACAAAGCAGATATTACTCCTACTTCACAGATGAGGATATGGACACCTTGAGGTTACATGGTGAACCCAAAGGTCTTAGAGCTAGTAAGTCACAGACCTGGAGTCAGATATATTTTCAGAATGTTATTCCTATCAAAGGTCCATTTCCCTAATAGCTATGGTATGTACCTAAGGTCTTATCATAATACAAAAAAAAAAAAGATCACTTTATTGGTGGACAATGAACGAGGGCTCCAATTTCTCTACATCTTTGCCAACACTTATTAGTCTTTTTCTGTCTTCCTTTTTTTAAAAAAAAGATTATAGCCATCTTAGTGGATGTGAAGTGGTATCTTGTGGTGGTTTTGATTTTCAGTCCCCAAATGACTAATGTTGTTGGGTATCTTTTCATGTGCTTATAAACCATTTATATGTCTTTTGGAGAAATGTCTTCAGCTCCTTTGCTCATTTTTAATTGGATTGTCTTTTTATGATTGATTTATAAGAGTTCTTTTATATATCCTAGGTACAAAAGTCTGTTAATGTGAACTGTAAAACCAATACTGGTAGCTCTTCCATAGTTATTTGCCAACATGCTCAGAATGGCAAAAAATTTGAGTCAGCCAACTTGCTCATTCCAAAATGAGGTTAAAAAAAAAAAAGCAATACTTTGCTTCCTCACTTGAGCTCTCAGAAAGCCCAGAGGATAGACATGATTGGGGAGAGTACAGTGCAGTGCAAGAAGCTCTGGCTCTGGGGCCAGTGAACAGGGTATGAATGTCAACCTTGGCATTTGTTAGTGGTGAAGCTTGTTTTCTCTTTTGTAAAATAAATAGAATTGACCAGAACAAGCTGTTTTTAGGATTTAAGATTATGATCTACTATGCTGTACACCTGAAATTAAAACAAAATAATATTGAATGTAAACTATAATGGAAAAATAAAATAAAATAAAAAGATTATAATCTATATGAAATATGTATATGTACATTTCTCCCAGGAGCAATGGTTGAGTATTTTCTAATTTAGTGTTTTTAAAGACTTTATAGAATATACTTTCATGGATAATGAGAATCAACTGTATGTTTATGTATTATAAAAGTCGGCATGTTAATGACATAACATGGGACAAGATGTAATTAATTGATGGATCTAGGTAAAGGGTATACAGAAGTTCTTTGTACTATTTTTATAACTTTTCCATAAATTTGGAGTCAAATCAAAATGAAAAGTTACAAAAAATTTTTTACGAAAAGTAAAATAAATATTTCCCCTATCTTCTGTACTGCCCAGGTAATAACAGAAGCATTGAGGAACACAAAATTCACTCAGGAAAAAAAAAATTCTTAAGTACACTCAATAAAAGAATTATATAAGAATAAGAAGGCCTAGTCTCCCAAACTTACCATTTTCAAGGAACTCAGGTCCTTTTAGCATACCGGATTGCGAGTCTTGCACTGGAAAGTAATACTGCACGTAACAATCTGCTTCTCCCCAGACTGTTGCCTGAAGAGGGACTAGCCCTTTAACCTTGTCTACATGGAGCTCAAAGTGGTGCTCCATCAGTCCATTTCCTTGGTCTTCTGCCTATTAAAACAGAGACTGGTAAGCTTTAAAGAGAGTAAATTGCTTAGCATTTTCTTGCTTCTCTATGATGTCTGAGTATAGATGAAGAAATAGGCATAATTAATTAGCCTATATTAAAACAGATACTTAATTTTAATTGTATATAAATCTCATAACTGCTAACTGTAATCAGATCAAGTTGGATTTATTCTAGACTGCTGAGACTGGGTCAATACTATGAAATCCATAAATGTAATCTAGTACAACAATGAAACCAAGGGGGAAAAATATGATTATCTCAATAAAGGCTAAAAAGGTATTTGATGAAATTGAACATTTGTTCCTAATTCTCAGTACACTTAAAAATAAAAGGCTACTTCCTTAATAAAATAAGAAATACATATTTGAAGCAAATTTACTTAATTATTATTTCCTTATTTACTATTTTTAATGAACTAGGTATAATACCCAAACTGTTCATTAGTGGTAAAGAATACTTGGGGAGGTAGTGAATATACAGTTACAGAAGGTACTTCTAATAATTAATAATGTAGTTACTATTTGCTATAAGCCAGGCAATTCTATGAAGCTCTTCACTTATATTAGTTATTTTAACATGCATAGCTAGTTACAGTGGAACCAGGGTTTGAACTCAGGTAGTCTGATTCCAGGGCCCAAGGTCTTTATCTCTATTTTATATAGCTTCAGCAGACAACAGAAAACTGATTATTGGGAATATTCAAAGGGGAGATTAAAGATTCAGATAAGGGTCAGACTGATGGTTTTTAAAAGATTTTATTTATTTACTTTTAGAGAGAGAGGAAAGGAAGAGAGGGAGAAAAACATCAGTGTATGGTTGCCTCTTGCGCATCCCCCACTGGGGACCTGGACTGCAACCCAGGCATGTGCCCTGAGTGGGAATCAAACTGGCGACACTTTGGTTCCCAGGCTGGCACTCAATCCATTGAGCCACACCAACCAGGGCCAGATTATATGATTTATACATGTTTAACATTCAATAAAATTGGAACAGAAACTTAATTAGGTCTTTGAAATCTAAAAACATAGGTCAACAATACCTTCTCAAAAACCTTCCTTATGGACACAGAACACTTACAACTTGATTCCCCAGAAAAGAAAAATACGGGGAAAAAATCCTCTCCAAATTACAGCACCTGATCAGTTTGACCATATAGTATTATAGCAATTTAATAATTCAGTTCTGTAGATGTTGAACTGGATGAGAAAAAAACAATTGTATTTGTTGATGTCCAATATTTGAAGGATTTCTTTTGCACTCATAGTGAATAACATTTTCTAACTTTCTATACTGTAATGTGAAGGGCAGGTAACACCTAATAAGACTTGGGAATATTATAAATGATTTTTTAAAATTTGTGCTTTTATGTCATTTCTAAATAAAAAGAAAACACTACTATCTATTGATAGACACTAATATATGATAAAAACATAAAAGTTAGTTTGTAACAAATAAACAATAACCTACTAATAGATACTTTTCTAATAGTTCTTTCTTTATTAGAAACATTAAATTGGTCATTCAGATTCATATTTAAAAACCCATGACATCCTTAAATGGTGTGGAGACTGAGATTTAGCTGTATTAGATACCAAGAGACATAAAATGTAAGATATAACAGGACATGGTACAATGGACCTAGAATCAGAAGACCTGTGTTGTCTGAACCCCAATGTTTCCATTCTTAGCAATGGGAACCTAGACAATTAACACAGCCTCTTTGATTTTCTATTTCATTACCTATAAAAGAGAATGACAATGACCCACCTCATGTAATTGTAAGGAAAATAAACATAAAGTATGTCAAGGTACTTTCTCAATTGTACAGCACTATACAGAACAAATTGCTTTTACATTATTAGAAAAGCTAGGAACTCAACTGTGACTTTCCAACGTGGATTTGGTCAAGAAAAGCAGAGTAAGATTTTTACCTACAGCTAAACTGGCTTACCTATAGGATCACTTTCCACCCTGACTCCATTTTTTCCCTCATGGATTATCTTAAAAAATTCTTTTTATTAAGACTATTTTTTTTTTGGTATTAAGTTAACAAATTAGAGAATTAAGATCTGGTTGTCCCATTAGATTTTCTTTATAAATTCAAGGTGCTCAGAGGGAAACCTATTTCCATTTAAACCATAAAAGAAAAATACCAATGATTCCTTTGATGTATAGGAAACACTGAAGTGCAATTATGCTCCTTTTTTAAGCCTTTCACTACTGAAATAAGGATTTGGGGCAATTCATTAATACATGCAAGATAAAATGAGATTATGATACTTAAAATTTCCTAAGAGAATATTCTCATGACACACGCACAAAAAGGTAACTAGGTGAAGTGATGGATCATTTCACAACATAAACTTATATCCAAACATCACACAGCTAACACCTTAAAATAAGATTACGGTTTTGTAAACAATCAAGTATTTAGTTATTACCATAGCAATGGATGCTTTAGATGGCTGGTCCAGTAAATGGGCTGGCCTAGGGTTGAAGGGAGGAAGTGTTCCTTCTTCATTCTTTAACCTTTGTAGTGCCATTATCTGATCTGAAGAACCCATAGCTAAAAAGACTCGAAGACTCCCGTTTTGCTGGCCTGAGAACACATCAATCACAGGCATGTAGCTGTCAACAGCAACAACTGGGTACTGAGCATCAAGCAGCAGGCAAGAAATCTTGGGATCTCTAAAGGGAGAGAAATTGTACATGAGCAAATAATAACCATCAGTCATATCTGAGTTGCTTCATTTCTTACTTAGCTCATTTTCTGTTTGTTAAAAATGGATGCACAACTTGAAATGTAAAGGTGGTTTGAAAAAACATATGATTCTATCCATAATCCACTAAATAAAAATTACTAAGCAGTTAAGTCCCAAATGTAGCAATTTGAGGGCAGGGGATGCATCTGATTTATCTTGCTATCACCATGGTCCTAAGCCCAGTGTCTAGGATCTTGAGCACTATCTCAGTAGAGGCCAGCTGAATTGCATTATTTTATAGGTAGGCAGCGTGCTCAACCAGAAAAAGTATGAACTTTGAAGTCTGGCAGATTAGATTTGAATAATATTATCAATAATACCATCTACTGAGCACTAACTCTGTGCTAAGTACCACAGTTTTCAGATCGTAAGACGGACCTAGGTTTTAGAGGAAAATAGAAAAAAAAATTTTGAACCAAAAAATGTGGTAAAATATTTAATAACATAAATAACATAATATTTCACCAGTGTAAATGTAAACAGAACTCAATGGCAGCATTAACAACCATTATTTCTCCCAAATTTGGTGGGTGGGTGGGGGGAATGTGCGACTTATAGTCCGAAAAATACGGTAAGTTTCTATAACCCTTCTAACGCTGCAAAGGTTGGTATCATCTACTATTAACAGAGGATGAAGAGTTCAAATGCTCATTATACCATGCTGAATCTTAGCTCTGCCCTTACTTAATGTATGACACTAAGTGATCAATTTCACCTTTCTAAATCTGTCTCCTCATCTGTAAAATGTAGGTAATAAAATTCCCATCAAAGGGCTGTTGTTAGGAGTAAACTGAAATAACAGATATAAAATGCCAACTATGATGCTTGGTACCCAGTAAGTGCTCAGTCACTGGTACCTAGTATTGTTTTATGCTCTCCCAGCAAAGAATGGAGTCTAAAGAAATAAAAAGAAAAGGGGAATACAAGACCTAAATATAACAACTGAAAAGGGGGGAAAGCCAAAAGCCTTCAGCTGGCAACAGCATCCATGGTTACAGCAGTACTCCTTAGCCTGACTGTGTTTTCCTGCGTTACTATTGTAGGTATTTAACTGTTCACAGAAGGCTCACCCATTTATTTTCTCACTAGATTCTCACCACTGCTCCAAGAGGGAGATAGACGATCTATCCTCCTCCTCATTTTACAGATGATTTAAAAAAAGCCAAAGAGATGGACTTCTTTAAATTAAAGGACAAGTTTCTTCACTTATAAAATGGGGATAATAATACCTCCTGTAGTTATAGAAAGGTTCACATGAGATAGTGCCCACAACAGTGCTCTTTGTAAAATATTAAACACAGCATTTAAAACACAGATCCATGAGAAGGCTGTTAGTAAAGAGGTCAGTGCTAAAATAATTAAAAATCAGCACCTTGAATCAAAACAGAAAATGAACAGTGTGTATTGTGGGTAGAAATTGCCTTCAGATAAACCAATACCCAATCCAGATGTTGAGTAGTGACAAGTAAGGTACAGCAATCAAACCTGAAGGTCTGAAAGACAATACTCAGTATAGCCTTTCAGTATAGTCTTCGCAAATAGCTGATGTGAACCATACTGAAGTTTTGTGACAGAGAGATAAACCAGTAGTTTTGTGAGGTGATAGCCTTTAGCAGTTGAGCTTCTTGGTAAGAAGTGTGGACACTAGATCCAGGCTCTCTGGGTTCTAACCGGTTATACTAGTTGTGATATATATGACATGTTATTGAACTTCTCTGTGCCTCTGTTAACTCACCTGTAAAATAGGAAGAATAAAAGTTACCTGCCTCAGAGAATTGTTGTGAGGATTAAATGACTTGATGGGGTAAGGTTCTTAAAAATAGGGCCTGAAACATGATAAGCGGTATTTGTAAGACGGTTTTAACATAGGACAAAGAGCAGAAACTGTAGTGAAAATGAAAAAGTCCTCCAAGGTATTACTGGGCTAGCCATGTTTGCCAACCAGAAGAATTCCTCTTCAGTCCATGCAAAGTTAAAGATGTAAAATAAAGAAAACTCTAAAAGGTCCTATTTACTTGAATGACATGTAAAACTGATGGAGGGGAAGTTTCACCAGCCCGAGCAGCTTGTCCTGTCCTGGGCTCCGCACCTTGTTCCAAGTTTCGATTACCATCACATTGTTCTGAAGCCTTTCCAAGCATTTGGGAGACAGAGAAACAGGAATCACCTGGAGAGAGGAACAACAAAAAACAAAAGCCTACTCCTGAGACAAAATAATTAATTTATACTTTTACTTAACACACATTTTCTGAAAGCCTATTGTGTGCCTTGCACAGTGCTGGGAGCTGAAGACATTAAAATAAAATCCAATTTGCATCCTCAGTCTGAAGCTACAGTCCGGTGTCAGAGATCAACATGCATAAAGGCCAGTGATACAGCTCATATATACAGGGCTTCAGGGACACAAAGAAGGTTGTCAGACATGTCAATCATGATTCCTACCAAACTCATTCAACCTTTCCTAAGGCAAATGACCCATTTATAAACCCTTGATGAACGAGTGATATTTTGAAATAAAGATGACTATTGACTAGGCAAGATTTGAGCACCTGACCAAATAGCAGCCAATCATTGGTTGGGTGGTATGGCCCAGTGCAAAAAGCTCTACCCAATAGCAGCTATGGTAAATAGCAAGATCAGTTCATCCAGATTTTCAGTGTAAAATTACTCTAGAATTGGCCAGCCAGCTGACAGTTGAAAGAAAAAACAGAAATCACAGAGAGAACCAGGGATCCAGAGTCAAGAGCAGGTCAGCCAAATTGATGACAGAATCAAGGGCCCACGGATCTGAAGGACCTGCGCCTCAGGACAACTGTAACAGCAGAGGAGAGATAGGCCCTAGTGGTGAAACCAATAGAAAACACAGGAGGCATAAGGGTGAAATCAGGAGAGCAGATATCCAGGGCAGATCTACTTTTGTATCTATTTAAGAAACTTCAATTACATAAGGTACCCTGAGCACACTTCTGTTCCCTGAAACCAACCAACCAACCAACCAACCATAACACATCAACCTAACCTACAAATAGGGAGATTTCAGAAAGAACTTCCGGGAGAAAGTAACCCTCAATCTTAAGGATAAGCAGGAGCTAACTAGTACAAAAAGCTCTGCCTAATAGAAGTCATGAAAGCTGAGAGGGAATTCCAGACTGAAGCACATGTAAAGGCAAAGAGTAGGAAAAGAGAATATTCAGGAAACTGCAAGTAGATGAGCCCAGTTGAGGACTACTGGAGGAGTGTCCAACCTTTTCACGTCTCTGGGTCACACTGGAAGAAGAATTATCTTGGGCCACACATTACATACAGTGTGACATGTAATCACACACACAAAAAAAATCTCAAAAGTTTTAAGTAAATTTACGATTTTTTGTTGGGCTGCATTCACTGCCATCCTGGGCTGCATGTGGCCCACGGGCAGCTGGTTGGACACCTGATAGTGTGAAGGAAAGAGTGGCAAGTGTAAACTAGAGAAGTACAGATAGTTCTTAAAGGGTCTTGTAGTTCAAACTAAGGATTTGGACTCTATCCTGAAGGCTATGGAGACACACTGAAAGGTGTGAGGCAGAGTAGTAAAATACTCAGGTTAGTGTTTTAGAGGTGCATAGAGGAAGGAATGGATAGGTGGTGAACTGAAACAGGTAGGCCAGTCTGAAGGCTATTTAGAATGAGAGTGAGGACCTGAATAAAAGCAGTGACAATGAGGTGGGGATTTGTTCCAGAGATAATTAAGTTAGCAGTATCTATTGGACTTGGTAAAAAATTATGTAAGAAAGAGTCAACTTTTAGGTTCTACTCTAGTTTCTGGGTAAATTATATGAATTAGGGCAGAGAGGAGGAGGAGAAACAGATTTGGAAGAAAAAAATTTAGATTTGGACACATCTGAATTTCTTCTTTCATTACACATCTTTATTGAATACCTGTGATATGCCAGGTAATACATCGGGTGCAAGCATAAAATGCTTTGACATTCAAGTGGGGACAAACGGCAGGCAGTTAGACACTGAGATCTGAAACTAGAGGGGGGAATGTCTGGCCTACAAAGAAGTGTGGACTTAGAAGTCATCCGCATATAAATGAGAGCTGAAGCTATGGGGGTAGAAGTGGTGACTGTGGGGAAAAAAGGTGGGCTTGGAAGAATTCCAAGGATAGCAGAATGAACAGGAGCACTGAAAAAGGTAAAAGAGATAAATGCTGTTACCACTCTTTCCCTACTGGCCCAACAACCAAAAAAAAGGACAGCTGTTAAGTCAGGAAGAAAATAAGAGAATAGAGCTACAGAAATTGAGATTGAAACAGTTTAAGCAACAGCATAAAATTCTACAGAGAAATCAAGTAAAATGAGTATTGAAATAAGTGGAGGAATAAATCAGAGAAACAAATAAGTAAATAAAAACATAAAGGAGAGATTGGAGAAACACAAAAGAAAATGGGAAGTTTAACTGATCAAAACTCTAGAGGAAGCAGCAAAGAATGGAACTCAGAATTCAGGCAAAGGAAATAGTGGGGAACTGCCCTGGCTGGTGTGGCTCAATGGATTGAGCACTGGACTATGAACCAAAGGGTTGCCAGTCCGATTCCCAGTCAGGCCACATGCCTGGGTTGCAGGCCAGGTCCCCAGCAGGGGACATGTGAGCAGCAACCATACACTGATGTTTCTCTCCCTCTCCTTCTCCCTCTCTAAAAATAAATAAATAAAATTAAAAAAGAAAAAAAGGAAGAAATACTGGGGAACTGAGATAGAACAGAAAGAAATGAAGACATAAAGTTTTAAAATGCTGGCAATATTTTTTCCTCTTCCCATCCAATAGTTGGACTGAATCTACATACCAGAAAATTACAAAGGTCCCTCCCAGTCTGAACATTCTAGATCTCTTTTATAATGGCATTATGATTTGGAAAACTTACTTGTCTCCCACCCCCATACAACCCTAATGGATATAAAATGTTAATATATGTACAAATTTACCTGAGAAAAGTTAAAGACTGGTTGTGTTGTGCCCCATGCGATGACAGATCTGGTGACTTCCTCTGTGCTGAAGAGTTTGCAATTAAAATAAACATTGCATGGTGGTTGTTTCTCAGATTCTCCAGTAATGAAATCTTTCCCATCTGGCACCATCAACAGCACATGCAACAGCAGAGCACTCTCTTTGGTTGACCCATTTGTCTGATTTACTAAATTGTAAGAGGCTGGCATAGCCATGAAGGTTGAAGGATTTGGTGTGACAGGGCTCGGTGACCTTGGGTTGCGGAGTACCCAATTATGTTCTTCCTTTGCAGTTTCTTCATGAACTTGATCTAGGTTCTGTGAGTTTTTGGTACAGGTAACATGCTGGCTAGGTTCTGGTAGCTTCTTATCTGGACTTGTAAGAGCAGAAAGTGGGGTATGTTGGGTACTACTATTTAACTTAGTCTTGACACCAGTGAAATCCTTGTTATCTATAACAAGCTCCACAGTTACCTATAGAACACAAGAGAAAGTTAGTAGGAATCTCTTCTAGAATCAGAACCAGAATTTTGGAGCTAGATGCAGCACTGGATTGTTAGAAAATAAATTAACTCACCCATAAATATCATAATATAGACTGCATATACATTCTCTTCCCAAGATTAGGAAAAGCTAGGCAGATGATTTATCAATGATATAAAATGAACTTGGAACATCAACTTGTGCCAGAAAATAAGGACATGCTCAGAAAAGGATGGAGACATATTGAAAAGACATAGAATCCAGTTGAAGGGGCTCCCCTGACCAAATCTGGAACTATTTGAGCATCAAAATGAGTAACAGTAATAGATTATACCCAATTGGATAATGTAAGAATCCATAAGTCCATACCAATACAAATAAATATGGGGGAAAGGCCAACTCTTCCATGTAGTAGTTACCAATTATTAAATGTACATGGAGCCCTGGCTGGCATAGCTCAGTGGATTGAGCGCGGGCTGCGAACCAAAGGGTTGCAGGTTCGATTCCCAGTCAGGGCACATGCCTGGGTTGCAGGCCAGGCCCCTAGTGGGGGCCATGTGAGAGGCAACCACACATTGATGTTTCTTTCCCTCTCTTCCCCTCTCTAAAAATAAATAAATAAAATCTTTAAAAAAAAAAAAAAAAAAAAAAAGTACATGGAGTGGTGGATTTAAGGTGGAGTCAGAAAATCATCATCTTTCAATCATCATAGTAGTAAGTGATTCAGGTAAAGCCCAGTGGAAAACATTCTATAAAATAACTAGCCTTACTTTTTTTCAAAAATATTAAGGTACTACAAGACAAAGAAGGGCTGCAGAAAACTGTTCCAACTAAAGGAGATTAGAGAGACATGATAATTAAATGCAATAAATGATCCTGGACAAGAAAAAAATGTCACAAAAGGAAGTACTGGTACAATTGGTGAAATCTGAGTATGGACTACAGATAGATTATGGTATCACTTTTCAATTTTTATAACTGTATGACATCTTTGTTCTCAGGATACACAGCAGGGGGAAAGAGACATGACAATCTCAAATAGTTCAGAAAAAAATTGTGTATGTGTATGTAGTGGGAAGGGGAAGATAAAAAGAAGGCGAGAAAGAGACAGAAAGAAGAGGAACACAGACAAAAATAAAGCAAATGTGACAAATGTTAGTAATTGGTCATTCTAGGAAAAGGGTATGTAAGTTCTTTGTACTATTTTTGCAATTTTTCTTTAAGTTTAAAGTTATTTTTAAAAAGTTAAAACTATTAAGTAAAAGAGAATGTAAGAGAAATGATGAAGAATAAATGTGGTCACTATTATGAGACTAAATTACTAAAGAAAAAAGGGAACCTGCTGTTTCTTTTATTTAAAACTTTTATTTAAAAGTTCTTTTGCTCTATTGAATCTACACGGCAATCTATCTAGAACAGTACTTCTCTCAAGAGACAGAATAGGAACAATTTCCAATCCTTCAATTCTATTTTTACCCCTTTCTGATTTTAAACATTGCTGGCCAGAATGAACTAGGCAAGCAAAAAATAAAACTTTGATAGCAGAAGACTAATTCGATGTCATTTTTTACAATGATAATCACACAAATCTTTAAAACTAAATGACATTTATTAAGAACAGAAGGAGGGCAAATTGGGCTTCCAAGAAGCAGCAGCATGAAAATCAAGACAAAAGCATAGAGGTATAAAGCAGCATGATACCTTAGCAAGTCTTTACATAGTTTGACATGGCTATTGGTAGGGAAACTGCAACAGAGAAGGCTACAGTGGTAGGCCGGGGTCATTGGTGTGCCCTGTATTTTATACTTTGTGTGACGAGGGGCCATTGAAATGTTTTAGGTATAGCTCTGATGATTTTAAAAGCTCACCAGGAAAGCCACACATTCAAATTCTACCACCTAAGAAATTCTGATGCTTCTGAATACAAGGAAAGAACCCTCTCTCTAATGAACTGTATGTCAGAATTCATCCACCAGGTACAAACTCAATTACTTCTTTCCTTCTTCACTGCCTCTATTCTATTCCAAGTTATCAACAATCTCTTTCCTGAATTAATCCAACAAACCTTCCCATTTTCCCTCTTGCCCCCTACAGTCTATTTCCACACAGTAATCTTTTAAAATGTGTATCAGATGTCGTTCCATGCTTCAATGTTCTTTCTTGGCTATTAGTATAAAATCTAGGCCCTTTACTCTGACCTACAAAGCTCTGAATGATACAGCTCCTGCCTGTCCATCCAATCTTACTTTCTACCACTCTCCCTTTTGGCTCACTATTTTGAGTCAACATTTAGTCCTTTTGACAACACCAAGCCCATTCCCACTTTAGGGACTTTGCATGCATTATTTTCTTTCTCTGGACTGAGCTTTCTTGTGCTTTTTTACTTGGTGGTCTCTTCCTCTCATTCATCAATCTCACTTTATATGTCACCTTTTTAGACAGACCCTTCCTTGACCATCATCTCTTATTTTCTCCCAGGTACTCATTGTCACATGCCATTTATTTCCTTCACAGAACTTCTGTTGCCCTATTTTAATATAAGTTGCAAGAGCAGACATCCTGATTTCCTTGTTCACTGCTATATTCTCAGAGCCAGCCAGTAATACGTGCTTTATATATACTGGACTGACTGAATTATATCTATGTACCTTGAGGTGGCCAAGTGTAGTCTGACCATTTTCTTGTTGCACTGCAAGCTGGTCACTGAAAGAAAGCAGCTCAGACTGAATGACAGCTCTCAAAGGCAGTGATGCAGATCCAATAACTTCTGGCTGAGAGAGGAAGGAAAGAAAAAGTTTAAGTTAAAGAGGAATCACGGGCAACTTTAACTGGAATGACAATATATAATGTCTTAGAAAGGAACCTATGCTTTATAAAGTAAATAGCTTGATTATTCGATTGAGGCACCACTAAGTAGGAACCCATATTCTGACATATTTTGGTCCCCATTTTGGGTTTCACTACTTCTTTCATGAGTCACAAAGAAGTTGGAAGATTATCTTTTTCTATTTTTAAGAGTTAGTTCCTTATGAAAATTGTTCAACTTCACTCTTAAAAGTATAAAATGAAATTAAGATGATATAAATTTTTGCCATTAAAGCTAGGAAAATATCCCTGGCTGGGTGGCTCTGCTGGTTGGAGTGCTGTCCCATTCACCAAAAGGTTGCAGGTTCAATCCCCATTCAGGGCTCGTTAGGGATGCAACAGATCTGTGTTTCTCCCCCCGCCTGCCTTCCTCCCTAAAAGCAATAAAAACCAAAACCCATATATTCAGGTGAGAATTAAAAAAAAAAGCTAGGAAAAGTACAAAGCATTATCCATGATGCTATCAAGGTTATGGAGAAACAGAGGCTTTCATATACCTGAAGCTGGGAATATAAACTGGCAACACACGTTTGGACAACAAATTTGGCAACAAATACAAAAAGCTTTAAATATTTATACTCTTTGGCTCAGTAATTTCACTTCTGTAAATTTGTACTAAAGAAATAAAAAATACATAAGACCTTATATACAAATATGTATTTTTAACAATGAGAAATAACTAGATGTTCATAATCAAGTTATTGATTATTAAGTTAATTATAGCACATTCCTACAATGAAATAAAATATAGCCATTAAAATGATGTTTATTAAAAGTCTGAATTAATACAAACAATATCTGTTATAATGTTTGATAAAAATAAGGTATTCAAATATTCATAAAATTTTCTGAAAAAGATATATTTTTGAAAAAAATCAATAAAAACCCTCAAGACAACATCAAAAAAAGGATAAAAGTTGCATACAAAATTATCCTAAATTATCAAAGGTTTACATATATAGTATATTATATTCATTTGAAAAGGAGACACATAAATATTAACAATAGTTATTTCTTGGTGATAGGGTCACAGTGATTTTTGCTTTTTAAAAATATTTTTTAAGTTTCTATAAGAATATGTATAATTCTTTTATACCTAGAAAGAAGAAATTAAGTAGGTGATTCAATTTAAATATACCGAAATGTTTACAGAGGTTTTTTGGAGGTTGTGAAATTATGTATTTTTCCTCCTCTTCCTATTTTGCTCCACTTAAAAACAAAAACCTCTGAAAAAACAAACAAAAAACAAGATGCATTCTTCATGCTATATGTACCAAAGAAGAGGTCAGAGATGAAAAATCTACTAAGTTTTTACTGAAGGAAGTAAAAATTGCTCATAACATAGTTTAATAATTTATGTTGTATCAGTTACAAATGGATTTTATAGACTTGGAATTAGCTGATTAAAACTGCTGCCCACATCATGTTGAGCGAAGTAAGCCAGGCAGTGAAAGACAAATACCATATGATCTCACCTTTAACTGGAAGCTAGTCAACAAAACAAACAAACAAGCATAATATAACCAAAGACACAGAAATTGAGAAAAGGCTGAAAGTCACCAGAGGGGAGAAGGGAGGGAATTTCAGGTGAAAAGGGGAAGGGTTTAGAGCAACAAGTATAAAGGACACATGGACAAAAACTAGGGTGGGTAGAAATGGGAGGGCGGTGGGGAAGGCTGGTGTGGTGGGCTGGGGTGGGAGTAAAAGACAGAAAACTGTACAAGATCAACAATTAAAATAAAAATTAAAAAAAATAAAAAAGAAAACAAAACTGCTGCCCACATCATATTATTTTGAATATGAGCTGATTAAAGTAGGTTCCCCAATTAAGTCTAATAGGCTATGTCAATCCAAACAGTCAACTCTCCATAGAAGGGAGCACAGTAAAGACATTAAGAATTTAGGACTGAAAGTCAAAAGACTTGGGGTAGACTCCTGGCTTTGTCTTTTATTAGCTTGGGTGATCTTTAACTTCACTTAATCTCAGTTTTTTCATCTGTAAAATGAAGATAATAATGTCCTTAATTCATAGAGTTGTTGTGATTAAATCTGACAGTGTGTTTATGAAGAGTTTTTAGCATATCCAGTCTATAACAAACAGGAAACAGACGATAATATCTGTTCTATAATAAGCAGAAAACAGAAATTTAAAAAAATAATCATAAGCATTAGTGTTGTTTGAGCCTGGAGAAATTCCTAGTTTAAATAGAAATACGATTTTTTAAATATGTTCCAAATCCTTGGTGTAAATGGTAAGGCAAAGGTCAAAATCACTTGCAGTACCTTTTTCTGCAGGGCTTTTTTGGTGTAAATTTGGAAAATTAGGTTGGAATTCCACCAGTGTTCTATCATTGGGCCATCAAACTGTACTGGAAACACAAATCTCTGCTGGAATTTCACCACTGTAAGTAGAATCAGAAACATAAGCACATGGCACATCACCCAACTAGAGCCATCATTAACCCATGCTTTGACCTCATCCACTTCCCTTTCAAACCTGACTAAAATCTCTTTCAGGAATCCAGTCAATGTAACTTCATAAAAATGTTAGGGCTATAGGACTAAAGGAGCAGAGACAAAGAGAAAACCCTGGGTACAGCACAGGGAAGAAAAGCAGTGCAATATAGCTCTGCTCTGCTATCAGGAATGAATGACAAGCATATGGGGACAGAGTGTGTAGAGAGACTATACTGTTTTTAGAAGACAAGTTGGTAGGTAGTGTATCAAAAGAAGGGGGCTTGCTAGAGATGGGACAATGAAGGTAAATGAAGAGAAAAAAACTGAATAAAAATTATAAGAATGCAAATGAGTTTATCTTATGGCTGAAGACTAGCGTATTCCTATTTTGACACTCATGCAAAGTTCCAGGTACTGATGTTAGTTAGCAGGGTTAAGCAGGGTAGAGTCTATCTCTTGGATAAAAAGGAAGGGTTTTTGCTATAATAAGTGTAAATGGGATAAAGTAATGGTAGTATTTGAATCTGTGCTCACTGCCATAAAGCTTTAACAGGTTAAAAAACAATTGGGACTAGAATCCTCTGAAATGAGTAAGTTCTGTTACTTAGTGACCACCTCAGCCACAATGTATCACTTGTAAAATGATCTTCCACAGTTCATTCACTTCTAGATTTTTAAAATGGATCTGAAGAACCCTCACAAAAGACCAAATTTATTCCAACTGCCAACCTGACCTACTGATCTCTCTATTCATCTTTTTTGCCATCTTGATTCTTGATTCTGTTTACTTCTCTTGGTACTCATGGACAGGATCTGGGTCTTGCTATCTGGGCCCACACATACAACTGTGAACAAAAGGTCTGAGCCCAGGAAGCCCATATCTACCAGACCAGTTTACCTGCTTCTTCTACCAGGAGAGGGAAACTAAGACAACACCTACAATACTTCATTGTTGTGCTGAGAGGATCAACTAAGGTAATGTATGATAAAGCACCTCTATGTATAAAATCCTTTATATATAAATAGAACTCTATTTTAATCCGGTGCCATGCAGATTTCTCTTCATCACCTAGGCACATTTTTACATTATATTACCATATTTCTCACATAATTCTGTTTCTTAAGCTCTTTTTTTTAATCACTAAAGTGAATTAAGGCAATAGTGGAAGAAGAAATTCATATAAATAAATTGCTAGCAATATCCCACAGATATTTTTTAAAGTTGCTAACAATGTTCCAGAGAATACTTTTTTTAAAGATTTTATTTATTTTTAAAGAGAGGGCAAGGGAGGGAGAAAGCAAGGAAGAGAAACACTGATGTGTGAGAGAAACAGTGATCAGTCGCCTCATGCATGCGCCCTGACCAGGGACCAAACCCACAACCCAGGCATGTGCCCTGACCAGAAATCGAACCTGCTACCTTTCTGTTTGTGGGACAATGCTCAACCAATTGAGCCACACCAGTCAGAGCCCAAAGAAAATTAAAAACAAACAAACAAAAAAACAAAACAAACCCCCCCCGCAAATCTAACAATGTCCCAGAAAAGATTTTAAGAATTGCTAATAACATCCCAGAGAGGATTGTTTTTAAAAGGAAGAGGTTCTGAAAATACCTAGTCCAGCCTATATTATTGTTGTGAAGGGAGGCCCACAGAAGAAAGTAATTCACACAAGTCCAACATCACACAATAAGTGTGGGGAATAATCAGAACTAGAACTCTTACAAATAAATCCAGGCTTGATGCTTATTCCACACTTCCTGCATGAACGTCTTTAGAATAACATGGGGAGAACTCAACCACTGTGGCCAATAATAGTAATAATGAGATAGCACTTTATACCCATTAGAATGGCTGGAATTTAAAAAATGGAAAATAACAAATGAAGAGAATGTTAGTGAGGATGAAGAGAATTAGAATCCTCATGTACTTATGGTAAGAATGTAAAATGGTGAAGCAGCTGTTGAAGAGTCTGGCAGTTCTTAAAAAGTTAAAACATACAGTTTACCACATGACCCAGTGATTCCACTGTTAGGTATATATCCAAAGGAAATGAAAACATATGTAAATATAAAAATATGTACACAAAAGCTCCTAATAACATCATCCATAAAAGCTGAAAAGTGGAAATAACCCAAATGCCCATCAGCTGATGAATGGTTAAAGAAAATGTGGTATAACTACACAATAGAATACTAATAGAATAGAATACTAAATAGCCATAAAAAGGAATAAAGTACTAAGATATACCACAATATGGATGAAACTTGGAAATATTAGAAGTCAAAGACGCCAGCCACAAAAATCACATATAATTCGAATTGTATGAAATGTCTAGAAAGGGAATATCGACAGAGACAGAATGTAAATTAGGAGTTGCTTAGTACTAGGGCTGAAGAGGGAACTGAGGAGTGAATGCTAATGAGAATTCAATTTCTTTTAGGGAGAATGAAAATGTTCCAAACTTAGATTGTGGTGAGGGTTGTACAACCCTGTGTATATATATACTAAAAGCATCAAATTGTACACTTTGAATGGGTGAATTGTATGGTATATGTAAATTATATCTTGATAAAGTTGTTTTTGGAAGAGGAAGAAAATAAAAGTGGCAGTAGTTGAAAGAGCATGATCTAAGCATCAAGGGTTCTGAGTTGTGCTCTCAGCTGTGGTACTGCCCTGCGGCCCCGCATCAGAATGGGCACAGCAACCCTGGGCTAGTTTCCTCACTTATAAAATAAAGGAATTAGAAAAGCTTCACTTAAAAATTCTTTCTGCCTCTAAGATTCTATGATACTATAAGAGTCAAATGAGTAAGTATAGGGATTCCAAAATTCTTTCAAAGCCAAAATGTCTAAAGAACAAATAACCAGTCTCTCTCTTACTTCCATCTGTAATTTTACTGGAGGCAAGTCGAATGACCTCAGTTATCAAAGTTTTCTTTCCCAATCCACTTTTGGAAAAGCCCACAGGTAAGTGATATTCCACAAAGAAGGTGCTAAAAGAAAACCAAAATGATAAAAAGTGATTAAAAAACAAACCAAATAATAAACCCATTTTCAGTCTGATAAATCCTACGTATCTTTCAGGGTTCTATTTTCAGGATCTCAGGTCCTCAAGAAGAACTATCTTATCTCCTCTCTCCACAGCCTTTACCAGTTCTGCCAGGCAGAATTCAAGGCTCTCTTCCTTATGCTCCCACAGAATTTTTAATATAAAACTTCTATTTTGGACCCCAAAGCCCTATATTACAGATAGCCATTTAAATGTCTCTCTCTCTCCTGCTGACTAAGTGTAAAAGCAGAGTTTGGGTCTTAACTTTCTACATCCTTCCACATATCTAGCACAGTGCTTGGGACTTAGTGGGGGATTCAATACATTTTTGTTGAATGGTGCATATGGAGTACTATACAAACTATAAAGTATTATACATTTATTATTATTATTATTATCATCAGACAGTTCTAACTAATGTCAAATTTAGCTTTCCCATATTAAAGGCATACCGCTTTTTTGTTGTCAGCTTAGGTGGTCTCCGAGGAAAGCTTGTTTTGCCAGGGGTCCTCTGTGGACTATCTGGAGGAACTTCCATTGTTTCGATGATGATTCTGACTGAACGTGTTCTACCCAGAAGGGCTAGTCTATCTACACTTAGTGTCACCACTTGGGCATCTTCTGGAGTTTCTGATATCATCTGTTGTTCAATCAAATTTCTGAAAGGAATTCATACAGTGAGGCCGACAGTCAGAGGCCCAATACGAAATGACCGAGTTTGCGTAGGCACAAGGAGCAAAGAGGAAGAAGGGCAGCAAGCACGTGAATTCACAAGTTATCAAGTATTGGGACAGCTTTAATCAGCATTCTGGTCCTAATCCACACTAATAGAAATCTCAAAAAATGTAAAAACATTCTTCTAATCTGTAGGCTCAATTCCACACAAGAATAGAAACTGATGTTATAGATCTGGTTTTTGTACAAGGGATACCTGACTTTACTTCAGTTACCCACTGCCTTACTATAACTACTATTATCACTTTTTAATGTTCCTTTTCATTTGCTTTCCTTACATGTATTTTCTACATAAGTATAATACAGCACCTATACAACCTGGAATTCTACTTTCTCCCTGAATCATTTGAGGATATCCATCTTTTCATGTTACTACATTTTTAAAAAAGGACTACAATAATTAATGAGTTACAGTAACTAACTTAACCAGTCTGATACTGTTGGACAAACACAGGTCATTTTTCTTTAGGAGATCTTGTGAAAATAATCTTCCTTTGCTCTTGCCTCTAAACAAGCATTCATAAAGAGGCTCACCTATTTCTCTTGCCCACTGCTTTCTTCTTCAACTTGTGATCATTTGACTCCAGAACCTTTGAAGATCTGGCAAGAGTTCTTGACTGGCTCCTTTTTTTAGAAGGGACAATATCATCATCTTCACTGAAGAAATCACTAATGCTGCTATCAGATTTCTGTGGGGGGAAGAAATGAACAGAGAGGTTCTAAAAGATAAGTGCTTTGGGGACAGTGGTAATAAAAACATTTCTTTATAAGAAACCAAATTCTTCTCCGTACATGTATTATTCTTACCTTTTTTTTTTTTTAGATTTTATTTATTTATTTTTAGAGAGGAGAAGGGAAGGAGAGAGAGAGAGAGAAACATCAATGTGTGGTTGCCTCTCGTGGGCCCCCTACCGGGGACCTGGCCCATAACTGCAGCATGTGCCCTGACTGGGAATTGAACCAGTGACCCTTTGGTTTGCAGGCTGGCACTCAGTCCATGGAGCCACACCAGCCAGGGCCATATATCATTTTTAAAGCGATAACTAACACCTGGGAGATAATCCCATGTTTCTCCTGGTTGTACATAAATACACTTGACCCTTGAACAATGTGGGAGTTAAGGGTGCTGATCCCTCTGCACAGTCAAAAATCTGCCTATAACTTTTGACTCCCCCAAACCTTAACTACAGTTGACTCTTTACATCTACAGATTCAACTAACTCCAAGCCACAGTTGGGAAACCATGGTTGGGAATGCCAAAACACTGTTTTCAATATGTCATTGCTGAATCCACAAATGCAAAACCCATAGATACAGAGAGCTGAGTATTAACTGAAAAAAATCTATCTATAAGTGGACCAGTGTAGTTCAAAACTGTGCTGTTCAAGGGTAAACTGTAATCTGAAGTTCACAGCAATAACCTACAAGTTCAGTTCAAAGAAAATATATTCTTCATTCACATTCAAATAATAACCACTGCTTATTGACTGCCTGCTATGAATCTGGTACTGTGCTAAATGCTGCACATGTACTACTAATACCACATTCCTATAAGGTGTCCTTATCTCAATTTTTGTAAGTGAGAAAGATGAAAGGTGAAAGAGGTTAGAAAGCTTGTTTACGATTCACAGCTATAAGCAGTAAAGGCAGATTTTGATTCCTGGGTTCCAAAGCCTGTATTTTCTACCATCATTTGAGGTAAAATCACTGGTAAAATGTCACCTAACTAGATGGCGCGCAGGCTGCTTTTCTCACCACTCCATACTACTAATGATTCATTCTGCTTTTACTCTTGCCAAAAGGAACTTTATCATTTGTCACAAATTTCCTTAATGGGGGAACCAGTGGCTAAGTCCCTAGTAATTAATTTTTATTTTGAGAAAAGACAGCCATTACAAGTGACCGATCATCCCTTTCTACTATAAAACGCAACATAGAGAAGACAGCTATCTGGGCCCACAAATTATAGCTATTTGACTACACTTACATAGCCCAAAAAAGCTTAATAATATAAATGCAGGAGGCTAATTCAAAGTCATTTTAAGTGTATCACCTCCAACTCCTTTTTTCAGCAACTCAGGGTGTATGTATGATGTGTTGACTCGTGTGGTAAGAGCAACACGCAGACTCTGATGCTGTGCTCAATGCTGACAAGATGGAGTGGGCTAAGTAGGGAAAACAGGCTTTTTGCCAGACAGACCAGGGTAAGAACACTAGTTTTGCCACTTAATTACTAGTAATTAATGTCTCTTAGCTTTTATTTCATGACAGGTAAAAATGATAATGTTATCTCATGGGGCTAGAAAAATAATTAAATGAAATAACGAATTTAAAACATTCAGCACAGTACTGGTAATGTAAATTCCAGGCACAGAGAATAAGTAACAAGTAATGTAAACTCCTGGCACAGAGAAAATGTGCAGTAAATGTAAGTTCCCCTTCCTTTTTATCCTACAGGTAACATAGTATCATGAAGAGTTTAAGGCAGGAAGTCATGAAATCCTAACAATTCATAATGTCCTTTAAATCCATTCCTCCTTTCCAATCCCATTGCGGCCACCGTCATTCAGCCTCTCCCTCTCTCTCACACCTCCAGTAGCCCAATGGCTTCTTATCTGCTTCTGGTTATTCTACCTTGTTGGTCCCTACATCGTTGCCAGATTAACATTCCTAAAACACTATCATGATCATGTCATTTCCTCACCATCTGACATCCACAGGCTTTCATAGACTGGTTGCAACATGCTAGCCTGCCTTATGGATGACTCCTCATTTAGTTAAATTAGTTACCTTGAGTACACAAACTGCTTCCCTAGATAGGTCATTCTTGCTATTCCCATTTCATCTTTTCTCTCTCTAAACACCATTTTTCAAGTCTCAATTAAAACCCCTAATTCCTTGCGATGCTCTTTCCTGGCAATCTCATGTACAAGTTCTCCCTGCTTGCTCTGAACCCTGGCCGCTGTTTCACCACTGAGCTGGTATAAACTACCTTATATTTCAATTATCTTTTCTGACCCAGAGCAAAGAAGAATCAAGAGTATGACAGCAGTATTCACAAATATAAATGATCACTTGTGGAACAGGGATTGAACTTAATATGAATAGACCCTGAGAATTAGTAAACCAGAATGAACAGAGCATATGGCTTGATATAAGAAACTACTCTGAAAATGCCAGAACTGCCTAAAAAGAGAATGCCTTAAGGGCCAGTAGAAGTATGTGCTATCTGTGAGTAGAATTTTTTCTGGAACATTTTGAAAATATAGCAGTCGAGGGTGGTTCTGAGGGTACACCTGCATTAGTTCTTTCTTAGAAGAGCTCTAAGAAGCCATATTAAGACCATAGACTTTGGACTCAGGTAAACTAGAATTTGAATTCTGACTGACACTTACTGTACGTCCTTGCACAACACACTTAATCTTACTACGCTTACCTCCTCATCTGTAGAATGAGGATAATACTTTCCTTTTCAGGTTGTCATTGTAATGAAAAATATAGTATGTAAAATAAATAGCTTTCTATCTGGCAAGTGATAATATGCTGGCGCCTATTAGTATTACTAATACACTAATTGTAATCTAATTCCTAAAGCTTCAGATTCAATGACTTACAGGTGCTGTGTAAAATAAGTTCTCCAGGAGACTCTGGTCATACTGAGGGTCATTTGACTCACTGCTGCAATATACATCACTCCCAGGAGCTGGAGAATCTGGAGGAGAGCCTAGGCCATCCCAGTAATGACCTTGGGATAATTCAGCACTGCAGAGATAAGAAAAACAAAGCAAAAGAATTTTCAGCTAAGCTATTCTCTTTTCAGTGAAAAAGTCTAAAGTTCTAAACATAAAAGAAGGTATGTTAAACAGAAGAATCACATTAAACAGAAGATTATCTGATAAATGTTTTCATATTATTTCCCCCTTCTTTTGGGACGCCAACAGCTAGTATTAAAAAAATACACTACTAACACTGATTGTGATTTCATTCATTTATTTAACAAACATTCCTGGGCACCCATTAGGTGCCAGGAAAGGCCTTAGGTCCTAATTGATACAGAGATGGCTAAGTTACTTTACTCTTGTGTTGCTTATGGTTTAGTAGGGAGGGAAAGAAGGGAACTAATTAATTCTATTCAATGAGTTAAATGTTAATACATTGTTTTTGTGAATAATGGCTAATTCATAAATACGCTTTCTCCCACCTAGCAAAAATAAGTGTATTTAGGGTTAATTATGACAAGATTAGTTTTTTATGAAATATAGAAGTAACACAGACACTCTACTTACAGCTTGTACACTAATAAAGATAAGCATATAAATATGTATATATTTCATTTGCTTGTTTCTCCTATAGTAACTAATACAGTGGAAATCTGTTAATGAACCTATTGAATTGTTAATAAACATAGTATTCATAATGAAAACAATATTTAATAAATACTTAATATGTGCCAGACACTGTGCTAAGCATTTCAATTAATTCTTTCAACTTTATTTCCCTTTTAAGCTAGCTGCTATACTTTTTTCCCTCCTTTGATTTCTCAAGAAAATTTTACACAATAACTACCTTCAAATTACATCATGTTCTTATAGTTCTTGCAACTAATAGATGCTCAATAAGTGTTCCTTTCCTCACCTTTCCTTAATCTATAACAGGGTTTCTCTCCATCTTAGAACTATTGACATGCTGGGTCAGAGAACTCTTTGTGATTGGAAGCATCTGTATGTTTTGGATCCCTGGACTCTACTGGCCAGATACCAGTAGCATTATTCCAGTTTTGACAACCCAAAATGTCTCCAGACATTACCAAATGTCCCATGGGAAGTAGAGGAGAACTGTCCCACATTGGGAACCATTGGTCTATAGTAATCTCTTTCCCGAAGGTCAGAACAACTTCCTAGCTGCCAAAACCCAACTAAGAACTTCCCAATCTACAGGGCTTCTCCACAGCTGCTGTGCACTGCTCCTTTTTGAAGCTCTACTTCTTGGTATTCTATACAACTTGCATTTGTCACTTACAGTCCCCTCCACACGAACACACTCAGTTGCTTGGTTTTCCCCCTCCTTGCATATCCTTAATGTTACCAAGATTTCCACTGTTCAGTATATAGTCCTCTACCTTTTATATATTTTTTGAAATTAACATTTCTTTGAATTTATTCTACTGTCTATGGCATATTAAAAGGCATGCCATTTTTCTCCATGCAATATTTGGGACATACTTATACAAGAAACTAGGAGAGGTCAAAGCTATTCTGCACAGGCTAGAGGCCTGGGATTCCTGGAAGGACAGGAGACAGAAAAGTAAAAACAGAAGGAGACTGGGGTGGGGCTGGAATTAGCCTGAGACAAGTACACTCTCAGCACTTCCCTTTTCTTAAATATTTTTAAATCAAACATTAAAAAAAAATAGGATTACAAGACATAAAAATAAATAGTAGCAGCCTGCCTCCTCACTCATATATTTCTTCTGGTATTTACCTTTATATTGCTGAGTAACACATGTGTATGACTATTTTCTGATTTCTCACTTTTCTAAAAGACTTACAGACTTCCTAGTATGAAAAATTAAGAATCCACTCTCTTATACCACTACTCTTGGACACAGATTTCCTTTTCACCCATCTTCTCAATTTAGTTGTATTATAATTTTTGGCAGTTAATCTTCAGGCTTAATATTATGTCAGAGCCAAGTATAAGTTTTCACTTTCTTAACTTCTAGTTTTCCTTGTTTTAATAACTGCCTTAATTTTCATCTACTTAGTTTTCTATGTGCCTATTAGTATTTCATTATTGAACTCTCCAAGAGAACTGAAAATTTCCTCTCAATTTGGTCAAACACAGGAGGAATGTGTCTCCATCTACACACCTCCTCCTCACTAGGAAATAGAAATATTCCTAGTTAAGCCCTGTCCAGCTCCCACAAGGAGTGTTTATTCTCTAATATGACACAGGTCTTAAACCTCCTTTTCTCTTTTTGTGTTACATCCCCTACTTCTTGGACTGCATGCCGTATGCTTTCTTCCTTTATTCTCCTGCGGTAAAACTATCACTCTGCGCTTTCCCAAGGAATAGTGCAAGAGAAGTAAACTTTTGAGACCCTGGAGGCATGAAAACCTTTCCACTTTACCCTCGTACTTGACTGATAGTTTGATTGAGAATGAAATTCTATGTTGAAAATTCAGAATTTTTTAGAATTCTGTAAGTATTACTCCATTGTCTTCCACAGAGCTGGTGGAAGTCTTTTGTTTGTTTTTAGCTTTACTGAGGTATAATTGACAAGTGTGCTTATAAAATATTAAAGGTGTACAATGTGATGATTTGATATACATATAAATTGTGAAAGAATTCTTCCCATTGAATTAATTAAAACATTTATTATCTCATATAGTTGCTTTTTTTGTGGGAGGGGTGAGAACATTCAAGTTCTATTCTCTTAGAAAATTTCAACTATACAATACAGTGTTATCAACTAGTTACCTTGTCACCATATTATACATTAGATCCTCAGACCTTATTCAACTTAGAACTGGAAGTTTGTGCCCCTTTATCAATCTATCCCCATTTCTCCTGCCCTCCAGAAACCATTTTTCTAATCTCTGTTTCTATGAATTTGATTGCTCTGTCTATTCTGCTTGTTGGCTTATTAGATTCCACATAAGTGAAATCATATGGTATTCACCTTTCTCTGACTGGCTTGTTTCACTTAGCATCCTTACATCCTTACATCCCTGGAATAAATTCCACTTGATATGATACTTTTCCACATATCATATACTGATTCCATAGTATATGATGCTTTTAATATAGTGTTGGTTTTGATTTGCTAACATTTTGTTGAAGATTTTTTTAATCCTCACCTGAGGATACATTTATTGATTTTAGAAAGGAAGGAGGTGGTGAGAGAGAAAAACAGACAGAGAGAGAGAGAGAGAGAGAGAGAGAGAGAGAGAGATACATCAACATGAGAGAGAACATCAACTGGTTGCCTCCCGTATGTGCCCTGACCAGTGATTAAACCCACAACCCTTTGGTATATAGGGATGATGCTCCAACCAACTGAGCCACCTGGCCAGGGCTGTTGAGGACTTTTGCAACTATGTTCTTCAGGGATATTAGCGTGTCATTTTCCTTTCTCATGGTGTCCTTGTCTGGCTCTGTATCAGGCATCATGGTGAGTACTTGCATGCCTGTTAAGAATAACTTCTTTATTATAGTATTAAGTCTTGAGGATGCAAGCCCCGTTAGTTTTCAGAGCTAAATGTTTTGGGAGCCCATCTCTCTCTGGTGGGAATTTTAAAAGTTGAGGCACTAGAGGTGAGGTCCAAATCCTATGTTCAAGAAGAAGCTAGGAGTTGGGGATTCTCTCCTGAATGTATAACACTTTGCAGGGTGGGATTTATGGCGAGAGTGTTTCAGCCTTTCCTACCCATTTTGATGGCATTTTCTAATTTGTCTGATGTGTAGAAGTTGCTCATTTCCCTTCTGGATCTCTTTCGGTGGAACTGCTTTCTGTGTAACTGTATGTTCGGCACATCCATGGGAGGAGAGAGCTGAGAAGTATCTAATGTTACCATGTTAGTCAACTCTCTGGAATATGTCACTCCAATTTCTGATACTATATATATAACCATTCTTTCCTTTCTGAAAGCTTTTAAGATTGTCTCTGTATACCTAATATTTTGAAAATTCATGATTGTGTACCTTAATCTGTCTTTTTTCATTTACTTTGAAAACAGAAGATTCTTGATCTTACGTTTTTTCAATCAGCTTTATTTAGACTTACTTCACATTACATACAATTCACCCATTTAAAGTGAGGAAGTTAACATTTTTAGTACATTTACAAACATGAATAAACCATCACTACAGGGAATTTTAGAACATTTTCATCAGCTCAGAAAGAAACTCCGTATCCTTTAGCTATCATCACTATGACCGTCCATCATTCCCAGGCTTAAGCCACTAATCTACTTTCTGTCTCTATAGACTTGTATATTTTGTACATTTCATATAAATGAACTACAAATATGTACTCTTTTGTGACTGGTTTCTTTCATTTAGCATGATGTCTTCAAGGTATATCCATAATGCAGCATGTTATCAGTACTTTACTTCTTTTTATGGCCAAATAATATTCTATCGTATGGAAATAACACTTTCAAAAAATCCATTCATCAGCTGATAAACATTTTTGACTATATGAATAATGTTACTATGAAAATTCAGGTACATGTTTTTGCATGGCCTTGTTTTCACTTCCCTTGGGTTTATACCTAGGAGATGAACAGCTGGGTCATATGGCAAATCTATGTATAACAGTTAGAGGAACTGACAGACTATCTTTCAAAGTGGCTGTAACACTTTGTTGAAAAGACTATTCAACACTGCTACCAGCAGTATATGAGAGTTCTACATTCTCCACATGCTCACCAATACTTATTATCTGACTTTTTGTAAACTTTTTTTTTTTAAAAAGGATTTTATTTCCCTAGAGAGGGGAAAGGAAGGAGAAAGAGAGAGAGAGAGAGAACTATCAATGTGTGGTTGCCTCTCGTGTGCCCCCCACTGGAGACCTGGCCCATAACGCAGGCATATGCCCTGATGGGGAATTGAACCAGCAACCCTTTGGTTTGCAGGCTGGCACTCAATCCACTGAGCCATATCAGTCAGGGCAATTATCTGACTTTTTGGTTCTAGCCATCTTAGTGGTTATAAAGTAGTATTTTATTATGAGTTTTATTTGCATTTCTCGAATAACTTTAAACTATAGTTACATCTTTTCATGGGCACATCAGCCATTTGATTATCTTCTTTGGAGAAATAACTTTACCTGCATTGTTAATTGGATTATTTGTCTCTTAATCATGAGATTATATGAGTTCTTTATATATTCTAGATATGTCATTTATCAGGAAAAAGATTTACAAATATTTTCTCCCATTCTGTCGTCTTTTTACTTTCTGTGGTTGTCTTTTTACTTTCTTAATATTGTTTTTTTCAATTACATTTTAAATTTTAATTTAATCTAATTTATCCTATTTTTTGTTGTTGCTTATGTTTTCAGTGTTATATCTAACAATCCTCTCCCAAATCCAAGGCCATAAAGATTACATCTATGCTTTCTTCTAAGAGTTTTATAGTTTTAGCTCTTCTACTTAGCTATATGATCTATTTTGAGTTAATTTTTGTACATGATTTGAGGTAAGGGTCCAATTTCATTTTTTTATGTGTGGCTAGCCAGCAGTCTTAACACCATTTGTTGAAAAGACTATTCAATGAATGATCTTGATACCCTTGTTGAAATCAGTTGACTGCAGACACATGGGTTTATTTTTAGACTGTTCCATTGATTTATGTGTCTGTTCTTATGCCAGTACCAAATTGACTTGTTTACTGTTGCTTTGTAGGAAATTTAAAAATAGGGGAATGTGAATCCTCCTCCTTTTTATTTCCTCAAGATTGTTTTGGCTATTCTGGGTCTCTTGCAATTTCACAGGAATTTTAGAAATCAGCTCATTAATTTCTACAAAGAAGTCAGCTGTGATTTCTATAGGGACTGCATTAAATCATAAACATGGGATTTTTCCTCTTTAGAGGAAAAATTAAAAATCTTAATTTTTAGATCTTTTAAACTTCTTTTAACAATGTTTTATAGTTTTCAGAGTTTATGTTTTGTACTTTTGGTAAATTTATTCCTAACTATTTTATTCTTATCAATGCTACTAGTGTAAATAAATTGTTCCTTAATTTCACTTTGGATTATCCATTGCAAGTATATAAAAAAATCAACTGATTTTTGCATATTTATCTTGTATCTGGCAATCCTCCTGAATTACTTCATTCTAATTGTTTCTTAGTGCATTCTTTAGGATTTGCTACATATCAGATCATGTCATCTGTGACTAGAGATAATTTTACTTCTTCCCTTCCCATTGCAACCTTGTTGTTTATTTTTCCCTGCCTAACTGTGCAAGCCACATAGGTAATAAGTGGTAGACCCCAAATTATAACTTGTGTCTATGTAAAATCCACGACCTTTTCATTATACCCTGCTAACACTGGGGCTGAGGACAGAGCTGGCAGATTCAGAATGGAAGGTGGGCGCTCTCCCTGCAGGGAGCACTCTGTTCCCTCTCTCCCTCTTCTTTCCCCACAGGCAAAATAAAAAATAAAAAAGAATGGAAAGGTGGATTAAAGACCATTCTATAAGCGAGGCTAAGAATAAAAGGCTAAAAATTACATTTTTATTTAGTGGGTAATAAATAATAATTTTTATTTAGTGTTCAACAAGTAAGCAAGGGAATATCTAGGTTTTTCTAAGGAAGTGTTACTTTATGAAGATAAATCTGGAACAATGTACACAATGATCTGGAGGAAGAACTTAAAACAAAGAAAGCTAGTGAAGAGCTCTTACCTGCCTAATAGCAGCTGTACGGCTCTGGTATCAGCTTTTGTGTCATGTTTCCAAAATGCATTCTCAGTTGCCGGGAGGAGGTGATCTTCAACGTGGTCTTTAAATTGATTCTTAGATAAAGCTTTGATTCTAAGGTGTGGGAAAACACTTACTAAGTGGCTGACGTACGGAAAAAATGTAAATCAGAATTAACTGAGCTAAAAGATGGCTCAACAGGGAAAATTTAACATACTTTAGATGTAACTACCTTAAAATATACATGAAACTTCACAATTTATAAAACCCTTTCCTACATTAGAATCTCATTTCATTTCTGGAAGAGACGGAGGAGGGAATATCCCCATGTTATATATAAGCATGCTGGTTCAGAGACAGCAAAGAATCGGGCCATTCGCATGATTAGTAAGTGCAAGTGCTGTGTCTAAATTTTGAGTGTCTTGATTTCTAGTTTAGGTTTCTTTTCCACCACATTAAGAATTGTTTTTTGAACAGTTCGAAATTATTTAGTCCATAACCTGACAAAAACAGATGTTAACTATCAAGAAATAAACTCTTGAGGTTCTGTTTATTCTGTAACTTACTGGGTTGATGCTCTAAGAAAATCTTCCTTCATAGGAGGATGAACTTCATCCAACAACATGCTAGTATCTGGGCTTGATTTCATTGCAGAAACCACCATGGCATTACGTAGTTTATTGCCTTGTTCCAACAGAGCTGAAGAGGGTAAAAACAGAACACAAAAAATCTAAAATCCAGCAGAAATACCTGCAATATTTAACACCTTTGCTTCTATCACAGTGTACCATAATGGCTTACTTGGCTGCCTTCCCCCACTAGCCTGATAATACCTTGAGGACATTCATTTTGTGACAAATATTTACTGAGCTTCTAATATGTTAACTGTTTTAGATGCTGGTATTACAGCAGTGAATGAAGTCTCTCTTTTGAAGAGACTGACTTCTTTGCAGGAGCCATTATATGCATGCACTGACTCTTCCAACTGGTGTTTGTACATAATAAAGTCAGTAATGTCTATATATATTATTTTTGTATTCAGATACCTTATTGTATTCTCTTAGTATTTTTAACAGTTTTAATGTCATTATTATCCAAGAAACACAACTATACTAGCTAAACTTTTAGGATCCATAGTAATAACCTATTCTAAATTTGTATTTTTATAAAGAAAAGAATACCAAAAAAATTCCATGACTTTTCTAAGATCATACCTCGGGTTAATAGAAAAGTCGGGAGGAAGTCTTCCGACTTTCAGATAGGTAAAATTTATCCCATCCCTAAACAACAATAACAATAATTATAGCAGATAACATTTATTGAACTTTTACCACATGCTGGGAGCTACTCTAAGTATATTACACATATTAACTCATTTAATCCTCCTAACAATCCTGAGATAGGTACTACTATTTTCTTTATTTTCCAAGTACAAAATAATGAGCCACAGAGGATAAGCAATCTGCCTGTTACGCATGCAGTAGGTGATTTTTAACTACTGTACTACATATGACCCCACTTTATTCTCAGACTTCTTTTTAAAAGCTTAGGACCAGTGGCATTAGTCTAAGGAACACTGGGAAGTATTATTTTCTTGAGGTTCCACAGTTGTTTAGAGTGAGAGTAGACACCAAGTACCTGTCTCTCTCAATCTGGAGTTTTATAGCTTCTATAAATAAAGAAGATATGGTGGTTAGGCCAAGAGGAAAAAAAAAACAAGCTAAAGAGATGTATAAACATCTAATATTTGTTTGTATATAGAGCTATAAAATAGGTTAAAAACTAAAAAACAAAACAAAACCCCAAATCTTGAAATATCGTATGTTCAAAGAATGTGTAATTTGGTGACAACACAACTAAACTAAAAGAAAATAAATATCACCCATCATGTTAGGCAGGATCCTAAGATGTTCCACCCTATCCCCTGCCAAGATTCCCCGGCCCCTCGTGTACACATACTTCCTCCCAGTGATTCAAACATGCATACTGGTATTTCTCTGAAGGGATTTTGCAGGTGTGATTATGGTTCCAAATCAGTCAACCCTAATATACGAAGATTACTGGTGGTCCCAAATCTTTTAAAAACAAAGTTTTCTTGGCTATTTGCAGGATATGAAAGTCAGAGTTAGAAGCATATGAAGGATTAAAAGTTATCATTGCTGCCTTGAAGATGGAAGGGACCATGTGGCAAAAGATGCAGGCTGTCTCTAGATGGTGAGAGCAGCCCCTGGCTGACAGCCAGCAAGGAAATGGAACCTCAGTTGTACAACTGAAAGGAACAGAATTCTGTCAACAAGAATGACCTTGAAAAAAAATGACAAAAGCTTGCAGATGAGAGTTTAGCTAACACCTTGATTTTAGCCCGTGATACCCTAAGCAGAAAACCCAACCATACCTTGCTGGATTTCTGATCCACAGAACTGTGAGCTAATAAATGGGTGTTGTTTGAAACCATTAAGTGTGTGGTCATTTGTTATGCAGCAACAGGAAACTGAAAGACCTATCAATTCCAAACCCAAGAATATGGACTGCTAACATTTTGATATATTCCTTATGTAGGCATACCTCATTTTATTGCACTTCACTTTACTGTGCTGCACAGATACTGTTTTTTACAACTGAAGGTTTGTGGGAACCCTGTGTTGAACAAATCTATTAGTGCCATTTTTCCAACAGCATTTGCTCACTTTGTGTCTGTGTCACATTTTGATAATTGTCACAGAATTTCAAATTTTCATTACTATCTGTTATAGTAACCTGTGATCAGTAATCTTTGATGTTACTATTCTAATTGTTTTAGGGCATCATGAACCACCCCTATATAAGATGGTGAACTTAATCAATAAATGCTGTGTGTGTTCTGACTGCTCTATCTACAGGTTGTTCCCCCCCCACCCCCCTGCTCCTAAAGTCCACATGTTCTCTGAGACAACAATATTGCAATTAGGCCAATTAATAACCCTACAATGGCCTCTAAGTGTTCAAGGGAAAGGAAGAGTCAACCGATGCAGCAAATTTCACTGGTGTCTTACTTTAAGAAATTGTCAGAGCCACCCCAACCCTTCCAGGAATTACCACCCTGATCAGACAGCAGCCACCAACACTGAAGCAAGACCCTCCACCAGCAAAAAGATTCCAACTCAATGAAGGCTTAGATGATGGTTGGCACTTTGTAGCAATAAAGCATTTTTTAATTAAGGTATGTACACTGTTGAAAAAACAGACTTAATAGCATATTTTCAATAGGTTATAGAATAGTACAAATATAATTTTACATGCACTGGGAAACCAAACATTCATATGACTTCCTTAATGGTGATACTTGCTTTATTGTGGTGATCTAGAACTGAACCCACAATATCTCTGAGGTATGCCTGTAGTTTTTTAAACTATGCATACATGTACCAGTGTTTTACTTATATACAGAAATTTTTTCTTTTGCAAACTGATATATATCATGTATACTGTTTTGTAACTGTTTTTTCACTCAACTACATGATTTTTTTTCTATGTAAATAATGGCTCCACAATATTCCATTCAGAATTCATTGTATTTTTGTTTTAATTAAAAAAAAAGTCTCATTGGGATTCAGCCAGAAAATGCCTGAATGTTTGTTTAACGAGAAAAGGTGAAAAAAAAAAAAGGTGTGCCAGCATTGGAAATTTGGCTAAAGGAGCTTGCCCTGTGACAGGAAACCCTTTTCCTTTTAGTTTCTAGTTGGTACTTGGCTTTATTTGATATATTGGGTGGCCAACAAACTCTGTATGGTTTTTTCTGGAAAATAAGAGACACATTTTTCATTTTCACCAATGACTTTATGACTGGGATATTGTATGTTGGCTATCTTCCTTATGGCATAACGTTGATTGTTCTCACTGGTCTACCCAACCGTGGAGCATCATCCAGTGAGAAATCTTCAACATGAAACTTTGCAAACCACTTCTGATACATTTGATCAGTCACAGCACTTTCTCCATACACTGCACAAATCTTTTTTTTGCTTTTCAGTTGTGTTTTTGTCTTTCTTGAAATAATAAAGCATAATATGCCAAAAATGTTGCACATTATCTTCCACCTTCAATATTAAAATGGCTACACCAAAATTCACCAATTTTGGTAAGTATTTTTAAATAGCATGCTGATATGACAGCTGTTACAATACAATGTAACACAACTGTTTTGAATGAAGTTAAAAAGACAACTAATTGATATTAGAACCATCCTATAGGGAAACCAAATGAACTTTTTGGCCAACCATATTTAAAAGTTCCTTGATGAGGTGGGTTCACTCAATAAATGCTTTATGAATAAAGTAGTTAATGATAAACAGTGACAATAGTAAACTTCATTTGATTTCAGGCCCATGTAGAAAAATAGTTTTTCTACTGATACCTAAAGTATTTCTAAAGAGAGAAACAGCCTTGGTACTTTATGATCTAACCATACTTAAACTACTTCCAATTCTTTAAACACAATACTTCCTTGTGCTCTAAAAGCTCCAGGTATTTAATTCTATCCAAAAAATTTATCACATGGTGTTTAATTGTCTATCTCACTCCATCAAGTTGTAGACTAGGGATTAGGTCTTACTGGTCTTTGCATCCTTGGTGCCTGTTACAGTGCCTAATATATATTAGGCAGTTGATAAAATGTTTTATTAAATACTTCCACTGTTGCATTTATCACACATATTCTACTAGGTCTGCTTTAGAGTCCTTCCTTTTATAAGACTAAATTTCTTAAGGTCAGGGTATCTTCTTTATTATTCTAAACCCAATACTCAAAACAGTGGCTGATACAAAACAGGCACACAAAAGATACTTTCCAAAGGCAGGTTTTAAAAAGGAAATAAGTATTAAGGAGAACAAGTAGGAAAAATCTGAGCACAAGTGGTCTATTTATTGGCCTCCACCAGGTTTCATTATTGAAACAGCTATTCTTAGAAAAGCTTCTCTAAAGTTTAAGGCATGGAAACAAAAACATCTTCTCTCTCTTTCTCAACAGGAAGCTGGTACCTACACTGTAAGAGGTGTCATGGCATCTTCCTGCATCTCAACTCAATAATCATTTCCTGAACACAAAGGAAGGGCAATTGAGTGAGTTCAGGACAAATGTTTCCCTTGTGCATTTCCTATATGCCATAGGCACAGCTCTTGCTAAAACACAGGGAGGTATAAAGCGTTTTGGTTTTTGTTCCAACTTCTTGCCATCTGTTCCAAACTCCGAACTCTTAGAAGCCAAATGTATAGTTAGTTTTTCATAAATGCTAGCTGGGTGACTAACTCAGCTTTGTACCCCCTTTTATGGGGTGATGTCAGTACAATAAAGTAAGACCAGAAAGATAATTAAGTTTATGCATTTGTTCTATCCCTCCCATGACCTCAGGTCTAGAGCTACTTACTAGAGTGACCCACTCAATCTCAGTACTTCATAATCTTGTGTTTGGAAAGAAACTTTAAAGATCATGTCTGCCTACTTGTTGGTTTAATCTAATCTGGAAGAGATGCATCAGAAGGCTATCTAGCCCATGCTTGACCATTTCTAGTGATAAAGCATTCACTACCTCTTGAAGCTGTCTTTTCTCATTTTGCACAGGTTGAACTACTAACTCATACCGAGTTGTAATCTGCCTTGGTTTATCTTTAAACCCACTGATCCTATTAAGTCTTATAGGGAACCGATCAGCAGGGCATGGCAAATGTAGCCCATCATTGATCCAGAAAACCAATTGAATGCGAGGCGGCACACAGGAGCCAGGTGTGTGGATCAGCTTTCCCAGGGGGAATCAGGCCTGCATTGTACCTAGGCTGCTCTGAGACTTGCTTTTGCTAAAACTCCCTCACCCTGAGTTAAGATTGCAGATGTTTAATGTATATCTCTGAAGCAACTCCCTAAGTCTGTGCTAAGATGTCCCGAGGACGAAATGTAACCCAATCAATCATTTTTATCGTTCCCTTGCATTTGAAACTTTCTTCTTTTTTTGTTATCTGTAAGAAGTAATCACTTAACTAAATATAGAAATAATGAGAACCTTCTTTGTTGAAATGCAACTGGAAAGCAATAAAAGCCTGTCTAGGCAAGGATCGGGGCACTCTTCTCTTGAGAGAGTGGCCGTGCCGTCCCTTTTTCTCCACAGGACTTGAAGTCCGTGTGAATGTGTTTACCTCATCCACAACACACAGACTCTGATGGGCTGGAGTCTGCATCAAGTCTAATAAAAGAGGTTGTATATTGGCAGACCCTGGGTTGTACCTGGCATACTCTGTTTGGCTTAAACTGTTGGCTAGCACATTTTGATTTAAAAAAGAAAAATATAAAGCAGGCCTAGGTTAACATCAAATCTATACTAGGATAAAATAATGAACTAGAGCTGAGGAACATCTACCCTCTTTGACAAAGCAGGACCTCTCTAAGTCTAAGCCTGTATCTTCATTTTAAAATAGGAACAAAAATCCTTACCTCACTTGGTTTTTAAAAACTTATATATGTAATTTTTTATATTTATTATAAGGCACTTATACATGTATAAGGCACTTGGCACAGGAGCTAGCACATGACGGGAGCTCAATAAATGGTAGCTGTTTTCTCAAGGGTAAATAAATATCTCTTGGTGGTACCTTTGAGGCAGGATAGTGAGAAGCTAGGGAAATTCTTTGACAAGTGGAACAAGGGAAACTGAGACAAAATAATTAAGCAAGGCCAAACAATTTCCAGCCATCTAATGAATTACAGGGTTTTATTTTCCCTAACCAAGGACATTTAGAAGCAAATGGTTTACACATCCCAGACTGTCCTGTGGAAAACAGACATTCCAGGCTTGGTCCTGATCCCTCTTCAATAACATTATTTAAAAATAAAACTAACCAGAAAAACAACCCTGATCCCTCTGTACACACATTTTGATGAATCCACATTATCAAAGGATACACCTGAAAAGCTAATGAATATTCTGTTAAGATCCTCCCCTGAGACTCCTCCTAGGATTTTGGTAGTCAAATGAAGATAAAAAGCCTCAAGACAAAGCACTTTTGCTAGAGCACACTCATGCTCTGTATCTCTGCTGTCTTTCTCCTAAACTCTAAGGGACTCCATGAGGCTAGCAACCAGAGGACAGCAGGCAACTGCAGCTCATCCTAGGCTTGCCCCCTGAACCTGTCTCCAAAGCCCCCTTTTCCTCTTTCTCTCTCCTGTTGCTTCTTCTACCTGAAGCCCTTCCTTTGTTTCACTATCCCCAGCTTTAATAAACATACTCTCAGACTCACCTGGACTTGTGTTATGAAATCTTTTCTGCATGAAGTCAAGAACCCACACACTACTGGCAGGCACGAGGCAGACCCACTCCAGGCCCAAGTCCCTGTCTGGTTACACCTTCACCAGCCTACTTTTGTTAGAAGGAACTCATCTTTAGATTTTTACTATTGTTACCTTCTTAATGAGGTTTACCATTGTGAACCTATATAAAACTGATGGGGGACTGAAGAGTTGGAAAATTTTAGTTTAACGTAATAGCTAATAAGCCTAGTAGTTAATGCATATAAAAAGCTATTTCAGGAACTGAAGGTACGGTCCCCCGACTCCAGGAGACCAGAGGTGATTGACCTTTGTGCTCCAGAAGAGACCATAAGCAATCAAGGTGGTATCCGAGCCCCACCGTGTTCCAGGGCAAGACGGTCCACCGCCCAGGACACAGATAAAGAGAATCACTGGTCAGAGGATGAAAGGATGTTAGGGAAAGTGCTGGACTGCAGATTTTATCTGATTAACCTCTTTCCTGAATTCCAAATTCCTTACCTACACTTTTTTCTACTGAATTCCAAACCCCTTACCTGTACTTTTCTTCTCCTTATAAAAAGAGCTGGTTTAAAATGGAATTTAAGATGGTCTGTTAGGGTACAAACCATCATGTTCTCAGATCTCCAGCCATCTGAATAAAGCGCCCAGAGATTCAATCCCTGTCTCTGCTTATTGGGTCTGGTAGGTGACAGGCAGCACAAATGCCAACTTTTCTGGTTTCAAAACTAACATTCCCTCCTTGTACCTTCCTTGCTTCATATTTTCGCATTGCTAGTATCTCCAACTAATACTACATACTTATTTACCTAGTTTATCATTGGTCTTCCCATCTAGAACATAAGATCTGTAAGGCAGGAGTTTGCATTGTTTGGTTTTGCTTTTAATTTAAATTGCTGTATCCCTGACACCTAGAAGAATACCACACATTTAATACATGCTGCACAATAATTGCTTAATGAGTGTACAAATACCTTTCTCAAAGTCTGGTGCTCAGGTATACATAAAATATTTCAGGTGTGAGCTGATAAGTACTGAGTACAGAGGGACAATTTTCTTTCTTATTAATGTCGCCTAGGTTGCATTAAAGAATAAAATTAACAGAATCAGAGTATATTTTAAAAACAGTGAATCACAGACCTTTCAGCTTAACAAATAAAATTTCTTCACTAAAAAAGTACTCTTACTAATATAAATTACGTGCCCAGTTATTTAAAAGACTTTTCTACTAATGCTGTAAATACTCTACTTTGGAAATTTTACTTGTGAGGATGGAGACAAATTCCTGTCATAATCCCGATGTCACAGAGATATATAATTGATCATAACAGTGTCATGTAAGTTACCTCATTTTTAAAAAAGATTTTACTTTTTACTTATTTTTTAAAAATATTTTAGTTATTTTAGACAGAGGGGAAGGGAGAGAGAAGAGAAGGAGAGAAACATTAATGTGCGGTTGCCTCTCACATGCCCCGTACTGGGGAACTGACCTGGCCCACAACTCAGGCATTGTGCCCCTACTGGGAATCAAACCAATGACCCTTCGGTTTGCAGGTCGGTTCTCAATCCACTGAGCCACAACAGCCAGGGTAACTTTATTCATTTTTAGAAAGAGGGGAAGAGAGGGAGAAAGAGAGGGAGAGAAACACTGATGTGAGAGAGAAACATCAATCATTTGACTCTCCTGTGTGCCCCAACTTGGGACCTGGGCCAGGTAACCCAGGCATGTGTCCTGACTGGGAATCGAACCAGGAACTTTTTGCTGTGTGGGACGATGCCCAACCATCTGAACCACACTGAGCAGGTCGCCTCATTTGTTTTTATACCATTCCCTAACATGAGGTAATCTGATCCAGTTGCTATTTGCTTTTTTATTTCAGTCTAAGCCCTTACATAGGTAAAGTGACTCCTATCTACTTCTGTTCGGCTGCAAATCATATTTAATTCCCAGGCTTAAGATCAGCAGTTGCTGTACACTAAATGTTCCCACCCTGAGACCAGTAGTTTTCAAAATGTGAAACAGATTTAGTACTAGCCTGTGCACAGTCATACAAGTAAATGCTTATGATGAGATGAAACCTTACTTGCCCTGAATTATTTGGGAACAAATAAGAACTAATAATTTTCTATGATAAAGGCTTTCCCCCATGACCAGGTTCCTTCCCTAAATCTGCAATTATAAGCACCTACTATTTAGAAGTAACTTAGAGGATTAATAGAGCTGCCTTTAAATGGTGAGAAATTCTAGGCTCTAGTAAAATTACTCACTTTTTATTTGCCTATTTAGTTTAAACAGAAATTCTGGTTCTCTTTGCAGGATGGCCAACAAATAGTGTAATCCCAATAAATACAGTTTACTTTCAGTTCACAAATATATACATACCTGAAAGAAGGTCCTTGGTAGGGGGATTGTTTGAAGGAAGAACACATGAGTCACTGTGACTCTTGGCAACAGTCCTAATTTGAGGCTGGAATTCAGAACTGTTGAGAAGGGACATCTGCTTCTGTGGGGCTTTGCCTTTCACAGTCATAGACTCTATACTCTGTCCTGAATTAAGATGGTGCTTTAGTCCAAAAAAAGAGTCCTTTATTGTATCAGTGTTCTCTGCAAAGTACAAGTGGTCCTTCCCCCTGTTTGAAAATAAAAAAACATCAGCAGTTTATTATCCATTATGGTAACATTCCACTTTGTCAGAGACAGAAAGTACGTCTGTGGTTTACAGCAATACCACTGTAGCTTAGGCTTTGTCATCTGTTTTTCACCTCCCAAATGAAATAAATAATAGATGCTTTACCTACTACTGTGTGTTTGTGGCTAAAGTGAGACAATGAAATAAAGAGCTCAGTGCTCAGCATGATATAAACCAAATGCTTCATAATTATTTAAAATCAAAAGCTATTCCTCTTACTCCATTCTGTTTCACAAAACACCGCCTTTCCCCCTTTCCTCACAGGTACCTGACATCTCATCTGTAGATGACTTAGATATACTTTTTTACCCGCATGCTGCCCTCCTCACTAGACTGTAAGCAGTACTTAAAAAGAGCAATCATGTCTTATTAATTTATTTTATTTTTCAATTACAGTTGATATTCAGTATTATATTAGTTTCAGGTGTATAGCACAGGGCTTAGACAATTATATAACTTATGAAGTGATTCACCTCAATAAGTCTAGTACCCACCTGGCACCATGCATGGTTATTACAATATTACTGACTGAACTTCCTATCCTGTATTTTACATTGCCATGACTATCTTCTGTCTTAATAATTACTATGCCCAGCACCTGGTACTGAATGAAGCACACAGAGGGTATTTAATACTGAGTTGCTAAATGAGTGACTACCCTTAGTCTTTTACTCAATCACAAAATGAAAGATAGAAATTATGAATGCAGTGAGAATTAGCTGACAGACTGAATGGTGTTAGGCGTGGTAATTACCTTGGAGTGGTTGATCTACTACTGTTGGCTGTTAGTTCTTTTCCACTAACTCTGGTGGTAGGTATCCTATGAGGTCTTGATGGAACCAGAAACTGGGTATTGCTGGATTCAGTATATTCTCTGAATCCCTCTTCGGATAAAAGGACATTTTCTGTCATGTCAGTGGTAGGGAGAGGGTGGTGGCTGTCATAAGTTTCTGACAAAGGTTCCAGGACAAGTGAGACCTGAAAGAGACATGTAATATATTAGAACTTATCTTTAGTATTGACTAATTTTAAAATTCCTTGCTTACTTTAAATTAATGGCTCCCATTCCTTATGGGACCAAGTTCGAATTCCTGCCAACCTCAGAACCCTGATCTCTCCCTGTTCCCTCCTCCATTCCTCTCTTCTATATATATCAATTAAATAGAGGTGTCTAAATGTACCTTCTATTCACTCCCTTAAACAATATACAATTTCCTCAGTATTACTATCTCTGTGTAACCTTTTTAAAAAAAGATTTTATTTGTTTTTTAGAGAGCGGGGAAAGGAGGAAGAAAAAGAGGGAAACATCAATGAGTGGTTGCCTCTCATGTGCCCCCTACTGGAGCCTTGGCCTACAACCCAGGCATATGCCCTAACTGGGAATCCAAGTGGGGACTATTTGGTTCCCAGACCAGCATTCAATCCACTGACCCACACCAGCCAGGGCTAATCATCCTTTTTTAAAAATTATATTTTATTGATTATACTGTTACAGGTGTCCTGATTTTTCCCCCTTTGCCCCCCTCCAGCCAGCACCTCCTACTTGCTCAGGCTATCCCCACACCATTGCTCACGTCCACGAGTCTTGTATATAAATTCTTTGGCTACTCCATTTCCTGTACGGTATTTTAAATCCCTATGGCTGTTCTGTAACTACCTATTTGTACTTCTTAATCCCCTTACCTCCTCACTCATTCCCCACACCCCCCTGCCATCTGGCAAACATCAAAATGCTCCCTATATCCATGATTCTGTCTCTGTTCTTGTTTGCTTAGTTTGTGTTTTAGATTCAATTATTGATAGTTATGTATTTTTGCCATTTTATTGTTCATTGTTTGATCTTCTTTTTCTTAAATCTTCTTTCTCTGGGTTCCTATAAATTAGTTCCTATAATTTCATATAATAATGGTTTGGTGATGATGAACTCCTTTAGTTTTTTTCTTGTCTGGGAAGCTCTTTATCTGTCCTTTGATTCTAAATGATAGCTTTGTTGCATACAGCAATCTCAGCTGTAAGTCCCTGCTTTTCATGACTTTGAATATGTTTTGCCAATGCCTTCCAGCCTGCAAAGTTTCTTTTGAGAAATCAGCTGACAGTCTTACGGGAACTCCTTTGTAGGTAATTATCTGCTTTTCTCTTGCTGCTTTTAAGATTCTCTCTTTATCTTTTAACTTTGGCATTTTAATTATGATGTGTCTTGGAGGAGGCCTCTTTGCATCCATCTTGTTTGGGACTCTCTGTACTTCCTGGATTTGCATATCTATTTCCTCTGTCAGATTAGGAAAGTTTTCCTTCATTATTTTTTTCAAATAACTTTTCAATTCCTTGTTTTTTCTCTTCTCCTCCTGGCACCCCTATGATGTGAATGTTCAACCTCTTGAAGTTGTCTCAGAGGCTCCTTATACATCCTCATTTTTTGGATTCTTTTTTCTTCTTGTTGTTCTGATTGGTTGTTATGTTCTAAATTACTGATTTGACTCTTGACTTTCATCCACTCTACTATTTCCCTGTAAATTGTTCTTTATTTCAATTACTGTATCCTTCATTTTCGACTGAATTTTTTAATGCTGTTGAGGTCCTCACTAAGTTCCTTGAACATTCTTATAACCAGTGTTATGAACTCTGCATCTGATAGAATGCTTATCTCCATTTTTTTAGCTCTTTTTTTTTTTGAGTTTTGGTCTGTTCTTTCATTTGGGACATATATTTTTGTAGGGCATGTTTTTTTGTCTCCTTGTTTTGGCAGCCTCCCTGTTTATTTCTAAGTATCAGGTAGAGCTGCCATGACTCCCTGTCTTTGTAGTGTAGCCTAATGTAGTAGGTGTCCTGTAGACTCCAGTGGCACAGCCTCCCACACCCAAGCTGGGTACTTGAGATGTGCCCTTTATGTGGGCTGAGTACACCCTCCTCTTGTAGTTGATCTTTGGTTGCTGTTGGCAGAACACTGGGAGAGATTTACTCAGGGTAGTCAGCAGCAAGGATTGGCTGTGACCACTGACCACCAACCTCTGCCCTCCGTGGAGGATCACCTGTGCAGGGGTAGGGTGGTGGTGCTCTGACCTGGTCTGTAGCTGTTCACTGGGTGCGCTGGCCCTGGTGTTTCCCAGGTGGTGCAAGCCAAGGTCAGCCCCCTGCCCTGTGTTTTGCCTGGGTCCACCCTGCATGAAGTATAAAGCAATCTGAGATGGCTGCTACTTGTGCTGGGCTTGAGGATTCTCTGGTGAAGCCAAGCTATAAATCTAGGCTGGCTGCTGACAGTGTTGGGCCTGGGGCTCAATGAGGCCAGCTATTGTTTGTTTGAGAGGATTTAGTTAAGTTGTGAAGCAGGGGCCAAGACCAGACATTCATATGGAAAGCAGTTTGTGTGGGCCTGTAAGTTGGGTGGGGCAGAGTCTCTGCAGATGTCCAGGGTGGGTCAAACTGTGTTAGCCACTTTGATGGAATCTCAGATATGGCACCAGCTTGTCCACTTCATGGTTCTGCAGGGGGAGGGCCCAGAAAAGGGAAAATGGCCTCTGCCTCTGCTTGCCTTGATTCCAGATACCTCAGTCTGTGCCAGCATACCTTGGGTGCCTTCCAAGCTGCCACTCCGGTGCTGGAGCTCAGAGGAAGTGAGTAAGAGTAGGTAAGTTCATGTCTGGGTTCTTTAAAAGGAAGTGCTTAGGTCTCCATAAGTTTCTTCCACTGATTCAATCCCCAGTGGTTTTTATAGCCAGAAGTTGTGCGGGCTTATATTCCTGCCACTGGAACCCTGATAGGCTGGAGAGCCTGGTGTGGGCCTGGGACTCCTCACTCCTGAGATATCCCTCCCAAATGTTATCCACCACATGTGGATTTGGGATCAGCCTGTTCCATGTCTGCACCCTTCCTACCAGCTTGGATGGATGTGGTTTCTTTCTTTCTTTCTTTCTTTTTTAAATATATTTTATTGATTATGCTATTACAGTTGTCCCATTTTTCCCCCATCATTCCCCTCCACCCTGCACACCCCCTCCCACCCACATTCCCCCCTTTAGTTCATGTCCATGTGTCATAAGTTCTTTAGCTTCTACATTTCCCACACTATTCTTGCCCTCCCCCTGTCTATTTTCTACCCACCATCTATGCTACTTACTCTCTGTAGCTTTTCCCCCCTTTTCTCCTCCCACGCCCCTGTTGCTAACCCTCCATGTGCTCTCCATTTCTGTGGTTCTGTTCCTGTTCTAGCTGTTTGCTTAGTTTGCTTTTGTTTTAGGTGTGGTTGTTAATAGCAGTGAGTTTGCTCTTTTCACTGTCCTATTTTTTATCTTCTTTTTCTTAGATAAGTCCCTTTAACATTTCATATAATAAGAGCTTGGTGATGATGAACTCCTTGAACTTGACCTTATCTGAGAAGCGCTTTATCTGTCCATCCATTTTAAATGACAGCTTTGCTGGATAGAGCAATTTTGGATGTAGGTCCCTGCTTTTCAAGACTTCAAATATTTCTTTCCAGCCCCTTCTTGCCTGTAAAGTCTCTTTTGAGAAATCAGCTGACAGTCTGATGGGAACTCCTTTGTAGGTGACTGTCCCCTTATCCCTTGCTGCTTCTAGAATTCTCTCCTTCATTTTAATCTTGGCTAATGTAATTACGATGTGCTTTGATGTGTTCTTCCTTGGGTCCAAATTCTTTGGGATTCTCTGAGCTTCCTGGACTTCCTGGAAGTCTATTTCCTTTGCCAGATTGGGGAAGTTCTCCTTTATTATTTGTTCAGCTAAGTTTTCCACTTGTTGCTTTTCCTCTTCCCCTTCTGGGACCCCTATAATTCGGATGTTGGGACGCTTAACGATGTCCCGGAGGTTCCTAAGCCTCTCCTCATTTTTTTGAATTCTTGTTTCTTCCTCGTTTTCTGTTTGGTTGTTAGTTTCTTCCTTCTGGTCCACTCCATTGATTTGAGTCCCAGTTTTCCTTCCATCTCCATCCGTTCCCCATGCATCTTCCTTCATTTCACATATTGTAGCCTGCATTTTTTCATCTAATTTGTGAGCAAAATCAACCAATTCTGTGACCATGTTGATGACCAGTGCTTTGAACTGTGCATCTGATAGGTTGGCTATCTCTTCACGACTTAGAGGAATTGGCTCTGGGGCTTTGATTGGTTCTCCGGTTTGAGCCATTTTTGGTGGGGTTTTTTTGTTTTGTTTTGTTTTGGTTTTAGTCTGGTTGCGGCTATTACATAGTGAGGGGTGGAGCCTTAGGTGTTTCTCAGGGCGGGGCAGCCCAGTCGCTGGGTTGTGATGCTTTAGGTGGGGGCGGGGTCTGAGAGGGAACAATGGCGCCTGCTCCGCTCTCTCCTGGATTCAGTTCCTTCTGCCACTTCCCCTCTGCCTGGACCGTCTGTGTGCGTGCGAATGTGGGACCACCTGGTCAGCCAGCCACCTTGTGTGGCCTCACTGGGTCTGCGCAGTTGCGCCCTGTGCCCGGGGTCCGCCAGCTGCTGCCTGTGCACCTGGGAACTGCCAGCCCCTGCTGCTTTTGTTCCCAGGTCTGCACCTCTCCACTTTTCCTGCCACGACTCCGCCCCTCTTACCAGTCTGGATGAATGGTTGTTGGACTTCCGTACAGTTCAATTTTCTATAAGCTCTGGTTGTTTTCCTGTTTCTAAATGTTTATTGTCCTTAATTTTGGTTGTGAGAGAAGGCACAGTGTGTCCGCCTATGCCTCCATCTTGGCCGGAAGTCGGATGTGGTTTCTTTAATTCCATAGTTATCAGACTACCATTCAGCTCGATTTCTGACAGTTTTGAGTGATGGTTGTTCTATATTTTAGTTGTAATTTTGATGTAATTGTGCAGAGGCGAGTTGTGTCTGCCTACACTGCCATCTTGACCGGAAGTCCCTGTATAAACTTCTTTGTATCTGGACTTCCGGCCAAGATGGAGGCGTAGGTGGACACACTGTGCCTCCTCTCACAACCAAAATTAAGGACAACAAAGATTTAGAAACAAGAAAACAACCAGAACTTATAGATAATTGAACTGTACGGAAGTCCAACAACCATTCATCCAGACTGGTAAGAGGGGCGGAGTCGTGGCAGGAAAAAGTGGAGGTGTGGACCCGGGCAGGCAGGCAGCAGCAGCTGGCGGTTCCCAGGTGCACAGGCGGCGGCTGGCGGTCCCCAGGCCCACAGGCAGCAGCTGGCGGACTCCGGGCACAGGGGGGCAACTGCGCAGACCCAGTGAGGCCACACAAGGTGGCTGGCTGACCAGGTGGTCCCACATTCGCGCACACAGACGGTCCAGGTGAAGGGGAAGTGGCGGAAGGGACCGGAGTCCAGGAGAGAGCGGAACAGGCGCCATTGTTCCCTCTCCGACCCCGCCCCCACCTAAAGCATCACAACCCAGCGACTGGGCTGCCCCGCCCTGAGGAACACCTAAGGCTCCACCCCTCACTATGTAATAGCCGCAACCAGACTAAAACCAAAACAAAACAAAACAAAAAAACCCCACCAAAAATGGCTCAAACCGGAGAACCAATCAAAGCCCCAGAGCCAATTCCTCTAAGTCGTGAAGAGATAGCCAACCTATCAGATGCACAGTTCAAAGCACTGGTCATCAACATGGTCATAGAATTGGTTGATTTTGCTCACAAATTAGATGAAAAAATGCAGGCTACAATACGTGAAATGAAGGAAGATGCATGGGGAACGGATGGAGATGGAAGGAAAACTGGGACTCAAATCAATGGAGTGGACCAGAAGGAAGAAACTAACAACCAAACAGAAAACGAGGAAGAAACAAGAATTCAAAAAAATGAGGAGAGGCTTAGGAACCTCCGGGACATCGTTAAGCATCCCAACATCCGAATTATAGGGGTCCCAGAAGGGGAAGAGGAAAAGCAACAAGTGGAAAACTTAGCTGAACAAATAATAAAGGAGAACTTCCCCAATCTGGCAAAGGAAATAAACTACCAGGATGTCCAGGAAGCTCAGAGAGTCCCAAAGAAGTTGGACCCAAGAAGGAACATACCAAGGCACATCGTAATTACATTAGCCAAGATTAAAATGAAGGAGAGAATTCTAGAAGCAGCAAGGGAGAAGGGGACAGTCACCTACAAAGGAGTTCCCATCAGACTGTCAGCTGATTTCTCAAAAGAGACTTTACAGGCAAGAAGGGGCTGGAAAGAAATATTTGAAGTCTTGAAAAGCAGGGACCTACATCCAAAATTGCTCTATCCAGCAAAGCTGTCATTTAGAATGGAAGGGCAGATAAAGCGCTTCTCAGATAAGGTCAAGTTCAAGGAGTTCATCATCACCAAGCTCTTATTATATGAAATGTTAAAGGGACTTATCTAAGAAAAAGAAGATAAAAAATAGGACAGCGAAAAGAGCAAACTCACTGCTATTAACAACCACACCTAAAACAAAAGCAAACTAAGCAAACCGCTAGAACGGGAACAGAACCACAGAAATGGAGATCACATGGAGGGTTAGCAACAGGGGTGTGGGAGGAGGAGAGGGGGAAAGGTACAGAGAGTAAGTAGCATAGATGGTGGGTAGAAAATAGACAGGGGGAGGGCAAGAATAGTGTGGGAAATGTAGAAGCTAAAGAACTTATGACACATGGACATAAACTAAAGGGGGGGAATGTGGGTGGGAGGGGGTGTGCAGGGTGGAGGGGAATGATGGGGGAGAAATGGGACAACTGTAATAGCATAATCAATAAAATATATTAAAAAAAAAAAAACTTCTTTGTATCCAAGAAGAGATGTTATGGCCCTCCCTTCTTGTTATTTTTACTTTGCATCTATCCATCCATATAACTATCATCTATTGAACACTTTACTACAGGCCAGAAGCTGTGCTAAGTTTCTCACATAGAGAATCTCATATGATGAAATAACTGTCAAAAAAGTATATTATCCTAAACTGAAGATTAAAAAACAAAGAGAGAGGCTTACAGGAGGTATTTGTAACTTGTAGCTTATTTTTCATCCTGATTATATTATGCATTCCTGGAAGGTGTGGACTTTCATAGTTGTTTTTCTGTGGACTAATTAGTACAGTACTCACTGTACAGGTCTAATATGCCTAATCATGTCTAATGGACTGAACTAAAATGTGAGTCACTGCCTGTGATTGGCCCTGAGTAACCTGTTTGGAGCTACAAAGCTATCCACTGTTTGTGGCTGCCTCTGCTGGGCCTGGGTATGTGTAGCAAAGACCAAGCTGCGCACCAAGGCTTTTACCAGCACTGGATTTGAGGGCAGGTTAACAAAAATCCCGAGGCACCCTAAGATCTGCCTCCACCTGTTAGACTCAGTCACTGAAACAGTCTTTGGTGATACTTGAGTTGCATGGGGGTAGGGGTGAGTGGTGTTCACGAGATTGATAAGAGGTTCAAACTTGGTGCTAGCGCTGCATCTGAGGCCACTCAGGAAATGTCCCAGGGTATACCAAGTCTAGTTGCCATCCTCTGGGTGCTTGCACACCTTTGTGGTGGGGTGGGATCTCAGGGATTTGTGAGGGTGAGGTCAACAGAGTTTAATAGCTGTAAATGACCAAGATTTGGCCATGTGAAGGGAGGGCTTTCCACTGATTGGGAAGGTGAGGGAAAAATGGCCCCTGTCCTAGAGCCACCCAACTCAATCTGCCCCAGATCCTGCTTAGAGCAGGGAGGGACTCTGGGAGTTGGGAGGTTGAGGCTAGTGGATTTCCCATGACGGGGAGGTACTGGTCAGGATGGGGCACGATGAGGGGAGTGGCCCAGCCTCAGAGTCACACAACTCAGTCTATTCCAAATCCTGCCCAGATCTCAGGAGGGCAGAGACATCAGGAGTCATGAGGGTGGGGCTGCCTGGAGCCCGGACAGTGGGGTTAGTGGATTTCCCATGAGGGGGAGGCACAAGTAGCATTCATGGGAAAGTGGGGGTAATGGCCCCTGCAGGCATGCAACTCAGTCACTGACACTGAGTCTGCCCAGAACTCCACAGTCTGGCCCAGGCAGCTGACTCCTCAGCAGGGTGAGTTATTGTATTCCTCCAGGTTGACCCTATATGCAGAGGAGTGTTCCACCTAAGAGAGATAGTGTGTGTGGTGGGGGAGACCTCAGCTCAGGGATCCTGGCCACTGTCCCTTTAGCTCTCTTCCCAGAGCCATAAACCCCAATCTCTCCTCACACAACTCTAGTCTGCTCTGCCCTCCACCAAATGGCACCCAGGGTGAGTGGCTGTGAACAAGATTTTGTGCACGAACCCTTTGAGAGAGCACCAGTGTCTCTATCAGACTTCCCTCCCTGGTGGACAGAATCCCCCCACTGATTTTCACTGTCAGATATTAAGTAAGCCCCTCTTCCCAGCTCTGGTGCGCTGGGCTGAGAGCCTACTTTGGGGATGAAACTCCACACTCTTTGCAGGGAACCTTTGTAGCTGAGATATCCCTTCAGAATTTCAGCCCCTGTTCACAGACATGGGGCTAGCCCTTTCATATCTTCACCCTTCCTTCCACTCTCGACGTGACTTTTTCTGTAAATCCTTGGTTATAAGATTGCTCTTCAGTTGCTTATTCAGAGTGATTGTTCTATATTTTAGTTGTAATTCTAGTTTGGTCCTGGGAGGAGGTATGTGTAACATCCACCTACTCTGATGCCATCTTGGATCTAAATCTATCTTAATTAAATGGTTTAAAAATGAATGCTTGTAATGCCCATCCAATATAAAATGTCTGGTATTGATAACTTCTAAAAGTATCAAGTTTCTAGCCAAATCAAAGAAATGGATTTCAAAAGAATTTATAATTACATATTCTTGTTTTCCAATTTTAATGTAAAATAATCACATATATATTTATATATTATGTTACTTGCTTATATAATAGTATAAGTTTGGTATTTTAAAATTTCTATTATACTTTTGGCAGTTGATTTTTCTTACAACCAGCCTCCTTGACTCATTTGTTATTTTTGACATCTGATCTATACCCAGAATAGAATACAATAAAGATCCCTCTCTCAGCTTGATTCTAATGATTTTATCAATCTACTCTGAGAACCCTCCCTCCAGCCACCATGGCTCTTGTTATCATTTAAAACTCTTTTAACTCTATAACCTCAATTTCCCTTTAAAAACTATGTATCTGTCTTCTTTGAATTATGCCTAAATGTCATCTGCACAGCAACACTCTAAAGCCACCTCTATTTCTTCATGTTCTAGCCATTCAGCTCCCCATTAGCTTCATTCACAACTCATTGGGAAGGATTCTACACAGTCAATTCAATACTGTGCTTGGGGACAGCAAAGCAGTAATATGACAAGAAGTCTACTATACACTGCATTTTTAAAAAGTTATTCTAAAATCAGTATTACACATTCATATAATTTGAAGAGTCCATTTTACAAGCTTGTACAGAAAACAAGTCCTGCCCTGGCTGGTGTTGCTTAGTTGGTTGAAGCATCACCCTGACTAAAACGTTGCAGAAACCCAGGTAGCAGGTTTGATCCCTGGTCATGGCACATATGAGAAGGCAGCCAATCAGTGTTTCTCTCACTTCGATGTTTCTTCCTCTCTCTCCCTCCTTCCCCTCCTTTCTCTTCGAAATCAATGAAAAAAATTTCCTCAGGTGAGGATAAAAAAAAAAAAGAAAGAAAGAAAACCAAGGCCGTCACATAGGCTCCTTCCATATTTCTCTTCCCCCAGAGGCAACCACTTTCAACTCCTGTACCTGACCCTTGTGGTATTTACCTCTATAGTTGCAAATAATGTGCTTATATTAGCCTACATCTTGACTCCCCTGCCCCTCAGTTTCTGGGCACTATCTTTTTTAAAAGATTTTATTTATTTACCTTTTTAGAGAAAGGGAAAGGGAGGGAAAAAGAGAGGGACAGAAACATCAGTGTGTGAGAAAAACATCGACTGCCTGCCTCTTGCACGTCCCTATCTGGGGAACCTGGCCTGCAACCCAGGCATGAGCCCCGACTGGGAATCGAACCTGTGATCCTTTGGCTCACAGGCTGACGCTCAATCTCCTGAGCTACACCAGCCATGGCTGGGCACTATCTTTTGCCTTCTTACTGTGGAAGATAAAAATTTAACTCTACCCCCCATCCTCCTGACTTGCCTATATAGTTATACTGTAAACATTGATCTAAGCAAACTTTCTGTATGAACATGTATTTTATTTAAAACTGATTTGGGGGTGGGTGTAGAGGTTGGGGGTAGGAGGCTCAAGGAAAAAAGGAAAATGGACTCATGGACATGGACAACAGTGTGGTAATTGCTGGGTGGCGGGGTATGAGGGCACTAAATGGTAATGACAAAAAAATACCCCCCCCCCAAAAAAAAACAGTAAAAAGAAAAAAAAAATAAAGGTGAGCCATGAGATATACTGATTACTTTTCCTTTCCTGCACAATTTTTAGCTAAAATGGAAATAGCCTTGTTTTCTTATTTCCTTAGTTTGTATTTTATTAATAATTTAATTCTAAACTCACTGCTAGTTGTCTAAATCTCTTTTAAGATTTTCAGACACATCAGGTATTTTATAACCTTTTTTTTTTTTTTTTTTTTTTTAAAGAAAAGTCTCCCAGAGGTTTAGGATATAGTCCAAGTCTAGACGACACTTATTCCTGGTGTACAGCTGCCATCACAGGATCTCCCTTCATCTCTCGCCTTTATTGGATCTCTTGTTTCCAACATAACATCTTGATTTTTTAAATTGACTTCCTTATTTTGCAGAGAAAGTCCTTCAGCAGCTTTGCCAGAACGGTTGTGAGAGAGGTACAGATTTTGGTAAGTTGTACATGTGGAAATGTCTTCATACCACACTTAGAGTACACAGACTATGCTAGAGATGAAAATCTAGGCTATTTTTGTTCTGAAGGCATTACTGAATTGTCTTCTGGCTCCTAATGTTTCTATTCAGAAGCTTGAAGGCATACTACTTTCCAATTCTTTACATGTGAGTGTTTCCCCTTTTTTCTGGAAGCATATAGGATTGTCTTTGTTTTTAATGTTCTAAAATGTCACAATGATACATAAGGGTGTAAGTTAAGTTAGTTTTCTTTCACCCATTGTGTTATACTTAAATGGCTCTTTCTAAACACATTTTAATATGAAAAATGTTAAGGTTTTTAATATTAAAAAATTAAAACAAAATCAGAAATAAACGGTATAATTAACCCAGTTACTTATTATTCAGTTTCAACAATTATCAACACATGACTAATTACATTTCATTTATACCTTTCTGAACTCCTGCTTTGCCACTGGGATATTGAGATGCAAGTCCCAGACATCATACAATTTCTTCTGTAAATACATTAGTCATAATATGAGGATTCTTCCCCCCGCACCAAAACATAAACGTATTACCATTAGCACATCTAAAACATTAATAATAATTTTTTAATATTGTCAAAAATTGAGGCAATATTCCAATTTTCCTGATTATTTCTAGTTTTTTAAAATTGTTCATATGAATCAGGACCTCAGTGAACTTTTTCAACATGAAAACTAATATATTTAATCCTGGGAAGTAACTGAACTACCTGCCAAAGTTCAATACTCCTTAAAGAAAAAAAAATCAAGTACAAAATATGTAAATTCAATGTCCAGTATGCAATAAAAAATTATAAGAAGCAAGATGTGCCCTATAATCTCAAGAACATTGAATTCAATTAAAACCCCAAATGACAGAGACAGTAAAATTAGTATACAGGGTCAAAAAATGGCTATTATATAGATACTCTTAAGGCTCAAGGATGTAAAAGAACATATGAAGGTAAAGAAAAATAAATTGTACATTTAAGGAATAAAATCTATCATTGGGGCAATCACTTCCTAAGTTATATAAATGTCTAATCACTGAGTTGTATACCTGAAACTAATATAATATTGTATGTCAACTGTAACTGAAAAATAACTTTTTTAAAAACTAAAAATTAAGAAAAGTAACTTTTTTCTATTTTTTCTTTTTTAAAGATTTTATTTGTTTATTTTCAGAGAGAGGGGAAGGGAGAAAGAGAGGGAGAGAAACACTGTTGCCTCTTGCAAAGCATGCCACCCAGCTATGTACCCTGATGAGGAATTGAACTGGTGACCTTTTGGTTCTCAGGCCAGTACTCAATCCACTGAGCCACACCAGCCAGGGCTAGGAAAAGTAACTAAAAGAGATGAGAAACAGTATCTGAAATGAAAATCTTACTGATGGGATTAAGAGCAGATCAGACATTGCACAAGAGTAGTGAATTCAAATATCTAGCAATAGGGAAAATATCAAGCACCCAACATACATGTACTTGGGAATCTCATATTGTCACTAAGAGGATTTGGATAAGTGGGAAACAAAGGTATGTTACAGTGTTTGGGTAAACATATAAACAAAGGCATGAAGTGGGAATCAGCATGGTATATGGGAGTCATGTCCCTATCCATTCTATAAACTGACTCAACTATTTGAGACAAGAAGTTTTATTCAATGCAGCAAAGAATTAAAATATGTTTTACCTGGAGTTCTCCAAGTTTCTTAGATGTTGGTGAAACAATGCTGAAAAATCCATTGATGTGATGGGTCGGAGAAAGCTTAGCTAATCCACTGATGTGAACTCTACCAATTGGAAGATGATCAAGTTTGGTGATTACTTCCAGCACCAGCACAGCCATATCTAATCAGAAACATGATAATATATGTAGATAGCTTTCATTTATTTTTAGAAGTGGACAGAGGGGCGTATATTAGAAAACTTTTTTATGTAAAAAAATCATCTTATTTTCAAATACACCATGCATTTACCATACAATTATGGGGAGGGAATGGAAAGAGTGAACCCACGATTAACAGAACAATAAAGTTTTAGGGAAGAACAATGACTAAATACCTCACATGGAGGAAAAAAACAATGAATAAAAATATTTAGCCTGTCAAGTACTTTGTAAGAAAAAATACCTCAAAAAGGGTGTTTTTAACATGTCAGGGAAGAACTCAGGCTTTGCTTTTGATATATAAAAGTAGTAACTCTTAGCTCTTTTTTCTCACCATTTCTAGTTTTGAATTGGACAAAGGGCTTCTCTTGTATAGATGCAAGAGTTGGTCCCTGCCTCCCTCAAGAGCATCTAATTGCTTAGTCTTTGATTGTACCTGTACAATTTACAGGAGGAGAAACATAATGCATTAAATATGGAGTCTGAGATTCTCTCAGGACAGTGTAACTTCTGAGTATTTTCTTTTGAAGTTGAGAAAATGGATCATTTTCACTATTTGTTCAATACTGTAGTAAAAAGAGCACAGTACTTATAATGAGAAGGCCTGTGGTTGTAGCACCTTTATTCACAAACTACTTCTGTATAAGCCATAGGTGTCTGTAAGAGAGGCATCATAATACTAACAGCATGGTTGTGTGAGGAATAGGGTGTTGCAAGTAAAACAGATAGCACAGTGTCCTCTCATAAGGTAGATGCTTAATGACTGTTACATAACATTAGGCATATTACCTAACATATCACCATCCCTGTCTTACTTACTTACCATGAATACATTTGACAATATATTCATTGGTATACTTTTTGCATTTTATTTCTTTTAAATGAGCTATCACACATAAAAGAATAACAAAGCAAACACTACAGCTTAAAAAATAGTTAAATTTTTTCCCAAGTTTTCAGTTAGAGCACATACTCATGTGAACCAATGTTGTGTCTTCGTTTTCTAATAAACATATACTCATGTTCACAGCTGTGCCATCACTTACAAGGACCACCCCATCTGTTCCCTATTCAAATGGGACCTTCTCCAAGGCTTTTTTCCTAACTAGAATAATAAAATTTCAATACTGGCCAATTTGGTGGTTAATTCCTTCAATTTACTTATGGTAAAATTAAGACCCAGGAAGATGAAATAGCTTCCTCAAAGTGTCAGGCAGCAAGTTAGTACAGAACAGAAGTAGAATTCTGATTTTGTAATAACTTACAAGTTTAGCTCTTATTAGTTTCCTGGAATATTCATATAGAACTCATTGTATGTACCAAGTAATCAGGTGCTTAATTACATACATTCTGGCCCTGTTCATTTCTGTTTCACATGTCAGCTTTGTTTTTTCAATAAATCTTTAAGTTCTTTTTGATCAGAGACTACATCTAAAATCTCTGTATCCACCACAGTACCTAAGACACTTCACACACACACACACACACACACACACACACACATTTTTAAAAAATAAAACCTATATTCATTTTTATTTTTTCCAGCAGCGAGTTTGCTGGAGGAGTAAATAAACAAGAATAGCAAGTGAGTATGAAATACAAATTTCCTGCAGTTTTGAATTTCTACTCAGATTCTTCTTTTAAAAAAATTTTCTTGGTATTTGTTGGTAGGGTACTTTTTAAAAAAATTTAGTTTTCAATTATAATCTACATTCAATTTTATTTTGTTTTAATTTGAGATGTATTGCACAGAAAGTGGTTAGACAATCATGTACTTTACAAAGTGGTACCCTCGTATTTCAAGTACCTAGCTTGCAGTATACATAGTTATTACAATGTTATTGACTATATTCCCTGTGCTATATACTTAAAACATTATATTTTTGTAACACTCACACCTACAAAATGACAGGTACTGGAGCAATAAAGCTACAATTTTTTTTTCATTTAATCTTTACAAAAATTTCTTTCAGGTAAGTGCTATTATCCTCATTTAACTAAATAGGAAGCTGAGGCTCCAATATCTTAAGGAACCTCCCAACATCACAGAGCATCCAATCCTGAAGCCAGAGGTCAAATTCAAGATCGTCAGACTTCAGAGCCCATGCTCTTCTTATTCAACCAGACTGCTTCTTTATGGAAAGTCAGCTATTTGATCTTATTTTACAGACAAGGAAAAAGGGCATCAGAAATGGTAAGGGACTTTCCAAAAGTCCCACAGCTGATAACACCAACCTAAAGTTCAGACAACAAGTCTAATGCAGTCTTTATTTTATCACAGGATGCTCAAATAAATATCTGACCTGATACCATATGAATAGATATTTTTCGTATTGAAGAATTTCTAATCACTCTTCATTTGTTAAATTATATAAAAATACCACCTGAGGATTCAAGTTTTAGGTTTCCGGTACCTGAATACCTATGGGTGTCCTTTAATGGCACTTATCACTTTCTAACTACTATTATATTAAACTTCTCTATGAATTTAGTGAGAATTAGATACCATTCTGATTAAACATTTTTATTCATTTTTATAATTCCCATAGTGCCTAGCACAATGTCTAGCACACACTAAGTGATCATTATGTATTTTCTGAATTGCTGAAGTTTTTGTTTTTTACATTTTGATGTTTTCCAAAATTTTTTCTTGGTAGAATGCAAGCTTTTTAAGATAGTTTAATCTTTAATTCAACTTTGGCTCTTCAGTATTCTTAGCCTAACAATGTTTACATGATAAATGCTTAAATTTTACTGATTTGAACTGCACTGATTTGATAAATAACCCCACCACCCAAAATGTGTTTATGTGGGAGCTTAACCTAAATATTGAGAAGTTAGGCAGCCTGTTTAGAATGCTTTCCTGGAACACAAATGAAGAGATTTTGCCTCCTGGATTCGTATGGAGGGATCTTTCCCTTCTTTAAAAATTTGTAGTACTAACTCACTAAACCATTCATCAGTACTTAGCACAGATTATCTTGCACTGTTAGTAAATTTTATATCTATATCCTCTTTCCTTGAGCATAATTTAAGTCCCAGAGCAAAAAGTATGGTTATTACTTAAACAAGCGCAATTTGGTAAAAAGCACATGAGTTTTGGTGTCAGACAGAAGTGGGTTCAAATCTGTTTTGCCATCGTCAACTATGTAACTTCAGAGAGCATTGATTTCATCTCTGAACCTGAGTTTCATTGTCTATAAAAGAGAGAAAATAATCTATCTTGCAGGGTTATTAAGAATTAGAAATAACTTCCGGCCAAGATGGAGGTGTAGGTGGACACACTGTGCCTCCTCGCACAACCAAAATTAAGGACAACAAAGATTTAGAAACAAGAAAACAACAGAACTGATAGAAAATTGAACTGTACGGAAGTCCAACAACCATTCATCCAGACTGGTAAGAGGGGTGGAGTTGCAGCAGGAAAAAGTGCAGGTTGGCGGACTGGGCACACAGGCAACGGCTGGCAGATCCCAGACATACAGGTGGCAGCTAGGGGACCCCAGACACTGGGTGGCAACAGACAGACCCAGTGAGGTGGCGCAAGATGGCTGGCTGACCAGGTGGTCCCACATTCATGCGCAGATAATCCAGGTAAAAATGGGGAGTGAGACGGACATCGCAACCCAGGGCCCCAGCGCCAGGAAATAAAATGTAAAAACACTGATAGAAAACACTTGTGGGGGTTGAGGTGCCAGGAGAGACTCCCAGCCTCACCAGAGAGTTTGTTGGAGAGACCCACAGGGTCCTAGAATGCACACAAGCCCACCCACACGGAAATCAGCACCAGAAGGGCCCAATTTGCTTGGGAGAAGCAGCGGAAGGGACTGGAATCCGAGAGAGAGCAGAGCAAGTGCCATTGTTACCTCTCGGACCCCACACCCACATACAGTGTCACAACCCAGCAACTGGGCTGCCCTGCCTGGGGGGAACACCTAAGGCTCCGCCCTTCACTACACAACAGCCGGGGCCAGACCAAAAAAAGAGAAGGAAAAAAAAAAAAAAAAAACACACCAAAAAAAAAAAAAAAAAAAAAAAAGGCTCAAATGAGAGAACAGATCAAAGCCCCAGAGCCAATTCATCTAAGCCATGAAGAAATAGCCAACCTATTGGATGCACAGTTCAAAGCCCTGGTGATCAGGATGCTCACAGAATTGGTTGATTTTGGTCACAAATTAGATGAACAAATGAAGGCTACAATAAGTGAAATGAAGGAAAATGCACAGGGAACCAATAGTGATGGGAGGAAAACTGGGACTCAAATCAATGGAGTGGACCACAAGGAAGGAAGAAACAACCAAACAGAAACGAATGAAGAAAACAAGAATTCAAAAAATGAGGAGAGGCTTAGGAACCTCCAGGACATCTTTAAAGGTCCCAACATCCGAAATATCGGGATACCAGAAGGGGAAGAGGAAGAGCAACAAGTGGAAAACTTAGCTGAACAAATAATAAAGGAGAACTTCCCCAATCTGGCAAAGGAAATAGATTTCAGGAAGTCCAGGAAGCTCAGAGAGTCCCCAAGAAGCTGGACCCAAGGAGGAACACACCAAGACACATCATAATTACATTAGCCAGGATTCAAATGAAGGAGAGAATTCTAGAAGTAGTAAGAGATAAGGGGACAGTCACCTCCAAAGGAGTTCCCATCAGATTGTCAACTGATTTTTCAAAAGAGACCTTCCAGGCAAGAAGGGGCTGGAAAGAAGTATTCCAAGTCATGAAAGTCAAGGACCTACATCCAAGATTGCTCTATCCAGCAAAGCTGTCATTTAGAATGGAAGGGAAGATAAAGTGCTTCTCAGATAAGGTCAAGTGAAAGGAGTTCATCATCGCCAAGCCCTTGTTATATGAAATGTTAAAGGGACTTACCTAAGAAAAAGAAGATCAAAAATAGGACAGTAAAAAGATAGCAAACTCACAGATATTAACAACCACACCTAAAACAAAAGCAAACTAAGCAAACTAAGCTAGAACAGGAACAGAAACACAGAAATGGAGATCACAAGGAGGGTGGGAGGAGGATCGACAGGGGAGTGGGAGGAGGAAAGAGGGAGAAAAGGTACAGAAAACAAGTAGCATAGACAATGGGTAGAAAATAGACAGGGCAGGAATAGTGTGGGAAATGTAGAAGCTAAAGAACTTATGACACATGGACATGAACTAAAGGGGAGGAATGTGGGTGGGAGGGAGTGTGCAAGGTGGAGGGGAATGATGACGGAGAAATGGGACAACTGTAATAGCATAATCAATGAAATATATTTAAAAAAAGGATTAGAAATACTACGTGTCAATTGCTAGTGCATAGTATACTCTCAATAAATTGTCTATTTTTAAACCTCTTTGAGTCCTCAATAATTAATGATGTCGTATAGATACTAGGCATACAATAACATTTATTGCTAATAAAATCACTACATGCTTATTTGGTCTGTAGATGAAATACTAAGACAAAATTGTACCTGTTAGGTAAGAGGTGAACTGCTTTGGACCACAGCGAACAGCATAACGTGTAGTTGTTCTCACAGCTTTTGGTTCAGTCTGCAATGTGTCCCTGGGACAAAAGAGGGTTCCATCTGATGTTTCTCCCCACCACCTCACTCGAACGAGTATACAAGAAGGAGGCTTTGAAATCTTCCATATGACTTTATCAACGGTAAGTTTTAGAAAGCAGCGTAGTTGGCCTTCAACTAGAGGTGGTAGACTTGTAGATGGAGGAATGTCACTCAAACCTGTGGAGAAATTCAAGAATACTAAGTTAAAATTTAGACTAATTATAGAAAACATATAACCTGCTTTTTTTTTTTTAAATTATTATTATTTTTTTAAGATTTTTATTTATTTATCTTTAGAGGGGAAGGGTAGGAGAGAGGGAGAGAAATATCACTGTATGGTTGCCTCTTGTGTGTCCCATGCTGGGAACTGGCCTGCAACCCAGGCATGTGCCCTGACTGGGAATCGAACCGCGATCCTCTGGTTCGCAGGCCCGTGCTCAATCCACTGAGCTTCACCAGCCAGGGCTATAACCTGCTTTTTGAATAAAAACATTTTAGTCTCTACAGAAAGCAGGCTTATCTTACCTATTCTAATAAAGGAGAAGTAACTAGTAAACTAGACCACAGAATAAACTATCTGGTCACTTAAGCCACCCTGACAACAAACTGGTGTTTAGAGTTGGTTTCAGGTTAATACAAATAAAGAACATACCAACTTAAGACATACTAATACAAACTCCTCTTCAATGGAAAGAGACCATTTGAAAAATACAAATACAATGATACGGTACATGTATTTTCAAATCTCAGCAGTTGAAAGTTTTCTTTCAAGTACTGTTGTGTTGATTATTACAAAGTCCACAATTCTTAAGATGTTATCTTTACCTAACTCTCTTACTTTAAAACTATCACTAAACATAGAGCAGCAAAAACTCCCTCCATTCAACTCTCAAATAAATGATTAGGTCTATACCATACAGCTCAGCATTTCAATAAAGAGCACCTTAGATTGTCTTTTTTCCTCACCAATATCATACAGTTGATGAGGACAAAGATTATCTTCAGATTCTGCTCAATTTTTTAGCACAATGCTGGATTCATAATATTTATTGGCTTCATACAGATAACAAAATGTAAATGAGGCAGTTAAACACAGCTTTCTATACAACTTTCCTTTATCTTCTAACCAAGACTGAGAGATTTAAGAAATCATTCTTACATTACACATCTTTCTATTTCTCTGACTTTTCTCTTGGGCACTGTTTATGCTTCACTACAAGAAAATACTGGAGTCTCTTAGCTCAAGAATTTATCTAAGTAATTCTTTGGATTTCTGAAGTGAACACCCTCCCTGCTCTCTATAGTAGAGAAAAGACCCACCATAATCTTTATGGGTAACTATTTCAATATAAAAATTATACATGGGTGTGTACATGAGCATTACTGCATATGCATATAAGTTAGCTAGTAGGGCATTCTTATGTTATTTCTATTTTGATTTTCCTATTAACAAGTATGCTTGACTGATTTCACATAGGGAGCACCAAAAATGACCACTTTCATGCTTGTTTCATACCCTCCCATCATTCCAGGCAGGAAAGGTACTGCCTCAAAACTAAGTATCTGTCTTAAGTATCTTTAAACAGCTCTGGCTGGTGGCTTGCTTGGTTGGAACATTGTCCTGTACACCAAAAGGTCGCAGGTTTGATCCCAGGTCAGAACACATTTCTAGGTTGCGAGTGCCATCCTCCGTCAGGGTGCGCACTGGAGGCAATCGATCATGTTTCTCTTTTACATCACTAGTTCTCTCTCTCTAAAGTCAATAACCATATCCTTGGGTGAGAATTTTTTAAAAAATCTAAAGTTTGGATAAGATTTATTTCTAGACTGTAGTTCCAGTTGTCACCCCTATGGCCTAATATAACTGTTCTATTATTTCTTTGTGTATAATGTAAAAAGGCAGTTACTCATTTTGTTTTTGAGAAAACCCTGTAGAGATTCAAATTCTAGCTTCCTGATCTGCCCTGGGTTCCTAGGGTGACTGTTCTTGCTGCAGCTAACATTCTTCTACTCTCCTGGTGAGCTTGTCTCTCCTGGAGTGAACCTGATGAACCTCTTGCTACACACTTTTATCATATCAAATCCATCGTAGATACTCACGCCCTCACCCCTTCAACCCTACCTACCACATGGTCTAACTCCCCACTCTTTTCCTCTCTCCTCCACAACTCTTTCCTGACTTCCCGTTTGTAGCCCTTTACGCTTCATGATTATATTATGCTTCACTCATTCAACTAACATTTACTGAGTCCTGCTTTGTGCTAGTTTTTGAGAGTTCAATAACGTATAAAGCATGACCCTTATCTGTTAGAATTATTGACATACTCCCTTCTCCAACTTGTTTCTTCCGTCCTTTGTGGACCTTCAAAGGTGTACCCTAACACACATTTAACTTTGTTATCAAAAACCCTCCCAAGTCATAGGGTTGATTTAATTTACACTGCAGTGACTATAATAGTGTATTGTACACTTGAAAGATGCTAAGAGTAGATCATAAGGGTTCTCATTACGAGAAAAGAAATTTTGTAACTATGTATAGTAATGGATGCTAGCTAGTTATTACGGTGGTCATTTCCCAACATACACAAACATCCAATCGTTATGTGGTAGACCTGAAACTAACAACGTTATGTCAATTACATCTCAATTTCCAAAAAGACAAAAAAAAATCTGTAGAATGTTTCTTATTCCCTTCCTTTAGAGGTGTCCTACCAGTACCCTTTAAGACCTCACTTAGCCCCATTTATTCGTTCAGTTTGTCACTTCCCAACCCCCGCCTCCAGCCCCTATTTCCTTTCCATTCGTTGCAGCGCCAACTGCCCTCTCTTTAATCTGATTCCTTGGTTATTCTCCCTCCTCCATCTCTTCTTTTTTTTTTAAACAGACGGTTGTCGAGTGTCTCCCTAGAATTCCTTACACCCTGTTCCCCTAACTCTGCCCTATGACGCTTTCCTCAACCTTTGATCGCTCAGGTTACCTCCTTTCTTGCGGCCACGGCCGCCCCCGTGCCCCTGGCCTTTGCGTTGTTTCATGATGAGGACGAGCTTCTCTCCACCAACACAAGTCCGGCCCCAGCACCTAGGCCGTAGCCTCCCGCCATCCCTTCCAACCGCGCCTGCGTTCCCCGGCAACCGGCACCGCTGGGCAGCCTGGGAGGCAGGAAGAGGCAGCTTTTCATCTAACAGTCTCTTGGGAAGCCGTGAGAAGGAAAGGCGCCAAGACTCCTCACTACCAACAGACTGCACCACCCAGGATGCTTTGCTACACTACCTCTGCGGGGTTGGACGCTGTCGCCTCCAGCTGCGCAGGCGCAAAGGGATACGTCCTTTGAGGACTCCATAGCCCAGGGTGCATTGCCTCTAAGAGCTCTCCTCTTTCCGGAAAGTGTCGAGGAGCTCTCCGCTTGAGGTCTGCGGTGTCCGCAGACTCCGTTACCCAGCTTCCTTTGTGGAAGGAATCTTCCTGTTGCGCACTTCCGGTAGAACCTTCGGAGGCGAGTGGGTGGAGTTTACGAGCCGGTGGGCAGTGGGCGGTGCTGCCGGTAGCTGGGTGCTGTCCAAAGGCGGCTGGGCACCAGTAAAGGAGCAAGCTGTGACCCATTGGGCTGCGCTTAGCCTGGGACGAAGTTTCGGCTCGTGTTTGACTATCTCCGGCCTCCCCTTCATGTCGGCCCTCGAGAAGAGCATGCACCTCGGCCGCCTGCCCTCTCGCCCCCCTCTCCCCGGCAGCGGGGGCAGTCAGAGCGGAGCAAAGATGCGAATGGGGTACGTGACCCAGACCCCTTCTTCCTAGAGGCCAGGTCTTGGCCACTGGAGAATGGTGGCTCTGGGCGTTTAGAGCTGCACCGCAAGGGAGGCTAAGGAAAGGAGAGAATGTTGGCGGCGGCCTGGAGGCGTTTGGATGGAGTAGAAGGCAGATTTGGGTTTTAGGGGAGGCGCCAAGTTCATGGAAATTGGAGGACAAATAGTATTGAAGGGAGAAGGGAATAAGGCAAAAATTGAGGAAGCCAAGAGGGTAATTTAAGAGATTTAAGAGGCACCTACAGAAGAAGGGATGGAGGAGGTTTGGAGAAAGGGAGTCGAGTGATGACGAAGATGGGGAGAAAGCTGCCAGGGATGGTTGAGGGAAGTGGGGAATGACTGAGAGAAAAGTTGGGAATTAGCAGAAACAACTAGAGGAAAATTTGCGAGTAAGAAGACTGTAAGAAGTAGATATTAGAGAAGCTGAGAGAACTAGAGAACACCTGAAACAGGGTTAGAGAAGGAAACGAACTAGGGAGCAGAAGGTTCTAGAGAGAGTCCCTAGAGATGTAAGAGGCAGATTCACGACTTGGGGTAACTTAGGAGAACTGAGAAGGCTTGGGAAATAGGCGTAAGCCTATTTTTTCAAGGTAGAAAGATAGAAAACACAGCCAAGAAAACTGTTGAGTAATAGGAATGTCGTGAGGAGGGAGTAGGAGAGGCATGATGAAGGCGAGGACTGAGGAGTTTCGAGAGCACCCCCGTGGGCTCTAGACATTGAGAAGTGACTTAGGGAATGGATTTGGTGAATGGAAATGCTGCAGAGGGAAGGTCTGGGAAGCTTAAAGGGGAAGATTTGGGCAATTGATTTTTGCTTGGCAAATCGGTCTGATGGCAGCTTTGTAGTGGTTTGACAAAACTCAGAATTAATGAAGCATTGAGAGTAACTACTTAAAATGTTTTGGGGAAACTGTTTACTAGGAAAAAAGCCTTGCTGAAGAGATGGACTTTTGGAATTTTAGCTTGTTGAATGGCTTGTGTCAGGTTAGGGAATACTTAGGTGTAGGAGAGAGAGCATAATGAGTTGAACACCGGAGTGTTAATTGCTGGAACGCAGACGGAATTGAATAGCAGGTGGTTTTTGAGGGGTGCTTGTAGTATCAGACAGGACTCTGGAGACTAGTGAGTGTAGAGAGAAAAGGGGCAGGAAGAATATTTAGGTATAAGGCAGTCAAGAGTTTGTGTTTGGAATCTAGAGATGAATTGGTAGATTCTCTTGGAATAAGAACTGGAGATGACAAACTTTAGGTTCTGAAGAAGTAATATGTACCAAAACTGATCAAAGGGGAGATGAAGATAGGAGAGGTAGGACTGTGGAAGTAAGCTCTAGCAATGAAGAGAAAGGAGAATCTTACAAATTGAAACAGTAGGAGATGGTGAGAATGGTGGGAAAAACCAGGGAAGGAAACTAGGAGTTGAAGTGGAGACCTGACTGTCATGCACAGTAGAAAAGTGAGAGAACCTTGATAGGTTGATGGACAGTGGATGCACAGCAGAAAGAGGCGGAAGAAGGCTGCATTTCAGGTAAAGCGAAGATTGCTTTAGCTTTGGAAGACAAAGATAGTACTGTAACATGAATAATAAGGAGGATCTGGAAACTGATCTATAACATTATTTGGGAAAATTAACCTGAAGTATAAAATTAATGTAACATTTATTGTTGATATGTGTCTTAGTTGCTGCCTATCTTAATCTAAAATTTGATCTTTCAGTCCACCAGCACTCTGGTAAAAAAAAAAAAAATGTGCAAAAATTAGCTTTTTAATAACTATACATGCTTCAGATAAGTTTAATTAGAATTCAGCTTCTCACATGTCAAAACAAGTTCTCTGGTGATGAACTGAAGAAAAATACTGAGAGAAAATAAAAGGAAAAATCTGCTGATTAGAAGGATGTATAATTGTTAGTAAATTACTCTCTTTAAATAAATGTTTGGTTTTTTTAATTTAGATTAACTGCTTGTCCTGGAAAATAAAGTTCTCCAGAAAGAGGCTCCTTTATAGTATTGCGAAGAGAGCATATGCCGGTGAATTTTATGTGGTCCTCAAGCGGCTTATTTTCCTTTGTTTTTTTCCTACTTCATTATTGGAACATAGGCAGGCCTCCTCTCAGTCTAATATTGGTGGTAATATCAACTCTCACCCCTCTACAGTCATAAAGCTGGAGGAGAGCATTGGAATGATTTCATCTCATCACTTCACTGTGTAGTTGAGGAAACTAAGACTCAGAGGATTTTGTATTCTGTAAAATAAATGAAGGGACAGGGGACACTACTTTCTCTAAGTAAAAGACAAAACTGAAACTCAAGTTTTCCTCATACTGAGGTACCCCAGGGCCAGCCACTAAGCATTAGGTCATGGGTTTCTTGACTGTGAGACCCACTGTTTTTTTTTGGATTCATAGTTGTTATCCTGGCAGTACTTAATTTGAGTTGTGTATGTTACTCCTTTGCAGATACTCTAGGATTCAGTCCTTTTCCTCAGTCCTAATTTATGAAGTCTTACTTCCACCAATTTCAAAGAATGCTTATTTCTGCTCGACTCCTTTTTTTTTTTTTAAAAATCTTAATATCTTTGTCCACTCCGTCTACCTCTTAGTCTCAAGTTGGGCCTGTTCCTTTAACAGTCTCATATATGACTTACTCTTTTAACTATTTTTCATAATCTCTTGCTCTCAGTTTCACTAACCTTTTTTAGATGTGTACATATTCAGGGTGACTTTGGGTTTATGGTTTTTCTTGAGTTTTCATAGTTTAGTTTTTCAAATTGGATTTAGTAATTCCAATAATGTAATAATAGCAATTAACTTTTTTTCTCTAAGTACTATGTGCCTGGCATTGTAGTAGCTTTATGTATGTTATTTATTCTGTCCACAACCTTACAAGGTAGATATTTCCCTGCATAAGGAAATTCAGATGCAGAGGTTAAAAGTCATTGAACTAGTATATGGCAGAACCAGATTCAATCTAGGTTTGTTCTCTAGAATTCATTTCCTTTTCAGGACATCAACAGTTTTTGTTCCCGAAGGCCTGAAATCCTGTTTTCATTGTTCCTTGATAGATACCAGTAGATGATGCCCAAAACAGTTCTTGAACTTTTTTGTTAAACCTTTTGGAGCTACTTCGATTTGAGATCCCTACTTGGCGATTGGTCTCTTAGTTTGTTAGGATTGCCATAACAAAAATAGCATAGACTGGGTGGCTTATAAACAACAGAAATGTATTTTTTACCATTCTGGGGCCTGGGAAGTCCAAGATTTCAAGCCTGCTAAAGACCCCTTCCTGGTTTGTAGATGGCAGCCATCTCACTGTATGCCCACATGGCAGAAAGGAGTGGGGAGCTCTGCGGGGTCTCTTTTATAAAGGTACTAATCTCATTCATGACGGCTGCACCCTTATGACCTCATCAGCTCCCGCAGGCCCCACCTACAAATATTACATTGGATTTTAGAATTTAACGTGGATTTGGTGGGGGACATAAATGTACAGTCTATATAACACGTGGCGTGCTAGAGAGGAGTGTGTTTTGAAAAGCACCGCTGTAGTATATTTCAATACCCTTAGAGAGATTGTTGATTTTTTTAAATGTTTATTGATTATAGAGCTCTGGCTGGTGTGGTTCAGTGGATTGAGTGCAGGCCTGCAAACCAAAGGGTTGCCGGTTCGATTCCCAGTCAGGACACATGCCTGGGTTGCGGGGCAGGTCCCTGGTAGGGGGCACAGCACGCAAGAGGCAACATTGATATTTCTCTCCTCTTTCTTCCTCCCTTCCCTTCTGTCTAAAAATAAATAAAATGAAATCTTTAAAAAAATGTTTATTGATTTTAGGGAGACAGGAAAGGAGAGAAAAAGATACAGAAACATGGATCTATTGCTTCCCATGTATGCCCCAACCAGGGATGGAAACCCGCAACCTAGGTATGTGTCCTGACAGGGTATTGAACCCACAGCTTTTTGGTGTATGGGACACTGAACTGAGCCACCCATCCAACTGAGCCACCCTGGTCAGGATGAGACTGTAGATTACTAAAACCATTCATTTTTCAACATGTTTTTGGTTATCAGTAGTACTAGGTTTCTAATATCTCTTCCGTTGCTACAGTGCTTTAACTGACATGTGTATTAGTGCCCTTTTCTGTAATTTTATGAGATAAATTAGGACAAGGGCTAATATTTTCTGTTAATGAGAAAACCCAGATGTTCATTGACTTTTCCAAAGATTGCAGAATCATTAAGTGGCAGAAATAGGATTCAAATCCAGACTTCAGATTTTCAGTCTATTGTTGTGTACCTTGGTAAACACAAAGAGATTGGTGTTTAAAGTAATATAGATCTGTGTTTGAAGCCCAGCTTGAGTATTCACTTTGGTCAAGTCATTTAACCTCTCCTAGTTTGTTTCTTATCTGTAAAATGGAGATACTTCTGCTTACCTTAGAGTGTTGTAAGAATGAGAAAATACATGAAAAGTACTTAAGCCTCCTAACATAAACTCTTAAGGAATGGTAACTAGTAAGTTATTTTATACAGGTGAGAAAGGCTTACTCTTTATGAAGTAGGAACATTCTTTTCAATCTGTTATAATGTCACCTTTTTCCATTCAAGCTATATGTTTATTTATATCTAATTAGATAGCCTTTCATTAAACTTAAGTTTATTACAGATATCAGGTCTCAGAAAGGCTTTAAGGAGCTATGCATGCAGATAGAGAAATAAAGGGAAAAGTGAAGTGATTTGCTCAAGGTCACATACTGAGTTACTAGAAGAATTAAATTCTAGTGTTTCTCTTTTAGTTATTTATTAATTTTTTAAAATAAGTTATAATTCACATATAGAATTCACCCTTTTAGAGAATACAATTCAGTGTTTTTCAGTAAATTCAAGGTTATACAATCATCACCACTAATTCCAGAACATTTTTATTATCCCACAGAGAAACTACTTCCTCGTTAGCAGTCTGTACCCCTTTCTACCTCCCCTGGCAACTGCTAATCTAATTTCTATTTCTATGGATTTGTCTGTTGTGGAGATTTCATGTAAATTAGATCACACAATATGACCTTTTGTGACTGGCTTCTTTCACTTAGTATATTGTTTTCAAGGTTCATGTTGTGTCTTGTATCAATACTTCATTCCTTTTTATTGTTGAATGATATTCCATTGTATAGATATAGCACATTTAATTTACTCATTTATCAGTTACTAGACACTTAGGTTTGTTACTTTTTGTAAAACTCCTTTTTCATTTATAGATTGTTTCTAATTTTTTGCCATTATGAATAATACTACTCATTATGAACATTTACATGCAAATCTTTGTGTGGAAATATGTTTGCATATCTCTTGGGTGAAAACCTAAGAATGGAATTGCTGGTTTACATGGTAAATTATGTTTAACTTTTTTTTAAAAAGATTTTATTTATTTATTTTTAGAGAGAGGGGAAGGGAGGGAGAAAGAGAGGGAGAAAAACATCAATGTGTGGTTGCCTCTCATGTGCCCACTACTAAGGACCTGGCCTGCAACCCAGGCATGTGCCCTCCTAGACTGGGAATTGAACCAGCAACCCTTGGGTTTGCAGGCCCGCGCTCAATCCACTGAGCTACACCAGCCAGGGAGGGCTATGTTTAATTTTCTAAGAAACTGTCAAACTGTTTTCCAAAGTGGCTGTTTGAAGTGCTTTATGTATTAGTGACATTTTCTCTTTATAAATGTCAAAAATATTTTTCCAAGTTGATTTTTTACTTTGCTTATGATATTTTTTGCCATGTAAAAAGTTTTTTGTTTTTTTTTTAATTTAACATATTCAAATATAGCATGTATTGCTTCTGGATTTTTGAATCACTGAAAGACATATTCTTCTCTCAGATTATAAAAGAATTTATATAGGTTTTTTCCCCCAGAACCTGTAGGGTTTCCTTTTTTACATCCATTTTAAATTTATCTTGATGTGCAAAGTAAGGGATGGAGCCAATTTTATCTTTATCCACAGGCTGTCCAGTTATTGTAATAGCATTTATTAAAGAGTCCTTTCCCCCACAGATTAAAATGACATCTTGATTCTATACCAAATTTTCACATAGATTTGGGCCTGTTTATGAAGTTTCTTTTCTTCTTTATTTTGTGTGTCACTACACTTTTAATTGGAGAACATTATTAATGTTTTAGGTCCCCCCCATTTCATTTTTAAGATTTTCCTGATTCCTTTTATTTGTTTATTCTTACAAATAAACTTTCTAATTAACAAGACTAGCGTCAGAAAAAATCTTGAGAGTATTTCTATTGGGACTATATTAAATATGTACAATAAACATTTTTAGGATATTGAATCTTCCTTAAAGAAATATATTATTATGAATTCCTTTTGAAGAAAAAAAATTCCAATCCCAATTATTGACTTAGGCTATCTTTAATGTAATGCTACTTAAATATGTACAAAAAACTAGGGATAAATTCCTTATGTATAAGAGTAAATCCCATATTACTCTCATACAATTATAGAACTCAAAAGATTTAGCCGTGGCCAGGTAGCTCAGTTGTTTAGAGGGTTGTCCCAATATACCGAGGTTGTGGGTGCAATCCCTGGTCAGGTCACGTACAGGAATTAACTAATGAATGCATAAAAAAGTGGAACAACAAGTTAATTTTTTCCCCTCCCCTCCCCTTCCTCTCCTTTTTTCTTTCTCTCTCTCTCCCCCTTCCTCTCTAAAATTAATAAATAAATTTTTTAAAAATTTACTGTTTAAATACAACTAAACCTACTAAACTACCCAAATTCAAATTAGCAACATTACATTGATGGGAAATGACTTAATTTGCTAACAGCTTACTGTGGTTGAAACCAAAAGGGTATTTATTATTAATAGGCAGTTCCAGAATTAATTCAGTCATTCAACTGTATCATTCAGGTCCCAGACTTTTTGCATCCTTTTTTTGTCATTCTTAGAAGTGTTGGCTTTTCCTTTTTTTATTTGTCACTTTATGGTTGCTGCAACTCCACTTGAATCTTGCCTTAATTCTGTCTTTCCGGAAAAAAAAAAAGGAGGAAACAGGGGCAAAGATCTTTCCCTAGCTAAGCTTGTCTTACTTGTGTAGAACTGATTCACACATCCATCACGAGACCAGCCACTGGCAGTAGGGAATGTGATTACTATCACTGGTTTAGACCAATTCTGATTTACTCCCTTGGGCTGGAGGAAAGATAACAAGAGATCTCCAGTACCTACTAAAACAATTTGGAATTCTGTTAGGGAATAGAGAATGGGAAGTGGGTAAAGAATGTAGAAAGTTCACAGCATCTGCCCCAAGCCCTGATGTTAACAAGTAGGAGAGATTGATCTTCTGACTTCAGATTCCCTACTGATTTCATTGTAGCACTGGCATAGGACATGATTTCCCTTCTCCTCTTTCCCCTTTCCCACTTTTGCCAGGTTTGAGCCCCTTGACCTGAGCACTTCTGAGTGAGTGTCCATTTTTTCCATTGGTGTTAGATTTATTGCCAACAAATATATTTCTTCTTAGGATCTCCAAAATTGGATAATTTTTTTTAAATTGAACGAGCCCTCCTTGCCCTTTTACTTGCTGTGAGATTTGGGAAGACCTGTGGTTGGTTTGGAAAAACTTCTTTCTTCATGCTATGAAGTAATTTTTTTTTTTTTTTTTTTAGAAAAGAAAGTTTTCATTCATAGTACCATTAAAAGAGTTGTCGGCCTGTACACCTCACTTTGATGTTCTTCAAAATCCAGGATAGGCATACCTCATTTTATTATACTTAACAGATACTGCGTTTTTTACTAGGTTTCAAGGGCAGGACCTTCCACTAGCAAAAAAGGTTATGACTTGCTTTATTGCGGTGGTCCAGGGTCGAACCCACAGTATCTCCAAGGAATGCCTGTGTTGACAACTAGCTCTAAACATGCGCTACCAATATATTTTGAAGATTGAAAAAGAGATTGTTTTGAAAATCCCAGTCATTCCAAACCATAACAGCAGGCTGAAGTTGTGGCCAGATTTGCCCATAGACTGTAGTGCCAGCTCCATACCAATACTATTAGTTCTGTACTTCTACTGTATTGTTCTGGAAAGAATATAAGTTTTAACTCAACATACTAGAATTTCCTTCCTGGCTTCAGTACAGATACTTAACTGGTGCAAACTTGACTTTATTGTCTTAAAATTGGATAATACTAGCCTTAAAGAGTTGTTTTTGAGTAGAAAGATAAGATATATACATGGAATCATTACTTAAATGGTAAAACTATATAATGGAAACTTATTTACTATATTTCATAAATTCTTAGATACATTCCTTTTCATATCTGAAATAATAGTGTCTTAATAGTTTCTCATTGCCGTTCCATAAGTGAACACCAGAACCAGCATCAAAACTTGCAAAATAAGTTTTGGCAGCTTGGAAGAAAATTCTGGAGACAAAAGTGGAGCATTTTTAACCACTAGTAACTGAATGGTTGTGAGGATGAGTTAAGCTGTATTCCTAAAGTCAGAGTCAAAAGTGAGATAGCTCTCTACATAATGGTGAAGTTGGCATATGAACTGGTGTTTAGTTTTAAGAAACACTCCATTACAATATACTTGTGAGGCTCAGAGGACTGTATTAGTTAGAGTGATTCAGAAAAGAGTAAGACTCACAGTATAAAGAAATTGTCTAGGAATACCTAAGTATTTTATTTTACTCTCATTTTCCTTTTATGTATATCCATAAGTGATCTGTGATGAATCAGTATAAGCACAGCGCTTTTTCAAGAAACATAAAAGGCCCTGGCTGAGTGGTTCAGTTGGTTAGAGCATCATCCCAATATGCCAAGGTTGGGGGTTTGATCTGCAGTCAGGGCACATACAAGAATCAACCAATGAATGTGTAATAAGTGGAACAACAAAGCAATTTTTCTCTCTCTCCCTTCCCTCTTTCTAAAATCAATAAATATAAAAAAAAATAATGAATTTTAAGTGATAGAGTGTTATATTATACTTTGATTAGCAACTCTTTTTCTTAATGGTACATAAAATTATGGTTCATCTTATAATTGATGGTGCCTTGTAGACACAGTATTTTATCTATTCTATTAACAGCTAGATTGTAATCTACTTGTTTAGTCTTCCTTAATTTAATTGTAAACTCCTTTTGTGTTTTATATACATGCCCCAAAGTGGTTAGCACACAGGAGCTCAGTAAACATTTGATGAATTAATGAATGATATTCAGACACAGTGGACACAAAACATTTTTTTAGTAGTTTAGAATTGTCCACCCTGAATTTAGTAGGGAAGTAAATGGAGGCAGGGGACATTGACTTGTTGAGTATAGAAGTGAGATTTAAAAACTGTAATTACTGACCGTATGCAAAAATGAACTTGTATCCTGTTTATATCCTTCTGTGATTCCATATTTATATCCCTTTATATTTATTCTATTAAAAATATAGCTCAAGTTGTGAGGATTAAATTTGGGCAATGCCTGTAAAGTGCCTAGCACAAGTACATGCTTGTTTGATTTGTTCCATTGAATACTGCTCTTCCCTTTAATTAAACCAACTTTTCCTTAAGCATAAGAGCCATGGGTTGAAATATTGGTATATTCAAATCACTTTGAATTCAGCTTTCTGTGTTAATCACCTGAACTATATTATTATTGGCTGAATTTTATCAAAAATAGCATTTTAGCATATTATGTCTAAGGAGGCTTAAGGATGGAGCTACCCAGAGAATCTACCAATATTTCATGATAATATTAATCAGGAGAAATGTGCTTCAGTTTTTCCAACAACCTACTTTACAAACCTTTGGAATATAAATCCAAATTTAAGTTGAAAAATCTCTGTACTAACTTTTTTCCACTAAGTATTGGGAAATCATAATCTTTTGTTGATATTAAAGGATTTGTATTCTTACCTCCTCCCAGTCTAGGTTATTATTTAGTAAATAAGGATGGTACTTCCAATTTTTATAGTATTTGACTTGACAAAGTCCTTACCAGATATAATTTTTGGGAATCCTTCCCTGACCTGATTTCATCCTCAAAAGATTGGATATTCCATCTGTGAGCTCTCATGGTATGCTGCGCTTATTTCTGTCATTAGTATACAGTGACTGTTTGCTTCTATTTTACTCCCAGGCATGAGCTCTTTGAGGGCAAAGACTAAGTTTTATTCATCAGTGGAAACTTCTTGCTTACTGATTGCCCTAGTGCCTAGGAAGTATAACAGGACCTGCCATACAGGGTAGTCAAATATCTCTTTAATTGAATTGGAATTAAATTAGCTGCTTATATAAGCAAGTTGTGACTGGGAAAAGCCTCCAAAATAATTACCCTGAAGATATTTGCTGAATGCTTATGATGTAAGGCTTTTATTCTAAATTACCATGGCATTCAGGTTAGTCTGGGGAGGAGCTTATATGGCTGTTGGTTCTGAAATATATCTCATGGGAGTTTTCAATATGGACTTTATTGGCTTATAAATTTTTTTTCAATTATAGTTTACATTCAGTATTATTTTGTATACATTTCAGGTGTACAGCACAGTGGTTAGACAATCATATACTTTACAAAGTGTTTCCCCTGATATTTCCAGTACACACCTGGCGTCATACATAGTTATTACACTATTATTGACTATATTCCCTATGCTGTACTTTACATTCCCATGACTGTTTTGTAATGACCAATCTGTATTTGTCAGTCCCTTGACCTTTTTGACCCAGTCTCCCAACCTCTTGCGTCTGGCAACCATCAGTCTGTTCTCTGTATCTGGAAGTCTGTTTCTGTTTTGTTTGTATTGTTCCTTAGATGCCACATATAAGTGAAAGTACATGGTATTTGTTTTTCTCTGACTTATATCACTTAGTATAATACCTTCTGGGTCTATCCATGCTGTTGGAAATGGTAAAGTTTTATTCTTTTTTATGGCTAAGTAATATTCCATTGTATATGTGTATAACAACTTACCCACTCATCTGTTTATGGGCACTTGGGTTGCTTCTATTGCTTGGCTATTGTAAATAACACTGCAGTGAACATAGGGATATATACATTCTTTCCAACGAGTGTTTTGGGTTTCTTCAGACTTAGTGGCCTTTTAAACTCTGATCTCAGATCTGCTTGATTCATTTCTTTTGTGGTACTGTCTAAGCAGAACAGTAGCTTAGATGAATTCTGATCCTTGAGTATGCCTACACACACACATTGAGTATGAGAGTGAACAGCTACAATTAGCTCTTGCCTTCTTGCTTATGTCTCAGTGGTTGTGTTTTTGTTTGAGGCCAGTTTTAGTAAAGTTGTCCATACATCCTTTTTTCTCTATATTTTTTAGGGTTTTGGCAAAAAAGTTATTAATTATGTTGTTCTTGGGTTGGATGAGTGGTAGACATAAAATTTAGAAATTTTTTAACTTAAGTAAAGCAGAATTCTTTATTACCAAAGGTATAATTTCACAGTTCTTTCTGTGCTTGCAGCAGTCTGTGTTTATCCATCCATTTAAAGCAAAGTATACTTTTGGTGTGATCTGACTCAGCAGGTTAGAAGTTCCTGTGGATTAAATGTCTTATCTGAAAGTGTTTTTAAATGGGTAAGGTTTCATTTATTTGCTTGAAATTACATCATATACTGGGCCATAAGTGTCCTGTCCTGTCTAATGCAGGACATTGTATGAAATGTTACCCATTTTTGGATTCTATGATGCCCAGTTAACAATTAACATTTTCACCAATGGCCAACACAGAAAAGTAATAGTAATAGGAGCTAGGATTTTCAAGCACCTGGTAAATCAGTATTTAATAAGTTGGAATTCTTTAAAAAGTCCTCCTCTGTTCTCCTTGAGAATGGCATCAGAAAAACTTGAGAGTTGTTTGATTCTTCCTTCTCATTTTATCCTCCTGCACCTTCCCATCATTACCATCACAGTTGTAAACTTTAACTTTCTTTTTAGTCTCCAAGGCACTCAGTGGGCTTGCTACAAGGGTTCTCTTCCATTTCTTTCTGGGTATTTCTGGGTGTTCATTGCTAGCTTTGGTGATTTCTAGAATGGAACACCTAGAATGATTTTAAGGGTAGTATTGAAAACTAATAAGGAAGAGGCCCTGAGAATATGATTCTAGCTCTGCTGCTTTCTGTGGCCTTCTGTGAGTTACTTGACCTCCCTTGGCTTTAGTTTTCTCATTTGCAAAACAGGGATAATAGTAGCTACCCCAGAGGGTTGTGGTGGAAATTAAATTAGTTCATGTGTTTATCTCCATTCTCTCTCCAAACCCAATTAAGTTATAGTAAAGTAATTTGGAAAAAGGGATAAACCCAAAGAGCAAAGAAGAAGAGGGAAGATAAGATACCAACAAGATTTAGGAAGATAGCAAGTTAAAGAATTAACTCACTAACAAGTGAACAAACTGAAAACTACTTGAAAAAGGAGAGTAAAATTGCAAGCTAATCCACATCACAATCCCATAAAGCACAGGTGGCTAACACAAGGCCCACAGGCTGAATCTGGCCCTCCACCTTGTTTTATCCAGCCTGGCACCTTGTTTCTACCCAGCAGCAGCACCGAGCTCTTGCTTAACTGTTAAGGAGTAGTTACATTTATACAGTCCTAAAATTACACTTGGCCCTTTGAAGGCAACCACAAGGCTGATATGGCCCCCAGTGAAAATGAGTTTGACACCCCTGCTGTAAAGGCTCAGAAGTTGTAGTGCTAATTACCTCTGAAAGGGGGTTAAACCTAATGCTGGCCTTGTAAAATGAGTTTGGGGGCCTTCCCTCTTGAATTGTATGAAATAATTTGAGAAGGAGACATATTAGTTCTTACCAGAATGTTTGGCAAAATTCACTTGGGAAGTGATCTGATCCAGGACTTTTGTTTTTGAGAGTGTTTTGATTACTGCTTCAATTTCATTAGGTGTAATTTATCTCTTCAGATTCTCTGATTATTCCTGATTTAGTTTTTGGAAGAGTGTATGTTTCTAGGAATTTATCCATTTCATCCAGGTTGTCCAGTTTGTTGGCATATAGTTGTTTGTAATAATTTCTTACAATCATTTGTATTTCTTGGAATAGAATCTCTATTCCAGAAATAAACCCAAACCTTTATAGTCAATTGATATTTGACAGAGGAAGCAAGCACATGCAGTGGACTAAAGATAGTCTATTCAATAAATGGTGATGGAAAAACTGGACAGATAAATGCAGAAAAATGAAACTAGACCACCTTCTTATACCACACATAAGAATAAATTCAAAATGGATCAAAGACTTAAATGTTGGACCCAAAACCGTAAAAATCATAGAAGAAAACATACGTAGCACAATTTTGTACATTGCTCATAGCAATATTTTATCTGATATATCTCCTCAGGCAAGGGAAACAAAAGGAAAAATAAACAAATTGGACTACATCAAACTAAAAAGTTTTTGTACAGCAGAGGAAATCATCAACAAAATAAAAGATCCCACAGAATGGGAAAACATCTTTGCCAATACATCTGATAAGGGGTTAATATCCAAAATTTATGAAGAACTTACAAACTCAAAACCAAAAAACCCCAACCCAATTAAAAAATGGGCAAAGGACCTGAATAGACACTTCTCCAAAGAGCACATACAGATGGCCAATAGACATATGCAAATATGCTCAACGTCACTAATCACCAGAGAAATGCAAATTAAAACCACAGTGAGATAAATGAATGGATCAAGAAACTATGGTACATTTACACAATGGAATTCTATGCAGCAGAAAGAAAGAAGGAGCTCCTAACCTTTGCAACAGCATGGATGGAACTGGAGAGCATTATGCTAAGCGAAATAAGCCAGGTGGTGAAAGACAAATACCATATGCTCTCACCTTTAACAGGAACCTAATCAACAAAACAAACAAACAAGCAAAATATAACCAAAGACACTGAAATTGAGAACAGGCTGACAGTGACCAGAGGGGAGAGGGGAGGGAATTTCAGGGGTAAAAGGGGGAGGGTTTAGAGCAACAAGTATAAAAGACACATGGACAAACACTAGAGGGGATGGAAATGGGAGGGAGGTGGGGAGGGCTGGGGCAGTGGGCTGGGCTGGGCTGGGAGTAAAAGACAGAAAACTGTACAAGAACAGCAATTAAAATAAAAAAAAAAAAACCTCCACAATGAGATAGCACCTCACACCTGTCAGAATGGCTATCCTCAATAAGTCAACAAACAACAAGTGCTGGCGAGGATGTGGAGAAAGAGGAATCCTTTTGCACTTTTGGTGGGAGTGCAGATTGGTGTAGCCACTGTGGAAAGCAGTATGGAGATACCTCAAAAAATTAAAAATGGATCTGTCTTTTGACCAGTGATCCCACTTCTGGGAATATACCTGAGGGGATCCAAAACACTAATTGGAAGAAGATAAGCACCCTTATGTTCATTGCAGTATTATTTACAATTGCCAAAATATGGAAGCAGCCTAAGTGTCCATCAGTAGTTGAGTGAATAAAACAACTATGGGATATTTAGACAATGGAATACTACTTGGCTATAGAAAGAAGAAGGTTTTACCCTTTGTGAAAGCATGAATGGACCTGGAGAAAATTATGTTTAGTGAAATAAGCCAATCAGAGAAAGACAAATTTTACTATATGATTTCACTCATATATGGAATCTAATGGGCAAACTGAACTAACAAGGAAGGAAAATAGGGAAAGATTCATAGATGGAGAGCAGTATGACAGCTACTGATCAGGGGAGTTGAGGGGGGAAGGTATTGATAAAAAAGGAAAATCTCATGGGCATGGACAACAGTGTGGTTATTGCTGGGAGGAGGGGGTATAAGGAGGTTAAATGGTAATAGAAAAAATACAATAAAGGCTAAATTTTTAAAAATTCTCTTTGCTCTTATAATGGAAATCTTAGACCTCATGACATTAACCTAACCACCTACTTGTTTTATATACTACATGTATATAAATATGCACATATACAAAGTTCAAAATAACCAATTATACTACCAATAAAAACTACCAACAGTACGAGGTCTGTCTGGAAAAAGTCAGCCATTGTTAATATAACGAGAATGGTTTGTGCAACATCAATGTAACCTGGCAGCCAAGGAATGCACATGCATGAACAATGATGACTTTACTAGTCAGTTGTGGGCGGTAGACGCCATTGAATGAGCATGTGTACTGTGTGGCTGTCACACTCAAAATGACTGAGCGAGTAGAGTAATGAATCTGCATCAAATTTTGTGTTAAGCTTGAATATTCCTCCATGGAAACTATTGGGATGATTCAGAAGGCTTTCGGGGATGATGCAATGAGTGAGCACAAAAAAAGTGTGGCAGAGACACTTAAAAGATGGTTAAGAATCTGCTGAAAGTGATCCACATTCCAGAAGGCCTACAACAAAGAACACCTAAAAATGTTGAACGTGTATAGGCTGCAAATCAACAAAGATCAGCGACTGAGTGTGAAAATGAGAAGCTGATCCGGGGATTCCAAAAACTACTGTGTCCAAGATTTTGACACAGGATCTTGGCATTAAATGTATTGTGGCAAAATTCCTTCTGCGGCTTCTGCTACCAGAGCAGAGGGAACATAGTGCTGCAGTTGCTAATGACTTGATTCAAACCGCTACCAATGAAACAGTTTCTCTAGATGGTTGTAACTTTGAAGGGGACTGAGACGTCATTGTCCTTTGTACAATGTTTCTTGTATCTTGTTACTTCTCCAATAAATGTCTATTTTTTCATAGTACATGGCTATATACTTTCTGAACAGACCTCATATGATTATTGAATACTGTTTAAGACTTTTATTCAGGTTTTTTTTTTCTCAAACATATGGGTGTGAAATGATACCTTGCTGTGACTTAAAATTTTATGTCTCCACTATAAATGAAATTGGGAACCTTTTCATATGTTTGTGGGCCATTTGTGTTTCTTCTATTGTGAGCTACCTATTAAAGGTTTTTTGTTTTTTACCTATAAAAAGGTTTTGGGAAGCAATTAATGATAGTTTAATAAAAAAACTAAATAAAAGACAATTATTAATTCTTGAAAAAATAAGTACAAGAAAAAGTGTTATCAATATACCCTGTGGCTCAGCTGTGACAGTATTTTAATAATAGTTAACATTAATGAAGTATTATGTACCTACTTATTATGTACCTAATGAAGTATTATGTAATACTTTTCAGAGCTTATAGTTGAGGGTGTTGAGGCAGAGATTAAGTTATTAATGATCCCAAAGCTTGTCATTATTGGAAATGAAATTTAAGATAATCTGTACATAGCTATAGTATAAACAGGATGTATATATCTTTAAGAATCTTAACTAATTTTTTTTAATGTGGCAAAATGAAAACATAACATAAAATGCACCCTCTTGACCATATTTGGGTGTACAGTATTCTATTGTCAACCACCCATTGTAGTGCAACAGATTCCCAGAACCACCACCACTCCTGCATTACTGAAACTGCATCCTCCAAACAACTCATCTCTCCTTCTTGCCCCTGCCAACCACCATTCTCTCTCTGTTTCTGTCATCTCTCTTCTCTTTCTCTATCTCCAGCTCCATCTCTCTGTCTCTGTCTCCATCTACTTTAGATACCTCATGTAAGAAGAATCATGCAGAATTTGTCTTTTTATGACCGGCTTATTTTGCTTAGCCTAAGGTCCTCAAAGTTCATTCATGTTACAGACTGTGACAGGATAACATTCTCTTTAAAGGCTGAATAATACTCAATTGTGTATATATACAAATATGTCTATCCATTCAGAGCACTCTACAGATTCAGTGCAATCCCTATCAAAATACCCAGTGGCATTTTTCACAGAACTAGAATTAATAATCTTAAAATGTATATAAAACCACAAAAGACCCTGAATAGCTACAGCAATATTGAGAAAGAAGAACAAAGTTGAGGTTATCACATTACCTGATACCAGGTTATACTACAAGGCTACAGTAATCAAAACAGTATGGAACTGGCATAAAAACAGACACACAGATGGAATAAAATAGAGAGCAGAGAAATAAACCCACACCTATATGGTCAATTAATCTATAACAAAGGAAGAAAGAATACATAACGTGGTAAAGACAATCTATTCAATAATTGGCATTGGTAAAACTGGACAGATATATGCAAAAAATTAAACTAGACTGCTTTCTTACACCAAAAACAGAAACTCAAAATGGATTAAAGACTTAAAGACCTGAAACTGTAAAACTCTTAGAAGGAAACAGCCCATGCATTTTTGGGATATGTCTCCTCAGGCAAGGGAAATAAAAGAAAATAAATGGGACTACATCAAGTTGTATATAGTTTTGACAAAAACTTTTAATTTTGATGAAATCCAACTCCTAAGTCTGTTCTTTTATTGTTAATTGTTTTGGTGTTGTATCTAAGAAATTGTTGCCTAGCCCAAAATCTCAGATTTACTCCTGTGTTTTTAGAGTTTTATAGTTTTAGCTCTTACACTTAGGTTTATGATCCACTTTGATTTAGTTAATATGTGTAGTCTGAGAAGGTGGTTCAGGTTCATACTTTTGTGTATGGATATTCAGTTGTCCTAACACCATTTGTTGGAAAGACTGTTCTTTCCCAGTGAATTGTCTTGGCCCCTCTGTTGAAAATCCATTGACTGTGCATGTTAGAGTTTATTTCTGGGCTTTCAGGTCTGTTCAGTAAATCTGTCTGTCTACTGTCATGCTAGGACCACAGTCTTGTTGTAGTGTTCCGTTACCTTTTAACCGTAGAGTTCCATGGAAACTCTCTGAGAATTCAGTAAGGAGGATTCTGTTTATATTAGCCTCAAAGCCTAACAACAACAACAACAACAACAACAACAACATTTACTGAGGCAGCAAACACAGTGCTTTACGCACATCAGCTCATTTCACAGTCAGCAGGTAATCATCAATGTGTCAGACTCTGAGAGTACATTAATAAACAAATGGAGAACATTTATGCTCTCATGAATCACACATTAGTAACAAATTAGTACAGACTAATTTGAGAGTAAGCAAGGGATAAGAAGCCTACTTTAATCCATATATCAACCCCTGTAAAATAGGCAGTATAACTCCATCTGACATAAAGAAACTCAGAGAAGTTAAATGACTTGAAGAAGGTCACACAATTTAATAAAGGCAGAACTGGGTTATGAAAACTAATAGGTAGCAAATGGAAAATTAATTTGGGATTCACAGATGGGTTTCCTGGCGCCAGTGGAACTGTACACAAAATATATGTTCATGCTTTTTTTTTTGTTTTTGTTTTTTTGGAGTGGAAGTTTATAGTGCTCATCAGATTCTGAACAGGGTCTGTGATAACAGCAGAATGTCCATAAACATGTTTGATAAACATAATTTGATTCTTCAAAGGGCTGAATGTAATTTCAATTCCTTAACAGTTAAGGAGTAGTTACAGTCATACAGTCCTAAAATTATTTTGGCTCTTTGAAGGGAACTGCGAGGCTGATGTGTCCTCCAGTGAAAATGAGTTTGACACCCCTGCTTTAGGCAGAAGCTGTATTTCCTTTGTGTTTCTCACAGCACCATTTCGTCCCCTCTGCCAAATTTCTCCATCGTGTAGCGGGAGTGGGGGGGGGGTTGGAATAAAGTTAATTGTGACATCAAAAATTCTATATATATATTTATGTCCCAAAGTAGGTTTTTGTTTATAAGTTGTATGACTTAAAATTTATCTTAGTTCAAAACTTTAGAATTGACCTTGATTCTACTGTCTTTGATAGCTTTAACATTTCTGAGATTTGTTGATTTTTTTTTGAAAGGTCTTTCTATGTTTTTGTCCTTTTTAATTTGATTGCCAGTCTAGACTCCCATCTTCTAACCAAGTTACTGCAACATAATGATTTCCAGAATCAAGTCCATCTTGTACTTTTCACCACATTTATCTTTTCTAAAATAATTTGTACATTTTATTGACTCCTCATTTTCTACAACATCATCTAAACCCTCTTTGACTTTTGGGACCCTCACACACAAATAACAGAAAAAGGACATATTATATTTCTTACTTTATTATTTCTAATAGTATTCCTTCTTCACTATCTGCTTTTAGTTGTATCAGCTCCTTTTAGTTTCTCCAAACTGCTGTACTTGTTCCCGTGTATTGCAGTTAGCTATTTTTAAAATTTTGTTTATCAGTGTCACCTATGACAGGCACCATACCAGACCCTTACTTGTGCCCTTCTCTCCACCTTAAATGTCTTCTTTACTTCTCCCTATTTCCATTAGTCCGAATTCTGTCTGTTCTTCAATGCCTAGCTTGAAAGTTATTTTTTCTTTGAAGCATCTCTTTATTTCTCAAGCTGAAAATAATCTTTCTTTCCTCCTTTCAGCATTCATAGCACTTTAGCCATACCTCTTAGGTCATTTATTTTTGTATATGTTAGATATTTAAGTATGTGACATTAGTTTCTTAAGAACAAGCGTTATCTCACTAGTATGTAAAGGTTAATGTAAGGTCTTTGCTGTCTACTTCATTTCTAACATTGGTTGCAAAATTACCTAAAGTTGTGGAGTGTATAAACACTACATGTGCCAATGAAGATGTTATAAATATGCCAGAGAAATCTCTGGGAGTAGGAACAACCTTTGGAGGTACATATTGTTGGCTCTTTTACCAAATGGGAATTGCTCATATATTTGTAATAAATTTGGTGGTTCCTGAAACTTTTATTTTTTTAAATGAAGGAAATTAGAATCAGAGGATATTCTCTCAGGAAGAATTTCTGTTTATAGGAAGTAATTTTTCTTAAAGATTTTATTTATTTATTTTTAGAGAGCGGGGAAGGGAGGAAGAGAGACATCGATCAGTTGCCTCTCACATGACCCCAACTGGGGACCTGGCCTGCAATCCAAACAAGTGCCTTGACTGGGAATCCTGACTGGTTTGCAGGATGATGCCCAATTCATTGAGCCACACCAGTCAGGGCAAGAAGTAATTTTTCTTTAACTGATGCCTAGCCAACTTGTAAAGTTTCTGTGGCCTTGATGAAGTCAGCCATGTTTAGAATATGAAAAGGAAACCTTTAATAATATGTCCTAAAGCCTTAATACTTTTCAGAAGCATAAATGAGGATGGGAGAGGAAAAGAAGACTCTGAGAATTATTAATATAGCATTGGGGTAAAAAGCAGAAGGTTTGAAGAGTGATGGTTTGAACTAGATTTAAATGCCATCACTGCCACTTAGTAGTTATATAACCTTGGACAAGTTACTTTATATCTGTAAATCTGTTTTTCATCTGTGAAATGGTGATAAATATAACTCAAAATTTTGTGAGGATTAAACGGATCCTGCCTGACAAGTACTTCACACAGTGACTCACTGTAATGTATAGTAAATGTTAGGTACTGTTACTGTGGAGATATCAAAAACTACGCATAATAGATCCTTAGAATCCATCGTAACATGTTTGGCATGCCATGTTGTGGTGGTTATATTTAAAATTAGCATATGAGCCCTGGCTGGTGTAGCTCAGTGGATTGAGCGCGGGCCTGCGAACCAGAGAAAATTAGCATATGCATGGATGTATTTGTGACTGATGAATAGGTAGAATTAAGAGTTCTGCTTTTAGTTTTCTAGTAGGAGTTTAAGCGCAGCCAGCAAACGAAAAAAAAATAGGTCTAGGTTGAAGTTGTAGTTTACTTTCACAGAGGCAGTTTTTCTATCAGAAGATAGAATTGCTAAAAGTTGGACTTCCGGCCAAGATGGAGGTGTAGGCGGACACACTGTGCCTCCTCTCACAACCAAAATTAAGGACAACAAATATTTAGAAACAAGAAAACAACCAGAACTTATAGAAAATTGAACTGTACGGAAGTCCAACAACCATTCATCCAGACCGGTAAGAGGGGCGGAGTCGCGGTAGGAAAAAGTGGAGGTGCGGACCCAGGAATGCAAGCAGGAGCGGCTGGCAGTTCCCAGGTGCACAGGCGGTGGCTGGCGGTCCTCGGGCCCACAGGCGGCAGCTGGCGGACCCCGGGCACAGGGGGGCAACTGTGCAGACCCAGTGAGGCCACACAAGGCAGCTGGCTGACCAGGTGGTCCCACATTCGCGCATGCAGACGGTCCAGGCAGAGGGGAAGTGGCAGAAGGGACCGAATCCAGGAGAGAGCGGAGCAGGCGCCATTCTTCCCTCTCAGACCCCGCCCCCACATACAGCGTCACAACCCAGCGACTGGGCTGCCCCGCCCTGAGGAACACCTAAGGCTCCACCCCTCATACCTAATAGCCTCGACCAGACTAAAACCAAAACAAAACAAAACAAAAAACCCCACCAAAAATGGCTCAAACCGGAGAAAAAATGAAAACCCCAGAGTCAATTCCTCTAAGCAACGAAGAGATAGCCAACCTATCAGAGGCACAGTTCAAAGCACTGATCATCAAAATGCTCACAGAATTGGTTGATTTTGCTCATAAATTAGATGAGAAAATGCAGGCTACAATACGTGAAATGAAGGAAGACGCATGGGGAACCGATAGAGATGGAAGGAAAACTGGGACTCAAATCAATGGAGTGGACCAGAAGGAAGAAATTAACAACCAAACAGAAAACGAGGAAGAAACAAGAATTCAAAAAAATGAGGAGAGGCTTAGGAACCTCCGGGACATCATTAAACGTCCCAACATCCAAATTATAGGGGTCCCAGAAGGGGAAGAAGAAGAGCAATAAGTAGAAAACTTATTTGAACAAATAATAAAGGAGAACTTCCCCAATCTGGCAAAGGAAATAGACTTCCAGGAAGTCCAGGAAGCTCAGAGAGTCTCAAAGAAGTTGGGCCCAAGGAGGAACACATCAAGACAAATCGTAATTACATTAGCCAAGATTCAAATGAAGGAGAGAATTCTAGAAGCAGCAAGGGATAAGGGGACAGTCACCTACAAAGGAGTTCCCATCAGACTGTCAGCTGATTTCTCAAAAGAGACCTTCCAGGCAAGAAGGGGCTGGAAAGAAATATTTGAAATCCTGAAAAGCAGGGACCTACATCCAAAATTGCTCTTTCCAGCAAGGCTGTCATTTAGAATGGAAGGACAGATAAAGCGCTTCTCAGATAAGGTCAAGTTCAAGGAGTTCATCATCACCAAGCTCTTATTATATGAAATGTTAAAGGGACTTATCTAAGAAAAAGAAGATCAAAAATATGACAATGGAAAGACAGCAAACTCATAGCTATTAAGAACCACACCTAAAACAAAAGCAAACTAAGCAAACAGCTAGAACAGGAACAGAACCACAGAAATGGAGATCATATGGAGGGTTAGCAACAGGGGCATGGGAGGAGGAGGAGAGGGGGAAAAAGTACAGAGAATGAGTAGCATAGATAGTGGGTAGAAAATAGACAGGGGGAGGGCAAGAATAGTATGGGAAATGTAGAAGCTAAAGAATTTATGACACATGGACATGAACTAAAGGGGGGGATGTGGGTGGGAGAGGGTGTGCAGGGTGGGGGGAATGATGGAGGAGAAACGGGACAACTGTAATAGCATAATCAATAAAATATATTTAAAAAAAAAGAAGATAGAATTGCTCATTTACTGAGCAGCTGTCAAATACCAGATATATTAGATTCTCTTAAAATATATGTTATTTTATTTAGTTACTGCAATCCAAGGCAGAATGAGTTTAAGTGATTTGAACTTGCTCAAGCCCATACTGTATTAGGAATTTGTAGCAAATTATAGGAAAATAGTAGGAACTGTGGCCAATTCGAATCCCTCTCCCATTCCAAATCATATACTCTATTTTATATTCCTACCAACTCCCTCTCAACTTGGGGGACATTAAAAATGAGTGCTAGCCTGGCTGGGTGGCTAAGTTGGTTGGAGCATCAGCCTGTGCATGAAAAGGATGCAGCTTCGATTCCCAATCAGGGCACATTAGTAGCTTGCGAGTTCTATCCCTACTCATGGTGCAGGCATGTATGGGAGACAATTGATGGATGTTTCTCTCTTACTCTCCCTTCCTCTCTCTCTAAAATTAATAAAAACATACCCTTGGGTGAGGATTGAAAAGAAGTAGTGCTTTGTCACATATCAGACCATTTAAATCAATTTTTAGGAGTGAGACCCTACAGGAGAGAGGGGAGGGAATTTCAGGGGGAAAGGGTGGAGGTTTGCAGGAACAACTATAAAGGACACATGGACAATAACAAGGAGGGGCGTGGAAACGGGAGGGAGGTGTGGTGGGGGGTGGGCTGGGGTTGGGGGAAAAGGCAGAAAACTATTTGAACAACAATTAAAATAAAATAAGAAAAAAAAACTCCCCAAGTGATTTTATTGTTACGTGAATTGAGAACTTCTGACTTGTTCTAATGCCTACAAGAGAGTAGTCAATAAATACTTGACTTTTGAAAGAATATAGACCTGACCGCCCAGCTGCTCAATTGTAGTTCTTTCTAGTATGATTGTCAACCTAAAGTGATTTTATATTAACTTAAATCTTAAAGGGGCTTTGTATGATACTTTGTACCTATTCTCCATTGATTCCTGGGCAGGAAAATGTCTGGCAGGGACGTTTTTGCTCCTCATAGAATTCTGAATTTCCTCCATTACTGGTGAGAATAGGTGTGGAAATAGGGGAAAGCTCAGGATTTCTTTCATGTGTTCCATCCAAGGTTGAGGACAGGTTGTTAATATACATTTATTGCTTGTGTTTGTTTTAAAATAGTCTTACATTTTTAAATACATGCTTCAAAAATCAAAGATAGAAAGAGCCATATATTGAAGATTGTCCCTCTCATCTCCCATGATACCATCAACGTTATATCAGTGTTCTTTCAGAGAGATTCTAAATATATATAAGCAATCAGATTTATACATATTTCCCATTTTTATCCAAATGGTAATATGTACCAAACTTGATATGTAGTCAAGTTTGTTTACTTAACAGTATATCGTCCCCATATATAAGGAATTTTATCAGTGTATAAATGTTTCCTTCAGAAATAAATAAATGTTTCCCTTAACAACTAAATAGTATTTCTCTGTTTACAATTGATTTTAATCATTACCTTTTGGTGGGTATTTAGGTTGTTTTCAATTTTTTTCTGCTGCAGACAATGCTACATTGAATAGATAAGTCATTTCACTTCTTTGTGAGCATATATTTAGATAAATTTCTAGAAATTCAACGCATTAATATTACCAGTTTGCCTTCTGTGAAAATTGAGTATTTATTGGTTGGGAAATGATAGCATGAAATTATGGGAGGTATTAAAGGTATGAAGAAGCATAAGTGACCAAAAGTGATTGTAACAGGAATGATACTAAAGTAGGTTGAGAGGATAAGAATGAGTCTATAGCCAAGAACAAGCCATTGGGTTTTATGGTGTGTATGCACACAGGACACATTTGTGATGAAAATATACTAATGAATTTCTTCAAATCCTAAAATTTTTACTCTTAAAAGTATTTGAACTTTTAGAAACACATTTTTAATGTGCTACGTTGTGTATGAAAACTCTTCATATCTTTAAGGGAAGATACCCTCATTATTTTCATTTCAGATTTGCATTTAGCATTTATTTGATCCAGATTTTATCTTTTCATGCATAACTTTTTTACTTGAAATCTCTCTCCCTCTTTTTATTTCTTTAGCCCTGGAAGAAAGCGGGACTTTTCACCTGTTCCTTGGAGTCAGTACTTTGAGTCCATGGAAGATGTAGAAGTAGAGAATGAAACTGGCAAGGATATATCCTTTGCAAAATGGCTTATTCTTCAGTAAGCTTATAGTGTTGTTTAAGTTAGAAAAGTTATATAGTTCCTAAAATATTCTTTATTCCTATTGTTTATTTCATTTTTATTCACCTATTATTTTATGCAGCATGGAATATTACCTATAAGTCAATGCCAATATTTTACTTGCTTATAATTGTCTAATGCATGGGGAAAGGATTAAAAATTAAATTTCTGAAACTGATATATATCTTAATGACCCAGGGGAAAGTTTCATAAGTTAAGTGAGTGGAACTGCTTTTTAGTTTCTAGAAACCAGAGACTGTGTCCTCAGAAGCACAAAGAGAATATTTTTTTTCCTATTGAAAAATGGTCACACAGAGTCCATGCTTCAAAAACAGAGGTTTGGTATCTCACAAACTTCTATTTAAGTGTTCCTTAAGTTTGGAAGTTTGCAGCTTTGCATGTAGCTCAGTGCTGCATGAGTTTTCTAATCAGCATTATTATGAGTAATTAATCAAAAACTTCAGTGAACAAAAGCTTAGATATGTTTTCTTTAACTATTCATACACTTTTCGAGTTTACAAGAGTGGTTCAGAGGGTCCTGTCCTACTCCTTCTGCATGGAGGAGGCCATTCCGCCCTTTCCTGGGCTGTGTTCACGGTAAGTAAGTAGTTGATAGTAGAAGTTGATGTTAGCAAAACCATTGTTTACTTCTGGATGAATTTGACTAGCCTAACTCTTCCTTCTGTACTCAGCCATATGACTTGATGTAAGAAGGTTATGGATGTCAATCGATTTTATATTTACCATGGTAGGCCAGAGATAAACTAGAGGTTCTTAACTGGATGGGTTTCAGTGCATGAATTCTTCAGTTTATAAAAAGTTATACACACACACATTTTACTATTTTTTATTGTTCAATTACAGGTGAACACATTTCCCTCCCATTGCACTCCCCTGCCCCTCATGTACCCTCCACCCCCCTGCTCCCACAGTCAATCTCCACCCTGTTGTCTATGCCCGTGGGTCGTTTATACATGTTCCTTGACTTAATAACTCTTCCCCTCCTTTCCCCCATGATCCTCCTTCCCCTTCCCCTCTGGTTACTGTCAGTTTGTTCTTCATTTCCATGCCTCTAGTTCTGTATTGCCCACTTGTTTGTTTTGTTGATTAGGTTCCTCTTACAGGTGAGATCATATGTTATTTGTCTTTCACCGCCTGGTGCTAAATTTCACTTAGCATAATGCTCTCCAGTTCCATCCATGCTGCTGTGAAGGGTAGGAGTTCCTTCTTTCTTTTTGCTGCATAGTATTCTATTGTGTAAATGTACCACAGTTTTTTGATCCATTCATTTACTGATGGGCACTTAGGCTGTTTCCAGCACTTAGCTGTGAACATTGGGGTTTATAGGTTCTTTTGAATTGGTATTTCAGGATTCTTAGGGTATAATCCCAGCAGTGGAATCACTGGATCAAAAGGCAGTTCCATTTTCAGTTTCCTGAGGAAATTCCATACTGTTTTCCACAGTGGCTGCACCAGTCTGCATTCCCACCAGCAGTGCACTAGGGTTCCCTTTTCTCCACAACCTCACTCAGCACTTGTTGCTGTTGATTTGCTAATGATGGCCATTAATGATGGTGTGAAGTAGTATCTCATTGTGGTTTTAATTGGCATCCCTGTGATAGCTAATGATGTTGAGCATTCTTTCATCTGTTTCTGGGCCCTCTGTATGTCCTCCTTATTGAAGTGTCTGTTCAGGTACTTTGCTCATTTTTTAATTATATTGTTTGTCTTCCTGGTGTGGAGTCTTATGAGTTCTTTATATATTTTTGAGATCAAACCCTTGTTTGTTTATATTTCATTGGGATAAGGGGGATAGAATTTGTGTCTTGTTGAAAGTGGGGGTCTGTCACCCTGGCTGGTGTGGCTCAGTGAATTGAGCACCAGCCAGCAAACCAAAGGGTTGCCAGTTCGATTCCCAGTCAGGGCACATGCCTGGATTGTGGGCCAGGTCCCCAAAAGGGGGTGCACGAGAGGCAACCACACATTGATGTTTCTCTCCCTCTCTCCCACCCTTCCCCTCTGTCTAAAAATAAAGAAATAAAATCTTTTTTAAAAAGTGGGGTCTATATCTCAGTTATCTAAGTATGGATAAACAGACATATTCTACCCCAGTGCTTTAGCTAGAGATAATGTCTATTTTTTATTTGTTTCCCTCATAGAGCTTATTATAATACTTTATACATGGAGATGTCTTATAAGTATTTGGAAAATATTTCTTCTTTTATACAAATAATATTTTGTATTTTAATGGTACTCGTGAGCTACTAGAAAGTAAGCAGTATTTGGTTGATGATACCCTGGTTTGGAGTAGAGGATAAGTGTCTTTGTGAATCCTGTTAGTTTTAGATCTTCCTAATATCCCTGACTCTGGGATGGGACAGTCCATGTGCAAAGAGAGACACTGCAAAGGAAGATCCTAGCAACATTCCTGTCTAAAGTGAAATTGCCATGCCCTCTTATGTGTATCAAACAGATACACACACTTCCTCTATTTACCACTAGGAAGTCTGAAGGATATAAAATGGGAGCAAGCGGGAATGTAGCTCTAAGTTCTTGGAGCCAGATGACTGTAGAGTTAAGGAGGTTTCCAAATATATAATTTTTTTTCTGGCAAGATTATTGGGAGTGAATATATAAAATCACCTCTGGTCTTGTCTATTAGACTATGAATTCCTTGAGAAGAGGGAAAACGTCTTACTCTTTTTTGTTTCCCAGATTCCTGAAATGATTCTTGAAACATAGGTACTTATTCAACTGTATTAAATGATTAAATGATTTGTCCTTGTCTTGTTTGTTTACTTCCTTTCCTTTGCTTTAGGACATGGCTGTATGATTTGCTCATACACGCCAGGCTGTTTCATGTCTCTAGACATGTATTGTCCAATAGAGATATAATGCAAGCCATGTGTGTTATTTTAAATTTCCTAATAGGGACATTAAAAAGGTGAAAAGAAACAGGTGAAGTTAATTTTAACATATACTTCATTTTTTAAAAGATTTTATCTATTTATTTTTAGAGATTGGGGAAGGGAGGGAGAAAGAGAAGGAGAGACACATTGATGTGTGAGAGATACATTGATTGGTTGTCTCTTGCACACCCCCAACTGGGGAACCTAGCCCACAACCCAGGCATGTACCCTGACTGGGAATCAAACCAGTGACCTTTTGGTTCACAGGCTGGTGCTCAATCCACTGAGTCACACCAGCCAGGGCTAATTTTAATATATATTTTATTTAATTCATTATACTCAACATTTTATCATTCCAAAAGGTAATCAATCTAAAAATTACTGTTGAGATATTTCACATTATTTTTTACACTGTCTTTGAAATCCAGCGTGTATTTTATACTTATAGCACATCTCAGTTTGGACTAGCCACATTTCCAGTCCTTAGTAGCATAGTCATTTACATTCCTCAACTAAATTGTAAGCTTTTTTAGAGGCAAAGATCATGGTTTATTTTTGCCTGCCTTGTATTGTATGCTCAGGGAATGTTTTTTGAATGAACAGTTAACAGCAACATCTTCCTAATTTAGCAGTTATAGAAATAAATGTACCCTAGTTGCCCTGAACCAAGGTCAGAGCCACCAGAAATGGCTCCTGTACCGTGACTTGCCTGGCTCTGCTCTAAGCTACTGCACTGTCACTGGGCAGCTTAACACGTTGGAGATGTGGAAGGAAAGAGATGTGTGACTGGGGAGAGGAAAGAGGCGCCATCTTAATTGGCATGTTACATGCAGACAACTGTGTTGAAACTTGCTAGGGATAGTGACTCCAGGCTCTTTCTCATAAGAAATTCGGCAAAAGGTAGTCTGTGAATAGGAAAAGCTTTATTCCAAGGATAGTACTTAATGGGTTACAGGATTTTGTAAAATTTGAAGAGAATTACATATGTAGGCTAGAGATGGCCTAACTATATACTTTGAACTTTTGAGTAGCTCCTTAGTAGTCTAGTGCAAAATCAGAGCTGATATTACCTATTTGAGCATTCAGGGTCCTTAGAGATGAGGAATCTAGATAGAGCTAGAATAGACTTTTTACAAAACAGCTATTGCTTTTGACACTGAGGGAAGGAACAATGAAGTACAAGTTGCTTCTGAAATCACATCTTCTGTGATTTCTAGCTCCAACTTTACCAGTACTAGTAGTATATCCTTGAGGAAGCTACTCAAACCCTTGAGCAAGCCGCATAAGCCTTTATTCTCCAAATACAGTCCTCTTATACTTCAGAATTTTTGAAGATTATGTGAAGTAATGGATATGAAAACTTTGTAAATTATAAAGACTTGTACAAGTATTATTACAATAAGCTGTTGACATGTACTGATATTAAATAATTTCTTCCCATCAATTGGGACAATGAAATAACATGGAAAGAACCTGACATAGAGGAGGTAATTGATAAATAGCTGCTGATGTTATTATCCTTGTATCATTGTAGCAGATATCTCTAGTTCTTTTACCAAAATATAGTCTATAAGTAACAAATTCCATGAAAAATTAATGAAGTAGGGATTTTGTGATTAAATGAGTTTGAGAAACATTACATACAATATCCTTTTTTTATACCTCTCTTGGAAATTCATCCCACATATCAGTATATTATTAAAGCCTTTAGGGTGTTCTTCAGTAAATCTAGTTAATTTCAGCCATGTCTTCCGAATGTATTTGACCACTTGATTACTTTTTTCTAAAACATCTAAAACAATTGAATCCGAAGTATCTGCTGATTCTCACACTTTGTGAAACTCCTTTATAGATAGATCATTGTGTTCCAGTTGCTTACCTGATTTACTGGTGCAACCAAGGGAATTCCCCACCACTCAATTAATTTTATAGCTTGGACTTTGGCTGGTTAAATTACCTTTTTTGTTGTTATTCCTGACCGTGTACCAGTCTACTGAATGTGTTTACATGTGACTGTGCTTTGAAAATAAAAATTGCTACATGAAAGTTAGTGTTCTTGCAATTGACTGGATTCCAGAGCTCATATTTCCTCAAGCACTGGAACATGTCTATGAATCCAGGGGCAGCTCTGGCAAATAGCAGGAATAAATTGCTCAAGCACCTTTTAATCACGAGAGGCAGAATTTCCCTCAGACCTTCACCCAGATAATAATTGGTAACATTAGGCATAAAATAGAAGCACAAAGGCAGTAGCATAGGAGGACAAGTATACTGAAAGACAAAGGAAAAGATGAACAACTCTGGTTGATATTTATGATGCTAGATCATGAGACCTTTGAGAGCAGAGACTGTGTTTTATTCACCCTTACATGTCTGGTGCCCAGGGCCTGGCATGGAGTTGATGCTCAGTAGTTCTTCCTTGATTAAGTTAATACCAACTTTGAACAATTAACAGAGGTTAAGTTTTGTTCTTTATATTCTGTTTAAGAAAGCAGAAAAGTATGTAATTTTCCTAAAGGCTTTATTAAATGCCAATAAGTCATTTACATATGGCTGGTGCATAAAGAAGTTGTATGAGATGCTTAAAACAAATCTCAAACTCCAGGAGACACGAGGCCAAAGGACCTAACGAGATAGTTATGTTGAATAAGTAGAGAATGTTCATCCTCACTAGTAATCACATACAATTCATAGGAAGTATCATTTCTTTATGTATCAAATTAATATTTTTCAAAACCGATCCTCAATGTTGGCATAGGTACTAGAAAACAAATACTTGCAAACATCGTTGGTGGCGTTGTCAGTAGAGCTCTTTGGGAAAGTAATTTATACTGTGATTTGAATCATCAAATACTTATAACATTTGACACAGAAATTGTGCTTCTAAGAATCTGTTCTAAGGAAAAATATCAAATACAGGAAAAGCTATTGTCTAAAATTAACAATCCCAGTGTCCAACAATAAGTGGCTAAATAAACTGGATGTACCTACAAGACAAGATAATATATAATCTTTTAAAACAATTCTCCTGGACACTATGGAAAAAGCTGTTTTTCTGTTTTTCTAAGTTTTCTTTCAGTTGTTTGCTTTCTTTTATTACTTCTATAATATAAAGATTGATTTTTTTTTACTAGACACTTTTTTCAAAGGAGTTTATATTTCAAAAGTTGTATTGAAGGTTGTATTCAGTTCTGTATCCCACAAGTTCAAAGGAGATCAGCAAACTGCAACTTGTCCAGAAAAGAGCAGCCGAGATGAGAGTACTTGAAATCATAGCATTCAGTAAACAAACTGGAATGTTTGGCCTGAGAAAAGCAGACTTGGGAGGTGTAATATTTGCTTTCCGCTGTAATATTAACTTTTTAAAAATCAGCCAAATATTTTAAACATTTATTACGTGCCAGGTAATGTGCTTACCTACATGATTCCATTTAATCCTTTTTATATTTCTGTGAGGTTAGGCAGATGAGAACATTAGAATTTAGAGAAATAATAGCCAGTCATAGCACCAACACTCAAACCTACCTGTGTCTGCCTGCAGTGTCAGTTTTCTCTGAAGACCAGTTCTACACTGCTTAAGAGTAGAGGCTCAGGGCAGAGACCATAGAGAGAGATTTTTGACACACATAAGGCAGAACTTCTAAAGATAGGGGCAGTTTCAACGCAGACAAAGCCCTCTACAGAAGAAAAGTGAGCATCATCTTGGTAGTATACTAGCATAGTGTATATTGTAATATTTAATTGTGAATATATCCTAAAGTTCCCTCTTAGCCATCATTTTATAAAATCTCTGGATCATTTTTGCATTAAATGTTTTGTGGGTCTTTTTGCGGGGGATACCAGAGACTCACCTGAACAAGTTCTATTAACTATCAAGAGAAAGCATTTCTATTTTTGGTTTTAGGAACAGGAAAAAAAAAGTGTGTGTGTGTGTGTAATAACTTTGGATTAAAGGGTGATAACTAAGAGAGGGAAATTATGGTGTTTTAAAGAGTAAGCTTTAGATCTATGGGAAATTAATTTTTTGGAATTCAGTATACTAGCAATGACTAATATACTGAATATAACCAAGGAATACAGAATTGTTATAGTGCTGTGGCTGGTGTGGCTCAGTTGGTTGGAGCCTCATTTTGTAAACTGAAAGGTTGTGGGTTCAGTTCCTGGTCAGGGCACATTCCTGGGTTGCATGTTTGGTCCCCAACTGGGGCATGTGTGAGAGGTAACTGATTGGTGTTTCTCTCTCACATTGATATTTCTCTCCCTCCCTTCCCCCTCTCTAAAAATTCAGTAAGCATGTCCTTGGGTGAAGATTAAAAATAAAGAATAACAATCAAGTTGATCATATATGGTGGGTGGTACAATACTTAGGGCTTCTCTAGGCCTCTCCATCAACAAGTACTGGGTAAAACAGACTGGCCTATTGCTGTGAGAGAATCCAGAGCTAAGCAGAAATTGAAGCTTGGCTGAGAGAGGAAGGGAAGAGTGGGAGCTCATTAATAGATGCAGTTTCAGCAGGCTAAATTTTGCCAGCCTCCAGTTAGTTATTTTCAGGTTTGGTACCTCTAAGGGACTTGTGACCAAACAAGTGTGAATTGATTAAACCCAGGAATTGAATTTGAAGTGTTTGTTGAATCCTGTTGCTTCTTCCAGTTAATTCAATTAATGTAGTAAATATTTACTGACTATATTCTATATTTCAGGTATTGTGCTGGATTACTAAAGATAGAAAAATGAGAGTTCACCTTTTTTTAAAACTTTTTTATTGAATTTATTGGGGTGACATGGGTTTATAAAATTACGTGTTTCAGGTGTACAGTTCTATGACACATCATCTATATTTGTATTGTGTTCACCATCCCAAGTCTCAAGTCTCTTTCCATAATATTTATCCTCCCCAAACCCTCTTCTACATCCCCAGCCCTCCTATTGAGAGTTCATGCTTTAACAAGATTAACCAATCAGAAAATACTTGTTAACCCCCTGCATTTTACCAGGCATTATGCTAGGTGCTATGGATATAGTGGAGAATTAAACAGAGGAGTGGGAGGAGGAGAGAAGGGGAAAAGGTACAGAGAATAAGTAGCATAGACGGTGGGTAGAAAATAGACAGGGGGAGGGCAAGAATAGTGTGGGAAATGTAGAAGCTAAAGAACTTATGACCCATGGACATGAACTAAAGGGGGGAATGTGGGTGGGAGGGGGTGTGCAGGGTGGGGGGGAATGATGGGGGAGAAATGGGACAACTGTAATAGCATAATCAATAAAATACATTAAAAAATAAATAAACATATTTGCTGTCCTCTTGTTCATATTATGATTTAAGTCTAATAGGAAAAATGGAGATAACACATGTGTTCAAATAACACAGCAAAGATTTTTAAGAGTCTTTCATTTTAAACAGACTGGCGTTTGAATCTTAAAACAGCTTAGTCTACCAAGCTTTAATTTCTTAATCTGTAAAATGAATATACCACCATCTAGGTAATAGGGTGGTTGTGAGAATAAACAAGATGTGCAGTTCTTGATAAAGTGCTTTACTCAGGCACTCAGTTTAAGATGAGTTTACAATATCTACTGCAGAAGGCACAAAAGTAACAGAGGAGGATATATAAACTTATAAAAATGGGTCTATCTTACTATTAATGAGGAAAATATAAAGTAAAAGAATACTTTTCACCCATAAGATTAGCCAAAATTAAAAAATTTGAGGATCTCATATGTTTGTAAGGATACCTGTTTCTCCACACCTTCACCAATACTTCATATACCTTTCGGAACCTGTTTTGTCAGCTACAAAAATTGTGCTGATATTTTCCCAGCCTACTTCTCAGAGAGGTAATAAGGTGAGATAACAAAGTGATACAACAAAATGTTATTACAGCTCAGATTTTACTCGCTCTTGTCTAGGACTAGGCTGAATTTAGAATTATTAGAGTCACCTGGGGAACTCTAAAATGTGTAGCTATCATGGCCCCAGCCCAGATCTGTCAGACAAATCAGAATTTCTGATGGGTTAGCCTGGGCAGTAGTATTTCCTAAAGCTCCTTGTATAATTCTGTTAGGCAACCAGAGTTGAAAACCACCTGGAACCAGGCTGCTTGGATTTTAATCTTGGCATCTCCATTTAATAGCTGTTGGGCCCTAGGCAAGTTACGTAATCTCTCTGTAAAATGTCCTCACCTGTAACATGATGAGAATTATTCTGAATAAGACTTGGGAGGAGAAAGATAATTCATATGAAGCACTTAGATTGGAAGTAAAGCTAAAGGCATCCCAATTTCTGATTTCAGATTTTATTACAAAGCTGTAGTAATCAAAACAATATGGTATTGGCATAAAAATAGGCCAGTGAAACAGAATCAAGACCTCTGATGCCCATGCATTGTGTGATCAACTAATATTTGACAAGGGAACCAGGAAGATTCAATGGGGAAAGAATAGTCTTTTTTAAATAAATGATGCTGGGAAAACTGGCTAACCCACATACACAAGAATGAAATTACATCCCTATCTTACACCACTCACAAAGAGTAACTTGAAATATGTTAGAGACTTAAATATAAGACCTGAACCTGTAAAAACTACTGGAAGGAGACAAGGAAAAAGCCACTTGACATTGATTGGCCTTGGCAATTATTTTTGGATGTAACACCAAAAGCAAAAATAAACAAGTAGGACTACATCAAACTAAAAAGGATCTTGTCCTGGCTGGTGTGGCTCAGTGAACTGAGCACTGGCCTGCAAACCAAAGGGTTGCCGGTTTGATTCCCAGTCAGGGCACATGCCTGGGTTGTGGGCTAGGTCCCCAGTAGGGGGTGTATGAGAGGCAACCACACACTGATGTTTTTCTTTTTCTTTTTTTTTTTTAATATATTTTATTGATTATGCTATTACAGTTGTCCCATTTCTCCCCCATCATTCCCCCCACCCTGCACACCCTCTCCCACCCACATTCACCCCTTTAGTTCATGTCCTTGTGTCATAAGTTCTTTAGCTTCTACATTTCCCATACTATTCTTGCCCTCCCCCTGTCTATTTTCTACCCACTATCTATGCTACTCATTCTCTGTACCTTCCCCCCCCTCCTCCCCCCACACCCCTGTTGCTAACCCTCCATATGATCTCCATTTCTGTGGTTCTGTTCCTGTTCTAGCTGTTTGCTTAGTTTGCTTTTGTTTTAGGTGTGGTTCTTCTTTTTTTTTTTTTAAGATTTTATTTATTTATTTTTAGAGAAGGTAAGGGAGGGAGAAAGAGAGGGAGAGAAACATCAATGTGCGGTTGCCTCTCACGTGGCCCCCCACTAGGAGCCTGGCCTGCAACCCAGGCATGTGCCCTGACTGGGAATCGAACCTGCGACACTTTGGTTCACAGCCCGAGCTCAATCCACTGAGCTACGCCAGCCAGGAGGTGTGGTTCTTAATAGCTGTGAGTTTGCTGTCTTTTCATTGTCATATTTTTTATCTTCTTTTTCTTAGATAAGTCCCTTTAACATTTCATATAATAAGAGCTTGGTGATGATGAACTCCTTGAACTTGACCTTATCTGAGAAGCGCTTTATCTGTCCTTCCATTCTAAATGACAGCTTTGCTGGAAAGAGCAATTTTGGATGTAGGTCCCTGCTTTTCAAGATTTCAAATATTTCTTTCCAGCCCCTTCTTGCCTGTAAGGTCTCTTTTGAGAAATCAGCTGACAGTCTGATGGGAACTCCTTTGTAGGTGACTGTCCCCTTATCCCTTGCTGCTTCTAGAATTCTCTGCTTCATTTTAATCTTGGCTAATGTAATTACGATGTGCCTTGGCATGTTCCTCCTTGGGTCCAACTTCTTTGGGACTCTCTGAGCTTCCTGGACGTCCTGGTAGTCTATTTCCTTTGCCAGATTGGGGAAGTTCTCCTTTATTATTTGTTGAAATAAGTTTTCCACTTGTTGCTCTTCTTCTTCCCCTTCTGGGACCCCTATAATTCGGATGTTGGGACGTTTAACGATGTCCTGGAGGTTCCTAAGCCTCTCCTCATTTTTTTGAATTCCTGTTTCTTCCTCGTTTTCTGTTTGGTTGTTAATTTCTTCCTTCTGGTCCACTCCATTGATTTGAGTCCCAGTTTTCCTTCCATCTCTATCGGTTCCCCATGCATCTTCCTTCATTTCACGTATTGTAGCCTGCATTTTTTCATCTAGTTTGTGAGCAAAATCAACCAATTCTGTGAGCATTTTGATGACCAGTGCTTTGAACTGTGCCTCTGATAGGTTGGCTATCTCTTCACTGCTTAGAGGAATTGACTCTGGGGTTTTCATTTTTTCTCCGGTTTGAGCCATTTTTGGTGGGGTGTTTTGTTTTGTTTTGGTTTTAGTCTGGTCGCAGCTATTACGTATGAGGGGTGGAGCCTTAGCAGCCCAGTCGCTGGGTTGTGACGCTTTAGGTGGGGGCGGGGTCCGAGAGGGAAGAATGGCGCCTGTTCCGCTCTCTTCTGGACTCCGGTCACTTCCGCTGCTTCCCCTTCACCTGGATTATCTGCGCACGCTCGCGTGCTTACGTAGTGAGGGGTGGAGCCTCAGGCGCTCCCCAGTGTGGGACAGCCCAGTCGCTGGGTTGTGACGCTGTATGTGGGGGCGGGGTCTGAGAGGGAACAATGGCGCCTGCTCCGCTCTCTCCTGGATTCAGTCCCTTCCGCCACTTCCCCTCTGCCTGGACCGTCTGCGTGCGCGAATGTGGGACCCCCTGGTCAGCCAGCCGCCTTGTGCGTCCTCACTGGATCTGCACAGTTGCCCCCCTGTGCCCGGGGTCCGCCAGCTGCCGCCTGTGTGCCCCAGGACCGCCAGCCACCGCCCGTACACCTGGGAACTGCGAGCCGCTGCTACTTGCGTTCCTGGGTCCGCACCTCCACTTTTTCCTACTGCGACTCCGCCCCTCTTACCGGTCTGGATGAATGGTTGTTGGACTTCCGTACAGTTCAATTTTCTATAAGTTCTGGTTGTTTTCTTGTTTCTAAATATTTGTTGTCCTTAATTTTGGTTGTGAGAGGAGGCACAGTGTGTCCGCCTACGCCTCCATCTTGGCCGGAAGTCCACACTGATGTTTTTCTCCCTCTCTTTCTCTCTCCCTTCCCCTCTGTCTAAAAATAAATAAAATCTTTAAAAAAATAAAAAGTGTCTGTAAGCAAACAAAACAAAATAGCAAAATGAAAATGCAACCTACAGAATCGAAGCAAATATTTGAAAACCATCTATCTGATAAGGGGTTAATATCCAAAATATATAAGGAACTCATACAACTCAGTAGCAAAATAAAATCTGATTAAATATGTGCAAAAAACTTGAATAGACATTTTCCCAAAGAAGAATATAAATGGCCAACAGGTGCAAGAAAAGATGGTTAACATCACTAATCATCAGGAAAATGCAAATTAAAACCACAATGAGATATCTATTACCTCACAACTGTTGAAATGGCTATTGTCAAAAAGATAAGAGACAAGTGTGTTGGTGAGGCTGCATGAAATAAAAGGGAACCCTTGTCCACTGTTAGTGGGAATGTAAATTGGTTACAGCCATGGAAAACAGTATGGAACATCTTCAAAAAGTTAAAAGTAGAACTACCATATGATCTAGCAATCCCACTTCTGGATAATATTCAAAGGAAATTAAAACTATCTCAAAGAGATAGCTGCACCCCCAAGTTCGTAGCAGTGTTATTTACAATAGCCAAGACATGGAAACAACCTGAACATCCATCACTGGGTAAATGGAAAAGGAAAATGTGATACACACACACACAGGAATATTATTCAGCTATACGAAAGTGAATCCTGCCTTTTGCAACAACATGAGGACCTTGAGGACGTTATGCTAGGTGAAATAAGGCAGACAAACACGAATACTGTGTGTTCTCATGTATGGAGAATCTAAAAGAGCTGAACTCATAGGAATAGAGATTGGGGCTGGAAGGCCAGGGGGTATGGGGAAATGTTGGTAAAAGGGTACAAACTCCCATTTATAAAATGCGTAAGTTCTGGGGATCTAATGTATGGCATGGTGACTATAATGAATTATAGTATATACTTGAAAGCTGTTAAAAGAGTAGATCGTAAATGTTATACACACACACACACACACACACACACACACACACACAGTATGTGAGGAAATGGAGGTGACCACTGACCTTTGGTACTCATTTTACAGTATACATGTGTATCAAATCATCACATTGTACACCTTAAACTTACATATGTCAGTGATAATAAAGCTGGGAGGAAAAGATCACAGGAAATACTCAAAGAGATGACCAAGGGTTACGTTTGGATAGCAAGTCAGAGTTTTTTTTCTTTTTTCTGTTTTCAACATTTTTATAATAAGAATATATTCAAGGTGATATATTTAATCAGTTAAAATAAAAATAATTTGAGCGGAAAATATGATTTATGAAATCTGACTTGTGCCCTGACCAGTGTGGCTCAGTTGGTTGGGAGTCATACCACAAAACTGAACATGGCCGGTTCAATTCCCAGTCAGGGTACATGCCTAGGTTGAGGATTTGGTCCCCAGTCAGAGTGTGTGCAAGACGTAACTGATCAGTGTTTCTCTCTCACATCACTGTTTCTCTGTCTTTCTTTCTCTGTCTCTTCCCCTCTCTCTTAAATAAATGAAAGGGAGGGAGGGAGGGAGGGAGGAATGAACTAGACTTGTGTTACACTTTGAATATTACATTGGTAATTTACCTTGATTGTGGTTATGTATTTCTATTAACTTGTTATATGACCCTGAGCAAATAATTTCCTTTCTTGTGGCCTCAGTTTCTTCATTCATGAAATGTGAGGGTTAGTCTACACAGGTCTCTTGTTTTGTTCTTAAAAGTTAAGAAATGTTGATGGCATTTACTGACACTAGTTGTGATGTATTATTGTCAAAGAATGTAGTTCATTTAAGGAAGAAGATCCCTAATTATTTCAGGTTTGTTTAAACCTCTAAAATTGTAGCTCCCCATGATACATGATTTCTTTTTAAATATATTTTTATTTAACTGCAGCACAAGCTTGTGTGTGCTCCTGCATCTATCTTAAGTGAATCTTTGGTAGGTTTCATGACTTGTACTGCTTTCAGAGTTATTTCATGATCTGAGTGTTACATTTGTGTGGTATCCTGAGCCAAGATATTAACTGACTCATGGTCCTCATCTAGGGAATTTTCCTTCCAGAGGAGGGAAAAGATAACCAAAGAGTATGGATGAAAATAATAGTTAATAGCAGAACACAGAGAACCATTGTTTAAAGATGCTCACTCAGTGTTTCATGAAAATCTAGGAAGAGTTAAGGTGTGTAGAGGGATTTAGCTGGAGAAAGCTGTATTTTGAAGTTGGTATAAAACTGTTGTGTGCAACAAAAAAGCAGAAAATCATCGTTGAAAAATTTTGCTTAAAATTGGAAAGTCTTCTTTTGGTTGTCTTGATATCTTTGAATTCTGATGGCAGTTCATTCAACAGAGTTATTGGTAATGGGGAAAGATTTGCTAACCCAGATATATCTTACTACTTTTTCTTTTCCTCCTAGGCAGCCATCATTAGTAGGGTTCAATGTAGGATTGTGGCTTTGGATCTGCGAGGTCATGGTGAGTGAAGTTCTTAATTCTGACTGAATGACGTATTTACCAAGCCCTTTGAATAGTATTAAATATTACAAATTTCAACATAGCTATCACATAACTTGGTCTGTTTCGTTTGGGCATTTTGAGGGAAGTTCTAGCTCGCAGTTTTTGTAAATATTTTATAAATACACACAAATATATAGGTTGTTGTTTTGCTAAGAAAATGCCCTTTAATGTAACCAAATTCTGATGCTTGTGATGTACGAGGAATGTGAATAAATCTTTTTTAGGCTACTGTAATTAATCTTCTTTAGGGTGTCCAACTATAGAGATATGTCTGTAACAGAAAATTCTTGCTAAGCCCTCCATATGAAAGGGGACCCAAATAACTCCAGAATTATCTTCTGGAAAGCAGGTCCCTTATATAGTACAGGCTTCCACCACTAGGGGAGTGTTCTAGGAACCCACCTATTTCAATGTACCAGCTAGTGTTGTTGTGAGAGGCCGTATTGGGCCTCAGTGAGTTTTTTTTAAAGACTCTTCTTCCATCACATTTGCCCATTTCATGATGGGTGATTTCCGAGCACACCTCCCCACACTACACTGAGTGTTCAGCACTTTGCACCAAAAATGGTGGGACCCCTGTGCCCCACTCTCCCTGATCACTTGAGCTTGCCCTGAACGACATTTTTTTGTTTGTTTCCCTGGATAAAAATAGTCCTCAAAGGGAAATGTTTTGCCAGTGTGGAAGAGGTGAAACAAACAAACAAAAAACATCAGAAGCACAAAAAGGCATAAAAATTAGACAAATTCAAAAACTATTTTGAGTGGTGGGAAAAATGCCTCAATAAGTGTATTGCATCAAATGGAGAGAATTTTGAAGATGACTGAAGTTTAAACATGTAAGAACAAATACACAATGTTTTATAAATAAATTCTGGGTTGTTTTGGGTCCCTCTTAAGTATAAAGTCCCCATTTCATTGTTCAAAAGGGAGATTTTTTGAAAGACAGTAATCCTCCATTTATAATTTCTATTCTTGGGAATTTTATTTTTTAAATATTTTTAGCCTGGGCTGGTGTGGCTCAGTTGGTTGGAGTGTCATCCCCCCCCCCCCCCCGCCCCCGTACACCAAAACGTTGCAGTTTTGATACCTGGTCCAGGCGCATATGAGAAGCAACCAGTCGCTTCTCTCTCACAGGAGTGTTTCTTTTTTTCTTTTAAGATTTTATTTATTATTAGAGAGAGGGGAAGGGAGAAAGAGAGGGAGAGAAACATATATCAGGTGCCTCTTGATCACGCTCACCGGGGACTGAATCTGCAGCCTAGGTATGTTCCCCGACTGGGAGTTAAACCCACTGCCTTAAGCTGGACAGGAGGACACCCAACCAAGGCACACCAATCAGGGGTTGTTTCTCCTTCTCTTTTCCTCTTTCCCTTCCTCTCACTCTAAAGGCAATTAAAAAATGTCCTCAGGTGAAGATTACAAAATGGTTTTTAATATTTTTCAGGTGAAACAAAAGTCAAGAATTCTGAAGACTTGTCTGCAGAAACAATGGCAAAGTAAGTAATCTAATATTGTTTATACATCACCTGGTTTTCATTAGTATTATAAAGAGTGGTATACCTTTATCATTCTCTTGGTGAGATTTTTGGGCAATAATTAGTACATTCTTTGTTCTTTTTTACTTATATATCTGGTATCTCCTCACTATTTAATCTTGAAAGAAACATTCATTTTTCTTGGTATACTCAATGTGATAGTCATACATAAAGCACTTGAAAATTCTTTAGGGCACAGTTTAGTTTGTGTTGGCTTTTGAAAATTTTTCTTCTGTTGATATTGTTGAATAGAATTTGGATATCAGTTGGGGACCCATGCTTGGCAAAGTAGTTGTATACGAGAGACCCTGTGAAATGTTCTTAAGGTATCCTGCCCACATTCTTTGTCCAACTTTTGTAGTAAGACAGAAACAGAGTATTAAAGGAAAATGTAGTTATACCCTAGGTCTCAAAAGATGAATGTAGCATATTCAGTGGCTTTCAAACCTGGTCACTCATCAGAATCACCTGAAAAGTGACTAAAATACAGGTGATTTGGCCCTGCCTCACAATGCCTGAATTAGTGCTTCAACTAGTGGGACCTGAGCATTCATATTTTGATAAAGCTTTATAGAGGAATCTGATATAGCCAGTCCTGTGACTAGTGTTTGGGAACCACTATCCTGTATTGTAAGCAGAATTCCTCTCACTATCCTGTTTTCATACATGCATGTACTTAATACATGTCCTCTCAAGTTGTTGACCAACTTTGGCTAAAAAATGTCTTATCCCTTCTTAGCTTGGCAGCTTTAAAACAATAGTAAACTGTTTTTCCTTTAGGACCCAAACTCATATGGCTATATTTTTGTTGTTATAATAGATGCTATTTGTGTCCTTTCTATTTGCCACGTTTTATTAAGTATAAAATAAGCATTTATTAAGAATAAATAATTTACTTAAGTTATATAAATTTATCTACATTATTAACTCTGTAGTGTCAGTATTATCACTTTTCTTTTTTACCAGTGAGGAAAACTGCCTCAGATAGATTGAATAACTGTATGAGGTCACATAGTTAATAGACCAAAATTATGATCATTCAGTTATAGTGCTTGGTAGAGAGGAAGGGAGGCGAGAGAGAATGAACAATGCATGAATACCATTTTACTCAATGAGCATATGCCTTAGAAACCACAGAAAGGGAGCCAAGAATCTGTTCCCTCAGTTGTTCCTAATGCCTTTGTAATGTGAGAACAATAAAGCCTGAAATAATAAGCATGTTAGTCATACCTATGGAAAGATTTGTGAATGATTTTTAAGGACTTAAAGGGTATCTTAACTGTTGACAAAAAAGTGAAATACATCATTTAAGTGGCCAGGCAACAAGACAAAGGGTGATGGTGGCTTGGCTGGCTTTCTAGAGGAAATTGAATTTCTAGAAGAATTAATTGAGTACCTTACCAGTAATGTATCAGTCTGGGACACACAGGAGAAAGAAACTTAGTAATTCAAACAGGGAAAGTTTAATTTAAAGATTTTATTAACTATAACAGGGGAATGCAGTAATGAAGAATTAGATAGTAAGAAGTAAAGAACTCTAAAGAACATAGGGTTCATTAACTTGCTGTGGGAAGCATTTCACAATTTGTCTGTGTGTCAAATTATGTACACTTTAAGGATATTACAATTTTATTTATCAATTATACCTCAGTAAAGCTGAGAAAAATTCTAAAGGAAAGAAAGAATACACTAATAGCTGATGTAAGAACAGCCACTATTCCTTGGGCTGAGGTAAAACACTAATGGGTAGAGATTGAGATCTAAACCTTGCTGGAGAACTCATGACAGTGGCTCTGAATGGAGGCAGAGAAGTCACTTTTGATGTCACATTGGTAGAACTTGTCATAATTCTGTTGTCTAGGGCACAGGGGAAGCTATTCAGAGGGAGATTATCTCACCAGACATACTGTGGTGAGATAAATATTGGGGGCGGTTCCAGACATCTGCTGTACAACATGGTGCCAGTAGATATCATTAAGATATTGTGTACCTAAAAATTTAAAAGAGCAGATTTATGTTAAGTGTTCTTACTGCATGTACCCAAACATAAACACATACACAAAAGTGATGCAAGGCAACTTTTGGAGGTGATGGATGTGATCAAGGTAATTCTTTTTTTTTTTTTTTAAATATTTATTTATTTTTAGAGAGAGGGGAAGGGAGGGAGATAGAGACGGAAAGAAACATCAGTGTGTGGTTGCCTCTCACATGGCCCCTACCGGGGACCTGGCCTGCAACCCAGGCATGTGCCCTGACTGGGAATTGAACTGGCGACCCTTTGGTTTGCAGACTGTGCTCAACCCATTGAGCTATACCAGCCAGGGCTGATCAAGGTAGTTCTTGATTGTGGTGATATTAACACGAATATAAATATACATCTCCAAACCTACCAAATTGTATACATTATGTACCACTGTTTTTGTATACCAATTACACCTCAATAAAACTAGGAAAGAAAAACATTGGGGATGGGGGGATGAATTGCTGGAGAAGTTGGCACTGGGGAAGCTGTATGTGACCCAGGAGCTGGAAACTTCCCATGCTGCGGGAAGTAGGGAACTGCAGGTTTCAGGAACTGGTGGAGTAAACACATGAAGCAGGAGCAAAACCCTCTCTTTCTGCAATGTCTCTCCTATGTCCTCTTAACATCTTGCCAGCTGGCAAAGAAAAAACATTATTTAAAGGCTTCAGATCCAGTTTGCAGAAAATGCAGTGTAAGGTGAATTGGAGCTGAGAGACAATAAGTTGGTAATTGGCACAAGAAAGTTAAACAGAAAATAATTAAAATTAAAACTGATGATGATTACCAAGAATGAGAAGATCCAATAATTTGTATTCTTGTTCTTTTTTCTTTTTATTCTTTTATTTTTTAAAGTATATTTTATTGGTTATGCTATTACAGTTGTCCCATTTTTTTTCTCCCCTTGATTCCCTTCCATTCTGTACCCCACTCCCACCATCATTCCCTCACCTTAGTTCATGTCCATGTGTCTTACATATAAGTTCTTTCTCTTCTCCATTTCCTATACCATTCTTAACCTCTCCCTGTCTATTTTGTACCTGCCATTTATGGTTCTTATTCCCTGTACCTTTCCCCCATTCTCTCCCCTCCCCTTCCCTGCTGATAACCCTCTATGTAATCTTCTGTGATTCTGTTCATGTTATAGTTGTTTGCTTAGTTAATTTTTGTTTTTGTTTTTAGGTTCAGTTGTTGATAGTTGTGAATTTGTTGTTATTTTACTGTCCATAGCTTTGATCGTCTTCTTTTTCGTAGATAAGTCCCTTTAACATTTCATTTAATGAGGGCTTGATGATGATGAACTCCTTTCACTTGACCTTCTCTGGGAAACACTTTATCTGCTTTTCCATCCTAAATGACAGCTTTGCTGGATAGAGTGATCTTGGATGTAGGTCCTTGCCTTTCATAACTTCTTTCCAGCCCCTTGCTTGCAAGGTTTCCCTTATCTCTTGCTGCTTCTAGAATTCTCTCCTTCATTTTAATCTTGGCTAAGGTAATTATGATGTGTCTTGGTGTGTACTTCCTTTGATCCAACTTCTTTGGGACTGTCTGAGCTTCCCAGACTTCCTAGAAATCTATTTCCTTTGCCAGATCGGGGACGTTCTCCTTCATTGTTTTTTTCAAATAAGTTTTCCATTTCTTGCTCTTCCTCTTCTCCTTTGGGCACCCCTATGATTCAGATGTTGGAACATTTAAAGTTGTCCTGGATGTTCTTAAGTATCTCCTGATGTTTTTGAATTCTTACTTCTTCATTCTGTTCTGGTTGAATGTTTATTTCTTCCTTCTGCTCCAAATCATTGATTTGAGATCTGGTTTCCTTTCCTTCACTGTTAGTTCCCTGTATATTTTTCTTTATTTCACTTTGCATTGCCTTCACTTTTTCCTCTGTTTTGTGAGCACACTCAACCATTTCTGTGAGCATCTTGATCACTAGTGTTTTGAACTCTGCATCTGATAGGTTGGCTATCTCTTCATCTCTTAGTTTTATTTTTGGAGCTTTGATCTGTTCTTTCACTTGGGCCATATTTCTTTGTCTGATGCACCTGTTACGTAGTAAGGGGCAGAGCCTTAGGTATTCTCTAGGGCGGGGCAGCCCACGCTGTATGTTGGGGAGGGGTCAGAAAGGGAGCAATGCTGCTTGCTCAGCTCTTGCCCCACTTTCAGTCACTTCTGCTGCTACTCACAAAGAAATTGGGCCCTTCTAGTGCTGATTTCCAGGTGGGTGGGTTTATGTATGTTTTAGGACCCTGTGAGTCTCTCCAACATACTCTCCTGTGAGGCTGGTAGTTTCTCCTGGCCTGTACCCTACACAGGTTTTTACAGACAGATTTTGAGGCTTTCTTTTGCCATGCTGGAACCCTGGGTATCGTGGTCTGTCTCACTCCCCAGTTGTTCCTCCCAGTTTATCAGCATGCAAATATGGGACCACCCAGTCTACCAGCCACTGCCTTGCTGTGTGTCCTCTCTCTGCCCCAGCTGCCCATCTCTGCCCCTCCTACCAGTCTGAATGAATGTTTCTTCTTTAACTCCTCGGTTGTCGGACTTCCATACAATTCAATTTCTGAAAGTTTTGGTTATTTTTTGTTTGTAAATTTTTTGCTGTACTCCTTTTGGTTGTGCAAGGAGGCAAAGTATACCTACCTATGCCTCCATGTTGGCTGGGAGTCTGAATTCTTGTTGAAGTAGTCTAATCAATAAAATGTTTATATGATTTCTTAATCTAATCAGTCTGTGAAACAAAAGTCTCTAAATAAACATGCTTAGTGGGTGATTAGTAGTGAGGTCTGCAGTAGTGCTGACAGCCTGATTTTCACCTCACATATCAACTTTAGAACCTATACCCGACGTATGATGCAACTCTACTGGATATAGAAGAGCCAAGATTTGAGCTTGGGTTACTCTGATACTCATTTTTCCGTTAGGTCTGAAATGCTTCTCAGGAAATGAACAGAGTATTAAGTATGATAGAATCCCCCTAAAGAGCAGCTACCAAAATTGTGGTATATCCAGTCACAGACTAGATTTGTAGTTAATCCCCTCCGCTTTATTTTTCTGAAATTTCAGGACATGTCTCAGATAAGGCCCTAATCTTGGTGACTAAATACTTTGATTAACTTTAGTAAGAATACATTTCTCTTGGTGATAGATGATCAAGTGATTGATCATAACCAACTTTTATCCAGATGAAATATACCTTTCCTAAGCTTAGATACAATATTAAGTTGATTTGTTTCAGAACTTATCCACTTTCATGCAGTATTTTAAGGAGACCTGGGTTTAGATAATCTTCTGTAGCATTCTTTATTTTACTCATTATATCTGCTACAAACTAAAAATTTTAACCTTAAATTTAACTCCAAATGAATATTACACTATTACTTATTTCACTTTTAAAATTGCATGGCCTCCTTTGTCTCCCAACTCAGATTGTCTGCAGATGCTGCAGCTACCTGATTGACATCTATAATTGTTGTGTGGGCTTTTAAGATTAATTCCTTAAGAAACATTTACCTTTGCTATTCCGAATAGTGTGGAGACCATATTTGAAAAGCTATGTCCCTACATCCACACCTGCTGTATTTCACTAACACTCTGTGAGTGCTTGAGGAATTTAGTGACACTCAGCAAGACAAAACTGTCTTTTGAACTTGACTGACTCAGCCACTCCCAAAAGAAGACAGCAGAGCCTGTGGTTCCTACAAACACACCATACTTACCTATTGCTGTAGCCAAGAAGGCCTATAGCAAATAAAAATCTAAGTTCCTACTTCAGTACTCATCTTCAAAGCTGTAAGGTTTGACTTTGTTAAACAGATACACTCATAATTAAAGGTTAGGACAGAAGCCAATAAAAATTAGCTTTGAATATCTTTCTGGTTTCTCGGAACATATACTTACATTTATATTAATATTTCAAACAACTTTATATGACATTATAAATAATAATTAACATTTGTATAGCACTTTACTCTTTTCAAAGTATTTTCACATTCACTCAGTTAATTCTCACAGAAATTCAGAATAGTTAAATGATATTCTCATCTTCATTTTATAGATGTTGAAACTCTGAGAGGTTAAATAATTAATCCAAGTCCATATAGTAAAAAATAGACTGGAACTGTAATTCATCTTGTGACTCCAAACTGTACTACATTATAATGCTTAATAAAGTTGTTTTTCTGTTATAGATGGTGAAACTGAAGCACAGAGCAGTTAAATGTTTAGTCTAGAACTTTAAGCTTAGGTTTAAACCAAAGGTATATGTTAATGTAATTGTACTAAACGTGTGGAACAGTGAAAGTGTGATATAAATGAAAGTCAGGAAATTTGGGTTCTTAATCCTTAAACTGCCATTCAGAAGAGCTGGGTGTGTGGCTACATGAGTAGATACTGAGGATATGTTAGGAGTTTTATATAGTTACATTTGTAAGGTGGCCCAATAGACCTCTACAGTCCTAGAACTGTTAGTTACAGACCAAAGGAAGGAATTAGGAAAGAAAACTACTTTATAGTGTTGTCAGAGAGCATTTCCAGCTTTTTTTCCTTCTCTTTGCAGGGATGTTGGCAATGTGGTTGAAGCCATGTATGGGGACCTACCCCCTCCAATTATGCTAATTGGACATAGCATGGGTGGTGCTATTGCAGTCCACACAGCATCATCCAACCTGGTACCAAGCCTCCTGGGTCTGTGCATGATTGATGTTGTGGAAGGTAAATTTTCTTCTGCTAAGCTACCCAAATCAAAATCTTTGACTTACAAGAGCTATCCCTGGTACATTATTGTTTTTGTGTTTTAATTTATTGTTGATTTCATTCATCTCGTAGTATGTCCCTTTGTCTTTTATTTCTTTATTTTATGCTATTTTGTGGCAAAATCATCCCCAAGTTTTTTTAAAAATTGGGATATAATGGATATATAACTTCATATCAGTTTTAGGTGTACAAAATAATCATTTGATATATGTACAGGGTGGAGCAAAAGTAGGTTTACAGTTGTTCATATGGGAAGTAATACAACAATAAGTAATAATACAGGAATGAACTCTGTGTATCGCATACTCACAGCTGTAAACCTCCTTTTGTCTCACCCTTTATATATTGCAAAATGATCACCATAATATGTCTTAATATCCATCACCACACATAGTTTAAAAATTATTTTTCTTGTCATGAGAACTTAAGATCTATTCTCTTCGCAACTTTTAAGTATATACTACAGTATTATTAGCTATAGTCACCATGCTGTACATTGCATCCCCAGAACTTACTTTGCAACTGGAAGTTTGTATTTTTTGATACCTTCATCCAGTTTCACCTACATCCCATATTACATAATCATTCCCCATGACATAAGAAACTCTTCATAAACTTCTTTTATGGCTGCATAACATTTAAATTATATGTATATTCCCCTAATTTTATTTAACATTTAAAAAGAAGTTGCCCGGACTTCCGGCTAAGATGGAGGCGTAGGTGGACACACTGTGCCTCCTCTCACAACCAAAATTAAGGACAACAAAGATTTAGAAACAAGAAAACAACCAGAACTTATAAAAAAAAATTGAACTGTACGGAAGTCCAACAACCATTTGTCTAGACCAGTAAGAGGGTTGGAGTCGCGGCAGGAAGAAGTGGAAGTTGGCGGACCCAGGCACGCAGGCAGCAGCGGCTGACAGATCCTAGGTGTGCAGGCGGCAGCTAGCAGACCCCAGGCACGGGGTGGCAATGGTGCAGACCCAGTGAGGCCACGCAAGGAAGCTAGGTGACCAGGTGGTACCACATTGGCGCGCAGATAATCCAGGAGAAGGGGAAGTGGCGGGAAGGACTGGACTCCGAGAGAGAGCAGAGCAAGGCCATTGTTCCCTCTTGGACCCCGCCCCCACATACAGCGTCACTATCCAGCCACTGGGCTGCCTCACCCTGGGGAACACCTAAGGCTCCACCCATCACTATGTAACAGCTGAGATCAGACCAAAAAAAAACAACCCTAAAATGGCTCAAATGGGAGAACAAATCAAAGCCCCAGAGCCAATTCCTGTAAGCAACCAAGGGATAGCCAACCTATCAGATGCACAGTTCAAAGCCCTGGTGATCAGGATGCTCACAGAATTAGTTGATTTTGCTCACAAATTAGATGGACAAATGAAGGCTAAAATAAGTGAAATGAAGGAAAACGCACAGGGAACCAATAGAGATGGGAGGAAAACTGGGACTCAAATCCATGGAGTGGACCAGAAGGAAGAAACAACCAAACAAAAAAGAAGGAAGAAACAAGAATTCAAAAAAAGAGAGGCTTAGGAACCTCCAGGACATCTTTAAACGTCACAACATCTGAATTATAGGGGTACCAGAAGGGGAAGAGGAAGAGCAACAAGTAGAAAACTTATCTGAACAAATAATAAAGGAGAACTTGCCCAATCTGTCAAAGGAAATAGACTACCAGGAAGTCCAGAAAGCTCAGAGAGTCCCAAAGAAGTTGGACCCAAGGAGGAACACACCAAGGCACATCATCATTACATTAGCCAGGATTCAAATGAAGCAGAGAATTCTAGAAGCAGCAAGGGATAAGGGGATAGTCACCTACAAAGGAGTTCCCATCAGACTGTCAGCTGATTTCTCAAAAGAGACTTTACAAGCAAGAAGGGGCTGGAAAGAAGTATTTGAAGTCTTGAAAGGCAGGGGCCTACATCCAAAATTGCTCTATGCAGCAAAGCTGTCATTTAGAATGGAAGGGAAGATAAAGTACTTCTCAGATAAGGTCAAGTTCAAGGAGTTCATCATCACCAAGCCCTTATTATATGAAATGTTAAAGGGACTTACCTAAGAAAAAGAAGATAAAAAATATGACAGTGAAAAGACAGCAAACTCACAGCTATTAACAACCACACCTAAAACAAAAGCAAACAACTAGAACAGGAACAGAAGCACAGAAATGGAGATCACATGAAGGGTTAGCAACAGGGGAGTGGGAGGAGGAGAGAGGCGGGGAAGGTACAGAGAATGAGTAGCATAGATGGTGGGTAGAAAATAGACAGTGGGAGGGCAAGAATAGTGTGGGAAATGTAGAAGCTAAAGAACTTATGACACATGGACATGAACTAAAGAGGGGGAATGTGGGTGGGGGGGTGTGCAGGGTGGAGGGGAATGATGGGGGAGAAGTGGGACAACTGTAATAGCATAATCAATAAAGTATATTTTAAAAATAAAAAATAAATAAAAAGAAGCTGCCCTGTGTTCCATGACCCAGTCTCAGCAGTCACACTATTCCTTATACAAGGCAGCTCTGTTCATTGTAGGGTTACTTCACAAAGGAGAGAATACCAGGAGGCAAAATCACTGGAGTCCATCTTGTAACCTGGCTATCACATCAGTCTTCTGAATTTTATTAAACTGAATCTTATTTTCCCCTAGCAGCACTGAATTCTGCTGTCATTGGGAAGAGATGTATATAGTTGGCCCAGTAAGTGTAAATGCTTGGAAAATGGTAAGTGCTGTGGTTATTTTTTTTTGTTTAACATCTAGGTACAGCCATGGATGCCCTTAATAGCATGCAGAATTTCTTACGAGGTCGTCCTAAAACCTTCAAGTCTCTGGAGAATGCCATTGAATGGAGGTAATCCACAAATCTATGTTGTCTATATTTTAAATGTTAGATTGTAGCTTTCTTTTCCATCAGCTCAAGCACCAAGTTCAAAGGAATAATTTCTCACCTTAGCTTTGTAGTAATTTCATGGGTAGAAACAATTATGTAAAGACTGGAATTTAAAAATAAATACAGGGTCCAGCACAAATAATACCCCTTTTTTATTATAAAATCAGAAGCATGTAATTCTGTAACATAACAATATCACACAGAAGCACACTATATGGCATTTTAGTTGAAATGTTTAAGTTGCTGTCCATATCATGCGAGATATTCACGTATCCTACCAACCACACTCAAGCAAGCCTTACTTCTGCTGGACCCTATATTTTGAATATTTCAAACTTGTATCAGTTGCATAAAATCCACCCTTTTTCTAATACACTATAGTACCTCCTACAGTCTTAGTAATTATGGATTATCTGCTGTCTAGCTATTCCCATTTCTAAAGTGAGAGTTTAGACTAATTGAGACTCTTAAGACCTCTTCCACCTCTGATGCTCCGTGGTTCTAGATTCACTTTCTGTGTTCTAGAGAAAATGATGGAGAAACAGAAGATTGATGTAGATTCCTTTTTCAGTTTTTATTTGGATTTGGGGTAAATAAAAACCCTTTGGGCCCTGGCCGGTATGGCTTAGTGGATTGAGCACCGGCCTGTGAACCAAAGGATCACTGGTTCAATTCCCAGTCAGGGCACATGCCTGCATTGTGGGCGAGGTTCTCCGGTTCAGGGCGCATGAGAGGCAACCACACATTGACGTTTCTCTCCCGCCCTTTTTCCCTCCCTTCCCTCTGTCTAAAAATAAATAAATAGAACCTTAAAAAAAAAAACCCTTCAGGTAAATCATTTTCATAAAAATTACTGACAGAATTGTCTATGGCTTTCACTTAAGTAAAGGCTATTCAGTCATTAATTTATTCATTAATTCAATCATTTGATTAAATATTTAGTAAACACTTTGTGCTGAAGGGTAAAGATTCAGAGATATGTAAAACACTGTCTTTTCCCCCAAGGAGATCAGTCTTATATAAAACATCTTCATTACCCTATCTTCCTACCTATTCTTCAAACTCCATCTCCAGTACCTTCTCCAGAACCCCAGCTCTAACTCCTCTAAACCACACAGATCACTGCCTCAGTAAAATAGCTGAGACCTTTAAGTCTATATTATATTGTCCTGTTTACCCCTTAAATCTTCTAATCCTCCGTTAAGGATATGCTTGTTTTAATTAATTTTAATCTGTCTTAATGCCCTTCCTGCATCATGAGGGCAGAAGCTATTCTCTATTTCTTTTGTACTTTTGTATAGAATAAGGCATACTGCTGGCTGTACTAGCAGGCAGAACATATCTGTTAACTAGATAGAAATATCAAAAGGAAATTAAGGACCTGTTAAATATATCCCAAGAGAGTTTTCCTAGGACAGAGAGTCTCATGCCAAATATAGCTTGCTGGAACGATGTGTGTGTTTAGTGAGGTTGCTTCTACCTTCCCGTGTTCATGCTGCTGTTCTCTCGGAAGCACCAGAGATCTCTAACAGCATTGAGAATGCAGCTGCTGCCAGCTCAACATGTAGCTTAGGAACTCTGTCTGCCTCCCTAATAACAACCAGTGAGAAAATTATTTCAAATAACTTTTTCAGTTTATTCAGCAAACACTTTTTTTTTTTTTTTGATACCTAACATGTATCAGTACCTGATCTAAGAACTGGGGATAAATCAGGCTTAGTTCTCATATATTTACCTGTGGGGGATACCAACATCAACAAGTAAATGCGTAAACACAATACAGTGAAGGAAGCACAGGGGAGAGAAGACAGGTGTCCAGTCCAGCCTGATAGTCATCTTGGACCTTCTCTTAAAGGAGATAGTCTTGATTCTAGAGGCAGTTGTAGGATAGGATAAGGGTTTTTAATATGTTGAGTGTTAAAATGTTGTGGGCTCTATGAAAGCCACTGATTTGGGCCCCACTTTCTGAGCCTGAGAATCAGAAAGAGTACTATGAAGCATTTGCTAATTTTCTTTTGTACTCTGCTGGATATCTGAATTGAATTATGACTCGTGGTCATTTTGGCTATTCTGGATTTTTTTAAGAAACATGTTGAAGTATTAAGTAAGCCAGCCTATTTAATTCAGTAAAGATTTAAAGCAAAGCGCATTCCTGCTTTTGCTTTCTTGGTCATCCTAATGAGAGGCAGTACCATCTGTTCATTAGGAGCCTGGGCTTTGAAGTTGGGCAGATACAGATTTGCATTTTGGTTCTACCACTCTGGCTGCTGTGAGGAAAACAATAGGGCAAGGAGTGGGGAGTGGGGGTGATAATGGAAGTGGGAAATTGGTTAGGAGGCAGTGGTAATAGTACAGGAAGTGATGGTGAGCATAGACAAGAATGGCAGCAGAAGTAATGTGGTCATTTGGAATGTATTTTGAAGGTAGAACTGATAGGACTGTCTTACAGATAGGATGTTGGTGGGGAGAGGGGCTCATTCAAGGATGACTTATAGGATTTTAGCCCAAGCAATTGGGTGAGTGGTAGAGACAAAGAGAAGTAGATATGGGAGCAGGTAAGGGGCCAGAGAATCAGGATTTTATTTGGAAAAGCCGACATGTGTATTCTATGATACATCTAAGTGGAAAGGTTAATTATCATTTTCATACCATAGTAAAGTTGAAAAATCGGACTGTCTGTAGTTAGAAGAGATCGAACTAGAGATAATTTGAAGGAGAATTATTGCATAGATAGTATTTAAACTCAAAAGATTGAATGCATTCAAGTAGGGATTTGATGGTGATAGCAAAAAGATCCAAGAACTGAGCCTTGGGATAGTACCTATTTAAAGCTTAGGAAGAGGGGGAAAGATCCAACAAAGGAAACGGAAAAGGCACAGTTGGTGAGATAGAAGGAAAACCAGGAGAGTATAGCACGTGTTTCTAGAAGGAGGAAGAGAGCATTTGTGTCAAATGCTGAGAAATAACTTAAGATGAGGGCTAAGAAATGACCATTAGAATTGGCATGATGGAGACAACCTTGCAAAGGAAATTTCAGAAAATAACCTGTTACAAGTTGGGTTATTAGCTAAGGAAAGGATGGGAGGTGATAAAGTAGAGAAAGCAGGCAAGAACTCCGAGTTTTGTTGTAGAACAGAGAAATGAGGTAGTATCTAGTAGTGAAAGTGGGGTTGAGAATGTTTTCAAAGGCTAGAGAGTATTTTTAAAGGAAGTTTTATAATGTCTACCAGAGAAAGAAGTGGTGACATAGGAGAGAATAGGGTAACTAAAGAAAACCGTGGCCTCATAAAGGAAGGTGGGTGGGAACCAGTACCCATGATTGGCCTTGAATAGGAACAGAGTATTTCAAATTTTAAACTGCCATCAGAGCAGAATATATCATCATGAATATTGGTGGATTTGTATTACTTTAGATTCAGTTCATGGTAGAAAAATGGAGTAGTAATTCTAATTACTTCTGTTTATCATTAAAATAATAAACAAGGATTATCTAAGGGGGTGCACTTCACAATTTCACATGATGGTTTAAATAATGAGGTTCAAGGAAGTATGTTCTGGTGGCCCACTTCATGTGGTGTCATGCAGTCGTTTTGCCTGGCCCGTAGGCATACTTAGACAACTCTGAGAGAACTAAGCTAATACGATGGAGTCTGAGCTCCTACGCTCTGTATCGTGGCACGCGGGGCCCTGTCACACTCCCCCTTTGCTTGTCCCTGTTCCCATCCTCTGAAGTCATCATCCTGCTGGCTCTCACATCACAGCGCTTTTGTGCGCACAGTGTGCCCTCTGCCAATACTGCTCTGACCACCCTCTTTTATCTTTTACTTCTTAGCTTTAGTTCTTAGTTTAGGCAGGACATTTGGGAAGCTTTCTCTAACCTCCTCATTCAAAATAAAGCTCATTCTTTTGAACCTTGTCTTATCTGTTTGTTTCTTCCCCCTGAATTATGTGCTTCTTGAGCACAGGCCTGACACATAGTATCCTCTTGTTAAATATTCTCAGAACTGAATGGCTTCAATGTCTTGTCTTAGTTTTTACTATGCAGTTTATAGATGTAATAACCAAGTGGGAAGTAGTGGTAATCTGTATATAAGCTCCAGTGGTGACCATAACTTTTTAGTAGGTCCTACAGAATCTGTAGAATTATTCATTTGACCGTGGTGACATGATGAGAAGGATGCTGAATAACCTCTCCCCCTTCTTTCTTTTCTCTTGTAGTGTGAAGAGTGGCCAAATTAGAAACCTGGAGTCTGCCCGTGTCTCAATGGTTGGCCAAGTCAAACAGTAGGTCTTATTTTTCCCTGTTGGGCTGGTTGGTGAATGAAACATGGTGGGGGAATTACAGTTTGCTTTTTGCTCATACCCTTATCCTCCCATCCTTGGAGTGCCTTCATTAATTTAGATAATTTTTACAAGTGGGCTCAGTTATGCTATTGTGTAGATTTTCTTTCTTTTTTTCTTTTTCTTTTTTAAAGAAATCCCAAGACCAAGTAGTGTCTTCTGTGTAGTACTGGATAACGTTATTAGTGCAACTCTAGGTATTAAAGGAGAAGAATCCCAGAGAGTGGATGTTGAAAATTAAGTGCCCACTCAAGTGCTGGTAGTATGGTTTTACTCTGATAACAGTTTCCTTCTAAGCCAGATATGGTTGTAAGGAAATTATAGCATAAAAGCTTTAGCATGGCGTGAGTGAAAGCCAGATTCTAAGGTGAGCTGAGATTATTTAGCCTAATTGACCTTCCTAGATAGTGTTACATGAGTTCTGGGTATTGCTATATAGTCACAAAATAAACTTCAGGTGACTTGAGAAAATGTTGCCCAATGGAACAGACAGGAAACACAAGAGCTGATGTGAGTGATAATGGATTACTGAATGGTGCCATTTTCCAGGCACTGTGCAGGGTATTTTATATATAATATCTCATTTTTTTAAAAAAACTTGCATTATTGAAAATTTTCAGACATATAAAAAAAGAATAATACAATGAAACCCAAGGTACCCATTGCCCATTTCCAACAGTTATTGACTTATGGCCAGTCTTGTTTTATCTGTCCACCGTGTCCTCTAAGCATAAAATATATTGAAACAAATTCCAGACAAACACAATTTCCTCTGTAAGATTTCAGTATGTGCTCTAGAGGTTCCACTTCTATCTCTCTCATTTTTTTCTTGCAATTTATGTGTTGAAGAACCCTGTTTTTTTGTCCTGTAAAATTAAAGTGATATTGTCCTTAGAGGAAAAATAACAATAATGACAGGTTCTAATTTGTAAGGTTCAGCAGGCATGGTTATTGTAATTGCCAGTTTCTATCAGCTAGTAAAAGAGTGGGGCTTTTTATCATTCTGTTTGAGCCTTGTACTGCTATAAGCAGGGGACAGTAGAAAAATAACATGCTTTTGAGGTAACTGGGCCTGAATTTGCCTACCAGCTTCATCCACTCCTGAGCTAGGTGATCTTGGACTATTTTTTAACTCTTCAGGCCTACTTCATAGGATTGTTAAGGGGATTATATAAAATAATGCCAATAAAACTCTTGTCACCAGGCCTCAGGAAGTAGATACTCCCTTCTGTGGGAAGGTATTGGTACAAGAACTATAAACCATTCCTGAGTATAGTCGTACATTGGTCACGACCTTCCACAGTTCTGGCCTACTTTGTACATTTAAAGAACATATTATTCACATCCTTCTCCCAGGAGCATTGTTAAATTTTAGCTAACATTTGATTATAAAAGGCCATAAGTATTAGAATCTCTGAGATAGTTTGTGTATGGAAGAGAGTTTTGTGACAGCACTTTCTTAAAAAAACCTAGGTGTGAAGGAATTACAAGTCCAGAAGGCTCAAAATCTATAGTGGAAGGAATCATAGAGGAAGAAGAAGAAGATGAAGAAGGAAGTGAGTCAGTAAACAAGAGGAAAAAGGAAGATGACATGGAGGTGGGTGAAAGCCTGAAGTTTTAGAATGACGGGGTAGGGAATGGTTCAGAGTGTGTGGGGATAATGAAGGGTAGGTGACATTCTTTTTGTCTATCATTCGATATTTTAGGGGAGCAAAGACATTATCATAATAGATACTTAGATTAACTGTAAGATATAAGGTACTTCTAGATAGTACTGACAAATTGCAACATAAAATTTACAGTATATACCCTACCCTCAAACAGACTGCGCTCTCATCAGGCTCATTCTCACCTCTGTACTTCTGTTCCTATGATTTATTTCATGAGAAAATCCCCATTCTTACCATTCTGTACTAAACCTATCCAAATCTTACCCATCTTTTAAGGTGTATCTCCTTGGAGAAGCTTGCTGACCTCAGTTTATGTCAGTCCTTCTCCAGTGCAGCACTGAGAGTTTAGGTGACACAACTCAGCACTTCGTTCTTTTTGGTTTTTAAGTATTTCCCCCTCAATCCTCACCTGAGGACATGTTTACTGATTTTAGAAAGGGGGTAGGGAGTGAGGGTAGAGAATGAATCATCAGTGTGAGAGTGTAAGAGAGAAACATCAATCAGTTGTCTCCCCTGTGCTCCTCTACTGGAGATCAAACCTGCAACCTAGGTATGCATCCTGACCAGGAATCAAACCCTCAACCTTTTTGGTGTACGGGATGGTGCTCCAACCAACTGACCCACCCGGCCAGGGCAGCACTTTGGTCTTTTGGAAGTTATGGCTAACTCATAGGACTTACTTTCATAAGGCACATTCAAAGGTATTGTGGTCTTTTGGTAGTCAGAATGCAGATTCAGTGTCCTCTAATTGCCCAAGAATTGTCTCCCAACAAAAATAACGTATGTATTTTATTTTTTTAATTTAATATATTTTATTGATTATGCTATTACAGTTGTCCCATTTCTCCCCCATCATTGTCCTTCACCCTGCGAACCCCCTCCCACCCACATTCCCCCCTTTAGTTCATGTCCATGTGTCATAAGTTCTTTAGCTTCTACATTTCCCACACTATTCTTGCCCTCCCCCTATTTTCTACCCACCATCTATGCTACTCATTCTCTGTACCTTCCCCGCCTCTCTCCTCCTCCCACTCCCCTGTTGCTAACCCTTCATGTGATCTCCATTTCTGTGCTTCTGTTCCTGTTCTAGTTGTTTGCTTTTGTTTTAGGTGTGGTTGTTAATAGCTGTGAGTTTGCTGTCTTTTCACTGTCATATTTTTTATCTTCTTTTTCTTAGGTAAGTCCCTTTAACATTTCATATAATAAGGGCTTGGTGATGATGAACTCCTTAAACTTGACCTTATCTGAGAAGTACTTTATCTTCCCTTCCATTCTAAATGACAGCTTTGCTGCATAGAGCAATTTTGGATGTAGGCCCCTGCCTTTCAAGACTTCAAATACTTCTTTCCAGCCCCTTCTTGCTTGTAAAGTCTCTTTTGAGAAATCAGCTGACAGTCTGATGGGAACTCCTTTGTAGGTGACTATCCCCTTATCCCTTGCTGCTTCTAGAATTCTCTGCTTCATTTGAATCCTGGCTAATGTAATGATGATGTGCCTTGGTGTGTTCCTCCTTGGGTCCAACTTCTTTGGGACTCTCTGAGCTTTCTGGACTTCCTGGTAGTCTATTTCCTTTGACAGATTGGGCAAGTTCTCCTTTATTATTTGTTCAGATAAGTTTTCCACTTGTTGCTCTTCTTCTTCCCCTTCTGGTACCCCTATAATTCGGATGTTGGGACGTTTAAAGATGTCCTGGAGGTTCCTAAGCCTCTCATTTTTCTGAATTCTTGTTTCTTCCTTGTTTTCTGTTTTATTGTTTCCATCTTCCTTCTGGTCCACTCCATTGATTTGAGTCCCAGTTTTCCTCCCATCTCTATTGATTCCCCATGCATCTTCCTTCATTTCACTTATTGTAGCCTGCATTTTTTCATCTAATTTGTGAGCAAAATCAACCAATTCTGTGAGCATCCTGATCACCAGGGCTTTGAACTGTGCATCTGATAGGTTGGCTATCTCTTCATCACTTAGAGGAATTGGCTCTGGGGCTTTGATTTTTTCTCTGGTTTGAGCCACTTTTGGTGGTTTTTGTTGTTGTTGTTGCTGTTTTTGGTCTGGTCGTGGCTGTTACGTATTGCGGGGTGGAGCCTTAGGTGCTCCCCAGTGCGGGGCAGCCCAGTTGCCCCGCTGTGACGCTGTATGTGGGGGCGGGGTCCGAGAGGGAACAATGGCACCTGCTCTGCTTGCTTCTGGATTCCAGTCCCCTCGGCTTCTTCCCCTTCACCTGGATTATCTGCACGTGCGAATTTGGGACCACCTGGTCAGCCAGCCGCCTTGCGCAGCCTCACTGGGTCTGCACAGTTGCTGCCCTGGGCCCGGGGTCCACCAGCCGTCGCCTGTGGGCCTGCCAGCCGCCTGCACGCTTGGGAACCGCCAGCCCCTGCTGCCTGTGTTCCCGGGTCCACACCTCCACTTTTTCCTGCCCCGACTCCGCCCCTCTTACAGGTCTGGATGAATAGTTGTCGGACTTCCGTACAGTTCAATTTTCTATTAGCTCTGTTTGTTTTCTTGTTTCTAAATATTCGTTGTCCTTAATTTTGGTTGTGAGAGGAGGCACAGCGTGTCCACCTACGCCTCCATCTTGGCCGGAAGTCAATAATGTATGTATTTTAAAGGCAGGACCTGATGTTCTATATAAATTTCCCTCAGCATTTAGCTCAGGATTATGTGCATAGAAAGTGTTCTCTGAGCACTTGATGAACGATTGATTTGAGGATAGTGGTGATAAGGGTGCTTTTTCTTAGAAATGACTAGTGTGCAAGACCCCAGACTTTCTGGGGTGGACTATAAACATCTTACTAATGGCAGGTAATGAATGGATTTGGTCTACACTGCACATTCCTTTGCATTTGGAGATGCTACTGTTAGCTAGGGGGAAAGTACTTTTTTTTAACCAGTATTTTTTATATAATGAGGATCTTCTTGTCATCCTTAAGATCAATGAATAATATCTTGTACCTATTTGGTGGTTACAAAAATATGCATAATGCATGATCAGTTTGCCCTCTCAGCACTCTGAGAGGTGAGGGAAAATCTTTTCTCCCACGGTAATAGTGTGGAAACAGACGAAAAGACTTGTCCAAGGTAATCACATAGTATTCAGTAGGTTTGAGACTCTGATACAAACTATCAATTACTTTCTACCTTTTATGTGGTAGAATCTACACTGAGTGCTTCACATTTGTCATATCTAATCCTCAGTTTTGCTCTCTGTTGTAGATATTATCACTGTTTTACAACTCAGATACATAAACTTGCCTATGGTCGCACATAAATATTAGTGCTAAAACGTACCAGATCCTCTGGTGTTTTTGTTTTGTTTTGTTTTGTTTTAGAGAGAAGGGAAAGGTGGGAGAATGAGAGGGAGAGAAACATTGACTGGTTGCATCTCATATGTGCCCGGACCAAGGACGGAACCTGCAACCCAGGCACATGCCCTGACCAGGAATGGAACCGTCGGTTGGTGCACTAACTGAGCAAACTGGTCAGGGCAGATTCTCTGATTTTTAATTCTAACTCATTTTTTCTTTGCAAATTTTTATACACCGAATTATATGAAATTATATAAACTCCCATAGTTTATATAGGCACATCAAGCAATAAGGGATATAACTAAATAGTCTATACTTGAGGAAAGACACAAAGAAGGTCCAAACAGCAGTCACAACTTCTTTCAACTAGTAGGTAAATAAAACCTGGAGCTCTAATGCACAGCATAGTAATTATAGGCAACAATGCTGTTGTTGCTAAGAAACTAGATCTTAATTGTTCCCACCACAAAAAAGAAATAATTATGTCACATGAGAGAGGTGGTATTATCTAACGCTGTGGTGGTAATCATATTGTAATGTATCAATGTATCAAGTCAACACTTGTACATCTTAAACCTACATAATGCTGTATGTCAATTGTATCTCAGTAAAGTAACTAAATTTATTAAATAAAATGATGGAGAAAATGTTAATACAAATTAAAATTAACAATGACAAAGCAAAAACAAAAAGCATGTATAACCTCTAAAGCTTGCTATCCAGGGACCATTTGTGGCCCGTTAACCTTTTGGAGCATCTCCGCTATAGCACAATATAAAAAGTGGTGTTTGAAATGATCCTGAGACATACATAAGAAGTCAGTTGCATCTGTTCTGCTCTGTAAAAGAAGATAAAGATATACATTTAATGGGGGAGGGAGAGGCAAATCTAATACAAAATTGTTCAAATGCCGAAAAGAAAGGCTTTGTTCCTTAAAGGAATAAACTTCAGTTGTCCAGGAGATGTTCCTTTATGCATAAATTTCTTTTTTAACTGTGTTATTGAGAGGTAACTTATCCAAAGTATACAGTTCATTGCTTTTTTAAGTATAGTCACAAAATTATGCAACCATCACAACAATTTAATTTTAGAACATTTACATCACTTTAAAAATAATGTTACACTATTATTAGTCACTTTTCATTTTTTTCCTAACCTTCCCATCCCTAAGAAACCACTAATCTATTTTCTTTCTCTGTATATTTGCCTAATCTGGGCATTTAATATAAATGAAATTATATAATATGTGATCTTTTGTGACTAACTTCTTTCACCTTAGCCTAACATTTTCCAAGTTCATCCATGTTGTAGCATGTATTCATCCCTATTTATGGCTGAATAATATTTCATTATACAGATAGACTGTATTTTTTATCCATTCATCAGTTAATGGACACTTGGGCTGTTCCCACTTTTTGTCTAGGAATAATGCTGGTACAAACATTCGTGTACAAGTTTTCGTGTGGGCATGGGTTTTTATTTCTCGTGGCTATACTCCTATGAGTGGAACTGCTCAGTGGTAATTCTATGTTTAATCATTTGTGGACCAGCCAGACTGTGTTATCCAAAGTGCCTGCCCCATTTTACATTCCCACCAGCAGTGTATGAGGGATCCAGTTTCTCTACATCCTTGTCAGCACTTGCTACTGTCTTTCTTTTTGATTATAACCTTTCTTGTGCTTTTGATTTACATTATCCTAATGACTGTTGAGGCTGAGCATCTTTTTGTGTGCTTATTGGTCATTTGTGTATGTATCTTCTCTGGAGAAATGTCTATTCAGATCCTTTGCCCATTTTAAATATGGTTATTTGTTTTTTTTATTATTAAGTTGTAAGCGTGTTCATATATGTGATTTGCAAATATTTTCTCCTGGGGGTTGTCTTTTCATGTTCTTGATGGTATTCTTGGAAGTGCAAAAATTAGATTTTGATGAAATTCAATTTATCTCCTTTTTGTTTTGTTACTTGTGCTTCTGGTGTCTGTCATATCTAAGAAGGCTTTGCCTAGCCCAAGGTCACAAAGATTTATGCCTATGTTTTCTTCTAAGAGTTTTCCAGTTTTAGTTCTTACATTTAGGTCTGTGATCCATTTTGAGTTCATTTTTATGTATGGTATGAGGTTGGGGATGTAACTTCATTTTTTTGCATGTGAATATTCAGCTGTCCCAGCACCATTTGTTGAAAATATTGTCCTTTCCCCATTGAGTGGTCTTGGTGTCCCTCTCCAAGATCATTTGACCATATATGTGAAAGTTCATTTCTGGGCTTTCTGGTTTATTCCATTGGTGCATTTGTCTGTCTGTATACCAGTACTATGCTGTTTTGATTACTTTTTAATATGTTTCAAAATCAGAGAGTGTAAGTCCTCCAATGTTTTTCTTTTCAATTTTTTTTTGGGGGGGGGGCTGGTCAGGGTCCCTTGAAATTCCTTACGAATTTTAGGATAAATTTTTCTGTTTTTTAAAAAAAACATCATTGGGATTTTAGCCCTGGCTGGTATAGCTCAGTGGATTGAGCTCGGGCCTGTGAACCAAAGAATCGCGGTTCGATTCCCAGTCAGGGCACATGCCTGGGTTGCAGGCCAGTTCCCAGCAAGGGACACACGAGAGGCAACCACACATTGATGTTTCTCTCCTTCTCCCTCTCTCCTACCCTTCCCCTCTAAAGATAAATAAATAAAAAAAATCTTTAAAAAAAAAATTTAAAAAAAAAAAAAAACATCATTGGGATTTTGATAGAGATTATGTTGAATCTGCAGATTGCTTAGGATACTGTGGGCATCTTAACCATCCAGTGATCTTTAATATAATATATTGCTGTCTCATGTTTATTTCTTGATTTTCATATTGTGGTTAACTCAGTATCCCAATTATTTATTTCAGTTATAGTTTTTCAAATTTTTAATGATGCAGAAAAGTATAGAGAATTATTTTTTTGTTCAGAGTGCATTTGATGAGTGTATACTCTGTGCGCCTCCTTCTACTTTATATTGAGATTTAACAGATAATTGACATTTTGTCTTATTTGTGTTAGCTTTCCTTTTTTAAATTACTATGCAGGGAGGTTATATCATTATCATAAATCAAAATATAAGAAAAAAATGCTCTACCAACAAATCAACATATTTTCAGTATTTCCTTCTAGTTCCTTCCCAAAGTATACCACATTTTTCCAGTGGTAATCCTAACTTAGATGACATGTTGTACTCTGCTTCTTTTACTTAATATTATAGCGTAAACATTGTTTCATACTGTAACATTTTTTGTAATTATCCTGTGATAGTGTGTTCTTTTTGCCAAATGGATATAAAAGAAGCTCAGTCTTGGCTCTACCACTTACTAACTTTGTAATCTTAAGAAAATGTCCTAAGTTCACTGAAACTAATAGAAGTAAAGGCAAACCTCTAATTATCTAAATATGGAAATAACAATATAAAGGCTGCTATAAGGATTAAATGTATATTAAAATGTCTGGGACATAGTAGGCCCTTAATAAGTGCTAGTTTCCTTCCCTTTCATTTTCCCAGGGACCTAGTTTTTATTCTGTTCCTCCAGGGATTGCCCTCAGAGACTCAGAACTTGCTCTTATTCCTCCAGACCAAGAAAGACCATCCATACACTTGGAGAATTGAACTGGCAAAAACAGAAAAATACTGGGATGGCTGGTTCCGAGGCTTATCCAATCTCTTTCTTAGTTGTCCTATTCCTAAATTGCTGCTCTTGGCTGGTAAGTGTGTATGTGTGTCTGTGTATTGGTCAGTTTGGGCTGCCATGACAAAATACCATAGACTAGGTGGCTCAAACAACAAATTTATTTTCTCACAGTTCTGGAGGCAGAAAGTCTGAGATCAGGGTACCAGCATGGTCATGTTCTGGTGAGAGCTTTCTTACTGGCTTGCAGACAACTGCCTTCTCGCTGTGTCCTTACATGGCAGAGAGGAAGCAAGAACAAACTCTCTGGTGTTTATTCTTATAAGGATACTAATCCTGTCATACGAGGGTCCCACCCTTACGACCCCATTTAACCCAATTACTTCTTCATTTAACCTTAATTACTTCCGTCTTGATTTTGGGGGGACACAGTTCAGTCCATAGCAGTGTAGGTATATTGTCATCTGAATATGTTCTTGTTATATATAACTGCTCCAAATGGGTAGTGACTTCCAAGGTGAAGTACCATCCTCACTCATTTGTGCCCTTTCTCTTCCCCACACCAGATCCCTAAACCTAATGAAGCATAAGCATCCACCTGGGATGGCCTGATTCTGGCCTGGCCTCTGTACCTGGTCAAGCCCAAGTCCTTCTCCTAGAGTGGTGTAAGGATATTCTGAGTATAATGGAAATTTTAAAAAGTAAAACCCTGTTTTCAGGTACCAGTTTAAATGAGCAAAGTGATTGCCTGGAAAGCTTCCTGTGGTGAGAATATACCCTCAGGGAGTTAGGATTGTCATTAACATGAATTGAGAATGTCATCATGTTTGCAACTTTGTCACAATTTTTACTTCATACTTGAATAGTAAAACCTACTTCACACGGCCTTTCCTAGTAAACTACTAATGGATTCTCTTATTTTTTTTTTCCTAGGTGTTGATAGATTGGATAAAGATCTGACTATTGGACAAATGCAAGGTAAGTCATCAAGAAATTTATATCCCTAGGTCAGTGATTTTCAACCTTTTTCGTCTCATGGCACACATAAACTAATTACTGAAATTCTGCGGAAGACCAAAAAATACTGTTGATGATCTAACAAAAAAAAAAGGTATGAATTTTGATTCATTCACACTGGATGGCTAATTCTGTTGGCTGTTGTCATTTTTCTAAATTCGACAATCTAAGGGCAAAGAGGTCAACACCCCTGACTAAATAGGGGTCTATTGCTGGCCCTAGGTCAGCAATTCCCTTCTCTGAGGGAAAAGAAAGGGGCAGAGTCATATGAAAATTAATATTCTGAGATGGTGAGAGGCAGCGGAAAGAGGTCGAGCTTTAGAGTTAGACCCAAATTTGGCATCTGCCTCTGCTCCTGACCCACTGTGATTATGGACAAGTTTTTCCCTTTCCTGAGCTTCAACTTTTTTTCCCCTTCTAAAAATGAGAATTACACCACCACTTATGTCTCAGAGTTGTAAGGGCTAAAATCAGGCAATGTAAATGTAAACTCTTTTTAGAAGACAGCATGGTGACGTGGGTGGTAAAAGCAAGCGCACTGAGCTTTGGAGAACTGGATTTGAGTATTGCTTCTTTCCTACCAATTTTTTGACACTGGGCTAGCTCTTGATCTGCTTAGCTTTAGTTTTCTCAATCGGTAAAATGAGAAAATTGATGACAGCCTCATGGGCATCATGAGGTTAATGAGTAGGAAAGTGACATGTTGTGCTCAGGTCCAGGTGCGTTGGTCAGATGTTAGTGGTGGCGATGGAACCTATTTTGTAGAGGCTCTTGCTTTCATATGGATGAAAGGCTTGATAAAGGTGAAGTCAGTAGACAGCGGCGTTTCGGGTGATGGGAAGAAGAGGTGTGAACCCCAAGGCCAATGTTTCAGGCTTAAATGGATTCTGTGCTCGATCCTCCTTTTCTGCTTACTGTGCCCAGGCAATCTCATGGCTTCTGTTTATACCCTGATGACTCCCAGAGCTACACGTTAACTCATACCTGTTCTCTTCGGAGCTCCAGACCTGGCCTGTGTACCAAACCTGTTGGACATCTCCACTTTGCTATTTCATGGGCCCCTCAAACTGTTCTCTTACCTGTCCTCAAGCTCTCCAAAAAGCGGGGGGACATATTCCCTCACAGTAGTTGTTCAAAGGCTCCCAAGTAATTTATAAACTCTGGTCCCAGGCCCTCATATCTGTTCTTTCCTCCAAATACATAGTGTCCTGAAGCCTGGAGAAGGACCATGGACTGAGACTGTGTGATTTTTATGGCAATTCTGTTGGTAATTCTGAGCTTAGACACCTTTGCTTGAATTCAATTCAAGAAAGCCTTTTCCAAGCACTCTTTCTGAGCAAGGCCTGTGCTTGATGCTGGGCAGACAGAAGAATCAAACATGGCCCCTGCCTCACATTATCTGAAAGCAGTTGATCTGGACTGGCCCAGCATTTGGGAGCAGTGCGGACCACCAGCCTTGGAATCAGACAGTTATGGGTTTGAGTCCTTGTTACTGCTTTTGTGGCCTAAGTGAATTGCTAACTTCTTTAATGCGGAGTTTTTTCACCTATAAAATGGAGATAATGATATATCTCAATATATCTGTGTGAGGTTTAAATGAGAAAATGTGGGAGAAGTAAGAGCGACAGATGATAACTTCACTCTGTTCAGGAAGCAGTCATGATTCCACACTGTTTCTGTAGTAAGGGTTATGCCAAAACCACCTTCTCTTTCAAAGTATCGCATAACTATAGAGACTGAATGGCTGGAAGGAGGGATAGTCCATGAAGCAAAGGGAAATGGCTAAGTCAGCATAGATTCCTAACCTCAGCCTTCCCAGCATTGTGTTTAAACTAGCTGAGTTAGTTACAGAATCCTGGAAACCCAGCCTCATTTATGGTGGAGTTTGGGTAAATAATTTAGGTTCTCTAAAATTAAGGTTCCTCTTCTGTAACATGAAAGGGGAGGGTTTGGAAATCTGCCCACCTCATAGAATAATTGTGAAGATTGCCCATGATCACATTATTTTATGTGTATTGGACATAGTATTAGTTTGTGTGAGTTCTCTTTGATTCCAGATACCCATTCTTTCAAAGAGGAACAAAAAATGCATCCCTAGTATTAATCCCAGGGTGATTGGAGTTCTAGATTTTATCAGGCCATTAGCTCAATTATTTACTCATTCAGGACTTAAAAGTATCAGTACTTGTTTAATGTCTTGCTCTGTGTTGGGCTTTATTAGGGATACAGAGTAAGTAGTGATACTAGCCCCTGGCCTTATAGAATGACACACTGCTAAGAAGATAAGCACCAGTGGCATATCAAATATAAGCTTACAAAGCAAAAAGGGTACACACTGCTCTGTTTGGATTCAGATGAAGTCACAGTGGTACATTAAGAGATTCAAGGGAGAGGAGCATAGGCCGCAGTACCCGGGGCAGCTTACTGCAAGAGGAGGACCATTAGCTGGGCCTTACTGAGTGGAATGGTCTTAATGGCTCTATTAATTAAGCTATCTTGGGCAAATCACTTTACTAATCATGGCCTCAGTCAGTTTTATCACCTCAAAAAAGAATTTTAGTGTTTGTTCTGCTTAGTTTCTTTTTAAAATTTTTTATCATTGTTGAATTACATAGTTGTCTCCATTTTTCCCCAAGTGCTCTCCCCTGCCCTGCCCATCCCCTCCTCCCAACTCAGTCCTTCCCCCATGGGTCCTTGTCCATGGGTCCTCTATATACATGTTCCTTGACTTGACCCTTTCCCTGTTTCCACCATTATCCCTCTTCCTGCTCCTCTCTGGTCACTGTCAGTTTGTTCTTTATTTCCATGTCTCTGGTACTATTTTGCTTGCTTATTTGTTTTGTTGACTAGGTTCCACTTATAGGTGAGATCATATGGTATTTGGCTTTCACCCCCTGGCTTATTTCACTTAGCATAACGCTCTCCAGTTCCATCATGCTGCCGTGAAGGGTAGGAGTTCCTTCTTTCTTTCTGCTGTGTAGTATTCCATTGTGTACAGTTTTTTGATCCACTCATTTACTGATGGGCACTTAGGCTGTTTCCAGCACTTGGCTATTGTAAATAATGCTGCTATGTCCTGCTTAGTTTTATAGGGTAGATTTGAGAATCAACTTAAAACATGAATAGAAGAGTATTTTGAAAGAGTTTTAAATCACTGTGTATCTGGGGTAAAAATGTAGTGACCAAGAGGGCTTTCAGAGCTTACTCCCTTATTTTGTAAATGATCGAGACACTGAGCCTCTGAGAGGCTGCTGTCTCTTCCTTTAGGAGTTCTGGGTCCCACATTCTTTCGTCTGCTTAAGGATCTTACTTTACTGGTCACCTCTGACCTCTGACTACTCTTAGTAGCTATCACATTAGCAGCAAGCTTACAGTGTTCCACAAGACAGTGTGAGGAAGTGCTTACTACAGCGTCTGGCACGTAGTTAAGCACTTGAATGGTAACTTGTCATAATTTCAAAATCCGTAACATAGCTTACAAAACCCTTAAATGGTATGGTCCTTGCTTATCTTTTCAGCCTCATTATTAACTCTTATAAATACCATGCCAAACTTTTTATTTCTTGGAACAAATGCCATTTCATCTTCTTTGTGTAGGCTGTTTTTTCTATGTGGGAAGCCTCCCTGGATCCCTGTTTGATTGTGAAGCCCCCTTTCTTGTATTCTTCCAGTTCCATGTGTGCAGTTTAATCATAGGAATTACATGTTGCATTAAAATGTTAGTTCTTATGTTTCGTTTCGTTCCCCCTCCAGACTACAGCAAGTCCCCTGAAAGCAGGAACTGTTTCTTCCTGTATGTGTGGCCTAAAGTAAATGGCACATTAAGTAGTTGCAGAAGGAAACAGTGAAGGGAAAATGATTTGTCCAACATTACAAGTATTACCATCCTCCTCAAAGGCTTGGTAACTGGGTCTAGTATTGGGGGAGAGAGGGAGGGAGAGATCCTGGGCTCCTGGAGCGTCCTGTGAGGCTGCAGAGGTAGAGAACTGTTTTAGTCCCTGAGGTTGCCTGGGTTTGTTTCCTTTGCAGGGAAGTTCCAGATGCAGGTGCTACCTCAGTGTGGCCATGCAGTCCATGAGGATGCTCCAGATAAGGTGAGCCTAGTGCTTGGTGACTGTGAGACTTGTGAGGACTTCTGTGAGAGCAACCTTGGGTTTCACAGAAGGTAGAACATGCCTTTGAGGCAGTCTGTGCTACCTGCAGCTGTTGTTGTAGGGCCCACACAGATGTGGCTCCACCAGTCCCCACACCCCTCCCTGGCAGGTGGCTCTGGTCTCCTCTTTCTTGTGTATGGGCCGAGGAGGTACTGGCACCCTGCTGTTTTACCCTGGGGCCCTGTGGTGAAGATCTTAAGCTCTATTTTTCCATTATCCCCAAAAGCCAGATGGAAAAAGGAATAACTGGTGTAGAAACTGCTCCCTAAATTATATTAGCAGTTAGGAATTACTAAGATGCACTCCTTCTACAGGAAAAAGGTACTCCGAAACTCTTAAGGGGATAAATAAGCCTTCACATCATTTCTTTTGACTTCTCTGGACCCATTCCTGGCAGGGATAGGGAGGAATCTCCTAGCCACAACAGGACCCGGATCCTTTTGATCTCAAGCTCCCCAGACCTGTAGGACCCATGAGTTCACTATAGAGTCTGACCTTCCAACAGAAGCCCATAGGACCTCCAAGAATTAGGCTCATTGCTAACCTCCATGTGGCTTGGAACATCTCTCTGTTTTTTAGGTAGCTGAAGCTGTTGCCACTTTCCTGATCCGGCACAGGTTTGCGGAGCCCATCGGTGGATTCCAGTGGTAAGGAAGTACAAAGGCTTAAGGAGCCAAATAGTGCTGGCCAACTCCAACAGAAAGATACTTGTTGTATATCTCTTCCTTAACCCTGTCTGGTTGGGTCACCATGCCTTTCTTCTTCCTCCTCACACAGAGCCCCAACACGTGTGTTTCTACAGTGCCTTTGTTGTGTGTGTGTGTTCTCTGGGCCAGTGGGTTGTTGCTAGCTGAGGTTAAATTGTGCCTTGTCCCTCCCCCTCCCCCACGATGTGCACTTCTTAATGAGGTGGCCCTTTTCTGAGGGGCTGGGATGGGAATCGGTGCTTTCCAGGCTTTGGAGAAGTTCTGTGTGCCTTCTCCTGCCCTGTTCCTGAGGAAGGTGGGGCAGGTCAGAGAGGCTGTGTAGAGATCCAGAGCCGGGTTTCAGCCTCAGCTGGAACTGATGTTTGGGGCTGGTAATCTTTGGTATCAGCAGCTGTCCTGCGCATTGCAGGATGTTTAACAATATCGTTGGGCTCTGTGTACTAAAAGCCAATAGCACCCCACACACTGATACTTGTGACAAGCAAAAATGTCTCCAGATTTACAAAATCTCAAGGAAGCCAAAATTACTCCCAGTTGAGAATCACTGTTCTGGAGGGGAAAAGATTGCCTTTCATCTTAGAATGCTCTGCAACTGATCAGGGAGAAGCAGTTGGGCTCCTTGTTGAGAAGGAGGCGGCAGAGAAGCACGGTGACCCAAACCACACGGTCTTGGCCCCACTTCAGGTAGCTCTTAGTTTTCCTGAGCTACAGAAGGCTCCCGATCCTGAGAGAGCCCACAGCCTGATGCAGAGTCATGCCTGCAAGCTGGAAAGTCTCTTGTCTGGTTTTGGTGAGGGTCCCTGTTCCCCACCCTTAAGGAAGTTTGACGAAGAAGAAATGTTAAAAAGAAACGGCTTCTGTGTTAGAGAACTGGGCCGAAGAGGTGAGGGTGACAGGCAGGGTAGGCATTGGAAATGATGACAGCAGCCTGTCATAGTGAGCCACCCCTCAGGCAGCTGACCATTGATGGATCCCAGGAGTCAACTGTAAAGGCTTATTTTCTCTTAATAAGCAGTGTTTGGGGCCCCAGACCATTTGGAGCTTTGGTCAGAACAGCAGTGCACTAGGAGTAGACCCTGTGTATGGCCCTGGCTGGGGCTGTGGGAGGTGGGACAGATCTGCAAGGGTCTTGGTGGTCATTAGGAAGGGCTTCCTGGAGGAGGCAGGGTACATTTGTTTTTCCTTCTCTTTCCATTCTTCACAGTGTGTTTCCTGGCTGTTAGTGACCTGCCATTCGCCCCTTTCTCAACATTGAGCTCTGTTGTAAATACATCGCACCAGAGGCCACTGTGATGCCGCTGTCTCTTCTTCACCATTCTGCCCGACCATGTGACACCGGCTCCCTATAGACGGGCATCCCAGATGTATAAACCCTTTCGTGTATTTCTGCCAAAAGCATTGTTTTCCAGGGCCTTTGACCACCATCAGCCTCCCTAGTCCAAGGCTCCCCAGATCCTGTCCCTTCCCTGTTCAGGGGTCTGCCTGTTCATCCTGCCTTACCTAGGGTAAAGCCTCCATCCGAACTGCCACGTTGGGCCCCCTATTCCTGGCATTAGGCAATGCACCTGGGTCCAAATGTGTCCTCAGGCTCAGGGACCTCCATTCCTTGAGATTGTTCTTAGCATGGTCCTGCCCTGTCTCAAGGGATGGGCCATGCACGGGGTTGACCTTATTTTTCCCTTTCAAATAAAATACCAGTCAGGTACCTTTTTATCCCAGTCTTATTCTTCCAGACTTGGAAGACCCATGGAATCCAGGATCCAATTCTTAGGTACAAGGAGGGGTGATGGATAGCATCACAAGAAACCAGCCTGAAAATCAGGTCCAGCCAGTTCAAGCACATGGCCTCCCACCTGGGGAGAGCCCACCGTCCCACTCCCACATGTCTGGGCACCTGCCCTGGGCTGAGGCCAGGTTGCTCCAGGGGCCTCTCAAGCCCTCACCTGTCACAGAGCAACCCAGGTTAAGTACAGCCCATGCACAAAGCCACAGGCTAAAGCCTGTGCAGTTTTTAAGAGTCAAATTTAACCGTTTTCATAATTGGTCCCTGGAGGTGTGCAGAGTGCCCGCTTACCTCTTCCAGACCCACACAGCTTGTCTTCGGCATTTGTGGTTTCCATGTCACTCTTCATAGCAACAGTACAGCCCAGCATCCCCACTCTTTGCCCTCTTCCAGCTGCCTCATCACAGCACTGCGGCTCCCCCTGCTGCCCAGCCATGCCATTTCCAAGAGCAGGGAGGGGCAGTCTCCTGCAGCCCATCTCTTCCTGTCTGTCTTAGCTGATGCGCAGCCCCTCCACCTTTCCACCCAACAACTTCCTATTCCTGTCCTGCTGCACGGTCCGGAGTCTGGGACCTACTTTGTTTCTTTGTTATTTATGACCTTGTTAAAGAAAATAAATATCTCCCAACCTTTACCTATCTAGTCTTTCTCTATGAAGTTGTCCTTATTTCTGGTGATCTGGGGGCAGGAGGATAGCTCAGTGGATTTAGTTACCACAGAGCTCCAGAAAGCCCTTTCCTGCAGCCCATCAGCATTATATGCTCTGCCTGCTCCCCAGACCCTGAATGCCCACTGGGATGGACAGGGGCAGCCTGTACAGCAGCCAGGGAAACCTGGGTTCCAGTGCTGGCTCTTCAAAGTATTTGCTGTGTCAACTTGGGCTCCAAACAGGACAGTCTGTACACTGTTCACATGACCTCAGCCACTCATGGCTTCATATCTGCCAACACCCAAACTTTGTCCATAACCCAGATCATCTCTTGAGCTGTAGACACTTAGGTCTGTCCACTTCCTCCTCTCTCTCCCAAATGACCAAAAGCCAATCTTGTTGACCATTTTTCTAAAACTGAAATCATCTTCCCCCTAAAACTAACTTGTTCTTCCTCCCATGTTTCTTAGTTCAGTAATTGGTAGGTAGCACCATTTGTCCAGTTGTCCAAACCGGACAGCCAGAGCTCTCCAGACACCTCTCTCTCACACTCATGTCCAGTCCCCCACCAGACCTGTGGTGGACCCACAGCCCCTGCCCTGGCTGAGGCCTCCTCTCTCAGATCACTTCAGTACCCTTGCCAACTCCCTGCCACAGCCCCTCTCTTGGTCTTCCTTTACAGACAGCTGGAGTCTCTTCCTACAAGGCTTTGGGGCCAGGCTGCCTCGATTAGAACCCAAGGCCCGGCCATTACAGTTTGAGTGAGGTAACTACATTGTGCGTTGCAGTTCCCTCATCCGAAGAGTGGAGGTCGACAGCACCTGCCCACAGTGTCCTGAGGACTGCCTACGTTCATTCATACAGGTTAACTGACCCTCTCAGAAACCGGCACAGGGAGGCACTTAGTAAACAGTTCTTGTCCTGCCACTCCCGTATTGTACTTAAGACCTTTCTTTATCACTCAAAATGGTCTAGCAGCATCAGCATCATCTGGAAGCTTGTTGAAGACTTTGTCCCCACCCCAGACCTATTTAGTAAGACTTGGTCTGTATTTAACAAGTACATTAATTCTGAGACATTCTGGTTTAGGTAGTCACTAAATATTTCAGGGTAAAGCATGAGCTCCCTAGCATAGAAGAAAAGTGCTTGTGTGTGATCTCATTTCTCCCACCAATCCCTTTGAGGGAGGAGGGGTCCCTCTGTGGGGCAGTGTGCCCTTTGTCCACAGGGGGGCAGCATGGTCACATGCATGGTTTTCAGGGAACTGACCTCTTTCCTTCACCAGGCAAGTCAGAATAGACATCAGATTTTGATCATCATCTAGTTCGCTTTATACACATCTCATTTAACACAGCAACCCTGTGAGGTAAGTGATATTATGCTGCTTTTACAGGTAGGCAGGTCCAAATTCATACAGCTCAGAAGTGAGTGTCCGAATTCAAACCTAGTTGTTCCCTCTTCGTATTGCCTCCTGGACAAATACATGGGACACTGGACGGAGGTCATTTGGTTCAGATACTGGATTTAAAAAAGCAAGACGGTGATGACTAGGGAAATAAGGCTTCTTCAGGTGTGATGGATGGCGACTGAGAATGAATGAAATGTCCATCAAGCTTTGTGTCAGGTATTGTGCTAGTCACATACGTTTCCTTTATCTTTTGTGTCCTTATGCTGGGAGGTGGCAGCATCTTTGTCTACTGACTGTTTCACTGTACCCCAGCAGAGAAGGAACCATTCGTATGTACACACAACATATATTTAATGAGCACCTACTATGTGCTGGCTATAACATGTCCATTAGCCTACAGATCAGCACTATGAACTCAGGGAATAAAGGAGACCCCTTGCACCTTTTAAGTGAAGGGTTGTTAGAGAACCAGAAGAAGCATAATTGGATGTCTGTCTGTCTCTGTCCCTTTCTCTTTCTCTCTCTGTCACACACACACACACACACACACACACACTGAGGAATGCCCAAGGAGAACTTCCTGGAAAAGAAAGTGGGCAAATTTTGAGGTAGACACAGATTTAATGGTGGGGGCAGAATCTTGAAATTGAGAGGACTCAGACAAAGGCTGAGGGGAGCTGGCATAATTTCTTTGTGGTGTCCTCTTCTAAACCTGCTGTTATGAGCCTTTGCTAATTAGGCAAACCTGAGAGCCTATTTCCCTGGTCATCATCCTCTTGCCGAGCTTCCAATGGATTTTGGAGACAGACAAATACATAACAAGGCCCTTTAAATTAGCTCATAGTCTAGAGAGACTGTTACAGAAACACTGACCGCATTGTGCAGAGGAACAGGACAATCAAACCTTTGGAAATAGGGTGGGAAAGTTTTCACAAAAGACGTAAGCGTTTGAATTGAGCTTTGAAGCATCACTGTACGGTGGAGGTAGAGAAGGAAAAGAAATAATACATTGCAGGTAGAGGGGACAGCATACTCAAGCCCAGACTTGAAAGTCAGTCTGAGAACTGGTAGATTAGTGTGATTATTGTGGCTGGGGTAGAGGCTGTGATGTGAGAGGCAGCAGGAGGCAGGACTTAAAGGCCTTGAATGGGAAGAATGGGGATATTTGAAGTTACTATGTAGATGGATTGATCTGCACCAGGCTCCAGGCAGGGAGTTCAGCAAAGAGGCAGTTACATGTAGTCCATGTAAAAGGCAACATTACACTTACCTAGGACTGGCTGCAGGGAGGAGAGGAGGCAATGGGCTCGAGATTTTGGAGGTGGAATGAACAAGACAAACTGATTTGGACAGTGAGGTGCAAGGACGCTTAAGTTAGATTTAAAGGCCTGTCATCACAACTAGGGAGTTAATAGGTCAAGACATTAACAGGGGAAAAGCAAGAAGAGAGCCTACAACAGGAGTAGAGAAAGCAAAGAGCAGCCACGCTCTTCCCTGCAAGAACAGTGTGTTGTTTGTAAGCTTTGAGCCAACTCTTCTCCCGCCCCAGCTGGCTGCCCCATCAGCAGCCAGAATCAACACATTCTCACTCTGGTTCCAGGGCTCAGAAAGTTATGTAAACTCAAGAGGCCCCTGTATTCCTAGAGCTGGCTTTCTCTCCCAGCAGTTTGCTAGAAAACCCTAGCCTGTAGCCAGGCAAAACCTTGGAACCTGAGACTAGCCCTAGCCAGTGGCTGGCCTCTTACATGTGGATGGAGGGTAGTTAACTGAGAACTGTGTGATGGGGAGAAAGTTTTTTTTTTTCCTGACGATCAATGATGATGCCACATATTGATTACTAATCCAATTTAAGCTTCGACTAATTGACACAACACTGCATGTACCATTTATAAAGCACATTTTCATCTTTTGAGATCTCACAACTCCTCTGTGGAGTGGGTGGGGCAGGCAGATGAGGAGTGCTCATCTGAAAACAAAAGCTCTGATGAGGGAAGTGATTTTCCCGAGGTCACACAGTAGGACAGTCTGTTCTTGGACTCAAGCCACAGAACTCTCAGACCAGGGCATGTCTCCTTGCTCCCGAACAACACCAGAAAAGTGATGGGGGTGAGGCAGGCGAGAAGATTGGGACCTTGTAACAGGTACTCACTAGTGGTGACAGGCACTCTGCCACTTACTAGCTGGGTGACCGTTGGCACAGCACTTCTTTTGGAACTCAGGTTCCTTATCCAAAAAAGGGGGGGTTGATAATCCTTAAACCGCGCAAGGTGCCATGAGGTTTCAGTGAGACGTCAGTGTACGTAGTAAAGGCGTGCTCCCTGCAGTGGTCAAGGTGGAAAGCAGTTAATGCCGCGGAGCCAAGACAAGGAGAAGATGACTGGGAATTCCAAAAGGAGGGGAAACCCAGGCGAAAACCATTCGATCCAAGGTCTGTTGGGTGCTCCTCCCCAGCACCACCAAGTGGGGCAGTTCTCAAGCAGCAGAGAGTTAGTCGAACTTGTGTACATTTGGGGCCTGAGTGCAGACCCTCCCCTGGCCTAGGAATGTCCTTGTCAAATTTATTAAAAGCTTTTTTCCAATTGTGGCAAAGTGTACATAATCTAGTATTTATCATTTTAGTCATCTTAAGTGTACAATTCGGTGGCATTAATTACATTCACAATGCTGTACACACTTCATCACTATCTTTAAGGTTTTCCTCATCCTCAGTCTAAACTGTACAGCTAAACAGTAACGTCCCACCCTGACCCATGTGGCTCAGTTGCCTGGGCATTGTCCCACAAAGCAAAGGGTCACTGGTTCAACTCCTGGTCAGGGCACATGCCTGGGTTGTGGGTTTGGTCCCCAGCTGGGGTGCGTATGAGAGGCAACCGATGTTTCTCTCGCACATCATTGTTTCTCTCCTTTTCCTCCTTCCTTCCCTCTCTAAAAATAAATAATTTTTAAAAAATGAAACAAGAACTTCTTCCTTTCTCCCTCCTCCTAGCCCTTGGGAACCTCTATTTTGTTTTCTGTCTCCGGATTTGCCTGTGCCAGGTAGTTCAAATAAGTAGGATTAAATAATATTTGTTCTTCTGTGTCTGGTTTATTTTACTTGGCGTAATGTTTTCAAAGTCCAGCCATGTTGTAGCATGCTATCAGGATTTCATTCATCTCTGTGGTGGGGTAGTATTCCATGGCGTGCATGTGCCGCCTGTTGTTCATCTATCCGCTGATACACATTTGGGTTGTCCCTCCATTCGGCTATTGTGAATAGCCGAACACGGGTGTACAAGTACTTGTTTGAATCTCTGCTTTTAATTCTTTTGGATGTATGCCTAGAAGAGGTATTACTAGTTATGTGGTAATTCTATGTTTAACTTTTTGGGGAACCACCAAAACCATTTTCTACAGCAGCTGCACCATTTTACATTCCCACCAGCAATGCACAAGACTTCCAATTTCTCCACACCTTTCCAACACTAAAATTTTCATTACAAAAATTATAACCATCCTAGTAAGTGCAGAGTGGTACCTCATTGTGTTTCTCTAATTTTTGCATTCCAAGACAGCCAGATGTAGAGGGAGACGGTGAGTGGGGCGACCCTGGGCCCAGGCCCCCTACTCCTCTCCGAGGGAGGGCTTTGGAATCAGGCAAGTGAGCTGCTGCTGGCTCTCCTGGCTGCTGGAGGCTTGCCCTGCCTGTCCCCATGTCCACAACCCTACGCTCCCTCTAACCCCACACACCAGCGGGCTCCGAGGCTCAGCGGCTCCCATGTAAAGAACTGACTGGGCAGAGGCAGCAGGATAGACAGCCTTTCTCCTTCAGGCTGACAATTGTCCAGCTGACAATTCTCGTTTCCTTTTTTGTTGCCATGGAGTCGGAAATAGGATTCCAGAGTCCTACCACCTGGAGAGCACTGTGGGAGTTTCTAGGCTCATGGTACTCCCTGGGGGACCAGGCGTAATTTTTAAAAGAATATTTAATATATAATTTTTTATTTGGTAAAGGGAAAAAAACCTTTTTTTCTGAAACAGATTACAGAACATAAAGTTAAACAAAACCTCTCCTGGGATGATATATCTGAATTTCCAAGGCTAAAGACATGTTTAAATTTATCAAAAGAAAAGGGTCTGGATTTTTGTAGTTTGGGAAACCTAAAACTAAGGACTCGTTGTACACTTGTGATTTAGGGAGATACGCGCCCTTGTCTCCATAGCACGCACACACACACACTCCTGCACACCCAAACCTCCTTTCCCTTCAAGGCCCAGATCGAGCGTCACAGGCGCTCATCACACCAGAGATGTAGTGCTGCGCCTTCTGGGCTTGTGTACCATATGGCACGTCCCCTTTTCACAAGTGCGGTCGCCATGTGGGCTTTCTTCTCTGGGAGTTCCTCAAGGACAGAGACTCAGTGTCATCCCAGCATCGCCAGCCCCAGCAAAGGGCTGGCACAGAGGCAGCAGCAGTACAGCTTAGTTGAATGAATGAGCGATAGACCACACACAAAGTTCATGCCTGTGAAAACTGCATCGAGTGTGGGTACCATCATTTGCCCATTGCGCGCCTCAGCTCAGAAGCACCTGTGGAGCTTTGCAATGGGCCTCTGAGCCAGGAATCCTTGGCTCTAGTCTTGGCTTTGACACCGACACATTGTGTAACACTGGACAAGTCACTTCACCTTCCTGGTCCAGGGAAAACGGCTCCTGCCCTCCGGCCTCATCAGGTGATAAGCAGATGAACGGGAGGCATCATGGTCCTTATTTTAGTTACGTTTCCTTTGAAAATGTGATGAACTTTTTTTTTTTAAGATTTTATTTATTTATTTTTAGAGAGAGGGGAAGAGAAGGAGAAAGAGAGGGGGAGAAACATCAATGTGTGGTTGCCCCTCACGTGCCCCCCACCGGGGACCTGGTCCACAACCCAGGCATGTGCCCTGACTGGGAATGGAACTAGCAACCCTTTGCTTTGCAGTCCGGTGCTCAATCCACTGAACCACACCAGCCAGGGCTGAAAATGTGATGAATTTTAAAGAAGGCAGAGAAGGTAGTTATCTGTGGGAGTCCACCTGAGTCATGCCCTTAAACCCTTACCACCTCACTCCACTGAGATAACCTTTGATCGCAGGGGTTACCCATTTCAATGCCAGTGTGTCCCTGGCAGGAACAGAGGGAGCCTCCGGCACTCAGATCTGAGGGGGAACAGGCCTATCAAGCATTTGATGGGAAGGGTCATATGACCAAGAAAGGGAATCAAAGAAGGATGGGGCAGAGAGGAAGACGGGAAGGAGACAGGCTCTACTTCCTAAGGGGGAGGAAGTTGTGGGGAGTCTAAGGTGAGAAAGAGAGGGAAGTCTACAGAGAAGGAGGTTAGAAGCAGCTGATAGGGAAGACCTCTCCAGCTCCTCATCCCAGCTCTGCTCTGGCTCTGTGAGCTCGGGGAAGTCATTTCATGGATCCTCCTCTCCCTCCCTGCCAAGAGGGATGATAATTGTTGTGAATGTGATAAGAGAGAGAAAACAGCTGGCACGGCCCCTAACTGTTGGCTGATTTCACAGTTTGCCAGTGTACAGCACTGCAGGCAAATGCCCCTCACCCCCCCGCCCCGCATCCCCACCCGTCCATGGGTTCTCCCAGCTTGAGAGGCCAACACCCCCAAACGGAATTCTTTGAGTGCTTCCCTGAAAGGGCAGTCTGTGCTGGCTGCCTTTGGCATTGCTGGACAAGGGCCCCCAGAATGAGCACCTTCTCACTTTCTCCCCCTATACCGTCCTCCCTGCCCCCTTGTGTGTGTAAGGGGACAAGTGACGTGGCAGCTGCTCCCTACCCTCTGCAGGCATGCATTCTCTTTCCATTCTGTTCCTGGGGCCCCAACATGGAAGCCTCAGTCCACTCTAGCCATAGGGTTCTTCTCCCTTTTCTCCCAGCTCCCATGATCCTTAGGGTGAGCACCTCACAGCTTTCTACTTGGTTATATCTAATGGTCTATTCGTCTGTTTGGGCAAGTGCTAATTTTGCCTTAAGGGCAGAGAGCAGCTGTCCTCATTTTCTTGGATTCTCATGGAATACTTAGCATGGGGCTCATCACACAACAGATGGTCATAGTATGACGCATCTTTGGAATCGAGGCGATTTCATACGTATATTCAACAAACACCTACATTGGACAGGGTTCTTTGCCATTAGGCATTAGAGGTGCAAAGGATAGACCTTTTTGAAACCTGGGGAAATGTTGGAGATTCCTCTCAAAAATTTTTGGCACTTGCCCTGGCTGGTGTGGCTCAGTGGATGGAGTACTGGCCTGCAAACCAAAGGGTTGCCTGTGGGCTTCCCATTTGGGGCACATGCCTGGGTTGTGGACCCTGTAGAGGGGGCACGCTAGAGGCAGCCACACTTTGATGTTTCTCTCCCTCCCTTCCCCACTCTCTAAAAAAATAAATAAAATATTTTTAAAAATTGGCATCAAAAGATAATTGCCAATGGGAGCAAAACCACCACAGTGAAACAACGTGTAATGCTAACAACAGAGAGCTAGTCAAGATGTTTGGGGATAGGCAGGCCTGGATTTGAATCCTGCCTCTGTCACTGTAGCTGTGTAACCTTGGGCAAGTTACACATTCTCTGCCTCAGTTTCCCTCATCTATAAAATGGGGATAACAGTACCTATCTCACTGTGAGGACTGATGGAAACAAACACACCTAAGTTCTGAGCACAGTGCTTGGGCTCTAGTAAATGGTCGATGTGTGGTTACTAAAGATGATGATAGTAATTACTCCCTAGAGTGAAGCCTGCAAGAGACATTTAATGCACTGTCAGGAGCCCAGGTTGGACAAAGCTGTTAGAAAAAATGGTTGAAGAACAGAGCAAGAAAGAAAGACAAAATTGTAAATAAGGTGTACAGTCAGTCCCATTTATAATTAGCTACCTACCCACAAAGCGCTGTTGGTGGGCAGCCCACAGCCACACTGCTTTCTAACAGGACCAGTCAGAGTCTCTGAGGACATGGAAGCACGTGCAAATATAAAAGAAGAGGGTCTTTGCCCTCGCCGGCTGTGGTGCAGTGGGGGGACATAGCTGTGAAAGCCAGCAAGGGGAAAGAGCACCAGGGAGGGAGACAGAAGGCCAGGCCTCAGGCCAGGCTCTCCTGTGTCACCCCAGGCATGCCACTAACCCTTCCAGACCTTGCTTTCTACAATGCCTGCTCACCTTTCTTCCCTGGGTAGGTGGGGCTCAAGAGAAGGAATGCTAAGGTGTTTTTAAACACCTGGTCACCATGTTTGATGATTGCACCTCTTAGACAAGGTGAAAGTAGTGGTTCGAAGCACAAGGTCTGGAGCCAGACTGTGGGATCATGGCTAGTTGCCTAACTCCCTAACTGCCTTCTTTCCTATAAAACAGGGATAGTAACCGATCAGCCTCATAGGATTGGGATGAGCATGAATTCATTGAGCCCTCAGAGTTTCATTAACTCACATGAGCCCTTAGAAAGGTGCCCGTCATGTGGGAAACTCACCAAATTCACCATTGCTGTTTTTAGCTCAGACCCAGCCTGCAGCCCTGAGAAGGCCGCGGTCTGATCCCCGCAGCTGTAAAGAAAGGAAGCAGTGTTGCCATACACGGCTTTCTGTCTCAGGCCCGTGCCGCTGGAGCTGGGAGCAGGTTGTCAGTATGTGACTGAAGGCAGTAAAACATGCCACATTGTAAGCTGCTCTGGCATTTGATTATTTTGAGCTATAGGCCCTTGAAAAACAGCAAATACAGGAGGAAGCTTTCTCAATTCCCTTCGCCTGCTTAAAGAGAGATCCTCCAAAAGGAACTCAGTTGTCATGAATCCTCTCCCTGGGAGTTTCATCAACCAGGAAGACTGACTTGTCCCAGGAGAGGGGACTAGAAGTGGACCCCACACGCAGACAAACTCTCGAACACTACCATACCTCCCCTCCCATCTAGCTTTCTAAGGGCCCGTTCATCCTTCCTAAGGAGGCCTCCGTCCTCCCTCCCTCTCCCTATTTAAGCCTGAATTCTCAGCACCTCAGGGAGTTACTCATTTGTCTCTGAGTGTCTCCCATGTATGTAAGATATATACATGTTAATAAACTTTTGTATGTTTTTCTCTTGTCAATCTGTCTTTAATTACAGAGGCCTCAGCTAAGAACACAGAATGGTAGAGGGAGAATTATTTTCCTCCCCTATATGAGAATAACTTAGTAAGGCCATTTCCAGAATCTAGGCATACGTGGCAGAAATATGGGATGTGACCAGGTGCTTGTCGAGGCTCCGCGGGAGAGCTGCATGTCAGCACAGCAGAACCCTTTCCTTGGGGGCCACAGAGCTCTGGGAGGCAGAAGCGCAGAAGTGTGTGGTGCAGGCTGGGGGCAGGGGCGGCACACTGTCTAACCACCCAGTCATTTAGCTGTGAGGCTTCTTTGTGAGCAAGACACACCCCTGCCCCTGCTGAGAAACCTGAGCCAAGTTGCCTGGAATGTTCTCCGCACAAGTGCTCAGATATTACCGTCACCGGTCAGCGCAGCCTTCGCCATGCTAGTTCTTTTGCTGGGAAGTACTCCTGGTTAAGACTCTGCCTGTTAAAAAAAAAAAAAAAAAAAAAAGACTGCCTGTAAAAATTCTACCTGTCCCCCAAAGCACAACTCAAAGCATGCCTTCTTATTCCTTTACCCAACACTTTTTGCTGAATGCCTACGTAATTCAAACCGCACTTTCCTCTGGGGAAACAAGAAGAATAAGGTGCACAGAGACCAACACGAACAGCCAGGTAAATAAGCAAATGCGGAAATTCAGGGAGAAATTCTGGGAGCTGTAATGGAAGCGTTTGCAAGATATAAGGGGGCCTTACAGCACTCATCCTGCAGGGCAGGCAGCCGGCCACAACTAAACAGATGAACAGTCATTTCAACTCCAGAAACGAGTTACAAAGAAAATGAAATCAAATATTTTTTTAAGACAAACATACAAGTCAATTATTAACGTAAACTTTTGTAAAAACCCAGGCAAAATAAAGACATGTCTTTTACTTTTAAAAAATAAAAATTAAAAAAAGTGAAATCAGTTAATGTGAAAGAAAATGGCTGGACAGCTGGGGGATCAGGCAAGGCCTGTGTGACATTGAGCCAAGAGTGAAATGAGGTTGAGGTTGGCCTGGGAGGAGTCGAGGGAGCAGCAAATACAAAGGCCTGAAAAGTGGGGGTGATGCTGAGGGCGAGGAGCACGGTGGTTTGGAGGAACTGAGAGAATGTCATGTGTCTGGAATGGACTGAGAGGGGAGTGGTAGGAGGTGAACCAAGTTGAGATGATGGCATAAATAAAACTTTACACTCCGCTTTTTTCACTGTGTTATACTGTAAGAATATGCTTCGTGTGAAAATGATGTGTAAACATTTTTAATGGCTGTATTAAAATATCATCCAGAGAAAAAGAAAAAATTGCTTCCTGCTTAAAAAGAATATCTGAAGTACACTCCTGAGACAGAGACACTGCGGGTTCACTCTTCGGCAGAAGTCGGCAGGCCGAAGGGCGGAAGCCGAGGGAGCCGGGCCAGCCCCTCCTGCAGGCTGCATCTTCGTTGCACTTCTGGGCCCCTGGAGCCAAGGTTCAAAATGAGAACAGCCCCGCCGACCAAACCCCGGGGATACTTGATGTGTCCTGTTCCCCACAGAGAGTATCTGATCTCCAGAAACTTCTCTCTCCAGCCTTCTTGCCCTGTCCTTTGAATTGTCCAGTCCACTGTGACTCACGCCTAGAGGAGAAACATGAATGGTTTCTCGGTGAACTCTCGGGTGTCCCTTGCAGAGACCACTTTCCTGCCTCCCATCTGCAAGGAACACGTGGTGCTGACAAGACCCTCTTCCGCAGGGCGCTCTCCTTTCATCCCTCCTGGCTCTGGCTTCTGGCTTCTCTGGAAAGCCAAGGACTCCAGCAGCTTCTCTGGGCCAAGACGCTAGTCTTCAGGGCTTGAGCTGCAGGGTCTGCGGAACTCCTGTCCGTACTCGTGGATCCACTTGTTGGCCACTGTGGGAGGAGGGGGCGGGGGGTAAGAGCAGGCTCAGCAGCGTGGACAGTGGCAGTGCTCACCGCAGGGGCCTGCCAGGGCCTCCTCATGTTCACCTCACATGCCTGACATTACTCACAGCCCTGCTGTGGACTACAAGATGTTGCTTCTAGCAGAGATAAATAGCAAAGATGACACTGTCCCCTGGAAAAAGTCCGTGACAGGTCCTGTCTACTATAGACTAATTTTCAAACCCGTGGGTCCTAAGGCCACTCATCTTTCACACATGGAGCTCCTGTAAGCCCATCTCCCCCACGGTGCCAGTCCAGAGTAATGAGGGCCAGGGCGCGGCCTTTCCTGGCCATGCCCATCTCAGCATGAGAGTCCCTCTTCTACTTCTGTGTGCAGAGAGAAGTGCTCTTGGACACCTATATACCAAAAACACATTTCCTACTTATTTATCTCTTCCTCATTTGACCCTCTCCTCATGGGGAGCCTGAGGGTTCTGTCCGTGGGATACAGGACTGGGACCAGCACCACAAGCCTCCTCAGCTGCACTCTGGAATCAAGGCCAGTCTGGTTGGGTCAGTGAACTTTTTTACTCATGCCTGCTCTGTGACAGGCTCCCAATTTGTTGGGGACAGCTACCCCGGAACCTGACCATCTCGATGTGACGTGGCACTGTGATGAAGCTTTTGGAATGACAGGGCTATGCTATTTTCCATCCACCCCTATTTCACTTCACTATGAACCACTCACGCCATTCTCACACCCAGAAAGGCAGGCCTTACCCCACTTATCTCCCGCCAGGACAGGACAGCCGGCATGGAGTGTGTCTCCGTCTCCTTCACCACTCCTGTGCAGGTTCCACCAAAACAGCGCTGCATTCTGAAAACAAAAGGGCCCGACCCCGGAGCAGGGGCAAACCAGAATCTCATTCCTTGGGAAGTACATGACTGAGAACAAATGCATGCGTGTCATGAAAAACCACCTGCGCAGACTGGGGGCCAGGCGTGCATAAAATGGCACAAAGTGGCATAGCCGCTATTTACTCTCGCTCATGTGTTTGGCATTTATTGAGGGTCTGCCCTGCTCCCGGCCCCGAGGATGCAGAGGCAAATCATGTCCATTCTGCTCGCAGGAGCTCACAGTCTTTTAGGACAGACAGATACAAAAGCAGGCCGGGACCATACGTTGTGGCAAGTGCTAGGAGAAAGATGAGCATAGGATGGCACTGGATCACTGAGGAGAAGCATGCAACAAAAACCACAAGGTGGAATAAAGCATTCCTCATACAACCAAGAAGTTAATTAATTCAGCCTGTACCTTCCTTAGGCGCTCACTGATAACACGCCCAGGAAGCCAGCCTTACCACACTCCCCCGTCCACCAGCAAGGAAGTTGCAGTTCGGGGGCTTGAAATAAAGCAACTAAGAGTCAAACCCCAGTGTTTTGACTCCAAATCTTGTATGTTCTTCTTCCATACCCAGCTTTTTCCTCTACACACTTCTCTCCATATATATTTTTAAAATATATTTTATTGATTATGCTATTACTGTTGTCCAATTTCCCCCCCTTAACCCTCCTCTGCCTGGTACCATTCCCTCCAGCAATCGTCCCCTTAGTTCATGTCCATGGGCCGTGCATAGTTCTTTGGCTTCTCCATTTCCTATAATGTTCTTAGCATTCCCCTGTCTACTTTGTACCTACCAATTTGTACTTAATCCCTGCAGTTTTCCCCCCATCCTCCCCCACCCCCTCCCAGTTGATAACCCTCCAAATGATCTCCATTTCTGTGATTCTGTTCCTGTTCTGCTTGTTTGCCTAGTTTTAGATTCAGTTGTTGATAGTGTGAATTTGTTGCCATTTTAATGTTCATAATTTTGATCTTTTTCTTATGTAGTTCCCTTTAACATTTCATGTAATAATGCTTGGTGGTGATGAACTCTTTTAGTTTTACTTTGTCTGGGAAGCACTTTATCTGCCCTTCAATTCTAAACGATAGCTTTGCTGAGTAGAGCAATCTTGGATGTAGGTCCTTACTCTTCATCACTTTGAATACTTCTTTCCAGCCCCTTCTAGCCTGTAAGGTTTCTTTTGAGAAGTCAGCTGATAGTCTTATGGGAACTCCTTTGCAGGTAACTCTTTTCTTTTTCTTTTTTTTTTTTTTTGAGCTTTTATTTTTTTTTCCTTTTTTTAAATATATTTTATTGATTATGCTATTACAGTTGTCCCATTTCTCCCCCATCATTCCCCTCCACCCTACCCACCCTCTCCCACACACATTCCCCCCTTTAGTTCATGTCCATGGGTCATAAGTTTTCTAGCTTCTACATTTCCCACACTATTCTTGCCCTCCCCCTGTCTATTTTTTTCCCATTATCTATGCTACTCATTCTCTGTACCTTTCCCCCCTCTCTCCTCCTCCCATGCCCCTGTTGCTAACCCTCCACATGATCTCCATTTCTGTGGTTCTGTTCCTGTTCTAGCTGTTTGCTTAGTTTGCTTTTGTTTTAGGTGTGGTTCTTGATAGCTATGAGTTTGTTGTCTTTTCACTGTCATAGTTTTATCTTCTTTTTCTTAGATAAGTCCCTTTAACATTTCATATAATAAGGGCTTGGTGATGATGAACTCCTTGAACTTGACCTTATCTGAGAAGCGCTTTATCTTCCCTTCCATTCTAAATGACAGCTTTGCTGGATAGAGCAATTTTGGATGTAGGTCCCTGCTTTTCAAGATTTCAAATATTTCTTTCCAGCCCCTTCTTGCCTGTAAGGTATCTTTTGAGAAATCAGCTGACAGTCTGATGGGAACTCCCTTGTAGGTGACTGTCCCCTTATCCCTTGCTGCTTCTAGAATTCTCTGCTTCATTTTAATCTTGGCTAATGTAATTACAATGTGCCTTGGGTGTTCCTCCTTGGGTCCAACTTCTTTGGGACTCTCTGAGCTTCCTGGACGTTCTGGTAGTCTATTTCCTTTGCCAGATTGGGGAAGTTCTCCTTTATTATTTGTTCAAAGAAGTTTTCCACTCGTTGCTGTTCTTCTTCCCCTTCTGGGACCCCTATAATTCGGATGTTGGGATGTTTAAAGATGTCCCGGAGGTTCCTAAGCCTCTCCTCATTTTTTTGAATTCTTGTTTCTTCCTCGTCTTCTGTTTGGTTGTTAGTTTCTTCCCTCTGGTCCACTCCATTGATTTGAGTCCCAGTTTTCCTTCCATCTCTATCAGTTCCCCATGCATCTTCCTTCATTTCACGGATGGTAGCCTGCATTTTTTCATCTAGTTTGTGAGCAAAATCAACCAATTCTGTGAGCATTTTGATGACCAGTGCTTTGAACTGTGCATCTGACAGGTTGGCTATCTCTTCACTGCTTAGAGGAATTGGCTCTGGGGCTTTTATTTGTTTTCCGGTTTGAGCCATTTTTGGTGGTTTTTTTTTGTTGTTGTTGTTGTTGTTTTGGTTTTAGTCTGGTCGCGGCTATTACGTAGTGAGGGGGTGGAGCCTTAGGTGTTCCTCAGGGCGGGGCAGCCCAGTCGCTGGGTTGTGACGCTATAGGTGGGGGCGGGGTCTGAGAAGGAGCAATGGCGCCTGCTCCGCTCTCTCCCGGACTCCGGCCCTTTCCGCTGCTTCCCCTTCACCTGGATTATCTGCGCACTCGCGCGTGCTGTTACGTAGTGAAGAGTGGAGCCTCTGGCGCTCCCCAGTGCGGGGCAGCCCAGTCACTGGGTTGTGACGCTGTATGTGGGGGTGGGGCCTGAGAGGGAGCAATGGCGCCTGCTCCGCTCTCTCCTGGATTCAGTCCCCTCCGCCACTTCCCTTCCGCCTGGACCGTCTGCGCGCTCGAATGTGAGACTACCTGGTCAGTCAGCCAGCCGCCTTGTGCGGCCTCACTGGGTCTGCACAGTTGCCCCCCTGTGCCCAGGGTCTGCCAGCTGCTGCCTGTGGGCCCGGGGACCGCCAGCCGCCGCCTGTGCACCTGGGAACTGCCAGCTGCTGCTGCTTGCGTTCCTGGGTCCGCACCTCCACTTTCTCCTGCCGCGACTCCGCCCCTCTTACCGGTCTGGATGAATGGTTGTTGGACTTCTGTACAGTTCAATTTTCTATAAGTTCTGGTTGTTTTCTTGTTTCTAAATATTTGTTGTCCTTAATTTTGGTTGTGAGAGGAGGCACAGTGTGTCCGCCTACGCCTCCATCTTGGCCGGATGTCCCAAAATGTCAGGTAACTCTTTTCTTTTCTCTTGCTGCTTTTAAGATTCTCTCTTTATCTTTGACCTTTGGCATTTTAATTATGATGTGTCTTTGCATGGTCCTCTTTGGGTCCAACTTGTTTGGAACTCTCTGTGCTTCCTGGACTTGTATGGCTATTTCCTTCACCAAATTAGGGAAGCTTTCTTTCATTATTTTTTCAAATAAATTTTCAATTTTTTGCTTTTCCTCTTCTCCTTCTGGCACCCCTGTGATTCAGATGTTGGTATGTTTGGAGATGTTCCAAAGGCTCCTTATTCTAGCCTTTTTTAAAAATTCTTTTTTCTTCCTGCTATTCTAATTGAATGCTTTTTTCTTCCTTATGTTCCAAATCGTTGATTCAATTCTTGGCCTCACCCCCTCCACCGTTGGTTCCCTATAGAGTTTTCTTTATTTTACTTAATGTAACCTTCATTTCTGCCTGAGTCTTTTTTATGCTATTGCAGTACCCAATGATTTCTTTGAGCATCCTGACAAGTTTTGAACTCTGCATCTGATAGATGTTTATCTCCATTTCATTTAGTTCTTTTCCTGGAGTTCTGTTCTGTTCTTTCAATCAGGCTGTATGTCTTTGATCAATTTGGCAGCCTCCCTATGTTTGTTTCTGTGTATTAGGTTGAGCTGCTTTGACTCCCTGTCGTACTAGCATGGCCTATTGTAGAAAAGACAACTGTAAATTGTATGGGGCGGAGCCTTAGGAAATCACCAGGGTGGGGCAACCACTTTGTGGCTCTGTACGGGGGAGGGCTCAGAGAAGGAACAATGCCATGCCTGGACTCTGGAGATTGCCCAAGAGGAAGCTGTCTCCTAGCACTTGCCCTGTTGCCAGTCACTTCAGTTCCTCCCCTTCTCCCCGAATGACATTTGTACCCTTCCAGCTGTTACCCTGGTGCTGAATCCCAGAGGGGGTGGGTCTGCATGAATCCTGAGTCCATTGTGGGCCTTTTGAGAGGAGTCTCTTGATAATCCTGCAGTTTCTTCCGCCACCCCAACCCTCACTGGTCTTTACATCCAGAAGTTATGGGGACTTACCTTCCTGGTGCTAGAACTCTGGGCTGGGTGGCCTGGTCTGGGCCTGGGATTGCTCACTCCTGAAGTATCCCTCCCAATTTTTATCTACCACACGTGGGTCCAGGACCTTCTATTCTGCACCACTCCATGTCTCTACACTTCTCATGAGTGTCTCCCCCTCCTACCCATCTGGATGAATGTGACTTCTTTAATTCTTCAGTTGTCAGGCTTCTATACAGCTCAATTTTCTGACAATTCTCGGTGATATTTATTTTATAATCTAGTTATAATTTTGCTGTGATTGTGTGAAGAGGCAAGCCATGTTTTCCTACACCTCCATCTTGACTGGAAGTTCTCTACATACTTCTTATAGACGTACTTTAACCATGGCCAACCCCCCAAATATTCATAGATACCTGTGTTTACTCAGTGAATATTTAGGATGTGCTAGGTACTATGGTAAGTGTTTTATAGGCATGAACTCATTTATTTGTCCTCATTTCATTCCTGAATTCACTAAGGGCTGTGATCCTTAATGGATTGATTGATCTGAAATTTGGAGTATATTTATTCATTAAACAACCCTCTTTCCACATGGCCCTCCACTGCCTCACGTGACTTCATAGTTCTATTGCCATACCTTGTTACTGCCTGTCACCTTCTCTGTGAGCTCCTGGAGGACAAGGACTGTGAGTTTTCCTCGGCACCCTCAGTGCCTCCAGCCCTCAATGTTTATTGCATGAAGTGACTGAGGGGACCGGCTGCTGTAGAGGACCCAAAAGTTAATGAAAATAGTTCTTCCCTTTGAGTTCTACTGTAATAGGGAAGGCAGACATGTAATCATCTACTTGTAACAGAAGTGCAAATAAAATTTAAGATAGAGGAATAATAACATGTGGTCATGTAGACGATTGAGGGATTATCTTTGATTCTGGGAATCAGGGAAAGCCCTCTTCTTCTCCTGCCCCCCAGGAAGAAGCTTACAAGCACAGAGAGCATGAAGGCTAGAATGTTAGCTCTTCACCTGCAACCTCTGCTGGGACCAGACCCCCACTCACCTTGACCACAGGCACGCTAAAGTTGGCATAGATGAATGCTGTAGCTCCGCCAGCTTCCACTGAGCTCAGCTAGAACACCAGAGGAAGAGCCAGAGTTGAAATAGCCCGGGACTGCCCCACTCTGCCCCACTCCGCCCCACCTGACCTCTGATATCATTTCTGCATGGATTCCCTCCTGTATTCCCCTGTTTCAACTCTAGGAGAAACACTTATGGAAAGACAACCACCCAGTTTAGGGATTGAGGGAGCCTGCTAAGTGGCATTGGTGTTTGCCTGCCGGGCCACAAGAGGACATTTAGGAATGCTTCCTATCTTTACCCTTCCAGCTAACATCCTCAGTGAGGACTGCAATATATAGATTAAGACTCTGAGACCCTTAGGAAGAAACAGTTTCACAACCTAAGATATATGCACACACACTCACCCTGAAATAAAGTAAATGTTTCATAAAATATTCTTGGCCCTGGCTGGGTAGCTCAGTTGGTTAGAGCATTGTCCTGATACGCCAAGGTTGTGGGTTTGATTTCTGGTCAGGGCACATACAAGAATCAACCAATGAATGCATAAATAAGTGGAAAAACAAATTGATGTCTGTCTGTCTCTGTCTCTCCCCTCTTTAATAAAAGGTCAATAATAAAAAACTTTTTTCAAATTCTTACTACATAAGATACCCTCTGTTATTTTCCATTTCATTTTACTTTAATTCAGATTCTTAAATGCTTATCAGATCCACTAAATTTATTCCACAGCCCACTAATGAATCACGGCTGTGGCTCACCAAACACTGGTCAGGCTACGTTGATTAGTTTTAAAAGTTGGGCATCATAGGAACTGCTGATGGCACCTTTCCCAGGTCACTCAGCCCCTCTCCAGGTAACCTTAGCTAAGGAGTTTCTCCCCCAGCATATTCTAGAATTATGGATGTGTTTTCTTACCATGAAAACACATGCTGGGACGTTATGTGTTTTCGGGACATTACAGGGTCCTTGCTTTGTGGGGTACAATGGTAGAAACGTTACATGAAACTTTAGAACGTGACATGCCCCTGTATTATCTCATTGATCCTCATGACTGTCCTGTGAGGAGGCACACACAGAGCCAGAAAACGAGCTCAAAGAACAGACGTGATTTGTGCTGAGGCCACGTATTAAGTAGCAGAACCAGAATGAGGCCAACTGACTCCAAACCCAAAGTGCATTCCATTCCAGTGTCTCAGACGCTTGAAGCCCAAACACACATGCACAGTGCGCGTGCGTACACACACACACACACACACACACACGTGCATTTGCCATTGAGAATTGTGGGGCTCTTGCTTTCCTGCTACCCTTACCATAGTGCTGGGCCTCTGTAACCAGGGAACCAACTATAGAAGATATTAGGGGGTAAAAAACAGACATTGGCCCTGAGAGGTCTTATTGTTTGGTTGATATCAGTATTCTTCACCAGCTGTGACCTCCCATGCCAGCTTGAGTCATCAACCAGAGATGCAACCAACTGCCAATTCAAGACATGTCCCTTCCCTCTGTGCCTGATCAGAATGCTCAGAATGACCACTGGAGGCCAGCCACCACTGGAAGTGGCAACCTTCCAGTTCTATAGGAACTATAAAGCTGAACCACAGGGAAGAACGTGTTGGAGTTGCCAGCATTAAAGTCTACAGCACAGGTGGCAAACACAAGGCCCACGGGCCGAACCCGCCCTCCACCTTGTTTTACCCGGCCCGGCACCTTGTTTCTACCCAGCGGCAGCACTGAGCTCCTTGCCCATAGTTAAGGAGTAGTTACATTTATACAGTCCTAAAATTACACTTGGCCCTTTGAAGGCAACTGCAAGGCTGATGTGGCCCACAGTGAAAATGAGTTTGACACCCCTGGCAGAGCCCTGACCTCTGATGGCCCTTTCCTGGCTGTGCTGTGATCAGATACAGCACTAAGAAGAGAGGGCACACAAGGGTGGGGGCATGTGCTAGTCTAAGAGCCTGGAAACAGGCCTTCATCTTTGGGTGTTACATAGGGCCCCTGTATGTAGCATGTTTATCCCTTCAGTTAACAGTAATATACCTCTTGTAATTTGAGCAACAGATGATTGAAATTCTGAACTGTCTATAAAACCCACATGATTAGAAGGGAAGGAGATAGAGGAGATCATAAAGACTGGTACCAAATCCTGTAGGATCAGGTCATAAATTAGGAGAGAAGGACAGTTCATTTTTGAAGAGGGTATAATACAGATTTTATGGGGAGATACGGGAGAAAATTTGCCCTGCTGACGGCAGAGCAGCACTTAACGAGTTTCTCTGTGGGCGTCTCTGTCCTTCCCTCCTATAATCTCAGATGCCTCATTTCTGCTCTCTTTCCCCTCACAGCTCCACAACCTTTCCTTGTGGCTTCCAGGCCGTCCCAGGGTCTCCTGGCCTTCGATGTAACCCCACTTCCCATCCTAATCGCTGCCTGGGACAAGGCCACAGTTAGGTCGACACACTGGAAGCTCTCGGAGGCCAGGAACCCTTGATTTGTACTTCTTTGTGTCCCCGACAGCACTTAACAGAAATACTGCCTGGAATTCACAAAAATCCTGGAGACTGTTCAGCTGCAACTACCAGATTACATCAATATCTGAAATTGCTTTGAAAACCATAAGAGAGAAACATAAATAGTCATTAAACAAGAAGCCCTGGCTCAGAACAAGACTCACATAGATCATAAATGTTGCAACTCGGTTCCCAGACTTCATCCTGTACAGTGGGCTGCTTGGTGACTGAGACAAAAGCAAAACATATCATTATTTTACGCAGTTGGCACCAGAGAGACAACCAGGATGTCACCAGAATACAGAGAGGAGAAAAATGGCGATGTCACAGGTGAGAGATAGCCTTGACCTACACCTAGTCGAATTTGTGCCCATCTGTGCTTTTTGGAACTCAATGTACTTTTTTTGTTTGTTTGTTTACTAATATATCGGACACTCATAAAACAGAATTCCTTGCCAGGAATGAAAGTACTCTCTGAGGGGTTAATTGTACCTTCAGGTTCTTGGTGAAATAAAGAAATTAACATATAAATATCGCAGATAATTTTTCTGTAGTAATAGCAAGTGATAAGACCGAAGTTCCCCATTATTTGTTGAAGAGACACACCCTTTTTGTCATAGAACAGTTTGAGATATAAGTTACCTGTGATGAAAGTCACCCAGTGTGAGTGTGCTGGGCCATGAGTTTTAGTGAGTTTTCACGGTTGTGCAACCATCCCGCCGGGCCGGCTTTGGAACGCTTCCATCAGCTGGGTGGCCTTGAGTCTGTCTGCCGTCGGTCCCCACGCCCACCCCCAATCCCGGGCAGCCACCGATCTACTTTCTGTCTCTTTAGTTTTGTCTTTTTCTAGAAGTTTCATATAAATAGAATCACAAAATACATAGATAAAGAGAGTAACCGGAGGAAAGACAATCTTCCCTGGGAAGTCCCTGAGCAAAGCAAGACAGATGACACTATGATAGTTCACATTCTTCTCCCCCCAACAAACTACAGAGTAGGGGTGGTGGCACACAAGAAAGTGAGTCACCAGAAATCAGCGGGAAACCAAGGCTTCCAGATCTTCCTGGAACAAGAACCCTTATACTAAGGTTTCACCGAGCAGTCCATGGGAGTCCTGCAAGAGCTCTGACTCAGCGAAGTAAGGAATCCTCTGCTTCCCTCCCAGGATTTGCTCACTGGCCCCACAGTTACCGTAGCATGGTCGAAGTGAGGCTCGTAGTGCCCTCCGATTCCATAGTTCACCACCTGCAGGTACTCCGCGTAGGGAGGCTGGATGTTGAGGCCTGTGAGAGCAGCGATGCGGTGGTCAAGGGTCACCAGCATCGGGTCGACGGTGTCCTTCAGCCAGGCGCTAAAACAAATCGGAGATTGGAGCATTAGTGATCTGATGCCAGAAATGAATAAATATCTGTGAACGAATGAAGGAAAGATGTCAACTGCCAGAGGAAGAACAAAGGGAGGACAGGAAGATGGACACGGATGCTTAATCACCTTCTCTCCTCACGCCAAGTCTGCCCGGGGCCATGTTACGCTCTGTCTTAACAGTCACACCTTCATGCGCTCAACAACCATTTCCTGAGAGCCAGGCCCCGTGCTAGGTGCTTTGGAGAGTGAAGGTCAAAGCACGAGGCACTGGGACGCAAAGAGGAAAAACACAGAAACCTGCCGTTAAAACAGCTGTTCTAGAGACACGGCAACAGCTGCGTGCAATGGAAAACGCTCTGGGTTCGCGGTAGTAGGAGTGATGCCTGATCCTCCGTGTGGCCTTTTGTCAGGCACTTAACCTTAAAAATCCGTAAAGTTCACTGCAGTCCTCTGGAAAGTGGGGATGATAATAACATCGACCTCACAGACTTCGGAAGATTGTTAGAGTCTGTACCTGTGAAGGCACTGTATGTCAGAGGTTGCAGTGAAACAGAAAAATTTGTGCTCTTCTGCCCCACTCCAAAACAAACCAGGATAGGTCAAAGGCCAAAGAGCAAAGTTCAGTCTCTTTTCCTGAATGTCTTGTTGAGGTTCTGACAAAGCAGAGGATTTGGGATCAGAAGGAAGGTTGGAGTGAGTCTCCTGGGGAGACGAACGAGGCTCTTAAGGGAAGAGCCTTAGCACGGTATGGGAAGACCGAGTCTTCGCTCTTTAAATTCTGGATTAATTTGCTCATTCTTTCGTGTGGAGCGCATGTGAAGTACTATGCTGTGTGCTCTTAGGTTTAAGAAGCAGCCAAGATGAGGCCGTTGTGTCAAAAAGCTCACGGGAGAAGATAAATGTAGCTGAGTACAGATGCAGGTAGGGTGAAACACGAGGACCCGTCTTTACAGGAAAGTGCTGGGGAGCGCGGAGCAAGGAGACCATTGTGACTGGGGCGCTGCAGTAAGACGGTGACCTGCAGGCCAGGTATTAAAGGGCACAAAATGCCAGCAGGTGGAAAGGACATGGGTACTGCAGGGTGAAGAAAGAGCGTAGGTGCCGACGTGGAGGGGCGACAATACAGTGCGCACACCTGTGCGAACGAGTGATAGGACATCAGGCTGGACCAGTAGGCCCGGGGCAAGCTGTACAAAGCTGCGTCACTGTGCTCAGAAAACTGGCCTTTACTTTGTGGGTAACGGAAGGTCACCGAAGGTCTGTGGGGGGAGTGTGGTCTGACAGTTAGGAGTTCACTGATGACCTACCTTCAAGAGACAAGTTACAGTGAACTTGTGAGCACAGAACCAAAATTCAAAGGGAGGCAGGGTGGTGGAGGGAAGAGGAGGTAATGAGCATCTCGGTCTCTTTACCTGAAAAGTAAAGAGAACACCTACTGTCCCAAAAGGTTCATTTTCTCTTTGGCACCAGGGTGTCAGAAAGGTTAGGAAAGCAAGGAAGCCCAGGTCATATGTGCCTTCCAAAGCTTAGAGGGCACCTCCTAACGTGAACGATCCCTGCAGGCACCAGACCACATAAGCTAAGCCAGATGATGCCGGATCAAAGCTTTCATCACTCACCTCACTTCCCAGACAACAGACACTATCTGCCCAGCCTGAGGCCTGGCCTGGCCCCAAGGACGCGGTCATCTGGTCTCCTGTGGCTGCGATGGGGACCCTCCTCTCACTGTATCATTAGTCCTGTCCTTACAGTGCAAATACAGTGCTGCAGGGGAGGGGACAAGGGGTACAGCTGGGCCCAGGCAGCTGAGTCTGCCCCTCCAGAGAAGCCGTCACGCCTAGGGGTTCTAGTCATTCTTCTTGCCTGAACGTTGGCAAGTCATGCTTTGAATATGAGTCAGGAGGTGGGAATGGAATCTTATAAAATCAAATTACAAATGGGGATGGGACTGTATTTTCTGGAAAAAATCTGGTTAGAAGAAGGACACACTTTTTTTTTTTGGTTTATCAAGTGTTTCCCTAATGGCCTCCTAGTTAAGTCCTCAGACCATATAACAACCTGTGAAAGGCCTTTGGGTGAGGGCAGTAGAAATTTCTCCCCGTTCTCCCGCGGCATCTCTGATGGCACCTGAATGGCTGCTGCTGGCCGTCAGTCAGCTGTGCCACTGGTCGGAGGGCGGGCAGCAGCTGTGACAGAGCTCCCGACTAGGAAGGGCTCAGCTTACCTTTTGCTAATGCGGTACTCCACTGCTAACTGCTTTTCGCCGGAGGCCACCACAGACCTCTGCAGCTGATGGGAAGAAGAAGGCAAGAGAAAGTCCAGGTGGTTACGATGATGCGGAGGGAGGAGCTCTGTCACTTCCACAGACATGCCCTCCCCTCTCTAAGCATTAACCTAACAGTCACCAGTCCCTCCCAAATGAAAGTTTGCACAAGCCACCCATTTAGTGATAGCTACCAATCTTGAAATTAAAAAACAAGTGCCAAAAAATCTTAGCATCCAGTCTGGTAGACCGTAAGCACTCAATAAAACTCTGTTGAGTTCAAACAAAGTGATATTTGAATGCCTTTGGGTCTGCAAGGCTGAGAGTTTAGTAAGAAAAAGGGCTGTTTCTCTTTCCTCTCCGCGTCCATGAGTGGAGCTGGAGCGGGGCCTGCCTGGTGGTAAGCGCTTCCTGTTTGTTGAATTAAATGAACTGCCAACAACAGAGAACTTTCTACCCTCAGAGGGTGCCTACTTCTGAACAACTCTAACAAAAGCTCCTCCTTACAAAGAATCAAAATCTGTTTGCTATGGGGGGTGGGGAGGAGCCAAACAGGTTTGAAGTCACTAATTTAACTGAATGTCTGGACAGAACATTTACATTATTTTTAAATAAAGTGGCTTCTAATTGCAGAAGTACTGTACCAGGGATAGAAAAAAGAAATACTGTTTATTTTCACAACAATGTGTGTTCTTCTGCTCCATAAGGGCAAGGACTTGCTCTTTTGTCTGTGCTGCGTCCCACCCCCCACCACCCTCCCTGGGGCTAGGGAAGGCCTGCCAGAGAGGGGCGCTCAACACTGGGAGATGAGCAGAGTCCTTTGCCTAAAGAGCAAGCCCTGGCACTTCCCACTGCAGTCAGAGCAGAGCACAGGGCAAGAAACTGCACCAGACAAAACCTTTTCTCTTCCTGGAGGCTTCTGCAATGTTATTGTTCCTGCTCCTAAACCAGGTAGATGCCTTCAGAAAGCCTCTTTCTTTCCTCGGACCTATTTCCCCAGCTGAAAAATTGCAGCACGTGAACAACATGTTCTTGGGAGTTCCCATCACTCTACAAAATCAGGATGTTAGGATGCGGGAAATCAGCAGGTGACTGGCAGCGCCTCTATCTAATCCTTCACCAGTTGTTCCCAGCATCCTCTCCGAGTCATTCATAGGAGAGAGGAGAGATTCATTGAAGAGAGATGCTTCCTTCTGTTCTTTTAGGGCAACAGCAGTACTTATGGAAAAAAAATCCTAGGGAAAATCTCCTTCCCCACACCCTCCATTAAGAAGCCACCTTGCACTTAATTCCTTTAACCATTATTTACTGTACACTTACATGTCATTCATTTTGGGGGACAAATATTTATTGGTTCTCTGTGCAAAGCACTGTGCTAGGCATTGGAAATACAGCATATGAAGCCAGATATAAGTCACGCAATGGCACCTGAAGGGGCAAGTAAAGGATGCTATGGACACACTGAGAAGGAGCATCTAGCCCATGCTTATGGGAGACAGGAAGGCTTCCCAGGATGCCCAAAAGGTAAGTGGAATCATACAGGTGAAAAGAGGTCAGAGAAAGAGCATTTTAGACAGAGAGCAGAATGTGTGAGGAGGCTGGTGATAGTATGACCCATGTACGGAGGTGCAGGGTTAGGGCAGCTGGGCGTGGGGTGCAAGGGGGACGGGCTATAGAAGGGGTTGGCAGCAGCCAGGCCAAGGAGCTGGTAATTGTTTTAAGAGACCCATTGGAGAGTTTAAGCAAGGGCTTGACAAGGTTAGATTCAACCTTTTAAAGATTACTCTCGTTGCAACCGGTATAATGCAGGGCTAGGCGTTTCAAAAACCATTACATGAGCCCAGCTAGTTTACAGTCCGGTTGGGGAGACAGGAGGCTCGCTCATGAAACTGTTAGTGGTACCGGAAAACACATAAATGGCAGAATAAATGAAAATACTAAACAACTGGTGACTTCTAGTTCAGAAGAGAGAGAGGTTATTGTATGTGGCTCCCAAAAGGTACTGTGAAGAAATCATTTCTACTGAAAGAACCAATGAGAGTGGGCGAGAGTGGGCAGGGCTGGTGCGCCGGGGGAGGCGTCGGTTCCAACCGAGTCTTCAGGTATAGATAGAATGTGGGTGTGGATGGGGGTGACAAGAGAGCTTTCTTTGGAAAAGGGACAGTAACTAGGAAGCAGATAAATTCAACACAAGCCACTGTGGCAACTGCCACCATGGGGCTTATTCTGGGCACAGCCACAGATCAGATAGAGAGCGGCCACCCCAGCAAGACACTTCTGGGGGAAGGCAGTGTGGCAAGGTCTGTGCCTGCCAAGTAGATGACCTGGCCAGGAGGGATTAAGTGAGTATCTCCCAGTGAGCTGCCTGTGTCATGTTGCCATGGCAACAGGGTTCTCCTCAGGAAAAAAGTAGCTGCTGGCCAAGTGCTCCTGCTGGCTCATGCAGAAGCCAAAGCCATTGAAAACACATCCTTCAACCCCCTGCTGGAGCTTAATCATCTCAAAAATCTTCTCTACAAAGCTGCTAAACTGCACTGCATTGGCTTTTAGGTGAAATGACTATTGCCACTCCCCTCCCCTCCAGTCCATGTCTGCTATCAGAATCCTCCTTAAAATCTCCTGTTTAAAACTGTCTGACAGCTCTCCCCCTGCCTCCCAGATGAAAGCCGACTTCCCCAGCATGATATTTACTGCACTTCCAGCGGTGCCTCACTGGGCAGCCTCATGGCCTCCCCACGCCATCCCTGGCACGGCAGCCACCGAGCTGCCCCCGTTCTCTGAGCACACTGCAGCTCACGTCCCTGCACAGACGGCTTTGTCTTCCTGGAAGACCCTTTGCCGCCTTGTCACTGCGATGAATTTCCTGTCCACAGGGAAGCCTTCTCTGTTTCTTCCTCTTCCCTCACCTAGTCCTCACCCAACTGCCTTTCCCTCAGAGGAAGGTTCACTTTTAAAAAAAATCGTCACCCAAGGATATAGTTACTGATTTTAGAGATAGAGAAAGAGAGAGAGAGAGAGAAACATCTATTAGTTGCCTCCTGTACGTGCCCCAAACGGGGACCAAACCTGCAACCTAGGAATGTGCCCTGACTGGAGATCAAACCTGCTACCTTTTGGTGTCTGAGACAATGCTCCAACCAACTGAACCACCCAGCCAGGGCAGAAGGTTTACTATTTTATGCTGCAAAAAACCAACTCCCTGCACACATCTCTCTGACAGCATACACCACAACATATTGTACGTATCTGCCTTTCCCATCACGCAGTAAGTTCCCCCAAGGGGAAGGGCCCCGCACTTCATCTGCGGAAGGCCAGCCCCGGCACTGTGTCCGGCACACAGCAGGCTCCGCTCTGTCGGTGAACGACTGAATGGCTGCCCTCGGTCGGGAAGAGCACTCGGCGAAGGGCCAGTGACGTGAGTAATTCTGAGTCAGTCTTCACTTGCCATTTGTAAGAAGGCAACGTGTTACAGTGATGAGATAGACTGTATTATTTTTCTGCATATTTGGCAGACTTCCTGGGGGGTAATTAAACGTCCCTTCTACACCAACGTCAGGCTTAGCACAGGCACCTGCACTGCCTTCCCTGTGGGGGAATCAGACATTCTGTCCCTCTGGACGGCAGTGGCCGCACACCTTGTTTTAACCAGTGACTGAGAACAGACGTAATGCCTGGCACTTCTGAGTAGAAGCTTTAAGAGCCAGCTAGTAGCTTGCCATCTCTGTCTTTTCCTCGCCCATGAGACTGGCACTGTCCCCAACAGAGGCTGCCCTGTCAAACTGGTCCCAGAGTGAAGACAGGTGGGGCGTAGCTGCGGTCAGCCCACCACTGACGCCTAATGTAAGAAAGGAGCAAACCCGCATTGCCGTGCCGGAGATGTTGGGTCGGGTCGGGTGGGCTTGTCCCCGAGCATACATCTGCCTGAGTTACCTGGAGCAAGAAGGCAGACTCGCAGAGTGACAGTCAACGCACCTCTGAGTTTCTGTTCTGGCTCTAGTTACATGTGTGACCTTAATCAAGTCCCTTCCCTCTCTGAGCCTCATGTTCCCCCTTAATAAGATAATAAACTCGAACTAAACTTTCCACTCTGTAATTTGTAAATCTGGACGAGGACATCACTCTTGCCCCTGTCACTTCATCCTTTTTTTTTTCTTCTACTAGTTACATGAGATGATGGACATTTGGGGGATCTTCTTTTTAAGTTAAATTTACATACAATGAGCCCTGGCCAGTGTGGCTCAGTAGGTTGGAGTGTCATACTGTAGACCGAAAGGTCAAGGGTTTGATTCCCGGTCAGGGCATGTACCCAGCTGGTGGGTTCCATCCCCAGCAGGGCATGTATATACAGACAACGCTATGCACAGAACTCAAGTGTTCCATTTGGCAAGTTTTGACAAATGCCTATAGCTGTGTACTCCATTTCCCTAAGAAGATATTGAGAGCACATTTTCAACACCCCAGGAAACCCCCTTGTACCTTTTCCCAGCCAATCCCCTCCCTCCAGAGGCAACCACTACTGTGGTTATTTTCGCCGTTGATTAGTTCCATGGAATGGTTGTCATTCTGAACTCCTAGACCAATGAAATGCCTCGTTGTTCAGGCCGCCTATGCTCATACTCCTGAACTCTGGGTGTGTGAAGACACAAAAGAAGTTCTTGGCAGGCATTGGGGGCACTCACCCACGGCTCTGCAAATCCTCTAATTTTCTGAGCCTCCAGGTCACTGACGAAGTCATGGTAGAGAACGACGTAAGGCTCCAGGTGGATGACCTCCTTCCGGACGGGCTGGAGCAGCAGGTAGGGGCTGGCACTGGTCTCGTAGGAGCAGTAGAGGCTGGGGATCTGGTAGTGCCTAGGCTGGAAGGAAAGGCTAGAATCAGCATAAGAAGAAAGGGTATAGGAGCCACACTGATTTAGGGGAACTACAGCATAAAAGCAGCGGAATGTGGGAGATTCAGAATGCAGTCCCTGCATTTTTATAGCCTTTTCCTCACATTGTCCCCCTTCTACCCTTTCTAGCCAAACTGGTTTCCCTTTCCTCTTTCCCTGAAAAACCCTACCTGGGAGCCCAGCGTCTGGCATAACTCCTCGTAGGTGGCTCTGGTCTGCAGGTGGGGTACATTGGGCCTCTGGATGACAGCCTCTGCTGCTGCCCGGCTGGGGCTCTCCGCCAAGAGCTTTTCATATTTCAAGACATTCCTGGCCATCCTCTTATTATCTGGGCCTGGGAGAAACCAGAGCAGGGAACAACGCAGATGAACAAACAGCAACCCCCAGGGAGTGCTGCCATGATTCCCACAGCTTCGCTGCCGCACACAAGTGGCAATGGGGCACCTGGAGTAACTGCTGTGTCCGCGCACTGAGGACGTAAGGCCCTCCCTCCCAGAACAGTCCTGGTGGTTTTAAAAGGTTGAGTTGGGCCTGACAGATCTGAGGGTGCAAAGGACTTTGGAAAGGAAAGTGGGCCGCGCTCTAGGACAGTGTGATGGGCAGTTTTACGTGTAGGGAGTAAGCTTCATGCTTTCATTCGTTTATTTACTCATCTGTTTGGTAAGTCTTCCGTGAACATCTACTGTGTACCAGATACTGTGCTAGAAGCTAACCCCCTAGAGTTTACAGTCTGATGGAGAAAAGAGACATTAAATAACTAGTTGCAATGAAACATGAGAAGTCATTGCTATAAAGAGAAGTTGAGAGAGCCAAAGCCTAAAGCAGAGACCCAGCCTGTTCTTCTGGAGACCTGGAAGCTAATTAATTAATTCCCGATGCTGCTAGATCCTTCAAAAGTCTTAACTAGCCTAGACACAGAGCAGAGCAGTATGGGACAAAGGGGTTCCAGCTTTGGTTCTAGCCTGGGTTCCTGCAGAGGTCTTGTGTCTGATTTGTGGCCACTTTGGCTACAAGATGCCCTGTGGGGTGGCAGCTGCCCCTGGCCTGCTAGTCTCTGCGTATTTCTCAGTGCCTCTCAGAAGAAGGTGCTGAATTGCTCTAATGCTTCAAAAAAGCAGCTTTTTCTGTGGAGCTCAGTCTGCTTCCAACACCACCCCTGTCATAGCAAGGGAGGGGGGCAGAAATTACCAACCTTTTCCAACAGAAGAGATAAAATTTTGAAGAATGGAAACGATGAACCCAAAACACCAGTGAAAATATTGCAAAGCCAGAAATGGAACCGGGAATGTCAGTTTGCTATGTCCTGCTTACCCACCTGTGATAGTGCGCCGGTTCTCTGGGCTCTCTGGGAGAGGCAGAGAGTTCAGTAGACCAAGCACAGAGGACACTGGGTTCTCATGTTGCCTGCACCACTCATTGCCCATGTGTTTCCAGACTATACGGTGACTTCCTTATCCTACCATTTGTCAAATTATGAGAATGGAGTAACATCACTAAGTGAATTCATTAAAAAGTTATAAATAAATACAATTGTAAATTCTTACAGGAAATACTTTATAAATATTAAAACATTATAGTGATTTTGTATCTTACTTTAGAATCTAAATATCTTATTAAAGGAAAACCTGGGACGCCACCTACTACCAAAATTTTATTTTATTTTTTTAATTAAATTTTTTATTGTTATGGATTTTAAAGAGGGGGGAGGGAGGAGAAAAGGAGGCAGGGGAGAGAAGGAGACAGAGAGAGAGGGAAACATCGATTTGTTGTTCCACTTAGTTATGCATTCATTGGTTGCTTCTTGTATATGCCCTGACTAGGGATCAAACCTGCCACCTTGGCATATCAAGATGATGCTCTAACCAAATGAGCTACGTGGACCAAGTCTCACTACCAAAATTTTAAACAAAAATATGGAAGCAGAGAGCTAAGCTAGCAAGTCTCCATCGCATTCAACTCTGATGAGGGTTGGAACTGAGTTCTGTGCTAAATGGGCAGGATGCTTGCACAGCAAAGCGATCCCTGGTTTAAAGGGAAGAACTGGTGTCTCTTTGTGAGCAGCTGTGGGGAGTAATCCTGCTGAGTCGCTCCCCTTGCACACACAGCACCCGTTGATCACACTTGTTCCCAGGTCTACTTCCCAATCCTGGGTCTTTAGATGTCCCAGAAGAACTGGCTCCCATCCAGGACCTGCTCCCCACAGAAGAACAATAATATATAACTGTTTGGGGGGTGGGGGAGGAAAGGGACAGGTTGCCATCTTCTTAGCATTTTGCAACTAACTTAAAAATCCCCACCCCCATGCATTGATCAGTGTGTAAGATTTAACTCAAAATTAGAAATGTGACTTGGATTATGAAATTTGGAAAATAATAGATAGCTGTATTTCACTTGCAGAGCTTTAAGGCCAAGAGCAGAAAGATTTCCCAGTAAATCAGACCTGTGGCTTCTATCATTACGTACTGTAGAGAAGAAACTCTCGGGTGAGGCTGAGAGCACAGGAAACATTTCCCGCCTAAAAAAAAAAAGAGAGAGAGAGAATTAACTGCACTGAGGATATCTCCTTTGACCAAATCCATCAGTGGACTTTCAAAAATATAAAATATTCTTACCACAAGTAGGTAATATAACTCATTGAAATGAGCAGCAGCCTAGAAATGTGGAGGTTCTGTCCTAATTCAGGTTTGCAGCCCTGATGTAAATTAGGGCTCCTCAGTTTCCTTGTTTACAAATGACTTATTGCTACCCTTACCAGGGAAGGTAGAAAGTAACTGAGAATAAACTTTCTTAAAATGTCTTCAAATCCTAAAGCATGCAAAACCACGTAATTGCAAGGTGGTGTTATTCAGGTATATTTCATTATTAAACTTAATATGAAAATATAAAAGCCTTAGTAAAAATATAATTTTTTCTCCAGGCTCAATACTTCCTAGAGTCTACAAAGTTATGGGAGGGAGGCAAAGGACAGCTCAACCTGAAACATCCCCACTGCATCGTAATGAACTCTCCCTGTAGCCATTCAGCCCCGGGCCACACATGGTCAAAAGTAAGCAGGACTTCCCCAGCGAACCTGGGGAACGGAACCAGGTGTAGGGTGCTATGAACTGATAGAACAAGATTTCCTTCGGCCATTTTATTTTTGCATATTAAAATTTTCTTTTTAATGATAAAAGCAATAATAAGCACATTCTAGAACATATAAGAAATAGAAAAACAATGCTCCACCAAAATCCAGGTCCTCCAAGCACTCTGCATAACATATAGTCTTGACATGGTTGTAATCACATTTCTTATACATTTTCATACCTTGATTGCTTCACTCAACATTGCTATCAGGAATTTTTTTATCCTCACTCGAGATACATACTTTTTATTGATTCTAGAGAGAGAGGAAGGGAGAGACAGAGAGACAGAGAGAAACATCGATTGATTGCCTCCTGCTCATGCCCTGACTAGGGATCGAACCAGCGACCTGGGTATGTACGCTGGCTGGGAATTGAACCTGCAAACTCCTGGTATACAGAACAAAACTCCAATCAACTGAGTCATCTGGCCAGGGCAGGATTTTTTTTAATATATCATTACAAAAATAGTCTTCAGAGACATCATTTTTTAATTATTATTTTTAATTGTGGTAAAAAAAACCCACACATAAACTAAACATACTACCTTAATCATTTCTAAATGTACAGTTCCGAGTATTAAATATATTCACATTATTGTGTAACTAGTTGCCAGAATTTTTTCATTTTGCAAAACTGAAAGTCTGTACCCATTAAACAACTGCCAATTCCCCTTCCCCTCAGCCCCTAGTAACCACCATTCTACTTTGTCTCTGTGAAGGTGACTCTCTAGATACCACACATAAGAGGAATCACACGGCATCGGTCTCTTTGTGACTGGCTTATGTTATTTAGCATAATGTCCGTAAGGTTCACCTATGTTGTGGCACGTGTCAGATTTTCTTCCTTTTTAAAGTTGAATAATATTCCATTGAATGTATGTACCACATTTTGTTTACCCATTCATCCTTTGATGGACACTTGGGCTGCTTCTGCCTTTTTGCTGCTATGAATAGTGCTTCTAGGAACGTGGGCTTCTGAGAGAGACTGTTTTTTAAAGTATATTTTATCGATCATGCTATTACAGTTTTCCTAATCTTCCCCCTTTATCACCCCTCCACCCTGTACCCCCAACCCTCTAGCTTCCCCCGCCTTAGTTCATGTCCATGGGTCATACGTACAAGTTCTTTGAGTTCTCTGTTTCTTATACCATTTTTTACCTCCCCCTATTTTATGCCTACCAATTATACTTCTTCTTCCCTATACCTTTTCCCCAGTATTCCTCCCTTCCCCTTCCCCACTGAAAACCCTCCATCTGATCTCCATTTCTCTGATTCTGTTCCTGTTCTAGATGTTTGCTCAGTTTTTATTTTCGTTGTTTTTCTTTCTTTTTTTTTTTTTTTTTAGGTTCATTTGTTGATAGTTGTCATTTTACTGTTCGTATTTATGATCTTCTTTTTCTTAGATAAGTCCCTTTAACATTTCATATAATAAGGGCTTGGTGATAATGAACTCCTTGAACTTGACCTTATCTGAGAAGCACTTTATCTGCCCTTCCATTCTAAATGAAAGCTTTGCTGGATAGAGCAATCTTGGATGTAGGTCCTTGACTTTCATGACTTGGAATATTTCTTTGCAGCCCCTTATTGCCTGGAAGGTTTCTTTTGATAAATCAGCTGATAGTCTTATGGGCGCTCCTTTGTAAGTTACTCTCTCCCTTTCTCTTGCTGCTTTTAAGATTCTTTATCTTTAATCTTGGGTAACTTAATGATGATGTGCCTTGGTGTGTTCCTCTTTGGATCCAACTGTTTTGGGACTCTCTGGGCTTCCTGGACTTCCTGGTAGTCTATTTCCTTCACCAGACTGGGGAGGTTTTCCTTCATTATTTGTTCAAAGAAGTTTTCAATTTCTTGCTGTTGTTCTCCTTCTGGCACTCCTATAATTCGGATGTTGGAACATTTCAGGTTGTCCCAGAGATTTGTAAGTCTCTCTTCACTTTTCTGAATTCTTATTTCTTAATTCTGTTCTGGTTGGATGTTTATTTCTTCCTTTTGTTCCAAATCATTGATTTGAATCCTGGTTTCCTTCCTGTCACTGTTGGTTCCCTGAATATTTTGCTTTATTTCATTTTGGGTATCTTTCATTTGTTCTTTCATTTTTTGACCAAGTTCAATCAGATCTGTGAGCATTTTGATTACCAGGGCTTTAATTCTCCATCAGATAGGTTGGCTATCTCCTCATCCCTTAGCTCTCTTTCTGAAGTTTTGCTCTATTGTTCCATTTGGGCCCTATTTCTTTGTCTCCGTGCACCTATTAAGTCATAAGGGGGCGGGGCCTTAGGTATTCACCTGGGCAGGGCAGCCTTCCTTGTTGCTCTGGGACACTGTCTGTGGGGGAGGGGCCAGAGAGGGAACAATGCAGCTCACCTGCTCATCTCTAGCCCCACTTTCCAATGATTTTATGTGAGGCTGGGAGTTTCTCCCACCGTGGCAACCTCCGCCCTAGTCCACAACCACCTCTGAGTCTCAGTTTCCCATTCAGTCAGCTCACCTGGGCGGCCTGTCGTCTTGCTGCGGGTTCTCTCCGTTCACTGCCTTACAGGTCTGGTTGTTCTGATTGATTTTTTCTTTAATTCCTTGGTTGTTAGAGTTCCATGAAGTTTGATTTTTCTGGCACTTCTGGTTGTTTATTGATTTTAGAATGGATGTTATCTTCTCTTTGGTTGTTCGAGGAAGCGAAGGGTTTCTACCTACGCCTCCATCTTGGCCAGGACTCCGAGAAATAGCATTTTTAATGGCTGCATTTTAATTCATCAAGAAGGTACAGCACAGATCATCTAACCATTCCACTATTGTTGGATACACAGATTATTATTATTTAATATCATGAATTATTCTGTTTTGTACTTAACAGAAGGATAGTTAAGTAATCTAAGGATCTCTTATAACATCAGATATTAACTAAGGGCTAAAATGTTCCAAATTCTTGAGACAAAGAGAACTAAAATGTCATTACACATATGTTTAAAAATGAAGGGTTTTTTTCACAAGATAAAGTTATGTTTTATCAAGAAAAATGTGAGAGTTACTTTTGATGTTTCAGTTAAATTTTGTTGGACATGTGTATGCTAAATAATGTTAAATGAAAAAAGAGAACAGACACTTGTAGTGTACAACATAATGATAACTGCTTCCATTCACTGAGTGTGTACGTGCCATGAATTGTGTTAAGGGCTTTACACGTGCGAGCTCATTTAATCCTCACAACAGCTCTTTGAGGTGAGCCTTGCAGGGCAGTAGAATACGCCACCCCAAAATATGCCTCTTTGGCATAAGGATCATTTTAAGCTAATAATTTTGAGAAAGGGCAAACATGGGAGAAGTTCTGAAAACCAGAGCAGATGTTTCACTGTTATAAGGGACATAAAGGGAATCTCCATTTGTAAGGATCCCCCTCTCTGGACCAGGTAGGGAGGGATGACTTAAGTCACAGGAGAATCTTATCCATGGAGAAGACACCCCTTAAACTCTGCATAACTTTCCCCTGGTTTACCATGGCTTTCTGGTGTAACCTCCCACAACTTGCCTCTCCCCATAACTTTCTTATTTTTAGCTGAAGATAAGGTTTTTAAAAATTCTATTTTCATTTTCCAGTTACAGTTGACATACAATGTTATATTAATTTCAGGTGTACAACATAGTGAAGACATACATAACTTACAAAGTGAACTCCCTGAGAAGTCAGTCCCCGCCTGACACCACACATAATCGCTGCACTATTACTTGCTGTAAGCTGAAGGTGATATTTAAGGTGGAAACTTCGGTTGCCTCGGAGAGCTGCACATTGCCCCCCCAACCCCACCCTGGTATCTCCCATGTGTAGTACATTAGGTATACAGGTTAGTAAGCTTCTGTTTACTTTTCCTTTCATTAATCTGTCTTTTATTATAGGGAGGTCTCAGCCAAGAACTCAGAAGGTTAGAAGGAAAATTACTTTTCCTCCCCAATAGCATCATTATTGTCCCCGTTTTATTTTATTTTTTTAAATATATTTATTGATTATGCTATTACAGCTGTCCCATTCCCCCCCACTTTATTCCCCTCTGCCCTGCACACCCCCTCCCACCCACATTCTCCCACCCCTTTAGTTCACATCCATGGGTTGTACATATAAGTTCTTTGGCTTCTACATTTCCTATACTATTCTTAACTTCCCCCTGTCTATTTTCTACCTACCATCTATGCTACTTACTCTCTGTACCTTTTCCCCTCTCTCCCCCTTTCACTCCCCTGCTGATAACCCTCCATGTGATCTCTATCTCTGTGGTTCTGTTCCTGTTCTAGCTGTTTGCTTACTTTGCTTTTGTTTTTCTTTTTGGTGTGGTTGTTAATAACTGTGAGCTTGCTGTTATTTTACTGTTCATATTTTTGGTCTTCTTTTTCTTAGATAAGTCCCTTTAACATTTCATATAATAAGGGCTTGGTGACGATGAATTCCTTGAACTTGACCTTATCTGAGAAGCACTTTATCTGCCCTTCCATTCTAAATGAAAGCTTTGCTGGATAGAGTAATCTTGGATGTAGGTCCTTGCCTTTCATGACTTGGAATACTTTCTTCCTGCCCCTTCTTGCCTGTAAGGTCTCTTTTGAGAAATCAGCTGACAGTCTGATGGGAACTCCTTTGTAGGTAACTGTCTCCTTTTCTCTTGCTGCTTCTAAGATTCTCTCCTTATTTTTAATCTTGGCTAATGTAATTATGATGTGCCTTGGTGTGTTCCTCCTTGGGTCGAACTTTGCTGGGAGTCTCTGGGATTCCTGGACTTCCTGGAAGTCTAGTTCCTTTGCCAGATTGGGGAAGTTCTTCAAGTTGTTCAAATAAGTTTTTGATTTGTTGCTCTTCCTCTTCTCCTTCTGATACCCCTATAATTTGGATGTTGGAACATTTAGAGATGTCCTGAAGGTTCTTAAGCCTCTCCTCATTTTTTTGAATTCTTGTTTCTTCATTCTTTTCTGGTTGAATGTTTCTTTCTTCCTTCTAGTCCACACCGTTGATTAGAGTCCTTAGTTTCCTTCCCATCACTATTGGTTCCATATACATTTTCCTTTATTTCACTTAGCATTGCCTTCATTTGTTCATCTAATTTGTGACCAAATTCAACCAATTCTGTGAGTATCCTGATTACCAGTGTTTTGAACTGTGCCTCTGATAGATTGGCTATCTCTTTGTCGCTTAGTTGTATTTTTTCTGGAGCTTTGATCTGTTCTTTCATTTGTTTTTTTTTTTTTGGTCTTGGTGCACCTGCGATGTATAAGAGGCAGAGCCTTAGGTGTTCACCAGGGCAAGGCAACCCAGTTACTGGGTTGTGACGCTGTATGTGGGGCAGGGGTCTGAGAGGGAACAATGGCACTGGCTCTGTTCTCTGCCAGCTTTCAGTCACTTCCCCTGTTACCCACAAACAAACTGGGTCCTTCTGGTGCTGATTCCCAGGTGGGTGGGTTTGTGTACATTCTAGGACCCTGTGGGTCTCTCCAACGAACTCTCCTGTGAGGCTGGGAGTTTCTCTCAGCACCTCAACCCCCACAGGTGTTTTCAATTGGTGGCTTGAGGTTTTCTTTCCCCATGCTGAGACCCTGGGTTGCGCAGTCTGTCTCGCTCCCCAGGTGTTCCTCCTGGTTTATCTGCACATGAATGTGGGACCACCTGCTCCACCAGCTGCCGCCTTGCCCACCCCAGTCCTCTACTGCCACTTTGCCGTGAGTCCTCTCCTCCCCAGCTGCCTGTCTCCACCCCTCCTACTGGTCTGGATGAATGTGTCTATTTTAACTCCTTGGTTGTTGGACTTCCATACAGTTCAATTTTCTGTCAGTTCTGATTGTTTTTTGTTTTTAAATTGTTGTTGTCCTTTTGGTTGTACGAGGAGGCACAGTGTGTCTACCTACGCCTCCATCTTGGCCAGAAGTCCTATTATCCCCATTTTAAAGATAAGAAAACTGAGGTCCAAGGAGTAAGTTGCCCAAGTTTTCACAGAATTTTAATCCAGGGGTGTCTTACTTCAGAGCCTAGGGTTTACATACTATATTCCACTTTCTCTTATTATTAGCAGGTACTGAAATATTTTTTTTACTAAAATATATTGTGAAAAAATATGTATAATTATATATAATATAACTATACAGGATATAATTAAATAATAATTTAATCATTTTCATGGTATACATGTATGTATATGTACACATGTATACATATAAGTTATATATATACCATATATAATTTCATATGATAATGAAAGGTCCATGGAGAGACATTTACCTCTACTTACTGTGGGTAAAAGGGGAATATAAAAGGTCTATGAGACAATGCCTTATGTGTTCTATTACTGTCACATAAAAATGGTGCTGCAAAAGCACAAAGACAGAGAGTCTGTGGACTCTCAGGAGAACTAAGGAAGATTTCACAAAGTAGGTGACATTTGAGCTGTGCCTTGTTAGATGAATAAAATTGACCAGACAAAGCACGATTGTGGAAAGGGAGACTTTTTCAGTGAGTAGCAGGGAAAGCTAAGTCAGCATGGCGGGGGCGGGGGGGGGGGGGGCGTCGGGAGAGCAGAACTAATGATCAGGCCCTGGATCTAAAATCCCACCTTTCAGGGTAAACTGCTTTAGTTGATCTTCTCTGAGTCGCTCTGTGGCAATTCTCCACTTTCTTCCTCTATTAAAATTCATTTACTTCCTGTCCTTTGTTGCATGACAGTGATTCTATTTCAGTTTTAATATGTAGCAGTCGAGCAGAAGGGTTAGGAAAAGCACTCTGGAAAGTTTTACAACAAAGATCCACTTACCAGAAACTTCCACGTGGGGAACGAGAGCATCTGCCACACTGAGAATAGATATGTTTTGGGAGCAACATGTGGGGTTGGACCACCCGCAATCCTCCTCCCTTTTCTCAGGAAAAGGGGGAAAGAAAAAGGACTGTAGGGAGAAGAACTGGTTTATTAGCTTTGGAAACTCTAGTGAACTGGCTCTGTAGTGATTTTTTAAGCCCATTCTTAAAAACTATATAATCTGTGGGGAAATAGGGTTATTAGCTATGCCAAAGGATGGCAGCTCCCGTATTTGGGGAGACAAGCTTCCATGTGAGGCACAGCAGGCTGCAGATCAGCCATGTCAAGGAAAAACACCTGGAGGAGGTGCTGCGGCCAGCTCTGTCTGGACCCTAGTCACCTTACAGTTGGACTCAATGGCAGATGGCAGAGGGTAGCAATCAAACTTCTTCCTTGGACATTTGCAATATCACAGCACAATATCTGTGAAGAGTTATGAATTGTTGAGAGTGCAAAAGAGTGATTTACGTTGACTATGAACCCATTAAACAGTTGTCGATGCAGCTGTTGCAGCTACGGGTGCGAGACTGCCTCCTGCATGAGAGATGAGGCTTTAAGGTGGTCCATGCATCGGACAGAGCACTGGACTAAGAGTCCGACAGACCTGGGCTCCCACCCCAGCTCTGTGAACTTTGTAACAAGTGAGGACTTTTTTTTTTTTTTTTTTTTGAGATTTAGTTTACTCACATGTGAAATATGGAAATAATAAAACAACTGGCCTGCTCAACTCACATTTGGTCCTGTTGGGAAGATGAAATAAATGAAGAAACATGAACATGCTTAGGAAATTGTAAAGCAGATGTAAAGCATTCCATTTTTGTGATGAAAGCAGTGAGTCTCACTTACTCCCCTACCTGGAAATAGGCAAAGGCCAAGTGATCCAAGGCATCCTCCAGACTTGCCTCATCCTCTGTATTCCACTGTCCGTAGGATCCTCGGAAGAGACTGACGGCCTCCTCCAGCCATGGAATGGCGTGGTAGTAATCCCCCATGTCATAGGCCACCTGCAGGGAATGTAAGTGCTATCATTAAAGCCTTAGTCCACAGGTAGAGAAAAGGAAATGACATGCAAAGAGTGGAGGGCTGTTGGAACCCAAGAAGGCAGGTATTCATCTCAAATTCATTTCGATTCAAGTTGTTAGGCATCTGTTATATACAGGGCATTTTACTAGTTATAAAGAAGACATACATGTTCTTACATTTAAGGAATTTATAATCTGAAGGGAAGACATATGAATTCAAGTCAGCTATAATACTGGGCGGAATGGCATGAACGCTTGAAGGAAATATATGTGATATGCTGAGGGGACATAGACAAAGGAGGAGGCTTGGGAATCTCAGAAGGTTTCATGGAAGAAGTGGCATCTGAGATGAGATGTCCTTGAAGAAGGAAAAGGATTTCAATAAGCCAAGATTGGGAGGAAGGGCATTTTAAGATGAGGGAATGGTCGAAACAGAAGCCAAAAGCAAGAATGTGTTCAAGTGGTACCTTGTGGCCATGGTGGAAGGTGAAGAGAAGAGGAAATGAACTTAAGAAGGCAACGAGAATCATGAATGCTGCGTGTTTAGGAGATATTGCTGGTAGCAATATATGTGAGGGATGGATTCAGTTCATTTATGTATTCAATATTTACTGAGTATTTACAATGTACTCGTGGTCCCTGCCCTTACAATCTTACAATCGAGGGGCACATGATAAACCAATAATTATGACACAATGTGTTAACACCGTAATGAAGGCAGACCTGGGAATGCTACGAGAGCCCGGTGGATTGTCCTATGTTAAATGTTGGAATACGGCAGCAAGCACTAGACATAGCTCCTGTCTCCTAATGGCTTACAGTTAACTGGAATACCAGAAATGCAGGTGGAATTTCCTGGAAATCGATGTTGGAGACAACGTGGAATTATAAAGTCACAGAGTTGGAAGGACTCTTGCAAAATGATCGAATTCAGTTATAACTTCCAGACAGGCCGAAGGATGGCAGAACGTAGAACTAATGGGACTGCAGCCTAAATATAAACCCGTTCCTGTCCCGGGGCTGTCTGATGCCTGCGGTGTTACCCCTCTGGTCGTCGAGTCTCCAATCTGTAACAAGGTTGAGCTGGAGCATGTTAGTCAAAAATGACTTTACTTTTTCTGCTAAGTTAACAATTTATTTATTTAAAGTTTCCATGAGAAACTTCGTTTTCTGCTAAGTTAACAATTTATTTAATTAAAATTTCCACAAGAAACTTCAAATCCCAGCAATATGGTAAGTTGAGATCACTGAAATCCTTCCAACCACAAAGACACAGAATTTTTAATAAAACACATAACAAGCATTTTATTATATATTTTGAAGAAAAATGGAAAATACCCAAGTACCAGAAACAAAAAAGGAACTGAAAATCCAGGCAATAAACTTATGATCAGATGCTGAAGCTGCCTAGGATGAGGTGGGTGCTAGTCTTAGTAACCTTGGTCTAGTGACCTCAGGTCATAATGTCCTCATGAGGACAGACAAGCCTTCCGTAGACCTCCCCAAACCTAGGAATTGGAATTAAGAAACATTCATAAAACTCAAACCCATGAAAAACTACACCTTAAGAAAAAGAATAGACTGGGAAAAATCTACCCACCTGTCACAGGGAGACAAAAAAGTTGGTTTCTTTCTATCTGGGATCTCTTTACGGAAATAAAATATCTCCTTAGAATATTCCCAGCCTTAAGCCTCTGGCTCACATGAATTTGAATTTGAATTATTCGAACAGTTAAGGAGCCCCCAGGCCAATAAATCAATATAAAAATAGATCTAAGGCCACTGCAAATCAAAACAACAATGATATATTACCTCACACCTGTTAGAATGTCTTTTATCCAAAAGATATGAAATAACAAGTGTTGGTGAGGATGTGGAAAAAAGGGAACCCTTATGTACTGTTGATGGGAATGCACATTGGTATAGCCACTATGGAAAACAGTATGGAGGTTCTGCAAAACACTAAAAATGAAACTACCATTTGATCTAGCAATTCTACTCTGGGTGTTTATCCAAAGAAAATGAAAACACTAACTCAAAAAGATATAGGCAGCCCCCGTTCATTGCAGTATTATTTACAATAGCCAAGCTATGGAAATAACCTAAGTGTTCTCGATGGCAACAGATATATGGGGAAGGAAAAGTATGTATACATAATGCAATGGAATATTATTCAGCCATAAAAAGAATGAAGTATCGCCATTTGCAACAGCCTGGATGGACCTTGAGGGCTTTACCCTAACAAAAATAAGTCAGAGAAAGACAAATACCATATGATCTCACTTATATGTGAAATCCAAAACAAAGCAAAAACAAAAACGAACGAAAAACCCAAGCCCACAGAAACAGAGAATAGACTGGTGGACAGAGGCAGGGTGTAGGGGGTAAGTCAAAATGTACAAACATCCAGTTACAAAATAAATAAGTAATGGGGATGTAATATAGAACCAAAAAAAAAGAGCATCTAAGTCCAGTGATACCACCAGAGTACCTGGAAGAAGAAAACCCAAGGCACAGAGATTCTCTTACAAGGAAAAAATCCTGCTAAAAATAAGCTCATGATCGAACAACATAAACTATATCAGGAAATAGTTGATGATGAACAAGAGTCAACAGACACAATAGTAGGGTAGGGGAATTAGACAACTAAGAATTTCAGAAAAGAGAACAACTATCACTTTAAAATAATCAGTGACTGGGGGAATTGGAGACATGTAGATGAAACAAATTTGGCCAGATGTTAATAATTATTAAAGCTTATTCTTTGACCCAGCAACACCACTCCCAGGTTTTTCACTTTCCAGGTTTTTTATTTTTTAAATTATTGTATTGTTCAATTACAGTTGTCTACTTTCCAGGTGTAAGAGAAATGAAAACAAACATCCACAGAAAGACCCACATAAGAATGTTAATAGCAGCTTTATTCACAGTAGCCCACGCTGAAAACAATCCAAGTGTCCCTCAGCAGGAGACTGGGTAAACAGGCTTTGGTCTGTTCTTACCATGGAATACTACTAAGCAATAGAAAGGAATGGACCACTAATGAATGTGACAACACAGATGGATTTCACAGAGCTAATGTACTGAGTGAGAGGCGCTGGACTCAGAAGAGTGTGTGCTGCGTGGTCGGGGCCACGGCTGAGGTAGAGCAGAGAGGGTCGTGGGTGGTGAGATGGGAAAAGAGTGAGGCTTTATTTAGCTCTATGTAAATTCTTTTGTAAAAACCTGAAAAAAATTGGAAACAAATGTAGCAAAATTCGAACATATATCTCACCTCAATCAGAGATGTAATTGCTTGTTATAGTATTATTTTATGTACTTGTCTTATATTTGAAATGTTTTGTCTTTCAAAATAAGTAAATAAACACAAATAAAGATGGCTAGTGAGACTTTCAGGAAGTGACTTACTAAATTTCCCACATACGGTTTCAGTCCCAGAACGAACGGCCTTACTAATGAAGCCTGTATTGACATGAAACTATTTGACATTTCAGTTAGCCGTGAACATGATGATCGAGCCCTGCTTCCATCCAGGATCTCAGAAAGGGGAAAATGGCACACAGGGAGGCTTAGGCAACTCACTGTGCTTGAACTTGGAAGACTGATCCTCAAAATATGGAATCAGGGCCACGAGGCCCCCTCTCAGACTGGCTAATGAATACTACAGGAGTTGGAAAAACTTCACTTTCCTGCAACACACATCTTCAAAATTAAAAAGGACTTGCTCCATTACCCCTGAGGTGAAGGCTCACAAAGAGTATACTGTACAACGACCTCAAGTGCGCTTAGAACTTATGATCAAAGATCAGTTAAATGCCTCATATGGAAGCGTCCTGAAGTCTATTTCCTTACGTAATGTTAGAGTGAATGGGCTGTTTTGTGACTCTGCCTTAACTGAGTATTTCTAAATGCCTAGGAACTGTGCCAGAGATTCCAGAGGCCCTTCGCATCCCTGTCTCCTATCCCTTCCCCCACCCTCAACTCGCTTCCCCTTTCCACCCAGCTGTTCATCTACCTGCAGGGCACTATAGCTAGGGTGACCCCAAAGCCATTGTGCCCAGGACAGTCCCAGTTTATGTTTGTTGTCCTGGCTGATAACACTCCTTCCTCTCTCAATAGTGTCCTCAGTACGTGATCACTTCAGCTATCATGGAAACGGCCTGGGATTGGGAGTTAACAGACCCCAGTTCAAAAAAATTTTTTTTTATTAATTAAAAAAAAAATCCTCACCCAAGGACACTTCCATTTGACTTTTTAGAGGGAAAGAAAGAGAGAGAGAAAGGGAGAGAGCGAAACGTCGATGAAAGAGAAGCATGAACCGCTTGCCTTCACACACACCCAGGCCGGGAAACTGCGCGAGGACCAGGAATCGTGCGCGTCTGGACCAGGGGTCGCGCGCGTCTGCACCTGGACAGGGGATGAACCCGCAACCGAGGTCTGTATCCTGACCAGAATGGAACCCACAACCTTTTGGATGACGCTTCAACCACTGAGCCACACCGGCCAGGGCCCAGGTTCAAATTTTAGTTCTACTTAAAGTTGTGAAAACGTAGGCAAGGGCTTTACCCTCTCTGAACCTGTTTCTTCACCGGAAAATGTGGAATAACAACAAATTTCCGAGTTTGCTGTCAGGATTAGAAACATGTAAAAGCAATCGGGATGGAGTTATTTCACCCACAAGAAAGCAGAGCCAGCCGTTCACCTCCCTCTGAAAGTTGTTACCTTGCCGACTTGGAAGCAGTCATCCGCGGTCAGGGAGACCAGCCGTCTGGGGCTGTACAGGTCCTTGACCGCAGAGCCACTGACTCTCTGAAAGACGCCTCGGGCGAGGCCCTTCACATCCAGCATGTACACGTCCTGCAGTCGCATCAGGGCCCTTGCTGCTCCCTCCAGGTCCTCGAAGGCTGGCAGGTCCTGCTCCACCTTCTCGTAACCATGCTTCAGGGCTATAAATCGTGAAAACAACCGCCCATTCAAAACACAGGCAAAATCACCTGTTGCCATATTTGGTGAACAAAGATAATGCTTGGTTTGCTTTTCTTCGCAGTGGCAAGCACAGTTCTTGGCACAGATGCTTAATATGATCTTTTGTTTGTTTCTTTTCTCTTTAATATATTTTATTGATTATGCTATTACAGTTGTCCCATTTCTCCCCCACCATTCCCCTCCACCCTGCACACCCCCTCCCACCCACATTCCCCCCCCTTTAGTTCATGTCCATGTGTCATAAGTTCTTTAGCTTCTACATTTCCCACACTATTCTTACCCTCCCCCTGTCTATTTTCTACCTACCGTCTATGCTACTTATTCTCTGTACCTTTTCCCCTTCTCTCCTCCTCCCACTCCCCTGTTGCTAACCCTTCATGTGATCTCCATTTCTGTGCTTCTGTTCCTGTTCTAGCTGTTTGCTTTTGTTTTAGGTATGCTTGTTAATATCTGTGAGTTTGCTGTCTTTTCACTGTCCTATTTTTTATCTTCTTTTTCTTAGATAAGTCCCTTTAACATTTCATATAATAAGGGCTTGGTGATGATGAACTCCTTGAACTTGACCTTATCTGAGAAGCACTTTATCTTCCCTTCCATTCTAAATGATAATATGATCTTCTGAGTAAGGAAGAAAGGCTCTCAGGTAAAAACTAAGGCACACACCTCTATCACACTGTCCCATCCTGTCTGTCTCCAGGAGTCTTGCCCTTTGTGAGGACAATTCTTCTTCCTCTTAACTTCCCCAAGGTCAACAAACTTGTTCAAGTACAAAGCAGAGTAAATTAGGAAAGTGATCTTGTTCCAGATCACACTGTCATGGCAACTTAATAAAACAGAAATTCTTCAAAGACATCACTGGCTACACATATGTAAGTGGGAGGATATAACCTGTCGTTCCCAGCAGGGCTGTAGTGAAGATCAGGTGAGATCATGGATATGAAGGTACATTCTCATGTAAAAGTACAGAAACATAGTAACAAGGGGGCCTAGTTCTTTGTAATAATTAGAGCTAAGGAGACCAGGTAATACCTACCCACTTCATTATCCTTCATCACATCCCATCAGAATCTCTCTCTTTTCCACTGAGTCAGGAGACAGAACCTTCTCTTTACCCACCAGCCTCCCCCCCTCATTACCTCGGATGTTCTCACTGGCCTCCAGACTGTGCACCACATTCCTCCAGTCAGACTGCAGGCGTTTGATGAGGGTAAAGGCAAGCAGAGGGTTCAACACAGGGGATGCTGAATCCTCATGCAAAGAAAGCACCTTGTCGTAGAACCTGAAAGAGAGGACTAGAGTGATCTCACCTAATGGTGCAACCACCGCACCTAGGAAAGGCTGGCATGGGGGTTATACATTAAGAGTTGTTAAAAATAAAATGCTGAATCCCTTTAGACTCCTGTAATATTCTGACCAATAAGCACAAAAATATGATAACTACCAACACAGCAAAAGTAGGTCTATGCATGTGTCCATTCAATGAGTCGGTCTCTGCTGGTCAATTATTGGGCCTCCGGCATTGTGCTGGAGGCTAGAGAAACAAAGGCAAGACAGGGCCCAACCCTCAAGGAATTCACAACCCAGAAAGTCTTCTTCTTTCTCTTCATTCTATATTCAATACTTAGAACCTGGTAGAAGCTCAAAAACATTGTTTGAGTCATTGTGGTAATTGTGACATGTGCTCCAAGAGAAGTGAGCATACAATGCCATGTAATACCACAGTGATTTTTCAGCAGGGCACCTAACCCAGGTGGGAGTTAGAAAGTCAAGGGGAAGACTTCCCTGGGAGATGGCACTTGATCTGAGTCCTGAGGGACCAGCTGGAATAGCAATGGCTACTACTTATTGAGCCCTTACCATATATCAGGCCTTCTGCTAAGTGCTTTAGATACAGTTTCACTTAATCTCCCCAATAACCCTCACAGTAGGTTTTATCACGCCTGTTTTACAGGAGAGGAAACTGAAACAAGGCGGCTGTTAGCAACAGAGCCAGGGATTAACCCAACTCTGCCTGACTTTGAAGCCTGTTAGCAGCCTTTGCCTGCTGTTTGCCCTGGAGCTAGATCAAAGGAGGGAGGAGGAGCCAACAGGGACCAGTGTGTACAAAGGCACAGAGGTTTGCCATCTGTTCATTCAGTAAGTCAGTGCAGACTGGTTGCTTGCTGGTTTTCAGACTCCATGCTGGAAGCTGGGCAAGACAGGGTCCCATGCACAAGGATTTCATGGACAAGAAAAGAGGTGTTTTTCTCATCACTCTATGCCCAAGGTCAACACATATTTCTATGAAAAACAAATAAAATACTATGTTTTTCTAGGAGCCAGGAACAAAGTTTGGAGTAAGACCGTAACCTCGGTCTCAGAGACTCACAGCCTAGTGGGTAATATAGACATGAATAATTACATTACAGACGCAACACCAGATTTGTGAGTAAGGCTTGGGGTGAGTACAAAAAGGGGGTGATTAATTGGCCAGAGTAAATTAGGAAAGTGATCTTGCTCCAGATCACACTGGGGCAGATCAGAGAAGATAATCTCTCCTTTCACAGAGGAGATAATGAACGGAGATGTAACGGATGAATTCAAACACGCAGAAGGGATAGGAGGCCTCCTTCCAGGCAGGCAGAGGCTGTTCAAAGGATGCAAAGGTACAGAGAAAGTCGGTAGGGGGCTTGCAAGCACTTTCATATTGTTGGCGCACAGGGTGTGTTGGGAGATGGGTAGATCAGACTGGAGAAGTGAGGAGCTCCCTATAGGCCTTGCTGAAGAATTCGGTTTTTACCTTGAGTGCAATTAGGAGCCACCAAAAGGTTTTAAGTGAGAGTTGGATGCACTATGATATGTTTACATTTGTATATAAACCTGCGAAAGGGTGGGGAGAAGGGCTCAGAAGTGGAAGTGATTGGAGGCAGAAAGACCAGGCAGGAGACCATTTCAAATCTACAAGTGGGAGACAAGGTGAATCAGAACCCAAACAGTGATAGCAGTGGCCAAGAATGGCATGGATTCAAGGGAGATGTTTAGGAAGTACACCATGTAGATGCTGCCGATGGCTGATGGGGAGTGAAGAGGTAGGGTTTTCCAGCGTGCTTCCGACCTTTCTGGCTTGCTGGCATTTGCAGGAAAGGGCCAGAAATGGCGGGGCCAGTGGCGATCATCTTCCTAGTTTATTCCTCTCCCTCTCAGATACCCTACAAGAGTGTTCATGGAAGCAAGAGATGCTGTCTCCTTTTCTGGTCTACTATGGTTATTCCACTTCTAACACACCAGCAGGATTTACATTATTGAAATGTATTGATTATAATAAGGCAGACTTAAGAGTCCTAGTCCTGCCCTCTAAGAATTTTCCCCTTGTTTTAAAATTATTAATTTCCAAGAACTATGATAACAAAGGAAGTGAAAGACTGCGATCAAAGTGAAAAGAATGTGGATTTATGTGAACATGTGCAAGAGCACGTGAGAATATAAGTCCTTTGGCACAAGTGGGGGACTTCCCTGAGTGGAAGGGGTTGGAAATGAGGAACAGAGACAGTGTTTGGGTGGGGGGAATTTCAGTGCCTTCAAGTAGAGTCTGACTTAAAGACGCCCGAGAGTGCGTCACTGCAACTATAAAACAGAGCCTGCAAATAGAAGGTGACCCGCCTCACGGTGCTTCCAGGGAGCTGAATGTTCAAGTCAAGTGTAAACTAAGGAAGGCGATCTGGGCCTGGGTGCCCCACGGAAGGAATGGGAAGCCTTTCAAATCCCAGGATGTCTCTGATCCCCAAGCAGGGCTATTTGAGAGTGGCCACCCTAGAGTTTTGAAACTGAACCAGTCTCCAGGGTGTGGGGGCTTTTTTTTTTTTTTTTTTTGAACTACCCATTATTTCCTGCTCAGCTCCATATGGAACTACTTAGTGAAAGATATTCCATTGCTAGATGAAAAAACTTACAAGCAGAGACTTGGGCTTGAGTCCAGCCTGAAGAGTAAGTGTCCAGGAACAACTGAGGCTGAATGGGCAGTGATTTTATGAGACAGTTGGACAGGGAGGAGCTGGGAGGGGCTGGGAGGAGACCTTATCCTGACCAGCCTCCAACTATCCTTTGGTTTCTTCCTCTATAAAATGACAGAGCTAGTCTGGTCTAGAAGATCTCTCTTCTAGGACAGCCATTCTAGTATTTCTTTCCATCACCTTTTCTGCTACGGAGTAAGTAGATTCTTCATCTAGGGGACTTGATGAAGTGCTTGAGGACTAACGGTTAACAGGCATCAGAAGAAACTGAGGCACAAAGAGAAAGAGGTGAAAATTGCCCCAAGTTATCAATCAGATCAAAAGCATTATCTCTTTATTCTCTTCCCAGCTCACTTCGTATGATGGGGTCAATTAATTTAGGGCAGTGGTTTGATCTTTACTGTAGCACATAATTCAATTCAGCATTCAGATACATCGCTTTTCCATTACAGGAAGAAAAAAAAAACTATCAGCTAGTATCTGAGGCTGGTTTGGAATCCAAACGCTGGCCCTCTGCCCAGCCTCTGAGCAAATGGCTGGTTTTCAGAGACCAAGTAACTGGATGCTGAATTCAAACCTCACGATTTCCTAAATGGCAAATGCTGCTGAGAGTGGAAAAGCAGATCTTTTCTTTAAAGAATCTGCACATAAAATTTGCAACCCAATTCCTGCATTAAACAGAGTCTGGACAGATGATCCAACCACAATACATAGGCTATTTTAATTCAATATGTTTCTCCTTTGGAATTCAGAAATGGCTTCACTTCAGTTTTCTGGGCCATTCTGAATGGCTAATTCTTAGCACAGAAATTATTGCTGCTGACACTACTCATTCAGTCTTGGTAATTTTTAAAAACTATACCGACAAAAAGAGAGAGGAGTTAAATATATTTATATTAAGGTATTTAGATATGTAACTAATACATACTATACTGGCATGTAACTGTATATAACTAGTATAATTTTTATTAAAGTGGGGTAGAGAGTTTCAATGTCAAAAATATTTTATTTCTTTTTTTTTTAATGTGTTCTTTTTAAATTTTTTTTTTAAGATTTTTTTTATTTGTCTTTAGAGGGGTAGGAGAGAGGGAGAGGGAGAGAAATATCAATGTACGGTTGCCTCTCGTGTGTCCCCCGCTGGGAACTGGCCCGCAACCCAGGCATGTGCCCTGACTGGGAATCGAACCGCGATCCTCTGGTTCGCAGGCCCGAGCTCAATCCACTGAGCTACACCAGCCAGGGCAAATATTTTATTTCTAAATTTAAAAATTCAAAGAAGAACATCAAGTCAGGCCCTTAGAAATAACATCTCAAGTCCATAAAATCACCAGATTGGGAGTATTAAGAAAATGAGCAGGAATTGCTAAAATTCTTGCTTTAAAAAGCAGACATTTTACTAGGTTTTAGAGCATTGACTCAAGAGCAGTCACTAAAATACCAAATTAAACTTTCTGAAATTAAATGTTCATAAGTCATCTGAGAAGAGAATCTAGAATTCTGATTCTTTTCTGCTGTCTGAGCTCTCAGGGTCCTAGTCACTGTTTAGAGCCAAACATGGGGGCGTAGTTTCAGTAGTCAGTTGTAAACAGCAACCACAAAGACCTAGCGTTTACTGATCAATTCTTACATTTCAAGCACAATTGTAAATACCTTTATATAGTATTTAATCCTTCCAAGAACTCTATGGGGGTAGATCCTATCATTATTATTATTTTACAGATTAAAAAACTAAAGCTTAAAAAGGTAAAGAAACTTACCCAAAGTCAGAGCCAAGGATTCCAGCTGAGGTCTGTTAAATTCCGGAATCATTATGTGCTTGGCTGCTCACAAGACCTCACTCAAGTCTGGGTCCTGTCAGTCCTGGATTTGCTACTTAGGTTTATAATCTTGGGTAAGGTACTAAACTTTAGTTTTCTCATATTTAAAATAATTCTCATTTGTTGAAGAGAGTGATACAAACCCACTTCAAGCATGTGCATCAGAGAGAATTAAATGAGATAAGGTTGGTACGAGACCTCCCATGTTGGCAATGGCAATGAGGACCAGACCGTGAAGCCCTGCCCTGCGGCTTTGATCTGCACTCTCTTCTGAGCTTGACCCCTGAGAGGCCCGGCATGGGCATCCAGATTCTGAGCCCCCATCTCCATCCGGGCCACCAAGATAAAAAGATGAGCGGTAAGAGAACAAGCAGGGAGCATGTTGGTATCTGAAGTCAAAGACAAAAAAGTCTATTTCCGTTAACTTGGACTGCAATGAATTAAGAGTCCAATTTTTTAAGAATAAAATTAAAATATCTTGCTCTGTTAATGTGGGCCTATAGAATGTTAGATAACAATGGTCCTCCAAGGAGTGACAAGAATGATGGAAATTATCATCATGTATTGTTATTATTAATACACACTCACATATATTAGGTATATGTGTGTGTATGTGAACCATCATGCTATTTAAAGCTGACAGCAAATTTAAACATGCATACAACGGCTTTTATGCAAACTACATACTTAAGAGCACATTCCAAATTACATCGTCATTAAGTCACCACTGAATAACAAATAAGATCTGTCATATTCACTTCTACACACAAATTGTTCTCTTGTATGCATCTCTCCCACACAGCCCTTGTGTCCCACACACCTGCCTGTGTGCCCCAGCCTCAGTATCACCATCACAAACATTCACTCACAGTTGTGTAAGCTGTGCCTTGGAGGACAGCCCTCTGCTGTCTCTGCTCAGCAGAGGGTCACATGACATAAGTACAGTATTAATATACTCAGATAACGAGGTGGTTACACCGCTGTTTCTCCCACTGTGGGCCCCTGGACATTGTAAGCAGAGAAATCACACAACAAACACAATCATTCATCTTCCCTAGTCTGACACTGACAGAGTCAGTGTGTGGCTACAGCGCCCAGCGTGTCCGGCCTGTGGTATTTCATCCTCAGTGTGCAGCACCAGAGCTTGCTGACTGTATCTCAAAACAATACGGGCTGAGCGTCTGCTTGTGTGTGCTAGACTCAGTGTCCTCTGGCATCAAGGATGGTTCTACCCATTATTTTCTTCGTGTCAAACACTTTCATGCGTGTATAACATCTCAGGTGTCATTTATTTAGAATTTAGAGGGCTCTAACGTGCACAAAGAGAACGGAGAGCTGAAAGCAAAGGAGGCATGGACATCTCTGATCAAGACTCATGATGCTACAGACTCCAGGCTCCCTGATGTCAGGGCTGGGACTTGTTCATCACTTTATCCCCAGTAAATGGGACAGTGCTTGGCACTCAGACATAAATTGATGAACCTGAAGAATTATTCATATAGTGACTTGTACAATTACTATATGTACAATTCTATATGTTGTTGCGTGACAGCTGGATCTGGAGTGCCATTGTGTCTGTGTGGCCCCACACTGTGTGACACAGCATCTCTGGGGTCATATTCAGTCTCAGTTTCCCCATTGTCTCATGCCACAGTGTCTTGGGGTCACGCACAGGTGACAATGGATCTAGGAAGTCACACCCACAGTGTCTCAGTCTCACGGGGTGTCACTGGGTCTGAAGTCCCACGCAGGTTGACAATGAGCTTCGGAGTTACCCCCGACTCTGTAGCACAGTGTCTCAGTCTCGCTCTGTGACTCTGCCTCCCCTACTCAGGTCCCTCTGTCGCTTACCCTCTGGTGCCCTCACCTTGTCAGGTCCCGCAGCCGCGCCTCCTCCCCGCGCAAATAGCGCCGCAGCAGTGCCAGCAGCCGGCGCTCGGGCGCCAGGGCGCGCGCCACACTGGTCAGTGCCGAGAAGGTGTCCCCACCCGCCACGGCCCCTGCCGGGTCCGCTGCCCGGAGCGCCAGCACCGCCAGCAGAGCCGCCAGCCGCGCCACGGAGCCCATAGCTGGCACTGGCGTGCGTCCCCTTGGACGGTCCAGCCCGTCGCCGGCCCCGCCTCCCAGCACCTCCCGCCTGTCCCGCTCCTCGGCCCCTCCCAGTCCGCTGGTCCTTCCCCGCCGCCCAGCCTTGCCCAGGCCCCGACGCTTTCTTCTCTCTGATGCCTCCCCTTACTCTCCGTCCCCCCACCCCCCTGTCCTTACCTCCTCACACTTAGTGGGGGCTGCCTGCAACCTCAGGGGCTGCCCGCCTTTCACTAAATCACAGCCCGGGGCAGGTGTTTCCACTGTGCCCGTTTCACACTTGGGGAAACTGAGACAGCGGTTGGGGTGAGCGATGACTTCACTGGCAATGGCTGTGCAAGACCATACTGAAAGCATTCGCGCGCGCGCGCGCGCGCACACACACACACACACACACACACCGATAAGGGGATGGAAATACAGAAACACCACTGGATTCTGATGGAGAAATCCAGAAGAGTAAATAATGCATTATGGTAATAGCTGTGCGGCTAAAGAGCTATGAGAGAGCAGAGGAGAGGAGAACATTTCACAGAGGACTTGACGTCTGAGTCATCTTAAAGGGTGAGCAGAACTTTAACTGGGGGTGAAGCGGGTAAAGGCCATTAGGGTCAGTGAATGACAGACAAATCTAGGACCTATGCAACCTAAAATTCAAAGGTCCTGGGTCTCTGCTCCACAAAACATTCCCGTGGTCACTGAAGCAAACAAAAATACTTATTGGCTTACTTATTCTTTTCCCTTCTTTCCCAGGCACTGTTCATTTATTCATTTAACCAATATTTAGCACCTCTGTTACTGTGCTGAGGACACAGAGAAGCAGCAGACCCAGCCCTGGACTCCCAGGGGGAGGCAGAGATATGAACCACCACAGTGAAGTGCTACTGGGATAGCTGAGGGCTGTGCAGTGAGCAGCGGCCGCCCTGAGCAGGGAGCCCATCCGTGCCTGGGTGGCGGAGAGGGCCCCACAGAGCAGGCGCTGTGTGCAGGCCCGTCGGGATGAGAAGGAATTGTCTGGAAGATGGCCGGCAAGGGAGGGGCGGGCTTTCCTGGCAGTGGTGCGTGTGCGTATCAGCCTATGGAGGTGCAAAATAGTTTGAGTTTTGGAAATAAAAAACTCCTGTGTTTGGGGCTGTCAGATTGGTAAGGGGATTTCCATATCATACTAAGAAATGTAGTCTGTCCTCAATGAAAATCTAAGGGAAGCTTTTAAGGTGGCAATAATTGGTCAGTCAGGGACGGAGCGAGGTCTTTTTCTTGCCTAATTACATTGGCTGGAACCTCCAGTATAATGTTGAATAAAAGTGACAAGACATCCTCGTTTTGTTCCAGGTTTTGAAAGGAAAGCTTTCAGTCTTTCACCATTGAGTATAGTGTTAGTTCCTTTCTGGTCCTAGTTCACTGAATGTCTTTATCAGTCAATTCCATTTTCTGCACCTATTGAGATGATGTGGCTTTTATCTTTTATTCTCTTAATATGATCCATTATGATTGCTTTTTGTTTGTTGAGCCAACCTCGCATTCCTGGGATAAATTTTGTTCATGTATGAGGGGCAACCCCCCCAAAAAAAACCCCTCCAGAAATTATCTTCTGGAGGGCAGGCCCCTTGTAGTAAAGGCTTCCCCTGCTAGGTGAGGGTTCTAGGAACCCATCTGTAGCAGTGTACCAGCTGGCGTTGTTGTGAGGGACTGTGTTTGGCTTCAGTGAATTTTTTTTGAAGACTCAGCGTGTCTGCACATATCATGAGGGGTGATTCATGAGCACACCTGCCCACACCACGTTGAGTGTTCAGCAGTTTTTGACCAAAAATGGCATGACCCCTATGTCCCACCCTCCCTATGCACCTGATCTTGTCCCAAACATTTTTTTCTGTTTCTGCAAATAAAAAGTCCTCAAAGGGAAAGCTTTTGCTGATGTGGAAGAGGTGAAACAAAAACCAGCAGAAGCACTAAAAGGCGTCAAAATTGATGAGTTCAAAAACTGTTTAGAGCAGTGGAAATATGTCTCAGTAGGTGTTTTGCATCAAATGGAGAGTACTTGGAAGGTGACTGAAGTTTAAACATGTAAGAATAAATACACAATCACACAATTTTTTATAAATAAAGTTCTTTTTAGGGGTCCCCCCTCATATTGCTGGATTCAGTTTCTTAATATTCTGCTGAGGATTCTTATATCTATATTAATAAGGGGTGTTTGTAGTTTTCTTATGATATCTTTGTCTGGTTTGGGGTCAGGATAACACTGGACTCATAGACTGAGTTGGGAAGTATTTCACTCATAGAGTGAGTTGGGAAGTATTTCTTTCTTGTCTATATTTCAGAAGAGTTTGTAAAGGATTGGAGTTAATTCCTTCCATTTGGTGGAATTCACCATTGAAGCCATTTTGGCTTGGGCTTTTCTTTGTGGGAAGTTTTTGACTACTACTAATTTAACTCTGTAGCAATTCTTTTACAGTAAGTCTACTGGTAATGAATTCTCTTAATTTTCTTCTATCTGAGAGAATGTCTTTATCTCAATTTTATTTCTAATGTACATTTTCACTGGGTTGACAGTACTCTCTTGCAGCACTTTATAAACGGCCTCCCTGGTTTCTGATGAGAAACCTGCAGCATTCAAATCATTATTCCTCTGTAATCAATATGTTGCTCTTTTCTGGCTGGTTTGAAGAAGTTTGTCTTTGTCTTTATTTTTCAGAAGTTTGATTATGATGTGGGCCTAGATTTTTTTTTTTTTTTTTTTTTTTTTTTTTTTTTTTGTTTATCCTATTTGGGATTCACTGAACTTCTTGGATCTGTAGGTTCATACATGTTGTCAAGTCTGGAAAATACTCATATATTATTTCTTCACATACCTGTTTTTAAAAATATTCTTCTCGAATTCTGATGACACCGTTTAGGCACTGCCTAATTTAGGTACTGCCTCACAGGTCATTAATCCTCTGTTCATATTTGACAGTGATTTTTCTGTTCTTCAGATCAGATCATTTCTATGGATCTATCTCGAAGTTCAGTGACTCTTCTTTCAGGTCTATTGTGCTATTGACTCCATGAGTGAGTTTTTTGTTTTGGTCATCACACTTTCAGTTCTAACAATTCCACTGAGTTCCTCTTTATATCTTTTACTTCTTTGTTGATACTTTCTACCTTTCCATTTGTTTCAAGAGTGTTGCACTTACTTCTTGGAGCATTTTATAATAATCTTAAACATTTGTGTCATCTCTTTCTTGACATCTGTTGATTGCCTTTTCTCATACTCATTGAGATTTTCCTGGTTCTTCACATACTGGGTAATTTTGGATTAAGAACTAGACATTTTGAATATTGTAAGTGTCTAGATCTTGTGTAAATCTTATGGATAATCATAATATTTTTGGTTTATCACCCAGTTGACGGCTGGATTCCGAAATCCTGACCTGCCTTCTGCGGTGTGCTCCCAATGTCAGTTCCATTTTTAAAGCTTTGCAATGCTGTTCAGATCTGTCCCCAGTGTGCAGAAGCCAGAGGCCAATCTTGGGACTGGAGAGTGGGCTATTCCATATCAGTACTAAAATGTATTACATGCTTTTTAGCATCAGATCCGTGCACGCACAGCTCAGGGGTGAGGCCAGGAACTATTAAGTTGCTCTCTGAATTTATTTCCTCTCTGTTGTGATCTCTCTGATACTTTCCAGTCCTTTGAAGAGCCCCTTTTGGGTTCTGTGGTCAAAAACCTGAGGCTTTAGTTACCCTACTCTGCTGTGTTTTTCTCATGATCGCCTGCATCTAGGGCCCAGAGGCAGGAAAACAGAGGGAGGAAAAAACATCAACAGGGGTTTGCCCCACCCTGTTGGGATTACTAAAAGTAAAAATTACAGCATTATTTGATATGGTTTCAATGCATGTAGGTGTCATACATAAGGTAACTCAAAGTTTCAGGCAGACATAGGCCCCTCACTACCACCATCGCCATTCAGGCCGCCACAGCGGGGCTGCCTGTGGGGAAGGGGTGCAGGAGAACAGAGGACAAAGAAGGAAGGTATGGTATATCCCTCCATCTCAATGTGGGGGGTCTTTTTCCCTCTCATGGAGCTGCTCCTGCAGGTTTCTCAGCCCTCACCTTGGGGCCAATTTCTGGGGTAGGGACTACTGAGGATTAAAAAGGAGAGACTCACTGCCAATTTCGTGGTGCTCCAGATTCTGGTCTTTCCCTCTAATCTGCCTTCTATCACTTACTTTTTTATTTTTTAATCCTCACCTGCTGACATGCTTATTGATTTTAGAAAGAGAGAAAGGGAGGGAGAGAGAAAGAGAGAGAAGCATCAGTGTGAGAGAAACAAGAGATCGGTTGCCTCTCAACTGGGGACATCTCATATGGGTCCCAAGCAGAGACCGAACCTGCAGCTGGGGTTTGTGCCCCAACAAGGAATCAAACCTGCAACCTTTCGTTTTATGGGACGAGGCTCCAACCAAGTGAGCCACATCAGCCAGGGCTATCATTTACTTTTGAGACTGCTTAAATGCCTGCTCCATGCATTCTGTCCAAGTTTGAGAGCTTTATTCAGTGGTAAGATATCTTACCACAATAAGAACTTCCTGCATTATAATATTTTGTTTTAATTCTGCGTCAGAGAGGAATTTTATACATCACTCTACGTAACAACAGGATTCCAAGTTTAATTAAAACCAAACTAAAATTTAACTAAATTATGCAACAAGTACAAATAATTATGTGACAATAGAATAGATATTTTCCAAACATGGCTAAGTTTGTGAGGGCTCAGCTTATGTTCCTTTTTGGTGTTTACCAGGGATGTTTTTGCTTGTTGTTTGACCTGTATTATTAGACAATCACTATTTCTAAATGTCAAAAATAAAAAATATATACAATAGCTCTGAAGAAATGTTACTATTATTATTAGGCTTTTCATGCAAAAACATAAAGAAAATTAAAGTAGAAATAAAAAGGGCCAACAAAAAGATCAAGATTTTCAAATAACTATAAAGGCAAGAACAAGAAGCTTTTCCAGAAATAATGAACATACCTGGCTTCATGTAACAGAGTCTCCCCAGTTCATGCCACACCAGCCCTGCTGGCCTTTGGCCTTTTCATTTTCTGTTCCTCCCAAGCTCTGTCCTGATTCATGTGTGATTTATGACTAACTCCTACTCATCCTTTGAGTCATTTCCTCAAGGACTTTTTATTTGTCTGCAGACTAGGTTTGAATCCCCACATTATTCAAAACACCCCATATATTTCCGTTGGTAGCATTTATTACAGTTTTAATTCCTTACTTCTATAATTAATGGCTATCTGTTCTACTAGATCACAAGTTTCACATTGACAGGACTGCCTAGCAGAATGCCTGTCAATTGTAGCACTCATTTTTTAAAATATTTTATTTATTTATCTTTAGAGGGGAAGGGAAGGAGAGAGGGAGAGAGAGAGAAATATCAATGTATGGTTGCATCTCCTGCGGCCCCTGCTGGGAACTGGCCTGCAACCCAGGCATGTGCCCTGACTGGGAATCGAACCGAGATCCTTTGGTTCGCAGGCCCGCGCTCAATCCACTGAGCTACACCAGCCAAGGCTGTAGCATTCATTTTAAAAAGTAGAATAATGGAACAGAAAGAGCATTTAAAACTATTCCATCAATGTCTTTCTGAAAGGTCTTCTATGTGCCAGCCCTCTGCTGCGGGGGTCCCTGTCCTGGGCGCCAGATGTGGGGGGGCTCTGCCCGCAGAGCCCCATCCCTCTGTCACGGATGAAAATAAAAACTACCAAGACATGACTGCTTGGGGAGGAAAGGTGGTCAAACTCTCAGAGGAGAATGACCCAGAGCCCCTTCCTCACTGGGCTTTTATTGGGCTCAAATACACAGGAATACAGGTATGTCAGGGGAAAGGATCAAACAATGGTTAACATTTCAAAGAAATCTGAGGGCTTAATCTGAGTCAGTGTCTGTCAGGAAAGGGGGTTGTAAAACTGGGAGACATACTCATTTCCTCCTGGGACACTTATCACTTAAGTGAGAGCACTCTTCGCAAAGCAGGTTTCACAGGGCTTTAGGAATTCTTTCTTATGCCTGATCACCCAGGGAGCTGTCCTGGCCGGTACAGGGCTGTACCGCTCGCCCCCACAGTTTCAGGCTTTAAGCCGATTAAGAAGCAGGAGACATCTCCCAGACGGAAATGAGGACTCGGGCTATGTCAGAATAGCCGGGGGGGGGGGGGCAAGGGTCCATCACATCCTCTTTGCTGCAGCCCCCCCTCCCCAGTCCTTCCATGAGGCCTCCCAAGTGGTTGTGTCTGGCTTAGGTTGCCCCTCCCTTGAGGAGTCTTACCCGTCTTTGACTACCGACCAAGCGTTGGGGCCAGAGATGGATGAGGCAGAAGCAGTGCTCCTGCCAGGGAGATAAGCTTTGTCTCCTTAGTAGGTCACGTTCTTATGACAGAACAGACCCAGATGAAGTGAGTCCCTAGGCTCTTACATAGCCCACCATGGGGTGAGGGTTACAACTCCTGAAACCAGGCTGAACAGTCTGCAACACTCTGCCAAATCTTTTATACTGTCTGTCTTCTTTTCCTCAGAATAAGCTTATGAGGGATGTATTTTTCTTCTGCATTTACCATTGAGAAAACTGTTGACCTTTGAAATTAAGTCACGCAGTGCAGAGTGGTCAGTATTGAGCCCAGGGTCTCCAACTCGCAGTTGAGTGCTTTTTCCACCGCATCTTTACCTTAGGTTGCTCGTTATCTGTTTCTGTGTCACGTTCAAGGAGAGTTTCTGTGGGACTCACTTCTGTTCACTTCTTCTCAGTTTCTTCCTCTCCGTTATGGAAGGAATCAACCTACGGACCAATGTTCCTAAAAGTGTGGTCCATAGTTCATCAGTACTAGACTCATGGAGGGAAGATGGATGTTCTTATGAAAAATTCAGATTGCAGAGCTCCGGCCAGACTCATTGAATCAAACTATAGGGAAGGGGGCGGGCAAGGTCCAGGAATATGCATTTTAATAGGCTCTTGAGGTAATTCTTAAGCATGTCTAAATTGAGAACACTGTTAGTTTTTATTCCAAAGTTCCCTCCAGCTTTGATGGGCATTGCTTCTAAAACATTAAATTCAGAGGGTATGTCGTTGTATTTCTGTTGTCTTTTACAGAGCCTGGAACTCAATACACTTGTAGTGAATGAATATATTTGAATTTGGAAGACAGATTCAAGTCCTTGCTTTGGTATTTACCAACTGTGATTCCTTGGGAAAATTACTTCACCTTTTTGACCCTTGGCATTGCCATCTTTAAGATGAAAATAATAATAACAGTCCTTATTTTGGCTCCCAACAGTTGATGTGGAAGATAAATTAAATCATGCTTCTGAAAGCTCTTGATGCCAATTTGAAGACGATTTTAACTGAAGAACCACTGCAGGTCTAAAGTGAATACCAGCAGGGGACACTTCAGTCCTTCGCACTCACAGGTGGCTCATCTGCAGCTCTCTTGAGTGCACCAAATAGGGAGTTTATTAAAACACACAAAAGAATAACCACCACATTTCAGGATCACATTTCTGTTCAAAGTAGGAAGGGTCTTTCCAAGAAAATAAGTTTGTAGAAGAAATCTGAGGCATTCCCATAGTGCCCCCTGGTGGAGCCTAGAAATCTATCATTCTTGCTATGTATTTGCTGCTTGCTTAGCAGAGAGATTAATTTGTCAGTGCAGGTATCTGTTCTCCACCTAGACTAGGAGATTTTTGTGGAGGTCCTCTTTGTCTCCAGAGCCTAGCCTCCATTTGTGCATGTGTTCATCAACCATTAGTGAGCACCCATCACACTGGGTGCTGTGCTTGGCATCCAGAAACACAGCAGAGGGGCCAGATGGTCCCGGCCCTGAGAGCTCTTGCAGTCAAGTAGTGGAGACAGACAGGTAGATCGCCAGCAATACTTACGTGTGCCGGGTAGGAGGAGGTGTGGGAAACTATGGAAGCTACCTTCTTTGGCCGAAATCCAATGATCGGTTTTGAGAAAAGCCACGACACATTAAGGGATGAATGGTTGGGGGGAAATGAGTCATAACATGTAAAAAGGAGCCAAATAGAGTTCAGCTTTTATCCTAAGGTCAATGCGAAGCAACCGAACAGCTTTATTTTTTATTTATTTAACACTAAGTCTATCTAACAGCTTGTCTGGCAGAGGAGAGAGCACCAGAATAGTGTTCTCTTCTGCTGCAACCTCAAATTGTGTCAGACAGTTTAGCAACTGAACATTTGTTTTTTAAATCCTCACCCCGGGGCACTTTTCCCATTACTTTACAGAGAAAGGCAGGGAGAGAGGAAGGTGTTAGGGTGGTTGGTGACACAGGCTGTGAAAGAAATCACAGAGAAGAAAGTGTAGAGAATAAAGGTTTTATTCATAAAGGTTATATTCACTCTCCAAGAAAGGAGAGAGGCATGGTGTAGAGAGATACACCAGCACTGAGGGGTGGGGGCTTGGAGTTTTTATTGGATTGAAAAGGTGGGGGGTGGGGGCTGTTGTGAGGCCCCGGGGCCGTAGGGAGGTTGTGACAGAGGCTGCAGTTTGTTCCAGTGTTATCGTCCTCCTGTGGCTGTAGGAAAGGTTAGTTCTGTTCTCACTTCCAGTGACTTCCAATCCTGGGGACACAAGCTAAGAAGAGTGACATGGCAGTCGTGTTTAACAAGGTCACAGGCCTGCTCGGCAAATGGTGCCACAACAGCAAATGGGGCCGGCTTTGTCCTTTCAGGATGGAGAGAGAGAAACACCTACGTGAGAGAAAAGCATTGATCGGTTGCCCACACTGGGGATGGAACCTGCTACCCTTCAGATGTGGGATGATGCTCCAACCAACTGAGCCACACCAGCCAGGGCAGCAGTTGGTAAGTTTTAAGCTGAGGAATAATTAGATTAGATTTTTAGGTTTTTGTTCTTTAAAGATCATTCTGCCTATGGGAAGAGCTGAGTGGAGGAGGCAGGACCAGAGGTAGAAAGGCCAGTTAGGGAGCTGCTGTATATAGTTCAGGTGATCAATAAATGTTTGGTTAGGAGGGGCACACAGGGAGTTTAAAATGTATCGGTAAAATCTCATTTCTTTCCCTGGGTGAGGTATAAAAGTATTTTATTCCTCACATCTTACATTACACAAACTCTGCCCTTGCTCCCTGCCCAGATGGGAACAAATCTCCATCTCCCCTCCACTCCCACTTTCCTTATGTAGCCTCAGGTCAGTGCTTCCCTGCTCCGCCTCTCCCCTCCCCCGCTTCAGTTTCTGACTTGGCTGCAGCCCACCTCTGGCTGGAAGCCCTCTAGCCAGTCTCAAGTACTCCTGCTTCCCAGTTTTCACTCATATATTTCCTTTGCTTTGTGTTGAATTTATTTATATACCCCGTGTGCCTTCTCCCCTTTGCTAATGCACAGCCTACTTGCCTTTCAAAAATCAGCTCAAATTCCAATTCAGTTCGCTTCAGTTGAACCTTTTTTCCTGAAGGCTTATTACCTGCTTGCATTGGTTTGGGGCCCCGTGGGTACTCCTGCACAGGGCCGGCGATGCCAGCCCTGGGAGCTCACCGTCGACTGGCAAAGGCCCGCACGCAGACCACGTCCTCATGGTGAGGAAAGTGCTGTGACAGAGGTCGGCAAAGGGAGCTATGGCAGCACAGAGTGTGGGGGCCCCTGCCCAGCTTGTGAAACACTTAGAATAAAACGCTCCCCCGAATTGCTCATTGAGTCACGCCCTACCAGAACACACTGCTCCATCGAGGTGAGCCCTGACAGAACCGTGGCAGTTGTCAGTTGGGTGTTTGAAACAAGGGTCCAAGAACTACCCTGACTTCTTCTAAGTTTGCTTCTCAGATTGAAAGCTAAGCCATAAACCCCAGAGACAAACTCAATACCTGGTTGGCAAAGTCCCTTTCTGCAGCCCATAATAAGTGCTGCACAATCCCAGAATGCTTTACTTATTGATGTTTACCTGGACATCAGTGTTCCAGAAAAAGAGAAGCCTGCTAACCTACACACTGGTTAATCGCAGCAACTTCTATGTTCCCAAGCCATAAAACCCCTAAACTCCACATTTGGGGTGCAGAACCTGGGGCCCTATCTCGGTGTTCTTGCCCTCTGCAGAGCCTTAATAAATCTGCCTTTTCCTGTATCAGTGACCCTGGTCTAAATTCTTTTATATCAGGAGACAAGAACCCGAACTTGTCGGTAACACTTGTTTGGTGGGGTGGGGCTGAGGGACAGGCAGGAAAGGCTTTTTTGGAAGGGATGGTGTTTAGTTGAGGGTTAGAGTTGTTTGCAAAGCAAGAGGTGTCAAGGAGTGAGCTGAGGCAGAGTCCCCTCCGTGCTGTGTTTGTTGTGCTACCCCCATGACAGGTGGACACCCCACTTTTCACTACTCTGGGTGGGCTAGCGCCCCCATTTCTAGGATATCGTATTACTTCTGGATCCAGCTCCTTGAAAACTGTGCATAGGGCGATCAGGAAGGTGAGGGGGACCAAAAACTGGCCATACAAGGAGCAGTAGCTGAATTATGCATATTTAGACTGAGAGGGATTTTTTTTTTTTTTAAGTGAAAAGAAAATGGACCTTTGTATAACACTGAGTTTGCAAGTGCAACCAAAGGGTAGATGCTGCTGGATGCAGATTTCAGCAGAACACAAGGAAGAACTCTCTGCTGGCCTTTCTTTAAGAGAGATCAGCTTGTTGTGGGCAGGCTGTCACTGGAGTTTCAAATACATATCCCCGTTTGCAGCCATATTGTAGAAAATGATGAGAGTTCGACAAGATGACCTTTTAGGTTCTTTCCAGGGCTGGATTCTCTCATACCATCTCCCCCACCCTCACCGTTATCTCTTACAGACCTTCCGTTTAAACCTCCCATGACCTTCATCGCCAGCTGGCTGAAGTCTACCCAAGCCCCGCAGCAGAGCGCACAGGGCCTCCCTCTCCTGTCTCCACTCACGTCCTCCCCGAAACAGAGCAGCACTAACTGCTTCCGGTGCCCCGCACCCCCCTGCTGCGCCCCGCGCTGCAGCAGTCCTCCCTGCCCCCTCGCGGGGCTGTTGTTCTCTGACATTTTCTCCACTGCTCTGTTCCGGCACTGCAGTGGGTGTGAAACCAGAAAAGCCGGAATTCATGCTGCCTGTCACCTACCAGACCCAGTGAGCAGGGACAGGGGTCGAATCTCTATGGGCACTTTATTCAGATGGCCAGCAGTCTGAGAAGACGGTAGGTTTGTACCCTAACAGACTGTCTTATAGTCCATTTCAAACTGACCCTTTTTATAAGGAGAAGAAACGCGTAGGTGAGGGCTTTGGAATTCATGGAAAAAGTTCATCAGATAAAAGCTGCAGCATTCTTTCACCTGTGTCCCAGGTGGTCATCTCACCCTGGAGCACAATGACTCAGAGACCATCCTGATGGCCTGCAGTCCTCCTGGGGCACAAAGATGGAACTGCTTATGGTCTCCTGGAGTCAGGGTGGGTCATACCTTCAGTTCCTGGAACAATAGCTTTTCACATACACTGATTGCTAAGCTTATTAGCTACTACCTGAAACTAAATTTTTTTAAGCATTTGAATCTCCTGTCAGATGTTTGCCACCCTGTCTGCACCTAACTTCCAACTGGTAAATTAATTCTCTCCACGTCTTGACGCCAGGGCAACTGCAGTGGTCTGCCTCCCACTGCCATTCAGAAGGAAGCTGAGGGGGTCAAGTCCTTCACTATCAGTCTCTAGTTCCAGCTCGGAGGCAGGCAGGTGACAGCAGGCCAGCCAACCGGGCCTTCTCAGAGGGTACTCTGACCCAAAGACTGGAGGAATAGAGGTGATGTGCCTGGTGGCGCAGGGCAGAGAGAGAGCTGTCCCAGACAGGCTGCTCCTACAGGGGCGTGTTCGAGGTGTCTTCCTTCCTGCTCACTAGCCTGTTTTCTTTTTTAAATATATTTTATTGATTATGCTATTACAGTTGTCCCATTTCTCCCCCATCATTCCCCTCCACCCTGCACACCCCCTCCCACCCACATTTCCCCCCTTTAGTTCATGTCCATGTATCATAAGTTCTTCAGCTTTTACATTTCTCACACTATTCTTGCCCTCCCCATGTCTATTTTCTACCCACCATCTATGCTACTTATTCTCTGTACCTTTTCCCCCTCTCTCCTCCTCCCACTCCCCTGTTGCTAACCCTCCATATGATCTCCATTTCTGTGGTTCTGTTCCTGTTCTAGCTGTTTGCTTTTGTTTTAGGTGTGGTTGTTAATAGCTGTGAATTTGCTGTCTTTTTACTGTCATATTTTTTATCTTCTTTTTCTTAGATAAGTCTCTTTAACATTTCATATAGTAAGGGCTTGGTGATGATGAACTCCTTGAACTTGACCTTATCTGAGAAGCACTTTATCTTCCCTTCCATTCTAAATGACAGCTTTGCTGGATAGAGCAATTTTGGATGTAAGTCCCTGCCTTTCAAGACTTCAAATACTCCTTTCCAGCCCCTTCTTGCTTGTAAAGTCTCTTTTGAGAAATCAGCTGACAGTCTGATGGGAACTCCTTTGTAAGTGACTGTCCCCTTATCCCTTGCTGCTTCTAGAATTCTCTCCTTCATTTGAATCTTGGCTAGTGTAATTATGATGTGCCTTGGTGTGTTCCTCCTTGGGTCCAACTTCTTTGGGACTCTCTGAGCTTCCTGGACTTCCTGGTAGTCTATTTCCTTTGCCAGATTGGGCAAGTTCTCCTTTATTATATGTTCAGATAAATTTTCCACTTGTTGCTCTTCTTCTTCCCCTTCTGGTACCCCTATAATTCGGATGTTGGGATGTTTAACGATGTCCCGGAGGTTCCTAAGCCTCTCCTCATTTTTTTGAATTCTTGTTTCTTCCTTGTTTTCTGTTTGGTTGTTTGTTTCTTCCTTCTAGACCACTCCATTGATTTGAGTCCCAGTTTTCCTCCCATCTCTATTGGTTCCGTGTGCGTTTTCCTTCATTTCACTTATTGTAGCCTTCATTTGTTCATCTAATTTGTGAGCAAAATCAACCAATTCTGTGAGCATCCTGATCACCAGGGCTTTGAACTGTGCATCTGATAGGTTGGCTATCTCTTCATCGCTTAGAGGAATTGGCTCTAGGGATTTGATTTGTTCTCCCGTTTGAGCCTTTTCTTGGGGGGGTCTGGTCACGGCTGTTACATAGTGATGGGTGGAGCCTTAGGTGTTCCCCAGGGCAGGGCAGCCCAGTTGCTGGGTAGTGACGCTGTATGTGGGGGCGGGGTCCAAGAGGGAACAATGGCGCTTGCTCCGCTCTCTTGGATTCCAGTCCCTTCTGCCACTTCCCCTTCACCTGGATTATTGGTCTGGATGAATGGTTGTTAGACTTCCATACAGTTCAGTTTTCTATATGTTCCGGTTGTTTTCTTGTTTCTAAATCTTTGTTATCCTTAATTTTGGTTGTGAGAGGAGGTACAGTGTGTTCACCTATGCCTCCATCTTGGCCAGAAAGCTCACTAGCCTTCTGGAGTGCCCTTGGTGCCTATGCATTTCCAAGCTAGTAAATATGTATAAAATGAATGAGTGAAGCACAGGGATAAAGGTCAAAGGCTAAATTCAAAGCAAATTACATGCAAGGCTGGAATATTTAATGATCAGAACCAGAGGAAAAGAGAGAGAAATAAAGATAAGCAGGAGAATGATCCCATCACTAAAGTAAATGAGGAAGTGCTAATTTAGGGAGGGAAGGGAGAAGGGTGAATAAAAATGTTGTATTGTAACCCCTCCTCCAAGACATCCCCATTTGTATGCACATCTACTCTTCCTTTGGGAGTCACAACAGTTCTTTTATTTTTGGTGAGTTAGCTTGCTGGTCTCTGTTTAGATGGGCCTCAGGCCAGTGGTCTTGCCCTTTCCCTCAGAGACTATTAAAGACCTTGTCCAACAGCAGCACCTCCAGTGGCAGACGGAATCAAAGATGACTTGGAAGCTTCAAACCAGGATGCAAAGCCGCTGAGAAAAGGACATGGGTAGAGACGACCCTGAGGCAGCAAGAAGTGGGTAATGCCTGGATGACATGTGGATTAATGGGTTTATAAAGCTCGGAAGCTGGTGCTGTCACTGCTGCATGCTTCTCATGTGCAACTCTGTGCGTATGCAGAATCAGGAAGTGAGTGTTTTTCTGCTGCAGGCAGAAACATGAACTCATTCATTCAATAAATATTTACTAGGCACCTGCTCTGTGCCATGCACTGTTCTAGGCAGCGTTAGAGTAGTGAAAAAGTTACACTCATGGAGACCATGGAGGCACATAATACTGTTACCGGTCAGGGTCCGACCCTGAGTGTGTCTGCCTATAGGGCCAGCTGTAGTGTCTGGGTTCTTGATTTCATATAGGAAAGATTTCACAACTGGAAAGAGTCCAGCTGATTGGGAGAGTAGTTTGGCAAAGCTGGGGACAGTAAAACAAAGAAGGGCTCAGCATGGAAGAAGCAACAAGAGCGAGCCTAGGGTGGGCTGCCTTAGCTCCCTGGGGAATCAGAGAAAAGGGGGCCTTGGGGACAAGTTCAGGGGGTTAGCCTGGGATACAAGCTCCCAGCCACCCATTGCCTTGCAGGGGTGTCCACCCCACGGGCCGCCCAGGGTGGCTATGAATGCGGCCCAACACAAAAGCATAAATTTACTTAAAACCTTTTTTTTGCTCATCAGTTTTCATTAGTGTTTGTGTATTTAATGTGTGGCCCAAGGCAACTCTTCTTCTTCTTCCAGTGTGGCCTAGAGAGGCCAAAAGGTGGGACACCCTTGCTAGAGTTTAGGAGACAGGTGCCTGAGAAGAAAGAAGGGGGCTGCTCCCCAGAAGGAGAGCTCGGGAGCTGCGTTCTTTATCTTGAGGCTTTTATCTCTCTCTTGCAGGCAGGAACCTTAGGCTGGGTCTCAGGGAAGGGTTTCAGTAGAATATTCACCAGTGCTCCAGGTGGGCCCTTTCAGGGGCATGGTCTCCACTGATTGGTCAGTGGCAGGGGGTCTTTAGTCATTGCAGTTGGTCCTGGCATCACCCATGTGGTTTTGCTGCTTTTCTGGGCCTGGAGCTGAAACACAGCTGAGGCCAGATGTTGTCTCTGGGGAGGTGCCTTTGTATCTGGCTGTAAATTGCTCCGCCAGTTTGTTCAGCTGTCTGTCTCAGTTTCTCTGTTCTACTTGCCAAAAAATGTCTGTCTCAATACTACTTAAATTTATTTGTCCACTTGTTTGTGTGTGATGAACAATATTATGTTAGTAGATGCTAAGATGGACAGACAAATTAGTCAACTGAAAGAGAAAGAACAAGATGAGCAGAACTTTAATACAAACTCTTCTGGGTTTTCTGATGAACCAATCAAAAGATATTGACTGAATAAGGAGCTACAATATTTATTTAGGCTCAATGTAGATTCTAGGGTATGCTACACATGCATTTCAAAAATGTCTTCAGTTTGGAGAGCAAACTTTATACTACACAGTGTCTGAGATATAAAAATTACACAGAAATTCATGTTTGTGAAGAGACCTGTTTATTACTGATAACATTTCATTTGGCTAAAACCACAAGAAATCCACACACAAATACTTAAAGTGCAAATTCTCACAGGCAGTATTTATAATACACCCTGGTGTTTTCTTAGGGAAAAATGGGAAGATATTGACAGAAACTGTTAAAACAAGGGCACAAATTTGAACTGCTGCCACACAGTCAGGAAAACAAATGAGTTCTTAACCGCACACATTTTCTCTGGCATATTCAATAATGCACACACAGAGTTCATTTTAGCCTGTAAGAAGAAGTCCTCACCACGTAAAGATGCAGATCCTTGCTTGAGTGGCTCCTGTAAGATAGATGCTGAATCATAGCGCTGAACAACAACTTACCAAATGGTGGTGTCAAGTGAGTTATGACTCGCTTGGAAGGTAGCACTAGCAGGCTCAAAATGGCACTTATATTAGTGATGTTAAGTCTTCATAGACATTTTCTTAGCCTCTTGGCCAATACCTTGCTTTGAGTGTAAAATACTAGGCATTACGCACAATTTCCAAATAGAAAATTTCTTTCTCCAAAGAAACAATATTTAAGGGCGTGTGTGCTTGAAAAACATTACTTATTTTAAGTTTCAGTAATGAGAATTGTTTTAAAAACTGAATTAGAAAATTATATTTTTGATTGTTCTTAAATGCTTTGCTTCTTTAAAATAAAATCCCTTATTTACCAGGATCATCAATTAAGCACTCCATACCAGCTACTATACTAGGTGGGTGGATATGAAAAAATAATAAAGGAAGCCGATAGTCAAGAAGGATTTTGGTCAAGGAATGCCAATAAACTACAGAGAACAAACTGTCCAATACCTCAACTATATTATAAGGTTTGTTGGTAATGTAACAGTTTCAGGTCAGTTTAAATTGGTGTCCATACTTTCAAAGGGCAGCTTCTAAAGGGCAGCGAATACCCTAGTTATATGTTCAGCGTTTCTGTTTCTCGCACTGCAGTCAGGATGCGTGCGCCCAGGGACCTACAATGATCGGAGGGGGCTGGGGAAGAAAACGGAAGCCACATGATGAACACGGTGCTCCTTTCGGGCAGCCCCAGTTTTGGTGGATATTGAAGGAATCATTTTTGTATCAACACAGTCTTATTATGGAGAACGCAAACTTCACTTACAATTGTTGAGACATCACATGACATTTCATGAGTGGTAGGCTGCGCCGGACTTTGCTCTCAGGCCCCTCCCCCTACACATGCTGCTTTGGGGTCATGCTGGTGGACAAATTTGGGAAGCAAACTTTAGCTATGTCACTTTGCCCTTATCTTGGTTGCTTCACTCATTCTTGTATGTTCTCTTTTTTAAATACATAGTCTTTAATTAATAAAGAGAAAAGATGGCTTAATGGATATGACAGGATGACGACCATGTTAAAGCAACCACAGGCCAATGCTAACTTTGTTTGCGATCAGAACTGAAGTCCTGCCGTGTACTGAGACAATGGGAGGTTCTCTCCTTTCTACTCAGACTCCTTCTGGCTGTGGTAAGACGCTCTGAGGCACAAATACAAAAAAATATTTCCTCAAATTTTGTGCTTCGGTTGCCCAAAGTACAAGGAAACTGAAAAGAAAATGCTAGATCAGTTGACCGTTCATTTTGGTTAGTACAATTCTCTCCTCATCAGTTTTTAGAAAATCTTAGAAAACAAGTGAATTGTAAAAGGCCATAATAAATTAACACATAATATCCAGGCAGACCATACAAAGTTATGAAACAGATTTAAAATTACTTCTTACAATTTCTTATTCTCACAATAACAAAATACCCAAAAGTCCACAAACCAACTTAGTTTATGAATAAGTTTAAAGCACTCTGGGGGGTACAGTTAGGACTGATCAGTGAGGTAACAGGGCGATAGCGTTTCACAGTAACAAAATGTGGGAGGGCGCACAGGGAAAGAAGGAGGTAGAGAAAAAAGGACATGAAATTAAATTATCAAAGCTGAAGTTGGATTTTTCAAGCATTGCGAATGACAATGGAAAAGGTCTGAAAGGAAAACCAATAGCAGCAGCTCAAGAACAATTTCTCCATTAAACTCCAGCTGAGCACTCTTGACGAAACAGGAGTTCTAGTTCCTATATAAAGATATTCCAAAGTATCCAATTTCTTAGAAAACTCTCTGAAGTTACTACATCCAAATAACAATAGTCTATATTTAAAACAAACCCCTCAAATACCCTATGATGCTGTACATTCTTCAAGATAAACAACACCGTGTTCAAGTCTCAATTTACCAGATTACATTGAAAATAACATCTAAGCAGGCCTTTATTCACTGCACTCAAACATCTACTGCTCAATATATTTTTAAAAAAGCTCTCTTGTGAGCTAAATTCCTACAGCTATGGAGTGAGATTCAAATGTTACTTCCAGTGCTCTTTACGGCACCTTTGCTCCAACCTGAGTTTCAAAGAAAAGGTTTAGAAGAAATCTATAAAAGCCATTTAGTATATCCTTTATTGTTTAAATTTTTTATTCTCTTAAAAATAAAAATTCAAACAGAAGGCTTCGTAATGATGCCTGCCCAAGTTTTTAAATCTTAAACTACTCATGCTGCCTTTTTTCTTTTTAAAGTTCCTCACTCCCTCCGATTTTACCCTTGCTGCGGATGGAGGACAGTTCACCACGTCACTTCTTCCTTTAAGTCGTTCAGCAAATGATGCAATAACCTAAGGTTAATTAAACTATCTCAACAGCTTTCTCCTCTCCAGAGTTAAATAATCTGAATTTTTTTACTCTTTCATACTCGAAGGTTTTATTTTCCATCTATAGGTTACTCCTTTTTATCTGGGCTATATCCCCTATCCAGTCCCATAGGACCCTGAGAAACAACAACACCCCAGAAACCCAATCGGTAGGAGGGGCACTTTTTCTCATGTCTTACAATTTGGCCTCTTTAGTGGTCACTAATAAAAGAAAACAAAGGTTCCCTAATCACTCATCCTCACAAGAAATAAACACAAGTAAACCACTCACCCACAGTTCATTCCCGGTTTTTAGGGTGATAGGTTTGCCCTTGACAAAAAGCATTTCCCTGCCACCTTACTGACCTTTCTATTGTTTGCTTATTTCTACTGTTTATTTCCAACCCACACTTTAATCTGGCCCCACTAATTCTCTCCTTTGCCCCAGAGCTCTCGAGAACCCCAGTCTTGATCTGCACACTCAGCGAGAATGCATCTATTTCCATGGTATTGCTCATAACAAAAAAAAAAATAAACACTGCACAGCCCCAGGCTCAGACCCACTGGCCAGCACGTCTGTTTGTCCTGGTTGGCTCGGGCTCCTGAATTATATCCTGTTGGGCAAATGTCCACCCACTGTATAGAGTTCATGTTAAATATCGCACTCAGCCAGACTTGAGAGCTTGGCTAGAATAAAGTAATTCCCTCAACCCATACACTACACGAACACTTGTACAATTTTGTGAATTTTAACTTTGGATTTTTCAATTTTGAGATAAGAATCCAAGCTTTAATAGCTTTTCACCTTGATTAAGAAAATTTAGATGTTGCATTATATTAAAATTCTCCAATAAAACTGTTCTCTTTATAATAATAGAATGACAATCATAACATGGCTTTAGGGGTTATAAATGGGCTATTGTGTCATTTTAGCTCTACTTTGTCCTTCAGTCAATGGAAAACAGACATTGAAACCAAATATACGTATTTTCCATATATATATATATATATCATTGCTCATAGCACTTTGTAGAATACAGGCCATTTCCTAAATTTCAGTCTACATTCCTAAAAGCAAATAAAACAAAAAAATTCTATACATTTCTTCAAGTGCAAAGCCTTTGAAAGCAAATTCATTTAGAAATACAGCGCTCTACATTTAGCTAGTTAGCTGTCTATTATCTATGGTCACATGAGACCCCCTAGAAGAAAGGAACAAATTAACAATAGTGGCAATACAATAATTCAAAAATTATATATGGATTATGTGGGTTCAACCAAATGTTAGTAGCTACAACAAACCAAACCATGATTTAATGGTTTAATGTCAATCAGTTCAAATTTTGTATCACCATTTTTTTTAGGAAACTTTTTTAGGAAATACATTTTCACCAGTCATTGTCCGTAGGCAATTTGTTCAGATAATTATGCTGAAGGCCTTGTTATCGTCACCTCTTCACTGTACCATGTGTACGTAAGTGTCCCGTGAGCTATACGCTCGACAGGACACACTTCACGGAGATTGAACAGAGCTCCTCCGCTGTCCTTTTCAGAAGACTGCAGAATCAACCAGTGCCCTTCTAGGTTTTTTCCACGTTAGAAAAGGTAAGTAGTTACTCCTGTGACTGGAAATTCTATGGAAGCCAGCAAGATAGTAGGATAGACTGGACGGCAGTTTTAGTGTTTCATAATACCTGAATGTTTTATTTCTTAGTAAAATTAGCATTCCTTCATCTGATAAAGGAATGAATCTACTTACAAAAGTTAATTCAGAAGTTAGGCTTTTCAGTACATTCAGAGCTCCTCTCTCAGCTCAGGTTTTTTCTTTACTCAAAGGCTGTGATAACTGACCCCTTAATTCTAACATGAAAAGATGCCTAACTACAGTTACAGTGAGCCTGCTTTTATTAATATTTTTATATACATTCATAAGATTTTAAAGTCAGCAAACCCTTTTAATACAGAGGGAAAGCACCTATATGGTTTGGAAGATTTTCCTTAACTGTCTGAGAATGAACTGATTAAATGCTATTCAGTGCGAGAACACTGCTTCAGCTTGCACCATCCCCTGAGAAGGCACTGAGAAATCTGACAAGAACAAAGCTTCTAGGAGTGTTGCCACTATTGTTCAATGTTCAGTATGCACTGGAATTGCAAATACATACAACGAATTCACACTGCACCAACAGCGCCTGACACAGAAGAGCTATGAACCGCACTTGTAACATCTGTTCTGAGCTAGAAATGCTAACTACCCTATTTCAAACACTCTAATTTGTAAGTCAATACCTACGATGTAACACTGACACTTTCCCACGGCGTTCTGAGAGTAAGTACTGTCTTGCCAATTTTATGAGATCATTTCTTTAACTAATTCTACAATTATATAACTGCCTATTTAAAAAATCCATGCTATACACAACCACAAGAACATGGAACTAAGCTTACTTAATCACACTCGAACAAGAAAACTCACTTTTGCACTGTTTTGTTTCTGTTAAAGGAAGAATGTGTTAGTATAATACTTTCAGTGTAATACTATTGTTCGAGAATATGAAAAAATTTGAATCGTTTTCTCTCCAGACCATTTCATGTCAAAGTTATACCGTTTGTTTAATCAGCCAGCCAAAAAGAAAGAAAAGAAAAATGAACAGATACTTGGCCAGATGAGAGAGAGGGAGAAGGCTAACTCGAGTTCAGCACGTGGAGTTCCTGCTCGTCCTGTCCGTCTGCCAGCACAGAGTAACGGCGGACCCGTGTCCGCTAGACAGAACGCCAGATCAGTCCATTTTTACTGGGCTCAAGAAAATTCTCAATCAAAGCTTCAATGAGTTTCTTCAATTCCTCTTCCAGTAAGGTGGTATCACTAAGCAAAAAGATTAAAAGTGTTAAAAGTCTTGATTTTCAGAGCCTTAAAATTTTAATTGTTATAACTTTTAAAGAAGGCATATACTTGATGGAATGATTAAACAATTGGTAAACAAAAGAGAGATTCACTCATTTAAAACAAAACAAGACCAAAGTGGGGGGAAAAAATCACACAAAGAAATAGTAGAAACTGAAGCTGAACTGCATCAGGAGGAGATCCTTGGTACAGGATACATGGGTGAGTTATAGTACTTCTAAAGATTTCTCCTGGTTGAGGTGATTTAATGACTTAGAACACTGATTCCAGGTATTAAGAGAAGATGGCTTCCTGAAACACTTGTGCGGATGTTACGGGATGGCATGGCGTGTCTTTCAGGTGGCAGAGGAAAGTGTGACTAAAGGAATGAGACGTTTAAAAAGTAAACGTACACTCACTAGTACGCCCTTCAGAGTTACCACCTGAAGAGTTGCTGCTGCTCAAAGCATTTCCAGAAAAGTCTCTTTTGAACTCCTTCACTCATGCTACCCAACAAATCAGTTTTTATTACTTTTATAATCATTCTCTATTTTAAACCAAATATAGCAGCATTACCCAATTTGGTTTACTTTAAACTCTGCTCTTCCCTGCCCCCCAAAGGAAATACAAAGATTTAGAAAAATCCAAAATGACGTACCTAGTAGGCAATTCCAAAAAATCTTCCCCAAAATATATTGACCAATGACAACACAATCGGAAGTACTGCTTTTAATAAGTTTAAATAGCCTTTGAATATGTATTTATTAAAGTGAAGTTATTTATTCACATACTCTTGAAAGGAAATACACTGGGTAGACTAAGTCATATCACAGTAGATGTAGAAAATGGATATTCCACAATAAACAAATTATTTGTTGATCATTTCTTTATGTTCATCATTAAGGCTCAGAGAGCCTTTTCAGGGCTACACATTTACCAAAATTTTAAAATTTAATTCCCAAATGGTAAAGCTGCTCTGGAAAATTGTCTGGCAGTTTCTCAAAAGGTTGAATACAGAACTACCATATAACCTCACAATTCTATTTCTAGACCCATACCCAAGAGAAATGAAAACATATGTCCACATAAAAACTTGTATACAAACATTCTGTAGCACGATTATTCATAACAGCCCAATGGTGGAAATAACCCAAATGTTCATCACCTGAGAAATGGATAAAAATGTCGTTTATCCATACAATGGAATAGTATTGGGCCATGAAAAGAATTTTTTAAAAGAAAGGAACAAAGTACTGATTCATGCTACAACACGGATGAACAGTGAAGACATTACGCTGAGTAGAAGATGCCGGTCACAAAGGACCACGTACTGTGTAACTTCACATCTATGAAATGTTCGGAATAGGCAGCAGATCTACAATGGCAGATAGTAGCGTGGCGGTCGCCTCAGGCTGGGAGGGAGGGGGATGGGGAGAGACTGCTCACGGGTGTGGGGTGTCCTTTTGGGGTGATGAAAACGTTCTAAAATTGATCATAGCGAGGCTTGCACAACTCTGAATACACTGAAAACTATTGAATTGTACACTTTAATGAGTGGACTCTTTGGTACGTGAATTATATCTTAAGAAAACTTTTCCATATGACATTTAAAAAGCCAATCCTCACCTCTGCTCAGGCGATGCGCACATCTCTGCATAATACTTTATCTTTGGCTCTGTCCCACTTGTCCGAAGAGTAGCGACACAGCCGTTTTGAAAAGTAAATGTAATCATCTGGCTGTTTTTACTCACGGGCAGCACCTACGCACAACGGTAATGGCGGCTTAGTCACGGCTGGTAACTTTTTCAAGAGTTTTAAAATACATTACACTTATATGTGGTATTTAAAGTAGCCAAATTCAGAGAAACAGAAAGTAACAGGGGGCTGCCAAGGGCTGCAGGGAGGGACAGCCGGGGAGTTGTTTCATGGGTGCGGCGCTTCAGGGCAGCGCGATGAAAAGGCTCTGGGGGTCTCTGCACGGCGATGCGGATGCAGTTACCGCTGCTGCACCATGCGCTTAAAAATGCTTAACTTGGTAATTTTATGTTTCATTTTTAATTGTTTACCACAATTAAAAATAAATTTTTTAAAAGAATTGTAAAAGACAAAAGGTTATATACATAATTCACAAATACGCCACTTACTGGACATTCTAACAGTACGTGCGTTGGGCTCCATACCTTACATAGATGATCTCTGGGCCCCGACAATAACCCCACAGACTGAATATTACTGCCGATTTACGGGCAAGGCCCAAAGAGAGCAAACGACCTGGTCGAGGTCATCATCCGCTAAGTGGCAGAGCAAGAAGTTGAAGCCAGGTCTACCTACAGCAAAGTCTACACTGCCTCTACATTTGCCAAGTGCTTTCTAATTTTAAAGGGCTTTCACAGTTTATTACCATATTTCACCGTGTATAGTGTGCTCCTGTGTATAATGTGCACCCACGGCTTTGCGCACATTATACATGGGATGACTATACCCATGGTATGTAATCATCATACCATGTATAACGTCCACTCTGTTTTTTCCCTCAAAAATTTGGGCAAAAAGTGTGTATTACACATGGCAAAATATGGTAATGGTCGCCAAAGCAGAGTTCACATATCCTGGAGGATAGGCAAAATAATTCACTAGGGTGCAAAAATGTTTAAAATATTTTTTACTGAAACTTTTTTTTAACAAAGAAATGAAGCTTTGCTGACAGTTAAGATAGAGACTAGCACACTGGTGCTCTTCCCAGACCACAGATCAGTCGGTGAAGTCATCTCAGGGGAGCTGTGGGGTTTGCGCTGCAACAGAGGGGTTGGCAGTGGCGCCTCTCCTCAGGTGTCCTGAGCCTGGTCCTCCACTTGCGATCCCTCTCTCGGTCAGCGCCACCACCATATTCTAAGGGAACTTCCTCCCCCGCTTTTTACTCATAGAACATCAACAAGCAAGTCCCGTCTGTTCTATCCTTGACTCACCTGGACTTTGTCCAACTTTCTCCATCACCACTGCTGCTATGATTAAGTTCAGGCACCCATTATCTCTCCTCTCGATTACCGAAACAGCACACTGACTGATCCACACATGCCATTCTTCCTCGCGCCCCACCCTCTAGAGAACTACTTGTGGTTCTTTAAAGGAGAACGTGCCTTCTCACCTCCAGACCTAGTACCTGCTGCTCCCTTTGCCTGAAACACCCTCTGTTCCTCCTACATCTGGATAACTCCTGCTCCTACTCTGGAACTCAGCGCGCAGAAGTCCTCCAGAAAGTCTTCCGTAAGCTCCCGAATCTGAGTAGGGGTCCTTCCTACACCCTTCCATGGCACCCTCTGCACTCGATGGTAGCACTTATCAGTTTGTAGGGTAATTGCTGTTTACTTGTTCATTCCCCCACTGGACTCTTGAATGCAGAAATAGTACCCCAGCCTGCCTGTGCCTGCGGCGCAGAAGGGTTTTGATAAATGCCTGCTGCGCCCACTGATGAATGTCAATCTGAGGTGTGGAGAAGAACGAACTCGGGAAGTCTCTGACACTTACTATATGACCTTAGGGGATTAACTGTATCTGTACCACCTGCCTTACAAAATTGTCATAAGCATCAGTGAAGAACAGAGAGAAAAGCCCTTTGAATGACAAATATACACTGTAAAGGGACTTAAGAAGGAAAAGCAGAATATAAGAAGTACTCCAAGCACAGCAACAATAGAAAAATAGAAAGCAAAAAAAAAAAAAATTGGTTCTTTTCTTCACGTAGTTTACAAAGGCACAAAAACAGATCCATGCACACGTGCACTGAATACCGACGACTGGGAACCGGCATTTGTGGACTGCATGAATACACAGGAAGGCAGTGTGTGTAGTGTTCTCCCCGGGAGGCTACAGGCTTCCCCAAACCTATCACGCCCTAGAATCTTGAGTGAACACCAGAATGTTATAAATGATAACATCCATATTTAGGCTAAATATGATCAGCAATCCATGGCATTTAAATATTTGTTGAGCACCTACCATGTAGGCAGGACATTTGAGAGGCCTAATGGTACATATATCAGAAATGGATCTGCCATGTAAAACACAGATAACCTAAGATAGAAAGTGATGAATGACAAGAGGAAGCTATAATATGTAATGAAAACTCAGGAGAAAGGTATCTGCCTATGGGGCCTGGAGGGTATGTGGAGGTGACATTTGCCTTAAGTCTTGAATCATGGCTAAGGCATGGACCTGTGACAATAGGAAGAAAAGGAAGAGTGAGGAAATAGTTTGAGCAAAATTAGAGAAATTAAAATTATAAATTGTACTATTTAGCTGGAGGTATAAGAGAATAAAGTTGAAAAAGGGAGATTACAACCAGAAAGTTGTGTAGCTTCAAAATTACAGCTCTTTAGGCTTTGTTTTCAACATTATTTATCTAGCCTGGACCAGCGTGGCTCAGTTCGATTCCCAGTCAGGGCACATGCCTAGGTTGTGGCTCAGTCCCTGGGTGGGGTGTGTGCCAGAGGCAACCAATTGATGTTTCTCTCCATCCCTTTCTTCCTCCCTTCCCTTCTCTTAAAAAAAAAAAAAAAAAATCTAAAAAAACCCTCACACTATTTATTTAGCATCATCACACATTCTATCCCCTTCCTTCCCTTTTTCTTTCTGTCTGCCTTTCTCATTCTTTTTCTCGCCTGTCTACCCACAGAGGTAGCATTCACTTGGGGAGTGATAAGACAGAATCAGAGTCGGAGAGCCAGTGAGTGGACTTACAACAACTCTGCAGAGAAACAATGGATCATAGCTTCAAGAAACTAATAGGCTTCAACTTCCTCTATTTCACCATAGTATGAATTATTAAATACTGTTAAAAAGCCCTGGCTGGTGTGGCTCAGTGGATTGAGCACCGGCCTGTGAACCAAAGGGTCACTGGTTTGATTCCCAGTTGGGGCACATGCCTGGGTTCCAGGCCAGGTCCCCCATGGGAGAGGCAACCACTTATTGATGTTTCTCTCCCTCCCTTCCCCACTCTCTAAAAATAAATAAAATCTTTAAGAAAAATAAAATAAAAACTGTTTCAAAACCTTTTTTAAAAATATTTTTCAAAAGGTACTTACTGATTTCTTATTAGGCTGGCTGCTGTCGTAGCCAGTGGTAACGTCTCGTACATGCAATACAGCAAATGTCCCGCAAAATTTTGGATATTCTTTTGGAGAATCAAAATTGCGAAGCCTTTCAAATATACTTTTGATGGTAGCTGGATCATAGCACAAGAAATACGAAGTTTTTGAAATGTGATAACCATACCTGCACAAAGATTTAAAGAGTTCAAATCAGATTTCAGACAACTCTTTAGAAAAGTACGTATTACAGAGAAATCAATGATAAAATTATGTAGAAAGTAGCAGTCATTTATTCAGGCAATTTTAGTACTTCTTAAAAAGGGCTGACTGTTCCTTGAAAATAAATTCAGTGGGACTTACTTTTCATAAACTTTAATAAGTTGCTGATTCAATGTCACATTCATGGTGTCCAGGTACGATGCCATCTCAGCAACAACAACGGCTGCACTCACCCCATCTTTATCCAGAACTGCAGTTCCACACAGAAAACCTGAGAGTTAAAAAAGAAGAAAATATAAGCCTGCAATACTTTCCACAGCTTTACATTTCTCCAGAAGGAGCAATGAATTAAAAGCCTAGTAATAAATAAAACCCATTGATACTGAAGGTATTTAGGGGACCTTAAGGTGTTTGTTTTTTTGTCTGATGAGAAAAGAATCTACACATTTCTGAATGCTCTGTGGTTTTTACCACAACTCAGAATACAAAACCAGAAAACAAAAATTCCTCTCCATAGAATTACTACATTTTTAAAAAATGCTGTCACTCAAATTTCAAATATTTTAATATTTACTACATACCAATAGACTCTTCAAATGCAAAAAGGACTTCTTTCCCATTTTCCAGGAGGTCTTTTATCCTACTTCCAATCCATTTAAAACCTGGTAATGTTTCCTGAAATGCAGAGGAGGCCACTCTTGTTAAGTGACTCTCTCACAAATACATAGTAGAGAAAAGCCCTAAATGCACTACATAACACGCTCATAGTGATCTTCTGCATGGTGTTTGGTCCACAAAGATTTACATAGTGAGCCCTGGCTGCTGTGGCTCAGTGGACTGAGTGCGGGCTGCGAACCAAAGGGTTGCTAGTTCGATTCCCAGTCAGGGCACATGCCTCGGTTGCAGGCCAGGTCCCCAGTGGGGGCCACATGAGAGTTACAACCACATATTGACATTTCTCTTCCTCTCTTTCTCCCTGCCTTCCCCTCTCTCTAAAAATAAATCAATAAAATCTTAAAAATGATTTATATAGTGGTAAACATATAGTCATAAAGTGCATGGAAACACACACTGCCAGGACCAATGACCTACTGTTTATCAACTACAGTAATAGGTGATTTACACCAAATATAATTCCATATTTACAAGTGGTGACGCATATAGTCACAAAGTAACATATTATGACCATCTACTATTTATCAAATAGTGTAACAAGTGCTTATATCATTAGCATTTTTTAAAATTTATTTTATTGATTTTTGGAGGTGGGAGAGAGGGAGAGAGAAACATTGATTTGTTGTTCCACTTACTTATGCATTCATTGGTTGCTTCTTGTATGTGCCCTGACCAGGGATTGAACCCACAGCCTTGGCGTACTGGGACGATACTATAACCAACTGAGTTACCTGGCCATGGCCATTATTTTTTTTTTTTTTAAATTCTCACCCAAGGACATTTTTTTCATTGCTTTTACAGAGAGAGGAAGTGAGAGAGGAAGAGAGAGAGAGAAACAGAGAAGAATCGACTGGTTGTCTCCCATACACTCCCAGTAGGGAGCATACACCTCTGCGCCCAAACCAGGGATGGTACCCTTCGGCCATGGGACAAAGCTCCAACCAACTGAGCCACAGTGGCCAGAACCCAGTATCATTTTTAATGCTAACAAAAACTCTGTTGCTGAAACAGGCTCAGAGGTTCAGTAAATTTGCCCAAGATTATGCTGTATACAAGAGACAGAGGCAGGATTCAATTGCACTGCGTCTCAGAAACTGTCCTTTGAGCTATATTATAAGCACTAAAATAAGAAGATTTATGAAGATTGTTATTTAGTCCCCTTGAATAATCAAAGGCCACAAAACTTTTCAATGATGCACTTTCAACATTATCACAACATATGCCTGAACCAAGCATTTTTTACCATAACACCAAGCCCTTCTTTGGTAATTAGATTTGAGGACTTTGCATCTGACAGCTATTGTTCCCTTTACAGATGTGAACTGTTTCAGAGTCAACAGAAAGAGCATGTGATATGCACTGTCTCCAGAGCGAACCATTCTAGCTCACCTCTCTATCTCCTCACTGGAAAATAAAAATAAAAGCCAAAACCATATGCCATCTCTACGTCCAACGATAAGAACAAGGAAGCACATTTATAATATTGGTTTTTGGAATCATTTCTTTTTTCTCTTTTATACTCATTATACATTTTCTTGCCATAGATAGAAATGATAAAAATGTTAATTGAACATTACTGTAATTCAGTATCTTAGGCTTAAATAAAATTTCACTTTCTTCTATTTTGCTATTTAGAAAGCCTAAGGTTGAAAACTCTATTTCATCAGGATAAGTACAACTGTCTTTTCTTCAGCCAATTAATGTTAAGACCTGTAGCTGGACTGTGTGGCTCAAGAAAAATGCCCAAAGGTGACATTTTTACTGATATTTGGCAAAGATGGCAGAGGAAAAGCAACTTCATTGACATTAGTTCCAGTAGCTGTTAAAATGGTCAGTTTAACTGCTGGAGGCTCACCAGGGTTAGTGATCTGTACTGAGAGAGGCATTATTTGTTTTTTGGATGTAGAATTATTGGAACTTAATTTGCAATTTAGAAGACTACTTAAAATTTCTTAAGACTGAACTTGAAGAGCCTAAACAAGTAGTCCATGACACCAACAATTTTTTGCAGTGGAGTTTATGTTACTGATGAGGTCACCAGGTGCCAGATTTTCTCAGTATGAAAACCAGATACTGTTGTATGGAATAATAAGCATTAATGCAATTTTTAAAGAACATTTTATCTTAGTTTCAGACATTCGCACACTGGATGAATTTGGCTCAAGTGTCTAAATCATCAAAAAGATAAAGTGTGAGAAAAATTAGAAAAAAGTAAGACTTATAAATGAAATTAATAAAAGTCAGTTTTGGTGGGGAGACAACTTGAATTTACAGAAACAGGTTTAGAAAATTAGCATAGAGATATTATCTATTCTTACTTCAAAATGAAATCCTTCTTTAAGTGCAATGGCCTTCAGAATTTTGGAAGAGACTGTGGTGGCTAACATATAAACGTTCTTCACGTCGGCATTTTGTGATTTATTTTTCTTCCAGCAATCAAACATCCACCACCCAAACAGAGCTGCCAGCTCATTCCCTGTGAAAACTTTCCAATGACCACTGTGGAGAAAATAAAAGGTCAAGCCAAGACTTTTATAGTTTCTCATTATATCTTCTTGACCCAAGACCTACAAATTATCATCCTTCATATATAGGAAAATTCAAGAACTATTGTATGGAATTTTTGAGAAAACATTTACTACTAATTTTCTAAATGACCAGAGGTGAGCTTAGGGTAGAAATGGTAGCAACATCTTTTGAAAAACTGTCACTTTTCCTTCCCTACTTAATGAGAAAAAAGTTAAGAACATGATGCTCTTTCTATGTAAAGACAGTTGTCACAACACTATAGTGGCAAAAATATACAGCCACTCAAGGGACCACAACTGGGAAAGGATCGCATTGATAAACAGTCTGTTGTAATATTATGCCACCTAAAAATTTAATATTTTAAACGACATTTAAGGACAGGGAAAAATCACAGTACGATATTAAGTGAAAAATAATCAATATAAAATTATACACAGGGTGGGACAAAAGTAGGTTTACAGTTCTTCATATGGAAAATAAATCAATAATTAACAAATAATACAAGAATAAACTATTTTGTGTACTCACAACTATAAACCTACTTTTGCCCCACCCTGTATAGTATGATCACAATTTTGTAAAAACAAATATATCTTAAATATTTGAGTAGAAAAAACTTAGAAAGGAAATGTTAAAATAAACATAGGTGTTTATTCCTAGATAGTAGGCTTACAGGAGATTTCTTACTTATGTATTTATTTTAGCATTTCCAACAAGTCTGTAAGACTTAAAATTAAAAACTGTTTTTCAAAAGTTAAGCTTTTAATCAAATAACAGGTTCTACTGACGTCTCCTGAAGTTCTGCCGCTGCCAGTCGGTCTGCGTCAGGGTCTGTGGCCACCACTACCCGGGCATTTTCTTTCTCTGCCAGTCTCAAAGACAGCTCCTGAAACAGGGACCCAAACGGCTGGATTGTATTTAAGATGTTAAATTCAATGTCAATATTTCTAAATGTAGGCACTGTGTTAGTGCTATGAGTTTTAGAAGAAATATAGTTCAGCTAAATTTAAAATAAGCCTAGAAGTAGGGCTACGTCTACCATAGAGATTTCAAGCAGAACAGAATAAATGCCTCCAATATAATTTAAAAGGTGTAAACTAAACTGGATTCTGCTTTTGTAAGTAAGCTTTGAATTGTCAATGAGTTCTATCTATTGGATGAAGTGTAATGCACTAATAATAATTTAAGTATAGAGAAAAGTACCAGCACAGATTCTCCCTCTTCAGGATTTGGGCATTTAACGGTAGAAAAGTCTGGATCCGGGTCTTTTTGTTCCGGTACCGGAATTGGAGGCTTGAAACCAAACACTTGAAAAGCCAGCTGCACGTAGTCGTGTCCGACCCCATGAAAAGAGGTATGTACGAATTTCAAGGTGGTCTTTGAGTTTAATTCCCTGTGAAGGAAAATCATCATTCAAGCAATCATAAAACTTGTTACTTGTGATTTAATTAAAATAAGCTAGAGAAAAAGCTAAAATCTATTTTGTAGGATAAGGAAAACATATTCAGCCAGCCAGGAAGCTTTCTAGTAATAGTGTTAGCTATTTATGCAATAGTTAATGAAAATATGGAAAAAGAAAAGGAAAAATAAAATTATACAGAAAAATCTCTTGATCTTAAATAAAGGGAATTTACATATTTAGCTATTTTTTAACAGCTTTATTGAGAGGTAATTAATAGACTATACAATGAATCTATTTAAAGTGTATAATTCAATGGCTTTCACTATATTGAGTTTTTCAACCATTTTCATAATCAATTTTAGAACATTCTTATTATGCCCCCCCCACAGCTGCCACTCCCTAACCCTCCCATTCCTCCCGACCATAGGTAACCACCAGTGTACTTTCCACCTGTTTCTGTCTCTCCAGATTTGCCTACTCTGGCCATTTCAGGTACACGGAATCATGTAATATGTGGTCCTTGGTGGCTGGCTTCTTTTTCTTAGGATGTTTTCCAGGCTTACCATGTTGCAGTATGCATCCATAATTCATTTCTTTTTACTGCTGAATAATATTTCATTGTATGGATATACCATATTTTGTTTATCTCTTCATCAGTTGATGGGTATTTAGGTTATTTCTACTTTTTGACTATTATGAACAGAATTATTTAGCTATAATTTTAAATAATTATCAGCCAATACCTTTTTATCCCTATTTCTTTCCCTTATCCGTTTTTTTGTTTCTTTTCTTTTTTCTTTTTATTTATTGTTGTTCAAGTATAGTTGTCTCCATTTTCCTGCTACCACTTACCCCCGCCCCACCCTCAATCTCATTTGTCGATCTTATTCTGAGGTAATACCATCCTCTATTCCTACTCGATACCTGTAAAAACATATCTTTTTCAGATCTTCCATGTATCTCCTACAAATGTCCTGCAGAGGATCTCTCTTCAGCGGGCTGGTATCCACTAAATTATCATTCCAGGAACCATTCCAGGGTTCCACGCATTCTTCTATACATTTCAGAATTTCTTTATCATGAGGAGATGTGATTTGAGCACCTGTTTCCCAATAAACCTAGATAATAGGTAAATACAGTTATAAATACTTACAATGTTGGTCAGATATTTTCTTAGCTACAGTAGAGATATTTCACTTTAAAAAGAAGCAGGCTAAATTAACCAAACAGAAAATGTCAGCACAGAACTAGTTTAATAAATACCAATGAGCACTGATGGCAATAATCACACAGGGACTCTTCAACAAAATGATCATCTATTCTTTCTCTTTTAGAAGTATACTTTAATAAAAATAGGGCATCACTATGACAACATTATAGTATGCGTATACCAATATATCCGATCATACTCTTATGTTAACTGTATACCTAAGATAATCTAAGCAACCATGGAATATCCAGAAAACTTGATACTGTAAAATTTTAGCATTATAAAGTGGTTCTGTTGTGTGATAAAGAATTATTTTTAAGTTATAAATTAAAGTAGAATTTATGTCACAACAAATAAAGTCTATGAACAACCATGTTAATTATCCTGTATATATTTTAGTATATGCATTTTCAGTACTTAATGAAAATACACTTCATTAAGTTGTTGGTTTGTCAAGTAATTTTATCAAGAAGATATTAGGGACAGGTAATTAAAAAAGGCAAGAAAATGTATTTCTCTAATTCACAGGATCTCAAACTTAGAAAGGACTCTGCTTCGAGAATATCTATGCTGACTTTGACCTTGTAGATGACATGAATCCCCTCTACTGCATCCTGAGTGAAGGAAAGAATATACTTGAATATGCACTAGGTACTAAGCTCTGTGCCAAGCAATATGGTGGACAAGATAACCTCAAAATTCTAGATAAAGTAGGAACAGTATTATCTCAGATGCATGGCTTAGTTCACAAGAAGGAAAGGGAAAACTCCAGGTGGGGGGAACAAAGGAAAGAATTGAAAAGCAGAGTGATAAGGATGTAGGCTGATGCTGTGGCTGCCTGGCATTTAGCAACTGTTCATTTATCTGGTTCTGGAGTTGTGGAAAGGAGGAAATTGGAACTGAGACACCCCTCAGTGGAAATACAGAACAGAAAAAATTCTGCCCACTATTACAGAGAGATAGTGAGGAAGCATGTCTAGGTTTTCTTAGTTCTGACTGATTTGGAAAAATTCAAATCTGAGGTCTAAATTAACACAGAAATTGCTCCCAGTCAGTGAAACTCCCAAGGTTCCTACAGAAATTAAAAGCAAAAGCAAAAACAAAAACTGCTGTGAAGGGATGTTCCCACATTCCATGCCACAAAAAAGATTCTACCCATAGGCCCTGAAAGCTCACTGTGAGCAACTACAAAAAAATGAGAAAAGAATCCTGACCTTTCTCCCAGCCCACTTTTTCTTGCCTTGTATGTGGACACGATGCCTGGAGATACCGTAACCATCATGTGATGAACACACTTGAGGGAAAGGCTAAAAAAAAAAAATTAGCAGAGATGCTAGGCCTGATATCACCGGGCTGCAGAACAACGCCAGCAGCCACCTACTTGTGGACTTTTTGTTATGCGAGAAAAACTGACGCTCATCAGCTTACGCCACTTTTCTGGGTTTTCTGAACCTACAACGGAAAGTATCCCTACCTGATATAGTAACCAAAAAATCCACGAAATATATTCCAAAATATACCCAGGAATAGGACTTTAAAAGAAATGTAAAAAAAAAAATCTATTTAAAGGAATTTTTAAAAATGTTACTAAAGAATCTAAAAGAACTCTTGAGAGACTAGAAAAATAAATCCTGTTCATGAATTCATGAATAAGGAGACTCAATAATATTATAAAAATACAGAACTTCCTAAATTACCCTGCAGCTATAGATGATAAGAATAATAATAACAGCTAACATTTACTGAGGATTTATAGGAGCCAGACACTGTAGTAGCATTTTATACTTATTATCTCCCTTAATCCTCACTCTCACCCTGTCACGTTGGTTCCACTATATCCCATTTGCAGATGGGGACACTAAAGCACGGAGAAGTTAAGTTAATTGCCTCAGGTCACAAAGCTTCTGAGTCCCAGAGGTAGGTATCAAACCCAAACCATACTTTTAACTACTGTTCTACACTGACTATGAATCTGCTTGCATGTATGGACAAAGATTATGTAGAACATTTGTTGTAGCACTGTTTATAACCAGACGATCAGAAACAAGTGAAATACTCATCAACAGAGGAATAATGAAATAAACTAGGATTCATCAATACAGGTTTTTAAAGACCAGTGAGGTAGACCTATCTATCTATCAATAGATCAATGGAGAGAAAGATCTCAAATGATCAGACTGTTTCATACTGCTGTGTGAGAAAAGCAAGGTACAAAACACTGGATGGAGTACCCTACCATCATGGAAAAAAAGGAGGCTATGACAAATGCATATCTGATTATATACCTGCATAGACTATCTCCAGAAGGAAACTAAAATTAGAAACAGTATTTGCATCTGAAAGAGGTACTGGGGAAAAAGGGATGGGAGAGGTAATTTTTATTGTTTAACTTTTTAGGTTGTTTAACTTTTATACTTTTCACCTTATACTTACATTTTAAGAAGAGGAAATCTTTGAGTGTTTACTATGTGACAAATATGTTCAAAAGCAATGAACATTAAAACAGACTGAGTCCCTTCACCCATGAGCTTACATTGAGAATGTGGTCAAACACACACGTCAACAAACAAGATAATTCATTATGAAGAAAGCAGATAATTAGAGATAGATGTAAGTTCTGTGAAAAAAATAAACAAGACGTCAGCAGGTCACCGGGGGAAGGCACTTCAGATATGGTGACCAGGGAAGGTCTCTTCAGGGAAGAAACATCTGGGCAGGAAGCTGGAGGATGAAAACAGGCCAATCTGCAAGATTTGGGGAAGAGAGACCCGAGCAATTACAAAGGCTCAGAGGTGGGAAAGGGCTTGGTATATGGGAAGAACTGGAGGAACCGAAAGAAGAGGCAGTGTGACTGGCTTGTAGTGAGCACAGGACAGCAATGAAGGAAACAAGGATGAAGAGGTAGGCAGGAGATAGAGTCCCATAGCCCTAAAGCAGGGAGTTTGGATTTTGTTTGAAGAATGAGAAGCCACTGAAGAATTTTAAAAGCAGGAAAGTCATATGACCTGTTTATATTTTAAGTGATCATCTGGTCCCTTGGTGGAGAATGGATGGCTGGAGAACAATGGAAGCAGGGAAGAGACCAGCTAGGAGGCTGAAGTTCAGACAGAAGACAACAATGCTTTGGAATGGTGGTAGTAGAAGGTATGGACAGAAGTGAATATATTCGACACACATTGTATATTTTAGATGTAGAGTGTGGAACCTGTTAGTGGATTAAATGTCAGGAGTGAAGGAGGGGTAGTATCAATTCACAGAGATGGGAAGACTGAGAGGAACACATTTGGGTGTGCATGGGGCAGGTTGTGGGGGAATCAAGACTTCTTTTCTGGAGACACAAATTCTGACATGCCTGCTAGACATCCCAGTGGATAGCAAGTAGGCAGCTGGATTCAGGAGTCTGATGCTCAGAGGGGATCGGGGTTATTAGCTTTCTTGACAGTTGATCTTTCCCTCCTTATCCCTTTGTTTGTTTTTTAAGATTTTATTTATTTTTAAACAGGGGAAGGGAGGGAGAAAGAGAGGGAGAGAAATATGTATGTGTGGCTGCCTCCCACGCACCCCCCACTGGGGGACCTGGCCTGCAACCCAGGCATGTACCCTGACTGGGCATCGAACCAGTGACACTTTGGTTCACAGGCTGGCACTCAATCCACTGAGCCACAGTAGCCAGGGCCCAAATACTCTTTAATACTTTAATATGCATGGTGATCCCAAAATCTACAACTTCAGCCCATATTTCCTTCCCTGAGCATCAGATCTATGTACCTAACTGTATGTAGGATGTTGCTATCTGGTTGACCAAATATCTTAAACTTAATATATCCAAAACTGAGCTAATCATGCTTCCTCCCTACCTCTGTGACTGGTAAATACTACCCACTTAGTTGGCCAGGGCCCAAATTTTAGATTACTATTAAGTCTTACTGTTTTCAGTAAAACAGAGACCAGTGTACCTGGAAACCTCCTATACAAGAAGAAAAACAAACAAGATCCTGGACTCATCGCCCAGGAGCCCCAAACACTGACTCGGTACTGTGCTATGCATGTGCAGTTTGCACCCCAGGGCCACTCTTTGCCTGTCCCTACCCTGCTCTGTCATGGAGGCTGACACATCAAGCGGGGCCTGTGGCCAGTGGGGCGGAAGGTTAGGGGTGAGGACAGTGATTCCTCAAAGTACTATTCCTCTGGCTTGCTTTCTGCAAACTCCATCAATTCTTCAAGTTTTTGATACAATATGATTTGATTTCTGAAATGGTAAAGACAATGGATTTGGGGTAGAATGGGGAAATCAAGCGCAGGAAGATATTAGAAGTAAAGAGACCAATAAAGAGACTTTTGTAATCACAGTACACATTGAGAAGTAATAAGGGCCATTAGAGATACACATTCTTTGAGGGATGGCCTCGATGTTTCTACCTTCCTGTCCCCAATGTCTAGCTCTGCTTCTTGGTATAGAAAATATACTCAGCACTTATTTAAACAAAATAAAAGCTAAGTAAATAAGCAAAGACTAGGACTCCGAGGTTTACCTTGTATCCATTGTCTTCTTTGCGGTTGTGAGAAGCCGTAATCATCACACCTGCAACTGCTTTGAGCTCCTGGACTGCATACGGCTGAAACAACAGTGACAGTGTCATTTCATTTTGCTTTCTGGCTATGCATACATTTGACATCAGAACACCTTTGACTAAAAGACAGTTAAAGACATTAAGATATAAATAGCCTAAAACCTCAACCACCAACTCTGGTTCATTGGGTGGGGTCCATTGCTAAAAGGTCACCAATAACCACCTGTTAGGCTAAATGGACTTCCCCCCTAGACTCATGTAACTTAGTCCTGTAAATGTTTATTATTTTTTTTAAAGATTTTATTTATCTATTTTTAGGTCCCTGCTGGGGACCTGGTTCACAACCCAAGCATGTGCCCTCCACTGGGAATCGAACTGGTGACCCTTTGGTTCACAGGCCAGCACTCGATCCACTGAGCCACACCAGCGGGGCTGTTTTTTTTATTATTTTGTTCATTTAAGAAATATTTAATGAACACTTACTATAAGTCAGACACTCCTCTACACTCTGGAGATATGAGTGGTGAATATAATCATAAAATGTTAAGTGCTGGAAGTAGATTTAGAAATCACCTAAGCCACCACATTTTACACTGAGGTTTATCCAACATTATACAATCATAAGGGAGGAGATTCAAGGGTAGAACATCGGTCTCTTGTGTTCCAATTTGAAAATCTGTATATATATTCTGTGGCCTCTACTATCATATAAAGGTCAACTCACCATCTTTGCTTCCAGAGATAATTCCTAGAGGTTGGATTTTCCTTTTCCTTTGTAGTAGTTAGTGTTTGTCTACATAGGATGCTCCCCCTACTCCTCTACCATGACATCCAACGTCTCTCCTCCTGGCAGGGGAGGTATGGACACATGATCCAGTTCTGAGCTGAGTAACCTACCCCCTGGCGATTTAGTTCAGAAACTGGTTAAGAATATGCCTGGTCAGAGTCCTTTCTAAGATGTTTCTGCTGCAGGTAGACAAGGAAGAATACCTTTCAACTCAAGGTCATGGTGATAAAGGGTGTGAATCTGACAGTGCTAAAAATAACTTCCCTACCGGCTGGAGCAAATCTACCTTCAATAAGAGGAAGAAGACACACAGGGATTGAAGTACTTGGGACTGGCAACCCAGTGGCAGAATCCGACAGAAATGTTCTAAATTTCTGGAGCCTCCCTGGTTTCTGTCATTTGTTAGACTCAATTGTTTAATAATTTCTTCAATTCTTAGAGCCACTCAGTACATTTCCAATAAATCACTAGCCACCATTTATAGAGACAATATCTCTTCCCCAAACATTTGGTAAAACTTGCCTATACAACCATCTGGAATTGGCACATTTAATTTGAGAAGATTAAAAATATATATATTAGTTCAGCCCTGGCTAGTGTGGCTCAGTTTGTTGGGCACATTCCTGCAAAGCAAGAGGTCACCGGTTTGATTCCCCGTCAGGGCACAGGCCTGGGCTGCAGGTTTGGTCCTGGGTCAGGATATACAAGAGGCAAACACTTGATGTTTCTCTCTCACATTGATGTTTCTCTCCATCACTTTCTCCCTCCCTTCCCCTCGCTCTAAAAATAAAAAATAAAATCTTTAAAAAATATATCAGTTCAATTTCCTTAGTGGTTACAGGCCTATTCGGGTTTTTTTACATCAGTTTTGATGTATCAGTTATTCTAGGAAATTGGCCAGTTCATCTAAGCTTTCACATTTATTTGCAATATGTTCAGAATATTATGGTTTTCTTAATCTCTACTATATTTATTATTCATCTTTTAAATTTCTTTATTTGTGTCTTTTCTCTTTTTTTTTTGGAGCACCCTTGCTAAAGGTTTATTAGTCTCTTCAGAGAGCCAACTTATGCTTTTGTTGATATCCTCTTTTCTTTATTTCCTATTTAATTGATTTTTCCTCATATGTTTATTATTCTCTTCCTTTTACTTTATTTGGATTTACTCTGTTTTCATTCTAACATACTACGTTAAAGGCTTAGCTCATCATTTTTAATCTCATTTCCCTAAAATATTCATGGACTATAAATTTCCCTTTAAGTAGGGCTTTAGTTACAGCCCAGAATTTTTGCTAGTTATTGTTGCTCAGTTTTAAATACAGGTAGTCCTTGCTTTGTACAGTTCCGATATATATGAATTTCTTTTTTTTAATTTAATATATTTTATTGATTATGCTATTACAGTTGTCCCATTTCTCCCCCATCATTCCCCTCCACCCTGCACACCCCCTCCCACCCACATTTCCCCCCTTTAGTTCATGTCCATGTGTCCTAAGTTCTTTAGCTTCTACATTTCCCACACTATTCTTGCCCTCCCCCTGTCTATTTTCTACCCACTATCTATGCTACTCATTCTCTGTACCTTTCCCCCCTCTCTCCTCCTCCCACTCCCCTGTTGCTAACCCTCCATGTGATCTCCATTTCTGTGTTTCTGCTCCTGTTCTAGTTGTTTGCTTAGTTTGCTTTTGTTTTAGTGTGGTTCTTAATAGCTGTGAGTTTGCTGTGTTTTCACTGTCATATTTTTCATCTTCTTTTTCTTAGATAAGTCCCTTTAACATTTCATATAATAAGGGCTTGGTGATGATGAACTCCTTGAACTTGACCTTATCTGAGAAGCACTTTATCTTCCCTTCCATTCTAAATGACAGCTTTGCTGGATAAAGCAATTTTGGATGTAGGTCCCTGCTTTTCAAGATTTCAAATATTTCTTTCCAGCCTCTTCTTGCCTATAAGGTCTCTTTTGAGAAATCAGCTGACAGTCTGATGGGAACTCCTTTGTAGGTGACTGTCCCCTTATCCCTTGCTGCTTCTAGAATTCTCTCCTTCATTTGAATCTTGGCTAATGTAAGTACGATGTGCCTTGGTGTGTTCCTCCTTGGGTCCAACTTCTTTGGGACTCTCTGAGCTTCCTGGACTTCCTGATAGTCTATTTCCTTTGCCAGATTGGGGAAGTTCTCCTTTATTATTTGTTCAAATAAGTTTTCCACTTGTTGCTCTTCTTCTTCCCCTTCTGGTACCCCTATAATTCGGATGTTGGGACGTTTAAAGATGTCCCGGAGGTTCCTAAGCCTCTCCTCATTTTTTTGAATTCTTGTTTCTTCTTTGTTTTCTGTTTGGTTGTTTGTTTCTTCCTTCTGGTCCACTCCATTGATTTGAGTCCCAGTTTTCCTCCCATCTCTACTGGTTCCCTATGCGTCTTCCTTCATTTCATGTATTGTAGCCTGCATTTTTTCATCTAATTTGTGAGCAAAATCAACCAATTCTGTGAGCATTTTGATGACCAGTGCTTTGAACTGTGCATCTGATAGGTTGGCTATCTCTTCACGGCTTAGAGGAATTGGCTCTGGGGCTTTCATTTGTTTTCTGGTTTGAGCCATTTTTGGTGGGGTTTTTTTGTTTTGTTTTGTTTTGGTTTGGTTTTAGTCTGGTCGAGACTATTACGTAGTGAGGGGTGGAGCCCCAGGTGCCCCCCAGTGTGGGCCAGCCCAGTTGCTGAGTTGTGACGCTGTATGTGGGGGCGGGGTCTGAGAGGGAACAATGGTGCCCGCTCCACTCTCTCCTGGATTCAGTCCCTTCCGCCACCTTCCCTTGGCCTGGACCATCTGCGTGCATGAATGTGGGACCACCTGGTCAGCCAGCCGCCTTGTGCGGCCTCACTGGGTCTGCACAGTTGCCCCCCTGTGCCCGGGGTCCACCAGCTGCCGCCTGTGGGCCCGGGGACCACCAGCTGCCGCCTGTGCACCTGGGAACTGCCAGCCGCTGCTGCTTGCGTTCCTGGGTCCGCACCTCCACTTTTTCCTGCCGAGACCCCACCCCTCTTACCGGTCTGGATGAATGGTTGTTGGACTTCCGTACAGTTCAATTTTCTATAAGTTCTGGTTGTTTTTTTGTTTCTAAATATTTGTTGTCCTTAATTTTGGTTGTGAGAGGAGGCACAGTGTGTCCGCCTACGCCTCCATCTTGGCCAGAAATCGATATATATGTATTTCTGACACCATATTTTATTTTATTTAAAAAAATTTTAATCCTCACCCAAGGACATTTTTTCACTGCTTTTACAGAGAGAGGAAAAGAGAGGGAGAAACACTGACTGGTTGCTTGCTGCATGCGCCCGGACCGAGGACTGAACCCACAACCTAGGTGTATGCTGTGACAGGGAATTGAACTCGCAACCTTTTGGTTACAGGACGATGATCCCACCAACTGAGCCACACTGGCTGGGGCTCTAACACCATACATTAGTTAAATAATACCAGTCTGCCCACAACATGTTCAAATTTCAGTACAAACTTGGCTGCTAGCTCTTCAGTCCACAATAACTATGTAGATAAGAGATCCATCATGATCAGTGATCAGTCATGTCACTCTGTTAAGGTCTGTCAGTGACCAATCACTGAGCGTGTTACTCAGCTCCACACAGACAGGAAAGCACGTAGTTATGTTGCCTCCTCGTTTCCCAGTGATAAGCCCACACAACAGCTTGCAAAAATGGATAACAAAGAGGGAACTGGCTAGCAAAGATGAAAATACAGCAAAAACACAGAAAGTAATAATAGAAAAAGTGAAATTTGAATCGAATATAAATGGAGTTATAGAAAAAAATAACTGGGAATTCCAGAGACTCTAAATCTGCAACCAGCTGAGCTCTGTTAGTGAAGGTGGATATATGGACATTAGCGAGGGATACAGTTAGGATGAAAAGGATGAAGATGTCCCCGAGGAGGTGATAGTAGCAAGAAAAGGAATTCTCAGAGATGTTTCACAATATTGAAAGTACCACGGATAAAACGTGGAAAGCTGATCCAAACTCAGAAGTGTGACACTTGGCTAAGGTGTGGAAAAGATGCCTGCTCACGCTGTCAAGGGGTATGACAAGAAGCAAGCACTGTTCATACTCCTGATAAATTATTTTACAAAGGAATAAAACACTTTAGTTCTCAATGTTTTAAATTACAGTGTACTAAATAAATATTAATTTTACCATTTTTTATTTTCCTTATACATTTTTAACCAACAGTAAGGGTTCAGAGTATGTTTTGACAAAAAATTTAAAGGTTACAGAGCAAATTTCCCCCATTAATTATAACATCAATGTGCATGGTTTTATGGCCCTGCGCTGCCAATACAAAGTGAGGATTGCCTGTAGTTTCTAATGTCCTCTATGATATCTTCCTTAATCCATAAATTACTTATATATATGTTTTTAAAATTCCAACATTAGGTTTCTTTATTTCTAATCTTATTGCATTGAGGCCCAAGGCTATAGCTTGATAAGCAGTTCTCTAGTATTTGTGGAGATGTCCTTTGTGACCATGCTTTATAAGATATTCATTATACCACTGCAATACCACTGCTACATACAAAGTTTACATACATGCAGGTACACACACACAGATTGAACATGCTAACGGTGTGTTCAGATCTATCCTTCATTGTTTTTGCCTGCCTGATAAATTGGCTTCTGAAAGAATAGTAATAAAATAGACTACCATGATGATGGATTTGTCCACTTGTTGGACAAATTCTTAGGACAAATTCTTGTTGGACAAATTCAAATTCTTAGGCAGTTCGACACATGCTCATTGAATGAAAATAAACTCAGAGCAACATTTGTGTTCCTTTGGCACTTCTTATGACTTAGTACAAAACTATATGCAAGACAAATATTTGAATCCTGGTTGATTTAAGATATCTTTTCAAGAGCAGAAAACTGTAAGATCAATAACACAACACACTTACTACAAAAGGTGTAGGAACATATCTTGAAAAAAGGTACACAGGAACATCTTTGGCCAGTAAGACTGCAGCAGTAAGTTTAGCAAGCCTAAAAATTAAAAAAAAAAAAAAAAAAAAAAAAAGATTTCACTTAGTCTTACCATACTCCTTAAAAAAGCAACCTTCTGCAATAAATGTTTCATATTACAATTATTATGAATATAGAGTAGCCTAATACAATGAATTCTTATAATCACTGGTTATTTAAGCTTCATGCTCCAACTTAAAAATGTCAAGTGAGATTTTTTTTTAAAGGAGCTTAACAAAGAAGAGAATCGAGATTTTAGTTTCTTTCTTTTTCCTTATTCATCTTTTGATGATTCTTTTACTAAGAAATAAAACCTGGAAAAGGCAAAAAGAATGGAGAAAAATGAAGTAAGAGACTTTAATAAACACAATATGAATAATTACCCCCTGAAAAAAAGTATCAGTATATCAGGATGATCCATGTGTAAAAATCCCCTAAAACTAATCAAATAAAACTAAATGAGAAAACACAAGCTATATCATTACTCCTACCCAGTGCCTTTGTCAAAATATAAAGTCATAAAATAAGCCATAATATCATTCTAAATACTTAGTCTAAAAATTTTTAAATGTTACTCCTTTCTCTAAAAACTAAAGCTAATCTTTGAAATGCTTCTATTTTAGCTCTAAAATAAACATTAGCATGTGATCACATTTGTTTGACAGTTTCCTGTTTCAGAAATCCTACTAGAAAAAAAAATAAGGCTTTTTTCCCAACCCATTTTAATCTCTGAAACAATTAACACTGTACCTCTGGCTGCTGCAGCTGCTAGTTACTTGCCCCCGGGTGTCATACCCCACGACAAAGCCCCTCTGCTTGAAGTCTGAGAAACATCTCTCAAGGTATTTGTACATCCCCTGAAGCAGATAAACACAAAACATTAGTTCCTGACGAATGCCTGCAGTTTTCTACGACTTAAAATCTGTTATTTTGCATGCAGTCTGCAGCTCTTGGGCTCCTAGGGATCTGGCTTCGGCCTTCATGTCCTTGTTTACCAATTCAGGAACAATACGTACCAATTCTCAAAGGTGAGATGACATTTTCCTCCTGGAGTTTCAGACACATTCAACACAGAGAAATATCAAGTAACTAACTATCAAACCCAATATGATACATAAAACACGCGGAAAAAAAAGATGGGACATGAGAGTCAGTAGGCTAAAACAAATTGTTAGAAGAGCCAAAAGAAATTATTTCTTGACTTACGGCTCCAGAGAACAGAATTTTGACCATTTTAGGCCTTGCTAAATCATACGCCCAAAGCTAACCAAAAGACCTCACATATTTATGATACAAACATTTTTCTCAGCAACATAAATCATTATCAGAACATTTCTTATGATGGCTTGTCCCATTTGTAATTCCTTGGTTTTAAAATCTCACAGAAAAGAAAATCCCATAAAGTAGGAATATTAGCAGTCAAGGGTGAGGAAAAAATGATTGAAAACATCAGGAGAATAGCTAAAACCATTTAACTATTTAATGGATGATTTGCTAACTTTAACACTTTCCTTTTCAAATATAACACTTCATATTGTCACAGTTCTTTAAAACTACTTTCACAAATGTTGCCACATTTAATCTTTACAATAACCCTGAAAAGAAAGAGATACAATACCATTTCTATTTTTGTCTATTTTTCAACATCTCTGCAAAAAGGAAACAGAATAAGATTGATGTTCCATTTAATGACTTGCCCAAGGCCATTCATTCAACTAAAACTAAGTTATACTGATTAATTAAAGACCTACTATGTGGCAAGCAATGCTAAGTAACTATGTGGCAGCAGCAAATGAGGCCTCAGAGACTTCTGGATCCTTCTTCCATGGATCTTTCAAGAATATATTCCTAAACCACTGAGAGAGAGAGAGAGAGAGAGAGAGAGAGAATGCTCAAATTGGCTAGTTTCACTCACTTATTTCTAATGATTATATTATCCTAAAACCTCACAGAAACTCATATTATTCTATTATTTTCTAGTATGAAAATCCATTTTATCTGATCCCCCTATACTCAGATTCTTAAAAGAGCTAGGGCTAAAGAATCAGATTCCATCTGGCTTTTCCACTCACACTCAGCTCCTGTAAAAATTTGCACTTCTATAGGAAATGATCTTCAAATAGCTCCTCCGCCCCTTTAGTAAAGTCAAGGAATCTTCATTTAAAATTAAAGCTTACAAAGAAATTCAATATATAAAAAAGATGGAACAGAAGCACCTCTGGATGAGGAGACGGGGGCAGGGAGATGGTGTGTATTCTGCCTCTTCAGTCAGCTTGCCATCCCTTCTTCCCCATCCCCTGCATTAGCCCTTGGCTCTGGAGAATTCCCTCGGAACAAGGCTAAAGATGATTTCTGTTTGGCGGCATCAATTAGAATTATGACTACTGAACATTTCTCTAGTCCAGAACTATTTTTAGTGTATGCTAAATGCATTTTGGCTTCAAGCAAAGAAGTATAGTTCCTTGAAGCGGAGAAGATTATTCATTGGAAAGAGAAGTAATTTGCTTCCAAAATAAGTTACATAAAATGGGAGAAATAAAATATATGGTATCATGTCATATACTATATTAAAGAACTCTCAAATGGATATGGATGATGACCATGTGAAAATTTTTTTTTTTAATTTTTTTTTTAAAGATGTCTTTTTTTTTTCTTTTAGATTTTATTTATTTATCTTTAGAGGGGAAGGGAAGGAGAGAGGGAGAGAAACATCAATGTGCGGCTGCCTCTTGTATGTCCCCTGACGGGAACTGGCCTGGCAACCCAGGCATGTGCCCTGACTGGGAATCGAACCGCGATCCTTCGGTTCGCAGGCCCGCGCTCAATCCACTGAGCTACACCAGCCAGGGCCCATGTGAAAATATTTTAATCAAAATTTTCCAAATACTCTGGTTAACCTTTATCAATGGCCATATGCCAAAATGGGTAATCTGTATTTGTTTCTTTTATTCACTGGAAATGTCAATATTCATTTCCTGGGTGTTAAATGCAAAATAACACTGTTAAGAAGTTGACAGTGGCAACCAAAATAACTCTTAATCAGAAACTTACTCTGTGACCTTGAAGATATAGAAGTGACTTCTAAAATAAATCAAAGGTCAGTATTCTACATTTTTTACCTACAAGAGAGTACCTTCGTGGATACTAAGGTTTTATTTTATTTTATTTTTTTTTAAGAAAGGCACTACCTAATTTATAAGGCAAAAAAAGAGATGAGTGATAAAAAGTGTACGTATAACACTTCATAATACTTACCTGTGTTGACTGTATTACTGTAAGGTCATTGATATAGCAAAACCCCGCCCCCATAGCAGAACGGAGGCCTGCAGTCCCAAACGTCATCCGGCAGCAAAGACGATCGCGCAGCTCCTTGTTCATTCCATTCCGTAGCAGATTTTCAATCTGCTCTTTTGTTTTGGGGTTCTGTAAAAAAGAAGTATTCAAACTTAACCAGGGTCACAAGCAGAGTCCTAATATGAAGTGTTTCTGAGGAGCTAATAAATATTATGTGAATATCACCAGTTTCCACATTCACTATAAATTCCATAGTGCTACTTAATATTAGTATGCATAATACAATAGTACCTGCCATTTACTGAGTCCCTAAAGGAGCCAAGGCTCTATTAAGGGTGATTTACGTTATCTCTATTTGTCACAGTATTATTTATAACATATTCAAGAATGTTTTTAAAACAAATTGATAAGATCTACAGATCCAAAGTAAACCTCTCAGTCAAAAATGACATCAATTAGAGTCTATATTAAGTTTTAAAACTTAAAAATATAGAAGCTACTGAGTACATGCCATAAAAACATACGTACTAACTACCTACATAGAACTCTGCAATTCAAAATGACCAGTGAAGCCTACTGTTTTTGAAAGTCACAGAAAACCATCCTATTTCATCTATACTAAGAGTTGACCATAAAAAGATCTTAGGTGTTACATGTGGACTTATTTAAGAATGAGAATGACAATTCAGTCCAAACGTGGCTTGGGAGGCAGGACATGCCAACAACCATACTTTAGGATTTTGTGTTTCATTAGCACATATTTTAACTAATTTTCATAAGTCTCAAGGATGACAGTGACTATAAGGAATGCTTCACAAAAAAGTAGCAACTTTCAAATGAAATGCAATTATAACAAGAACCAAACTGGAATTTTCTAGTATTTTCTTTCTAGGAAAGTCAACTATTAAGAAAACAAGGTGAACTGTAATATCTGCTTTATAGCCAATACAATGATAATGAATATTCAGAATGATAAACCAAGGCATTTGAAAGGTACTAAATATTAGAGGTTATCTATACTCATAAAGAAATAAAAACATTAATATCTAATTTTAAAAACAATTTTCTGGTTACAGTAGAAATTAAAGTAACCGGAGTGCATGCCACAAACTAATGAGAAGCTGTGAGATTATGATTAACTGAAATTATAATTTGCTCAAAATGAATGGAAGTTTAAATATATATTTCCATATATTTACATGAGGTCCGTCCAGAAAGAGCCCAGCCATTGTTAATATAACAAAAATGGTTTGCACAGTGCAGTGGTTTGTGCCAACATCAATGTAACCTGGCAGCCAAGGAGAGTGGACTGGAATGTGCATGTGTGAACAATGACGACTTCACTGTGTTAGTCAGCGGGGGTGGTAGATGCAACTGAATGAGCATGCGTATTGTGTGGCTGTCCCATTCAAAATGACTGAGTAGAAAAAATCAGCATCAAATTTTGCATTAAGCTTGAACATTCCTCTGCAGAAACTATTCAGATGACTCAAGGGCTGCAGCTGTGGGCAACTGGTAATTGGCAGTGTCATCATGACATTTCCGCTCATACATCACGTCTCATGCAGAGATTTTTGGCAAAACATCACATCAGCCAGGTGACTCAGCCCCCCTATAGTTCAGATTTAGCACCCTGAGACTTCTGGCTTTTCCCAAAACTAAAATCATCTTGGAAGGAATGAAATTTTAGACCGTTGATAAGATTTAAGAAAATACGACGGGGCAGCTGATGGCGATTGGGAGAACTGTGTGAGGTCCCAAAGTGCCTACTTTGAAGGGGACTGAGGTGTCATTGTCTTATGTACAATGTTCCTTGTATCTTCTTCAATAAATGTCTCTATTTCTCATATCACATGGTTGGATACCTTCTGGACAGACCTTGGTATATCACGTAGACTCAAGGAATCTCCATTTTATAAATGACACACACTGACAAACACATAAGCTACATGAAAATATGAATAGCTATTAAGATTAACAGAAAAATCTAAATAATAAGATTATCTGGGCAACTCTCATTCCAACGTCTAAGACACCACCTTAGATTTGATACAGAGTCAAAGAGAGACTTGGAGAGGGTTAACACTTACAAATGGGCATAAGAACAGAAACAAGTAAAAAGTCTCCAGTACTGTAGAGAGTGAACAGCACTATAACATACTGTTATTGGCGCTGAGGTTGGGATAGTCTTTTTAGAGTTAAAATGCACAGGACTTTTGGTCCACAGACATCTCTGTCCTCAGCAATATCTTCAACTGAACAAAAAGATTTATTCATATAAGAATATTCACTGCAGCATTTTACTGGTAGTATTATTACTATCACATTGATGAAAAAAATAAGATAAGATTTAGAGAGGGAGCCCAGTAACACTGCGCGAATATTGGAGGACTAGGAGGGATTTGAATCCAGGTTGGTCTGGCTCTAAAGCCTGTATCATCTCACTACAAACAAAATAGTTTTTTAGAGTAGTTTAATACTGCTTCTAATAAAAAATAACTCCAGCTACAGAGCAAAACAATATTCCTTTTATTACACTATATAAGTATAAAAATGATCCATGAATGTCAAAAACAAGACATGAATGCCATTGGGTTTCTGACTATACTTCCCATGTTTAACTGCATTGTTACTAGAATAGGGTCTAAAAATTCCATTCTCTGTTATAAACATTACAACCAGTAAGTACTAACTTAATTCCTGGTTCTAAAAAGTCTGTAAAAAATTAGTTCGGCCAAGATGGAGGCATAGGTAGAAACTCTTCGCTTCCTAGCACAATTGAAGGGAGGATAGCAACCAACCTAAAATCAATACACAGCCAAAATCGCCAGAAAATCAAACTGCATGGAACTCCAACAACCAAGGAATTAAAGAAAAAAATCAACCAGAACAACCAGACTGATAAAGCAGACCACGTGGTCAAACTCGGAAGAGGCGAGGCGGATGAGGGGTAGGGCTGACTGTCCGGCTTGGCATTGCTACGCCAGAGGGACTGACTTAAGGGGAAGAAAACTGAGAGTCAGAGTTGACTGTGGGCTAGGCTGGGGTTGCCTCGGTAAGAGATACTTCCAGTCTGACACAGTCTGTTGGAAAGTGAGCTAGAGACCAGCAGGCGAGCTCCATTGTTCCCTCTCTGGCCCCTCCCACACAGGTACGGCAGCCAAGAGGGTTGTCCTGCCCAGGTGGATACCTAAGGCCCTGGCCCCTTACAACCTATCAGCTGCACCAAGACAAAGAAATATGGCCCAAATGAAAGAACACAGCAAAACCTCAGAAAGAGAACTAAGCAATGAGGAGATTGCCAACCTATCTGATGAAGAATTTAAAGCCCTGGTAATCAAAATGCTCACAGAACTGATTGAGCTTGGTCAAAAAATGAAAGAACAAATGAAAGATACCCAAAATGAAATAAAGCAAAATATTCAGGGAACCAACAGTGACAAGATGGAAACCAGGATTCAAAGCAACAATTTGGAATATAAGGAAGAAATAAACATCCAACTGGATCAGAATGAAGAAACGAAAATCCAAAAAAAGGAAGAGAGGCTGAGGATTCTCTGGGACAACCTGAAACGTTCCAATATCTGAATTACAGGGGTGCCAGAAGGAGAAGAACAGTAGCAAGGAATTGAAAATTTATTTGAACAAATAATGAAGGAAAACTTCTCCAATTTGGCAAAGGAAATAGACTTCCAGGAAGTCCAGGAAGCTCAGAGAGTCCCAAAGAAGTTGGACCCAAGGAGGAACACACCAAGGCACATCATAAGTACATTATCCAAGATGAAAGATAAGGAGGGAATCTTAAAAGCGGCAAGACAAAAGGAGACAGTTACCTACAAAGGAGTGCCATAAGATTGTCAGCTGATTTCTCAAGAGGCCTTACAGCCAAGAAAGGGCTGGAAAGAAGTATTCCAAGTCATGAAAGGCAAGGACCTACATCCAAGATTGCTCTATCCAGCAAAGCTGTCATTTAGAATGGAAGGGAAGATAAAGTGCTTCTCAGATAAGGTCAAGTTCAAGGAGTTCATCATCACCAAGCCCTTATTATATGAAATGTTAAAGAGATTTATCTAAGAAAAAGAAGATACAAAATAGGACAGTAAAAAGACAGCACACTCACAGATATTAACAACCACATCTAAAACAAAATCAAACTAAGCAAACAGCTAGAACAGGAATAGAACCACAGAAATGGAGATCATATGGAGGGTTAGCAACAGAGACGTGAGAGGAGGAGAGAGGGGGAAAAGGTACAGAGAATAAGTAGCATAGATGGTGGGTAGAAAATAGACAGGGGGAGGGCAAGAATAGTATGGGAAACGTAGAAGCTAAAGAACTTAGGACACATGGACATGAACTAAAGGGGGGAAATGTGAGTGGGAGGGGATGTGCAGGGTAGAGGGGAGTGAAGGGGGGAAAATGGGACAACTGTAATAGCATAATCAATACAATATATTTTTTAAAAATGGAAATAACTACCTCAAACAATCCTTGAGAGGATTAAAAGAGACTTTTTACATGGAAGCCTCTAGTACCATGCATGGTATATGATCACTCAAAAAACATTAGTTTTCCTTCATCTATTCTTACCCACCACAGCAGTCCAAAAACATATGCTATTTTTTTTAAATCTCTTCATTGTTCTTACTTGCCCCTGTTCAGTTTCATTTCCCTAATCAGTTTCGTTTTCCTTTTTAAAATTTCTCCCACTTTTAGAGAGAAAAGTTATGATAAGAAATAATACAAAAGGGATTATAATGGAAAGTAATGTGCTCTGCCTCCGTAGCCACCATCTATTCCTACCCTACTTATGCACCAAGGCCCAGCTCAAATTCTACTTTCACACAGGCTCTTCCTGACTTTGAACTCCTATCGCTCATAAGAACCAGTGTTCAAACAGTTGACCACGTAACTGTTCTTAATTTATATTTTAAATTTTATTTGTAATTATTTAGTACAAACTACATTGATATACTTTCCTCATATAAAATAATACTAATAATATAGATAAAACTATAGACAACTTTGACTATTATCCTTATTCCGAGACCCCTGCTTTCGGGGAGCCAGTACTGTTTGTGATGCATCCGCCCAGAATTTTCCCTGCATCCACGTACTTAGGGAAGTGTAGTTTTGCTTTGTCTCTTTTTATTTCGAATATATGGTATTAAATTATACATGATGCTCTATAACTTGCTTATTTCACTGACTTGGAGACCCTTTCAACACATGTAGATCTATGCTAGTCTCTTCAACTACTGCAGAGTGTTCCAGTTTATTTATCCTTTGCCCTATTAATGAGCATTTAGATTTTTTCTAATTTTTATTTGCATAAATAATGAAACATTTCAGAGGGAAAAGTACTTTAGAAAATTCTGAAGCAGAAACTACAAAATAACTACTTACACTGAATTTGTTGGAGAGATTTTCTAATGAGGTTCTGCTTAGCTGAAAGCAAAAATGCCTTTGTATATAAGAAGTACAGTATTTTTCACTTACTATAATTTTCATACTCTTTTGGGCATTGAATGACTGTGTTCACAGTTTTGCTTGGTATTTACTAAATTATTTGGTGTAAAAATCCCAAGCAGGATAGGATACACTATTGTCTATTCTTTCCACCAGCATTAATCATTTTCTCCATTAACTCCAAACACCAGAGGGCAGCAGCCCCAGTACTAATAAGCAATAATGCAGAGAGTAATTTAATGGCAAAAACACTCCTTTAGTAAAATCTGCACTAAATTACTAATCAACTCTTTATTTGGGGAAAAAATATTTCTTTAAAAAACAGAACAGACATATAAAGTAGGTAAAAAACAAAACAAGCAAATAATGTTTGTTTTCTTTACATAACGATCCTTGGTTAGTCATTGACATCCACAGATGTTTCTGGAGAGCTGGTATGGGTTTTCTGTTTTTGTATATAAAGGCAGGTTTTCTGCCCGCCTCCTCTTAAGTAGACGTCCAATTGGGAGCTCTGTGTTGTGAGTAGGGGTTATTGGCCTGCAGACTTTGTTAGCACTAACTACATTATGTAAACTCTCAAAAGAATAATGAAAACTAATAGCACAGTGAAATTTAGGAGGGGTAAAAAATGGTGTGAGTGAGCTCCCATTTTTCATAGCATGTATTTGACAGATAATATCTAAAATGTATCACGGAATAGTGGTACCAGCATATTATTTAGTCTTTTGATGGTAACCATGAAAAAAACAAAGTTAAAAGTGGTTTTAAGGAGTAATTGTAGACAAAAAGAGGCAGTTAGAAATATTACTTTCCATTATAATTCCTTTTGTACTATTTCTTATAAGCATGTATTTCTTTGAAATAAATAAAAATAAAAAGAGAATGGTAGTATTGCAGTTGGAAAAATGAAGCAACCAGAAAAAAAGAGAGAGAGAATGGTGGAAACTAAGGAAAATGTAAAAATTTGGAAATAAAAAATTTTATTTTAAAAAAGGGAAATAAATCCAAACTCCCATCCATATGAACTAAATTTCTTGGACAGAAGGAACGTGTTGTTGCCAAGCAGATCAAAGCAACCGTTGTTGGGCAGCAAATTTAGCTCTTTAAAAAAATTCATGATAATTTATTCTGCTGAATCTTACATCCTATTCCAGCTTTTAAAAATGCCAATAGTTTTAATGAGGTCTTTGAAACATGGTGTATGGTGTCACTAACACTTACTAACTATTCAGGTTACAGAATCTAGTACAGTGATAAGAAAATTGCAGTAAAGGTCAAATGACCTGGGTTCTAGCCCCAAGTCTACTACGTAAAAGCCCTATGTCCTTGAGTGAGTCATTTTCCTTTCCTGGAACTAAGTTTCTTTACTTATGAAAATGGGGATAACAACCATCTAGCCTGCCTACTACGCAAGGTTGCTGTGGCTGTCAAATGAGATTTAGATAATTTTACAAAGCTTGAAACACTACACAAATAAATTCAGGTAGTAGGTACTAATATTTCCCAAGATTGATAAAGCAATATGTATTCTGTACTCTTCACTGATTAAATGCCAAATTAAGTAAAGTAGTATAAAAATGTGAATAAAATAATGTAATATAAAATATTATTGTAAAAGTTGGATTGAACTAGGTGGCAGATCCAAGCTCTGGTCCCAGCTCTACCACAAATGGATAATTTCCAGTTTCTTTGTGTTTCTACATGGTGAAACTGGACTAGACCACCTCCGTAGAGGTGTTTCCTTGTGTATTTTCCATCACATGAAGATGATTTAAGAGTGAATTCATTCACCACTTTTTTATCTGGAGTATGTTTTGCTTGAAAAAATTTCACTGCTAGATGTCTGAGTCACTCGCTTAGACTGAAGTCTTTTATTTCTATTTCCATGCATTTCATAACCCTAATCTAACCTACTCTATCTTTAACTTTACATTCTACTCTTTCTCAACATACCTACATTGACACCAGAGTGCTCTACTCACTATTTTTCAAAATGTCAGGATCAATTTCTGCCTCCACTTTGTGGTCAATATAGAGCTGCTGCCGCTACAGCTGGCTGAGCAGCTCCGCCCTGTACACATGTCACTCCCACCAAAATTTGGTCAATGTTTAATCTTGGATGTAACTTTGCTTTCAAAAGTTAAAATATACAGTGGATCAGAAAGAAGGGATAGTCGTCGTGTTAAAGAGGACCTGACTTCTAGGCCAGCAAGACTTGTTTGTAATTTGAGAGAAAGCATAGAAAGGAAGAACTAGGAAGGAAATGTAAGCCTTGGGCAGCCCTAGCCCATAGAAGGGAGACAGCTCTGCAGAAGAGTCGTCCGTGCACCGCCTGGAGGAGGTACGCCCTGATCCATTGGCTGGTTGGGATCTAGTTGTAGGATAGTTCTACCATAGAAATGAATGCATTCATTTACTTATTACAGGCTGATGCTGTTAAACATTTACGCCATGTGACTGACATCCTGTGATTTGATTTCATAGTCATTAAAAATTTCTGATTCTTTGACTCCCCTTATGCTGCACCCAGAAAATGCCCTGACTAGAGACAAATCCACTTATATTACATTTGTACCATAAATTAATGAAATAGAAACTGATGAATTCAGATACCCATTTCTGTGACCTTGAGTAGGATTATTCCATCCTAAAACAAGACAGGCTAACAAATTACTCTGAAGGCAGAGGAACCCAGGGTCTGATCCTGGACTATGGTTAATTTACCAATAGAATGCCCCCACTGAAACTACATGGGGTACTCCAGACTGCCCAGTGAACACCCCGTGTTGCACTATTTTCTTTTTAACACTTACACACACCTTTATTTATTCAAGGCCACTGAAGACATATCACAGTTGACTCTAGAACATACAGGCATTAGTGGCACCAGCCCACCCTAAACTTCCTAAAGTCGAAAATCCACCTTTGACTCCTCCAAAACTTAACTACTAACAGCCTACTATTGACCAGAAGCCTTACCCATAACATGGTCAAGTAACACATCTTTTATTTGTAACATTATATAATGTATTCTTATAATAAAAGTAAGCTAGAAAAAGGAAAATATTAAGAAAATCGTAAGGAAGAAAAATACGTTTAAATATTATACATATTTATTTTTACAAATCTGCATATAAGTAGACCCATTGAGTTGAAACCTGTGTTGTTCAAGGGTCAACGGTAAAGGCCTTCTAGGAGCTCATCTCCACCTGCCTTGCCAACAAGTTCCCTCTATGGACCCTAAGCTGCAGCAGAAACAAACGTCTAAGTGCACACATTAAGTTTCAATCTCTGCTTGGAATAGTCTTCCTTTCCATGTTAACAAGTCTAAATTTTAATTAATTCTGAAAGATTATCAGAAAAAAATGCTTTTTTTGTGAAGACTTTTCAAAGTATACTACCCCATCAACACTAAAACTAGCAATTTTGGTGACTTAGGAAAGTAGCAATTTGCCCTCTAACCAATTTATAACTTACCATGTGCCTCGCTTAGAGTCATTGGAATCCATGGCATTTGGCAGGTTCCTTCTTTCAGTAACTAGGTAATAATCAGGTAGTAAACTCAGTTTCTCTGTGCTAAAAGACTACATATGCTGCCAATGTGTAATGTGATCTGTAAGTCTGAACTACTATTTTGTGTTTTTGCATTCTACATTTCACTGCCCAGGGAAACAGCCTAGCTTACCTACACTATCAGTCTACAGTAGATACACCTGTATTGACCAACTAAAAGTATTTTTGCCCACTAAGAGAGTAATTAATCTTCATTATTTTTATTAAATAATTATTAAAATTATTTAAATCTGTTCCTCTGTTAAGGACACTTATTACTTGCTCCATGCATTTTATCTGTGAGCTTTTGTTTTATCTTCCCTTCTATGTTTTTTAAAGATTTGCTCCACATCTATTTCATCTTTGTACTTCCCACAGGTTTTCAGCCAGTGTCTTGCAGATAGAGGACACTTTAAATATAAATTAAGATTTCCTCTTCCACTTTCAATGAAGGCCGTCCTCATACTGTTTATATGTATTCTATCTCCTTTGAAATTCTCCTTGACCATCCCAGTCCACAGGTCACTCTTACTTTTGAACTCCTAAACAGAGTCTAGGAGTCTGTAAACCATTTAATTGCCACCCAAACTACTCTAGCATTATCTTTTTATGTTTATATGTATTTTATAGTCTTTTTACATTTCAGTATATTCCAATATCTAGGCACAGCATAGACAATCAACCTTAAAAAATCAATCAAGGGATTCATTAAGAAAAGTATAGTCAAAACCTAAAGAGCATAAAAGATCTCATCCATGGCAATGAAAAACAAACTGCTATTGCAATGCCAAAGGCTTTGACGTACATAATAGTTACCAATAAATTAAATTGTGTTGTAATTCTACAAGTGTCTTTGGATTTCATAAATCTTCCTTTCACTTTAGAGAGATATTAAGTGCAACCACATTGCTTTACTGAAAATACCAATGAAAGTAGATAACTTTAAACAAAAACAAATAACTATATTAAACATATAAGGATAACATGCATTTGTAATTTAGTTAGTTTTCCCTGCTGAAGACATTTATATAGTCAGTTTGTAGTGTATATCATTTTACTGTATGCTAAACCTCAGCTCTTTTATTTCTAGTAGGTTTCTCCCTCCCTCATGGACTAAAAGCAGATAAGCAATCTTTGAATTGTCACTTCTTTTGTATCCTTCCACAGCAAGGAACTATTTTCACTGCAGGCATTTTATAAATACTGGCAAAATGGCTTTACAGGCATATCCTTATGTTAATTAATGGGTCAGCGCAGATTTTGTACACTTGATTAAGTACAAACATGTATATGTAACCAAATCCTACAATGAGAGTTGGTTCCCTAGTTTAGTATCTCAGTCACAAATCTGGAGCAGCGATTTTCAACCTTTTCATCTCGTGGTACACATAAACTAATGATATACTAAAATTTGGCGGCATACCAAAAAATATACTATATTTTTTGCCAATCTGACAAAAAAAAAGTGTAATTTTGATTCACTCACACTGGATAGCTATGGTTGTGTTGGCTGTTGCCATTTTTCAATTTGACAACCTAAGGGAACAGAGGTCAGTGCCCCTGACTAAATGGTCAGGTACTGCATGTTGTAAAAATTCTTGGGGTACAGGAGTTGAACATTGCTGCTCTAGAATCTTGCTACTCAAAGTGAGGTTCACAGACCAGCAGCATTGCTATCACCAGGGAGCTCATTTCGAAGCAGAATTGTAGGCCCTACCCCAGGCCTCCTAAATCAGAATCTGCATTTTAAGATCCTCTGGTGATTTATAAGCACTCCAAGTTTTGAGAAGCACTGGTTTAGATTCCAGAGGAAGAATGAGAATGTCTAAGATGTATATGACCAAGAAATTCTAACTAACTTGTTTTTGCTTATTTGTTGATCTTCCTCATCTGCTAATTGAAGACTTGTTGAGAGCAGGAATCCTTTTTCTATTTTCCTCAACACTAGTATTCCCTGTGCTGAAAAGGCTCTGGAACATTACCTAGTGCTCAGTAAATATTTTTTTGCTGAATGCATGAATGACTGAACACAGTGAAAATAAAACTTTTTCATAAAGCTAATCTTTTAGGAAATTATTTGTACAACATGCTTTTACAAACTACCATACTAATTCTTTAATCTGTATTATTAATTCCATTTTGAAGGCTGCCTTCTTGACTTCAACAAATGCATTTAGTGCATTAGACAAAGCAGAAGCTTGGATCATCATCCTTTGTTGGAGCCATCAGAGGCCTCTTTTACAAGTGAGAGAGCGGCATTTTAATTCTGGCTCTCACCATCCATCCCACATGCCTGCACAAGATGAAACCACCGCAAACCTTGGAGGGGGTGGGGGAGTAGAGGAGGAATGGGTAAAGTATAAACAATTCTGTATCAAGAGCATCATATAAAACCTGAAAAACATGATTTTTGGAACAGGATACTTCCAGAAAATAATTCCCGGCAAGAGAAAGGGGGAGGTAAGAAAACGCTTACCTTTCTCAAGAGCAAAAGGTGATACTAGACAATACCAAGGAGTGATAAAAGACCAGCGACTACCTAGCGACGTTAGGTGGAAACACACCAGACCAGAACTAAAGTGTATAGCGGTTAGAAATGTCCAAGAAGGGTGACAAAACCCGCTTTCAGGTTTGCAGAGAAGGAAGTTAAGGGAAAAGAAAGTGGAAAGAAAATAGCTCTATGACGGGTACAACTTACCACAATGATGATGATTATTAATTATTATTATTTGAGAGAGAGAGATGACATGCACTTGAAGGGAGGGGGTGGAGGAAAGGAAGGGAGGTTGCAACTGCGCGCTCCGCACAAGGAAGCGGCCACGAACGTCCCTGCCCAGCTTAGACAGTCCCAGGGCGGCAGCCAAAGCATAGGTGGGTGGCAACGCCCGGCTCCACTGGCTCCCTCCCCGTGGCCTGAGCCCTCTCCTCCGCAGCCAACCGAGCACCGGGTGGGGACAGGAGAAAGCAGACGGTGTGTGGGAGGGCGTGCTGGAGGAAAGGGCGGAAGCCAGGCTGTCCAGGTACCCACCTTATCCCAACGGAGCCACTGCCCGATGGCCGTGTCTAGCTGAGGATCTCCAGTATGGTAAGGGGCGTGGAGCAGGTTGGAGTTTAGGTCCCCGTCTGCGTTTTCAGCCATGGCAGATAGTCTGGGGCGTGCGGGCCAGAGAGCTGATGAAGACGCTGAGTTGCGGGGGCCTAAGGTGAGCTTACCAGGGTCCCGACGCCCCCTCCTCAGTGAAGGGCATCGGAGACCAACCGCAGGATGTTTGCGCCAGCTCCTGCAGCAGCTCTAGGAAGCAGGAGAGAGGAGGATGCAGCCGCCCGCTCCTCGGCACACCAGCTACTGGTCTCTCTGTCTGAGCGAACAGGCTGAGGCGGTCGCGCTGGGAGAGAACAACAGTCCCAGATGCCTGGATCTCGACCACGGCCGCCGCCGCTGCCGCTGGCTGCCGCTGCCACCGCCGCCCTGGCTACCTTAGGCCCCGCCCCAGCACCGCTGGCTCCGCCCCTTGTAATTTAGGCCCGGGGGTTGGGGCGTGAAGAGCGAGTGGAGGGGAGCGCGCTCGCGAATTCTCAGTGGTAGCGGGAGTGAGGACCCGGCATGGTGGTGAGGAAACGGAGCACAGCTCTATTTATTTTTCGAATAGCCTTTTGCCACTGGTGTTTGTTTGTTACAGTCCCCACACCCTCCCACGCGTCTCCTTTTCTCGATCGGCTACCACGAGCGCCCCACCTCAGCGCTCGCTCTGCAGGTCCCCGGCGTGCGCACAGACCACCCTCCAGTTTAGGCGTGGGGCTCGAGCTTGGCAGCAGGGAGCGCAGGGCTGTATCCGCATGGCCTTACGGGAGTTGTAGTCCTTTTCTTTCCCCGAGGTTTCGGTGACGGCCGCAAGGACTACGACTCCCATCAGGTCCACACCCTCCCTTTCCTCAAAGGAAAAAGAGCTATCTCAAGGCTGTTCCCTGCAGACATTCTTTGTACCTGTTACGCTGCGCCTTACGGCCCTGGGCTTAAATTAAACTAAGGACAGATTCAGTAAGAGGACAGCCGATATCCATTTAGCACTCAGTGTTTTACAGTTTACGAGTTATGTTCTGTCGCTTCAACCCTCCTGTGAGGTAGGTGGGCGTGATCATCCCCATTTTACACACAAAGAGGAAACTGCCTTTCTGAGAGTGAACCAACTTTCTCAGAAGCGATATTTGTAAGTGATGGAATCGGGGTTCTAACCTGGTTTCAGATCTCCTCAGCTGGCAGGTTTTTTTGCTCTGCTGCTACAGTGGACTAGGAGGGAGGGAGAATAAGATGACTGAAAAATAGACAAGGAAGTGATGAAGGAGGGGCAATGGGTCAGCATTTAACCATAAGTAACGATGCATACGCGTCACGACAGAGACACTGAGAACAATGGCAGTAGGGATGCAAAGGAAGAAGAAAGATTATTGAAATAATTTAAAATTTCTTACTTTGGCCTCCTTTATCAAGTCACACAGCTTGAGGTCTGGGAGATGCTGAGAAGTGCTTACCTGCCACTCAAATTTGCTCCTGAGTTTCTTGGTTTGGCTCTATGATTTTAACCTACTCAGCTTTTTTTTTTGTGAGATGGGCGTAATAACATTTAAACCATGGCTACAGTAACTTAATGAATGGCTTTAGAGTGCTTTGAGGTTCGTAGATAAAAGACATAAATTGAAAGTGTTACTCTTTCCTTTGAAGTGCCATTTACCATAATAAAATCCAAAGTAGGAAGGTACAAAAGGATCATAGCGTCAATTCCTGAAAAATACCATGCCATAGTTTTGAGTTACAGTTTTTGCTAAGCAGTTGGATGTTTTCTCTAGTGGAGTCAGCAGGTTCTTTTAATCACACAAGGCTTGGGAAACAACCATGTGTCCTGGAGATTCATCATTCACCATCATCACTATTATTGACCATGACAAGCATTAAGTGAAGATTCACTCTGCTAAGAATTATGCTAGGAGCTGAGACTACAAGGAAGTATATAACGTAATTATTCATTTTTTAAAAAATAAAATATATTAGTTGGGATCTATGCAAGAAAAGATAGCCCATGATAAAAAGCAAATGCTGCAAGCAACTATTAAAGTCAGAGTTGAGATGGTCAATAAAAGCAACAAGCAGCAGGAGAAACCAGTACTGGGCTTTTAGTAACAAAAATTAATAAATAGAGAAAAAGATAAAGGGAATTTGAAACTCGTAGACCATTAGTTCTCAAATCTCCTGAGGAGTTTGTTTAAAATGTATGTTCCTGGGTACTGCCCAGAGATTGAACCAATATATCAGGATAGGGCCTAGATACCTACATTTTGAAAAAATACCTATTGATTGTGACATAGGAGACCATAATCTTGCTACTCAAAGTGGGAAATGACCAGTGTATTTGTGTGCTCTTGGAGGTTACTAAGAAATACAAAATTTCAGGCCCCATCTCATATCTAAGAATCCTTAGTTAAATCTAAGGCCATGGAGATTTACCCTTTGTTTTCTTCTAAGAGTTTTATAGTTCTAGCTCTTATATTCAGGTCTTCTCTCCTTTTTGAATTAATTTTTGTATATGGTGTGAGGGTGGAAGCTAATATTCATCTCCATGTGTCTATCCAGTTCTCCAAGCACCATTTGTTGAAAAATTATTATTTCTCCATTGGATGGTCTTGCTATTCTTGTTAATAAACATAAGAGTTTATTTCTGGACTCTCAACTCTATTCCATTGATCTCTATATCTGTCTTGTGCTAGTACTACAATATCTAAATTACCGCTACTTTTTAAATCAGGAAATATGATTAATACTTTGCTGTTCTTCAAGACTTTTTTAACTATTCTAGGTCTCTTACAATTCCACATAAATTTTACAGATAGCTTGTCAATTGAATATTTCTCCAGTTATAGGTCTTCTTTAATGATTTTTAACAGCCCTGGCTGGTGTAGCTCAATGGAGTGAGCACAGGCCTGTGAAACAAAGGGTGGCCATTGGTTCCCAGTCAGGGCACATGCCTGGGTTGCGGGCCAGGTCCCCAGTAGGGGGCATGCGAGAGGCAACCACACATTGATGTTTCTCTCCCTTTCTCCCTCCTTTCCCCTCTGTCTAAAAAAATAAATAAATAAAATATTTTAAAAAATAATATCTTCTGTTTACCACATTGATTCCTTGAAAGAGTGTTTCTCTCTTCCTAGAAAGACTTGCAACAACATGGATGGACCTAGAATGTATTATGCTATGTGAAATAAGACAGACCAAGACAAATATGTGATTTCACTTATATGTAGAATCTAAAAAACAAATGACAAACAAAACAGAAACAGATCCATAGATGCAGAGAACAAACATGGTCGCCAGATGGCAAGAGGATGGCAGGCTTAGCTGAAAAAGGTGAAGGGATTAAGAAGTACCAATTGGTAGTTACAACATAGTCATGGGACTGTAAAGTGCAGTGTAGGGAATATAGTCAATAATATGTAATAACTATGTATGTTGCCAGATGGGTACTTGAATTATCAGTCAGATCACCTCCTAAATTATATAATTGTTTAACCACTGTGCTTGCACACCTGAAACTAATGTAAACGAATATTGGATGTCAACTGTAATTAAACAATAAAATTTAAAAAAAAACAAAAAAGGAAAGACAACAAAAAATATATACATTATAATTATCAAAGCTGTTGGAGAAAAAGAATAAAGAGAAAAAGGGGTTTTCTCTCCTCGTATCTCTCTTTAAAAAAGAGAATGATCTGTTCATGTTTGAAGACTGTAGATAAGGGTAGAAAACATTTATTATACACATGTAAATATAAAACTAGGTGGTTATTTGCAAAGGGAACAAATAAAATGTATTAAAATGTTAAAAATCAATTAATGTAATACATCACATCAATAGGATAAAGAAGAAAAGTCACATGATTGTATCAATAGATGCATAATTCATGAAAGAAAGAATCGGTAAGCTGGACTTCATTGAAATTAAGAGTTCCTGTTCTGTGCAAGACACTGTTAACACAATGAAAGGACAAGCCACACAGCAGGAGAAAATACTTGCCAAAGATGTTCCCGATAAAGGATTGTTATCCAAAATAAAAAAAGAACTCTTAAAACTCAACAATAAGAAAATGAACAACCCAATTAAAAATGAACCAAAGTCTAACAGATACCTCACCAAAGAAGATACACAGATAGCAAATAAGCATATGAAAAATGCTTCACATAAAACATCATCAGGAAAATGCAAATTAAGACAACAATGAGGTACCATTACAAACCTATGTAGAATGGCCAAAATCCAGAACACTGAGTATACTAAATGCTGACAAGGATGTGAAGAAACAGAGCTCTTTTTCATTGCTCGTGGGACTGCAAAATGATACAACTACTTTGGAAGACAGTTTGGCGGTTTCTTAAAAAGCTAAACATACTCTTACCATCCAATCCAGCAAGCATGTCCCTTGGTATTTATCCAAAGGAGGTAAACCTTATAACCACCCAAAAACCTGCCTATGGATGTTTATAGAAGCTTTTGTCATAGTTCATAATTGCCAAACCTAGGAAGCAATGAAGGTGTCCATCAGTAGGTAAATGTATAAATATACTTTGGTACATCCAGGCAGTGGAATATTATTCAATACTAAAAAGAAATGAGCTATCAAGCCATAAAAGGACATGGAAGAAACTTAGGTGCATATTACTAAGAGAAACAAGCCATCCTGAAAAGGTTACATACTGCATGATTTCAACTATATAACATTCTGGAAAAGGCAAAATGTACAGACAGTAAAAAGATCATTGTTTGGTAGGAGTTAGTGGAGAGGGAGAAATAAATAGGGAGAGCACAAAGGACTTATAGAGCAATGAAACTACTCTACATGATACTATAATGGTGGATACATGTCATTATGCATTTGTCCAAACCCACAGAACATACAGTACCAAGTTTGTACAGTACCATAGTTTACCATTGTGTGAGCTATGGACTTTGGTAGGTTTATCAATTGTAACGTATTACTCTTGTGGGAAAATATTAAAAGTGGGAGAGGCTATTCATTTCGGGGGGATAGGAGGTATTTGGGAAATCTCTGTACCTTCTGCTTAACTTTGCTGTGAACCTAAAATTGCTCTAAAAATAAAGTCTTTTTTAAAAAGATGACTGTGCCACCTTAGCATTGTATTCAATATCTGAAGTCTAGGCCAGGTGAAGGGTAAAGGGCCATCAGAAAAAGCAATTGTTTTCCCATGAGCCCCTCCCAGCTGGATTTCCCTTATATCTCATTGGCCAGAAATATATGGTCACTGTTGGGAGCCGCCCTGCCAGATTGCAGAAGCTGTAATCCCCATGGCTAAGGCTGAGTGAAAGACCTTGGGACCATAAGCCACTAAGAAGACAAAGCTTATCTCCCTGGCAGGGGCACTGCCTCTGCCCCCTTTACTTTACCCTGCTTGGCCCCTAGCCTGGCCAGTTAGCCAATGACAGGTAAAATTCCTCAAGGGGGGGACAACCTAAGACAGGCACAGTCATGGGGGCCCTCAAGGAAGGACTTGGGGGGCTATAGAAAAAGGGGGTGATGGGCCATTGCCCCTCAGCTTTGACATAGCCTGAGTCCTCATTCTGTCTGTAAGAAGTCTCCTAATCTCTTGGCTGCCTGACTTAAACCTGAAACAATGACAGAGGGGGGCGCAGCCCTGTGCTGGAAAGGGCGGGTTCCCTGGGGCAATTGGGCCTAAGGAAGAATACATAAAATCCTGTGAAACCTGCTTTGCTAAGAATGCTCTCAATTTTCTGATAAGGGTCAGAGCAGGAAATGAGTTTGTTTCCCAAAGTTTTATGCACCTTAGCTAACTGATCCTGACTCAGAATAAGCCCTTGTAGTTCTTTGTATGTTATTTATTGTTTGATCCTTACTGCCTGACAATGATTGATGAGCTTTACCTGCATTCCTATGCAAACTGAACCCAATAAAATCCCATTGAGGGAAAGGGTCCTGGCCCTTCTCCTTTGAGAGATCGGCCACCTTTCCTCACCAAGCAGATCATGTCCTGGTAGACTTGTTCTCATCTGAGGCAGATGGAAGTGGGGGTGGGGAGTCCTGCAGGTGGAGCCCCCCCACAGGTCACTCCTAGGAAATCAAATTTCTAATGGTAAGGAATTACCTTACCATAATCCGTGCAGCTTCTATTATGAATTAATTGACAATGTTTCTCAAACCCATGAAACCAGCTTTTGTCTCTCTTTTGACCTCCCAACCCTATCCAGTATTTCACTTCTATATCTCATACAAGTATTAACCATTCTGACTCCATTATTTTAATACTATTTTAGCAATAATATTTCAACCATGAGAACATTTTGAGTGTAAAGAACTGCATCAGACTTAGGTCAATATTGATGAATTTTCATTAAGAAAATAATTGTGGAGTAAATGCTATCAAATTAATGCCATGACAAATTTTATATTTTAAACTATTTCCAGTTTTCCTCTTATTTTTATTTTTTCTAAAATTATGTTAAAATAAATTCTTCTTTACATTTTACAAAACAAATTGATTCATTGATCACTTTTTATCCATATCAAATGTTTCCATAACTTCTTCCATTTTTTGTGGCCATTATTTCCACAAAATCTATTTTTTATGGTGTAGATAGTAAGTTTTTAAAATATATTTTATCGCCCTGGCTGGCGTAGCTCAGTGGATTGAGCTCGGGCTGCGAATCAAAGGGTCGCAGGTTCGATTCCCAGTCAGGGCACATGCCTGGGTTGTAGGCCAGGCCCCTAGTGGGGGCCACGTGAGAGGCAACCACACACTGATGTTTCTCTCCCCCTCTTTCTCCCTCCCTTCCCCTCTCTAAAAATAAATAAAATCTTTTAAAAAAATAAAATATATTTTATCAATTATGCTATTACAGTTATCCCATTTCTCCCCCATCATTCCCCTCCACTGTGCACACCCCCTCCCACCCACATCCCCCCTTTCATTCATGTCCATGTGTCATAAGCTCCTTAGCTTCTACATTTCCCACAGTATTCTTGCCCTCCCCCTATCTATTTTCTACCCATCATCTATGCTACTTATTCCCTTTCCCCTCTCTCTCCTCCTCCCACTCCCCTGTTGCTAATCCTTCAGGTGATCTCCATTTCTGTGTTTCTGCTCCTGTTCCAGTTGTTTGCTTAGTTTGCTGTTGTTTTAGGTGTCGTTGTTAATGGCTGTGAGTTTGCTGTCTTTTTACTGTCATATTTTGTATTTTCTTTTTCTTAGATAAATCTCTTTAACATTTCATATAATAAGGGCTTGGTGATGATGAACTCCTTGAACTTGACCTTATCTGAGAAGCACTTTATCTTCCCTTCCATTCTAAATGACAGCTTTGCTGGATAGAGCAATTTTGGATGTAGGTCCTTGCCTTTCAAGACTTGGAATACTTCTTTCCAGTCCCTTCTTGCCTGGAAGGTCTCTTTTGAGAAATCAGCTGACAGTCTAATGGGAACTCCTTTGTAGGTGACTGTCCCCTTCTCCCTTGCTGCTTCTAGAATTCTCTCCTTTATTTTAATCTTGGGTAATGTAAGTACGATGTGCCTTTGTGTGTTCCTCCTTGGGTCCAACTTCTTTGGGACTCTCTGAGCTTCCTGGACTTCATAGTAATCTATTTCCTTTGCCAGATTGGGGAAGTTCTCCTTTATTATTTGTTCCAATAAGTTTTCCACTTGTTGCTCTTCTTCTTCCCCTTCTGGTACCCCTAAAATTCGGATGTTGGGATGTTTAATGATGTCCCGGAGGTTCCTAAGCCTCTCCTCATTTTTTTGAATTCTTGTTTCTTCATTCTCTTCTATTTGGTAGTTCCTTTCTTCCTTCTAGTCCACTCCATTGATTTGAGTCCCAGTTCTCCTTCCATCTCTATCGATTCCCTGTGTGTTTTCCTTCATTTCACGTATTGTAGCCTGCATTTTTTCATCTAATTTGTGAGCAAAATCAACCAATTCTGTGAGCATCCTGATCACCAGTGCTTTGAACTGTGCATCTGATAGGTTGGCTATCTCTTCATTGCTTAGATGAATTGGCTCTGGAGCTTTGATTTGTTCTCCCATTTGAGCCATTTTTTTGTTTTGCTTTGCTTTGTTTTTTTTTTGGTCTAATGTGATTTTTTGAGAAAAATAAATTATAAGAAAAAAGTAGGAAGAGAGAAAGCTGTATATTAGAAGAGACTTAAGAAAAATGTCAATCAGGACTTCCGGCCAAGATAGAAGCATAGGTAGACACACTGTGCCTCTTCGCACAACCAAAAGAAGGACAACAACAAATTTAAAAACAAAAAACAAACAGAGCTAACAGAAAAATGAACTGTATAGAAGTCTGACAACCAAGGAGTTAAAGAAGAAACATCCGTCCAGACCAGTAGGAGGGGCGGAGATAGGCAGCTGGGCAGAGAGGACTCTCAGCAAGGCAGTGGCTGGCAGACCCAGCCAGGTGGCAGATTGCAGACTGGATGGTCCAACATTCTCATGCAGATAAACCAGGAGGAACAACTGGGGAGCAAGACAGACCCCACAATCCAGGAAATAAAGCCCCAAACCTCTGATTGAAAACACCTTTGGGGGTTAGGGCAGCAGCCGAAGAAACTCCCAGCTTCATAGGAGAGTTCATTGGAGAGACCCACAGGGTCCTAGAATGTACACAAGCCTACCCACCCAGGAATCAGCACCAGGGGAGCCCAATTTGATTGTGGGAGTGGGGGAATGACTGAAAACTGGCAGAGTGGAGCAAGTGGCATTGTTCCTTCTTGGACCCCTCCCCCACATACAGCGTCACAACCAGCATTAGTGATGTGGTTTGCTCTGCCCTGGTGAACATCTAAAGCTCCGCCCCTTACTACATAACAGGCACACCCAGACCCTCCCCGGCCAAATGGCCAAATGAAAGAACAGATCAAAGCTCCAGAAAAAATACAAGTAAGTGACAAAGAGATAGCCAATCTATCAGATGCACAGTTCAAAACACTGGTAATCAGTATACTCACAGAATTGGTTGAATATGGTCACAAATTAGATGATAAAATGAAGACTATGCTAAGTGAAATCAAGGAAAATGTACAGGGAACCAATAGTGATGGGAAATAAATTGGGACTCACATCAACAGTGTGGACCAGAAGGAAGAAAGAAACATTCAACCAGAACAGAATGAAGAAACAAGAATTCAGAAAAATGAGGAGAGGCTTAGGAACCTCGAGGACATCTTTAAATGTTCCAACATCCGAATCATAGGGGTACCAGCAGGAGAAGAGGAAGAGCAACAAATTGAAAGCTTATTTGAACAAATAATGAAGGAAAAATTCCCCAACCTGGCAAAGGAAATAGAGTTCTAGGAAGTCCAGGAAGCTCAGAGAGTCCCAAAGAAGTTGGACCCAAGGAGGAACACACCAAGGCACATTGTCATTAAGTTACCCAAGATTAAAGATATGGAGAGAATCTTAAAAGCTGCAAGAGAAAAGGAAAGAGTTGCCTACAAAGGAGTTCCCATTAGACTGTCAGCTGATTTCTCAAAAGAAACCTTGTAGGCAAGAAGGGGCTGGAAAGAAGTATTTGAAGTCTTGAAAGGCAAGGACCTACATCCAAGATTGCTCTATCCAGCAAAGCTGTCATTTAGAATGGAAGGGAAGATAAAGTGCTTCTCAGATAAGGTCAAGTTCAAGGAGTTCATCATCACCAAGCCCTTATTATATGAAATGTTAAAGGGACTTATCTAAGAAAAAGAAGACCAAAAATATGAACAGTAAAATCACAAACTTACAGTTATTAACAACCACACATAAAACAAAAACAAAAGCAAACTAAGCAAACAGCTAGAACAGGAACAGAACCACAGAAATGGAGATCTCATGGAAGGTTATCAGTAGGGGAGTGGAAGGGGGAGAGAGGAGGAAAAGGTACAGAGAATAAGTAGCATAGATGGTAGGTAGAAAATAGACAGGGGACGGTTAAGAATAGTATAGGAAATGTAGAAGCCAAAGAACTTATATGTATTATATGTGGACATGAACTAAAGAGGGGGGATGTGGGTGGGATGGAGTGTGCAGGGTAGAGGGGAATAAAGGGGGGTGGGAATGGGACAACTGTAATAGCATAATCAATAAAATACATTAAAAAAAGGAAAATCTCAATCAAATACAATCCGTGCCCCCTGTTTTATCCTGATTTGAACAAATCAACCATCAAATAAAATTATTAAACATCCCAGGAAATTTGTACATTGACAGAATATTTAATAAAAATTATGGGTTATTACTAATGATATCCTTATATCTTAAGAGATATTTGTAAATCTTAGAGGTATTTCTTAATGGAATGATATGAGGGGTTTTGGGTCTCCTTCAAAATATTCTAGGAGTAGGATACATAGGTAGGGGACAGGGGAAATTGGTGGGGGGGCTCCACCCACAGGACTCCTCACCCCCACCCCCATCTGCCTCAGATGAGAACAAGTCTACCAGGACATGATCTGCTTGGTGAGGAAAGGTGGCCGATCTCTCAAAGGAGAAGGGCCAGGACCCTTTTCCTCAATGGGATTTTATTGGGTTCAGTTTGCATAGGAATGCAGGTAAAGCTCATCAATCATTGTCAGGCAGTAAGGATCAAACAATAAATAACATACAAAGAACTACAAGGGCTTATTCTGAGTCAGGATCAGTTAGCTAAGGTGCATAAAACTTTGGGAAACAAACTCATTTCCTGCTCTGACCCTTATCAGAAAATTGAGAGCATTCTTAGCAAAGCAGGTTTCACAGGATTTTATGTATTCTTCCTTAGGCCCAATTGCCCCAGGGAACCCGCCCTTTCCAGCACAGGGCTGCGCCCCCCTCTGTCATTGTTTCAGGTTTAAGTCAGGCAGCCAAGAGATTAGGAGACTTCTTACAGACAGAATGAGGACTCAGGCTATGTCAAAGCTGAGGGGCAATGGCCCATCACCCCCTTTTTCTATAGCCCCCCAAGTCCTTCCTTGAGGGCCCCCATGACTGTGCCTGTCTTAGGTTGTCCCCCCCTTGAGGAATTTTACCTGTCATTGGCTAACTGGCCAGGCTAGGGGCCAAGCAGGGTAAAGTAAAGGGGGCAGAGGCAGTGCCCCGCCAGGGAGATAAGCTTTGTCTTCTTAGTGGCTTATGGTCCCAAGGTCTTTCACTCAGCCTTAGCCATGGGGATTACAGCTTCTGAAACCTGGCAGGGCAGTTCCCAACAGGAAAGAAAATTGACCTTGAGTTGATAGTTGTTGAAACTAAGTGATAGGTATATGGGACTTCATTATACTAGTTTCTATACTTTTGAATATCTTTAAATTCTCCACAATAAAAAAAATTAGATAAATCTTGGGAAGAAGATTTGATTCTCTGAAAACAAATTTTACTCTGTGCAGTTTTAGCTATTGTCAATTTTATTCTGGTGTTAATGAATTCTATCAATAATTTTTATTACAAGTTGTATAAAAAATTGATAGTGTGTTTCTCAGCTATCCATGAGACACTTGTGATAAATTTCATTTGGATGTTTTGGCTGCCGATAACAACAAATCTTAACTCAATTGGCTACAACCATAGGAGAATGTACTATTTACCATAACTAGAAGTGCTGCATTGCACTCGCACTGGGATTGATTCATTCAGTGGCTCAGAACTCTGCTATCCTATGTATCACCCTTGTCCTCATAGTTGTGTGGGACTACTTCATTTCCAGCCATCATCTGGACCCAGTAATATCTAAAGACAGAAAAGAACAGTGTGCCTCTTTTTATTAGCGTGAGAAGCTTTTCCCCAGAGGTCCCTCACAGCTTTCTGCTCACATCTAATTGCCTAAATTAGACACATGCCTAATCAATCCCTGGCAAGGATAATGAGACCACATGGGTGCCTTAGACAGGTTGTGCTTCCCTCCTGTAGTAGGCTGGAGCTGGAGAGCCTTGGGTAGGAATATGGAATCCACACGAAAGTGGAGCTCTGTCAGCATGAGAAAAGGAAGAAGTAGCCCATAGGGAAGATCCAACAATATCTGCTAAAGACAGGAAGACAGGAAAAATAACAAGGAGACATGGGGTGGGATGGGGGCGGGGGAGACTAAAAAAGAGAGCAAGAAACAGAAGCTCCACTATCTAAGCTCTTGAATGCACTGCAGCATCAAGATTTCCTGGGGAAGGCATCGACATATCATATGTCTCCCACAGGAACCTCATGAGACAGGCTAGTTAATGTAGAGATTAGTAGATGCTCAGTTCTTATTTTTGGATGCATGAACTTTTATATTAGAGGAAGTAATAATTGGTCTCTTGTACTTTTTCAAATACTTGGTATAAAGTCTGCCCAAGAGCAGTCTGTTCACCCTATGATATGTGCTTATGGAACACTTGGAGAAATTGTTTTTATGTTTGATCTCAATCAAAGCAAAGTCAGCAAGGATGGAGCTCTGCGGACTACCTGCTTTTACTTAAAGCATTCTTTTAAGAAAATTCATTTATTTACTTTTAGAGAGAGGGGAAAGGGGAGAGAAAGAGATGGAAAGAAACATTGATGCATGAGAGAAACACTGATCTGTTGCCTCTCACATGCCCCCCAATTGAGGACCTGGCCCGCAACCCAGGCATGTGCCCTGACCCGGAATCAAACCAGCAACCTTCTGGTCTACAGGCTGGCGCTCAACCCACTGAGCCACTCAGGATGGGGCTTAAAGCATTCTTTATCATCAAGAAATGGGATTATTTGTCTGATGCAAGTTGAATTTCACTAAATTTCTTTGTGAGTCATTTCTGAAGTCTTTTCATGAAGTCTTAAAAACCTGAGGCAAGTAGCCTTAAAAGTTGGCTGGCAACAAGCCTCCATAAAGCAGGTTGAGCCAGTCCCCCCACTTTCCTTAATCAAGTTAAACAATTAAAAATAACCATACAGATTGTAGTTTATTATATGCACTGAAGATGAAAAGAAATGAAGGGATCTCAGCAAGTCACCTGAGGATAGATCAGATTTGGTATCTGACCTTGCTATGTGAGTCTTTCTTTGCACCTGCCTTTTGTTACCATGACAACTGGAGGGCTCAAGGGGAGGAAAAATTGTTTTGATTGCTGGTCTGAGAATAGGAGGAAGAGCTAGGACAGGTATAGAAACATGGATTCAGGTCAGGGAACAATGAGAGCTACGAGCTATTTGAATGTGTTCATGCTGAGCATTTCATGTTGTTTTGTAGGGAAGACAGGGATGATGCTGAGTGATAATACAATGCAGAGTACACGAGTAAGACATGGAGAACTTAAAGGCCAGTGGGGCAGGAAACTTTTATGTAGCCAGGGTGTCCCCTGATCTCCTCAACACAGATTTTGGATGCTTGTCCACCACAGACTACAAATGACTAATCTATCCCATCCATCAGCCAGGCAAGTAACACGATGAAAATACTGTATTTAATTAACAGCTATGTAAAAATCTCTCTCAGTCCCACTCCCTATTATTAGGGTGTCTAGTAGAAAAGCACAACCAGCTGGATCCTATCTTGCTGAGGTGGCCTTAGGGGAAAGGACCTGGGGGCAGAGTAGCAGCAGCTGGCCTTGACAGGGCCTCTTCAAAGCACAGAAACTAGCAAGTCCTCAACTCATGGAGCAGCCAAGGGGCGTTGGGGCACATCACATTGTCTCTTGTAGTGACCCTGGGGATAGGTGCTAACATCTGGCAAGCTGAAACTCACTTCAAAGAGGACTGTTGTTCCCAAGTTGGACCTGGTCTAATTTGGTACATATCAGTAAAGACTGGTCGCCACACCGGACGCCCTTCTTGGCAGTAGTTCATTCTGTTTTTTCCTGTTTCAGGCACAGCCACCACTTAGGCTCCAGCTTCCACAAGGACAATTTCAGAATTGATTCTGGTTCCTATCACAATGCAAAATCATTCCCTACTTAAAAAAAATACATTTTTTTATTTTTATTACTTGTTATTTGCTGCAATACATTCTAAAAATACATTTTATATGTTTATTTAATGCTTTTTATTTGTTGCAATACTGTTTCCCAAAATAAGGATTGGAAAATTTTAGTGCTGAAAATTGATGAATCATTTGATCCTCAGGAACTATGTCCTAATGAATCATTGACTTGAGTTATGTCACATCTTTATCCTAAATCCGCTTTTTGTGTTACTTCCTTTATTTCCCCGACCTCTTGTTAGTGAAGAGGGAGTTTGGTGATGTACAACATTTGAAAAGTGTATTCACTAAGCTCTTGGCACCACGCCATTTGAACATTATAATACTGGCTTTTTGTTATGTTTCTTTTCCACTTGTTCTCAGTTTTTATTCCTGAATGTTCTGCAATCTCTCTTGCAGGCTTAAATTACAAGTGTACGTAAAAGAAGTGACTTTTATCACATGCTAAGGTGGGAGTGCTGTGTTCCAGCTTTATAAATAATAGCATTGAAATATTTTATTTCAAAATGACTGAATAGGTTCTATTTTAAAAGAATTTTAGTTAAAGTTGGGGTGGTGAAAATCTTAAAAAGTAGTTATTTGACCCTATAGTATTTTTAGTTAGTTGTTAATTAAATATATTTTTATTGTGTTTATAGCCTTACTAATACTTTGTTTTCAAATAGTCAGACAAAAATGGATGTGCATGTTGGACGGCCTTTACTTCATTTTACTGTTCCTTTTGGCTACATTATAACAATTACAAATGATTTCATATTAGCCGAGAAAGTATTGATGACTCACATTTATTGCACAGTTAATATGAGGTATATTTTGCATCTTGGAATAGCAACCTGGTCATCTGTTCTCCTGCCCCCTCCTGCAGGCCATCTGCTTTCTCTTACAAAAGCTCTACTGCTTACATATTCCACATGTTGCCTTTGAAAAAATGTTATTTATTCATTTGCCAAACATCCGATATGTCCAAGGCACAGTTTTACATGTTGCAGGAAATGTAAAAAATAACATTACATTATATACTGTTTTATAATTTAAAAAAATATGTGTTACAATGTGGGGTTGGTGAGAAGTGGTCAGGGAGGAGGTAGGATTTGTTAGAAATGAACCCTGAAGTAGATGGTTAGGACATTGCCAGGCAACAGAGAGGATGGAGATTTATGTGCAGAAATGGAAATATCCTTGTATCTTTCATCTTATTCCTCTCTTTCCATCCAAAGCTTGCCTCCCACATGCCCCCCTCTTCCTTACCCAAATGAATGTCAGCTTCAGGAGGGCAAGGGCTTTTATCTGTTTTATTCAATGCTGCTTATTCAGCACCAACAATGCTTGGTACATGTGGATGCTAAATAGAGTTGGTTTTTGAATGAGTAAATGTATGAATGAATTGATAATTATCTGTAAGGTTTAGGGTGTCTGGCCTTCGAAGACGTCAATTAGTTCTTTTTCTCTTTAAACCTTGATCAATATAATTAATTGTCAAACTTTCGAAAGTTTTTAATTTTAATTTATATCTTTATATTTGTGAGCGAGATTGTACATAACATTAGATATTTTGCAACCATTTAAAATTTTTTTATTATTAAAATTTTTTTTATCCTCACCCGCGGACATTTTCCCATGGCTTTTTAGAGAGAGAGGATGGGAGAGAGGAAGGGAGAGAGAGAAATGTCGATGTGAAAGAGAAGCATCGATTGGTTGCCTCCCCTATGCACCCCAAACAGGATGGAACCCGTAACCCAGGCATGTGCCTGACTGGAATCAAACCTGTGACCTTTTGGTTACCAGATGGTACTCCCACCAACTGAGCCACACTGGCCATGGCTGCAGCCATTTTTTAGTTTGTTATTAACTTCTGTTTGTATCTTTTCCAATTTTTATATAGGTTATCTCTTATTCATTTGTAAGAACTCTTTCATATTTAGGAAATCATTTTTTTTGTCTGTCATATGTCTTGCAAATATTTTCTCCAGTTTGTCATTTATATTTTGACTTTGTTTATTGTATTTACTGTGCATTATTTTTAATTTTTATATAGTCTTCTATGTAAATATTTTGTGTTTTTTGAGTTTCTCCTTGATTATTTGAGAAAAATTATCCTATGCTTTCTTCTAGCACTTTAACTATTTTGCCATATATATACACACATACATATACACACACACACAAATATATATATTGTCATATATACACACATATATATGGATATATACACACAAAGATATATATATATATATATTTGATCTACTTAGGGCAATTTTTTAAAAGATTTTATTTATTTTCAGACAGAGGGAAGGACTGATTTAAAACAAAACAACTGATTTAGATGGGGGGAAGGGAGGGAGATAGAGAGGGAGAGAAACATCATGAGGTTGCCTCTCATGCGCCCCCTACTGGGGACCTGGCCCACAACCCAGGCATGTGCCCTGACCGGGAATCGAACTGGCAACCCTTTGGTTCACAGCCAGCACTTGGTCCACTGAGCCACACCAGCCAGGGCATGGGCAGATAATTTCAATTAAATAATCCAACATAGTGTATCTGTGTAATATGCTGTTTCGGGGGTGTGTGTACATGCACATGCACACTTGTGAATAGGTCTAGGAGATTTTATTCCATGTGCATATTTATGTAACTACTGCCACTTTCAAGGCACAGAACTGGTCCATAAACACAAAGGAACTCCCTAGAGTTACCCCTTTATATTTTCACCCCATCCTGTCATGCTCCTGGCAACCCCTAATTTGTTCTTCGGGTCTATAGTTTTGTTATTTCAAAAATGCTTTTAAATGGAGTCGTGCAGCAAATAGCTTTTGAAATTTTTTTTTTTTCACCAAGCACAATGTCCTTGATGTCCATCCAGGTTATTGTGTTTGTCACTAGTTTGTTCCTTCTCATTGCTCAGTAGTATTCGCTGCATGGATGTGCCAGTTTTTATTTAACCATTCACCCACTTCAGTTGACGTTATTTGGGTTGGACATTTGGGCAATTTTCAGTTTTTTTCCATTACAGTAAAGCTGTCATGAATATTATTCTTGGTGAAGAATGTTCTTGTTCCTAAGTAGAGAGTATTGAGTTAAATATAATCCTTAGTTTATGATATACGATCATCATTGGTCCCAAGCAGAGCCCAGTTATTCAAGTATTTATTTTTATTTATTTATCTGTGCTAATAAAAGGAACACCCATGAACCTACCACCTAAGCTAAGGACAAATAACTTACATCTTCCTATGTTCTCCATCCCCATTCCATCCCCTTGGCTTCCCCGCAAAGATACCCACCCTCTTGAATTTTGTTTTTATCCTTACTTTGAGGGAATTGGGTATTTTATCACATACATATCACATCTACTTATTTTTTTATAAAAATATTTAAATAATCTATGTTGTCTTCTAGGATTTTCTGTTACTAAAATTTTTGGCCACTTAATTTACTTAAGTCACTTAATTAATGAGGAATCTGATTAATATTTTATTGTGAGAGCATAACAGGAAAATTAGGTTGTTTTCAGTTTTTGCTGTTATGTTCCTCTTTCTAATCACTACACTATAATTTAATAACAATAATACTTTTAACAGTAATAAAAATAATTCTATAATCTAATAATAATTATGGCAATTGTCCATCATAACACTGCTACATTGATGTGAGATGCTTTATGATAGTCCTAGTCTTATATTTAAGTTAATAAATTAAAAAGGTTAATGGAAAACCTGGTAAGATCTAAATATTGTGCCCACTCATGGTGATATTTATTTTTATAATAGGCCTCTCCCTAGATACTCTTTCAAGGTCAACTTTATAAAGTATTTGTTAGGAGTAAAGAATTATTTATATGTTTATACAATTGGTTTAAGAAGTAAGCCATTGTACCAAATAGGAGCAGAATCCTTTTACTGGTACTGACATTCAGATGATATGAAAAATACTGGGTTGGCTGAAAAGTTTGTTTTTTTCTGTAATGTGGCTCTAATAGCTTAATTGTCTTTCACTTAGTTGTCTTTAACTGCATTCGAAACAATTTTGTTAGATTGTATTGTGACGACTGTCATATCGGTGTGCATTTTATTAAAAATATCAAAATTGGTGAATTTTTGTGTAGTGATTTTAATACTGAAGGTGGAAGAAAATACACAACATTTTCCCATATTAAGTTTTATTATTTCAAGGAAGGTAAAAATGCAACTGAAATACAGAAAAAGATTTGTGCAGTGTACAGAGAAGGTGCTGTGACTGACTGAATGTGTCAAAACTGGTTTGCAAAGTTTTGTGTAGAGATTTCTCGCTGGAAGATGCTCCACTGTCAGGTAGACCAGTTGAAGTTGATAGCAATCAAATCAAGACATTAATTGAAAAAAATCAACGTTATACAACATGGGAGGTAGCCAACATACTCAAAATATCCGGATCTATAAAGTTATTGGTGAATATGAAAAATGTGTCTTTTATTTTATAGTAAAAACTAAATGGACTTCCTGGCCAACCCAATAAATCCTGTCCTTCTGCAGAGGTTGCCCATTTAGTGTCCTGGATGTCTCCCGTACACTGCTCTCGATCTGCTCTCCAGCCTTCTGCAGTCCACTCTGTGCCTCAGGAGGTTGACCTGTAGCAGGTACATCCACAGGCTTCCTTCTCTCCTGCTTCCATCTAGTTGGCCAATGAGGAGCACCAGCAGGTAACTGAAATAAGGAGAGTAAAGTTGGAATGCAATCCCATTTATCCCTTGACACAACTCATGTCAGGGGACCCTCTCCATACAGCCCTTTGGATCTCCAATTCCAATAACTGCTACCTCTGCTCATCCCTTCAGACTTCAGAGAGGTAACATCTCCCCACGAGGCTGTTTCTAGCCCTGGAGCACTCCGTTATCCTTTGTGGTATTTCTGTCCTTATTTTTATACATAATCTCTTTATTAAACCCTCCACAGATTACCCAATCTGAAAGGCCTCTCTTTCTTTCCAGATTGCCTGCTCACTCACAGACTGAGGGGGCAGGTGGCCATTTGCTTGCCTCGCAGTGGTAAAGGCACGTCTGCAATAGAAGAGAACGAGAAGGAATGAGAGTGCAAGGTTAAGAAGGAAAGTCCTAGTGCCACAGAGATACGAATTCCAGGCCTCAAAGCCCTCATTTCTGCAGCTCCTCTTTCCGTTCCTTCACTTAGCTTAGTATATGGCAAACAGGCAAGTAACAGGAAGCCCATTAGTGTCTAGACCAATGTGAGTTGAGTTTTCCGTTATTTGCCACGAAGTACACTAAGGTAGCTCATGGCTTAGTTAACTGCAAAGTCCAGAGACAGGTTGTGCTTCAGAATTAGTTGATTTAGTAGCTTAACAATGTTTTCAAAGACTCTGTTTGCCATCCATAGTGTCAGCTTCATCCCAAGGCTGATTTTCCACATAGTTATAAAATGGCAGTAGTAGCCATTCTCCTCACTTCTGGTGGGAGATAGTTGCTTTCAGATACTTTTTCAGAAAATTTAGGAGATTCTTTCCCTGAAACTCTCAGCACACCTCTCCTTGCTTCTTATTGCTCCATATAGTGTCGCATGCCCATCTGTGAACCTATAACTGTGGCTGGAGGTGGGATTGTGCTGAAATCGTGTAAATATGAGCATAAGCCCTTCTCCTTGAAGCAGGGTGGGTTAATTTCTCCAAAAGCACATGGCTCCATTGTAGGGAAGGAGGGGGAGAGTGGGTAATGAACAACAATTAGGGGAGATACCAAGAGAAAAGAGAACAGATATTGGGGAGAGAACCACAATATCTTCTATACTTCCTAGTTGTATAAGCCAAAAGTTTATTTCCTGCTTAAACTATTTTAAATTATTTTTTCTTGTCTTGAAAAAGCCCTGATTAATACAATCAGGAATATCTTGGTACTAGTCCTAGCTCTGCCATTTCCTCGTTGTGCGCCTTTGGGCATGCCACACGAGCCATCTAAGCCTTAGCTTCTGCTTCTGTACGAGTAAGATGAGTAACACCTGCCTGACAAAGGTGCTGGGAGCTCAAGTGAGAGGAGAGAAATGAAAGCACTTTGTAACCCACAAATGGCTAAGCAAATGTGAAGGTTCTTTATTAGTAGTAGCTTTGTTGTCGCTATATCCTGGAGATCATGTTGCTCTCTTTAGTGAGTAAATTAACACTCACACCTGACTTAGAAATGCTCGACTGCTAACAACCTCCCCAAGGTTTATCATCTTCTCTTTCCGTAAGAGACTTCTCTCTGAGCTACTGAGAGCTGGAGTTGGATTAAATTAGAGGGATTTCTCCACTGCCCTGGAAAAGAACTAAGGTGTACAGTCATTTTAGTCAATCCAAAAGCACTTATTGAGGACCTTCTGGTGCCTCCTACTGTGCTAGATATAAGTACAACCATAACAAACTATTAGCATGAATAATCTCAGAGACAGCGGCCCTCTGTGCAGCTGGAAATTAGTCAAGCAAGCAACCATTTATTGTGCTATCTTCAAGGCATTATTTGAATTCTTATCAGTGTAAGGACTTCCAGGAATTGATGGTAATAAGGAGGAAAGTATAGAAGGAAATAATAATATGGTTAGGAATTTGGCAAGGTGGATTTTGTTAAGTAGACTGTTAAGTTTAGGACACCTATATCTCTGTTTTTCACTCCAGTCCCCTGGAGATGAGAACTCTACTTTGAGAAAACAGTAACTGGGTTCAGTTTAATAAAGACAGCTCTAGTAATCAGAATAATCATGGATATGGAGAAAGATGCTTTCTCTCTGCAATTGTACAAGCTGTTAGAATTAACTGCACTGAATAATCTCAGAGTCTAACACTGTAGTGGTTCTCACCAGGAAAACGTTTTCCAAATACATCTCTATCTCCCTTGCCCTGCCATACTGGAGTACCTCAATGAGTAAGGGAAGGGAGAATCAAGGCTTGTGCATTTTGATAAAAAGTGATCGCCTCCATTTTGAGACCCATTGGCCTAAGAAAATGAGTTTTGAGAACCCAAGGGCCCCCACCCTCTGCATCCAGTGTTTTCTCCCATTGTATCAGAGAGGCTCAAGGGGTAAGTAACTTCTTGGTCCAGGACCCCAGAACTGGAACATAAGCTTGGAGCCTGTGCTTCCAGATCCAATTTTCTTTTTCACTCTTTTAAGCTGCTCGTTGTCAACATAAACCTCAATAGGGGAGTGTTTAAGAAATATGTATTGTTGCCCTGGCTGGTGTAGCTCAGTGGATTGAGCTCGGGCCTGTGAACCAAAGGATCGCGGTTCGATTCCCAGTCAGGGCACATGCCTGGGTTGCAGGCCAGTTCCCAGCATGGGACACATAAGAGGCAACCATACATTGATATTTCTCTCCTTCTCCCTCTCTCCTACCCTTCCCCTGTAAAGATAAATAAATAAATAAATAAATATTTTTAAAAAAAAAGAAATATGTATTGCCTTTTATTACGCTTAGGGCACTATGATAGAACTACAAAATAAATATAAATGCGTATATTTATACATGTTTAACTACATATATCAAGGTCCTTGGTTTTATTAGTGTTTTTTGTCTAGTTAGGAAGACAGAGCATATCCTTTAAAGGATTTAAAAATAAAGGAGCATGTATTTAGTGCCAAATGAGTGATTTAGACCAGTGAAGCTTGCAAGTTAATAGTTGCTAATAATGAAGCAAATTTTGCAAATGGTTACCTTTGCAAAATAAATTACAGCAGATTATAAGCTTAATAAAGACATTCTTATTTGTATTTCAGTATGCCTTCTTAAGCTGGGGAAAGAGGGGGAGAATTACATGCAACTAGCCAGAAATTTAGCAGGTAACAATCTTTTAAGTTTTTCTGTGGGGATGAAAGAAAAGCTGAGAACAGTTCATTCGTACACAGAAAGCTGGACTTTCTGAAAACAGACAATTATTGAAGGCTAGTGATTTTGGACATTGTTGTAAGGGAGATGAGACTAGAGCTGCCCTTTGACTGCAGTATGAAGTTTGAGCTGACTGTAGAGAGATTACAGGGAGTGGGAGGAAGGATTCATCCTAGGCCCTAGAAATGCCAAGTAACTACATACGTGACTTAGAGCGAAGAAAACTAACACTGGATAAACAGTTGTACGGCAGGGACTTTGTTAGGTACTTGACGTATATTGTCTCATTTAATACCTGTAAGAGACTGAGACAACTGGGATTGTTTCCACAATATCCCAGATGAGGAAATTGATCTCAGGAGAGAAAAAGTAAACAGCTCAAGCCAACCAGCTAGGAAGTGAGCTAGATTAAATATGGCCAATTCTTTTCAGCTCCTTTCACTAAGTCCACCGTACTAGGAAGCTGGTCTAATCTTATGGAGGATGAGAGGCCGCAAAGAAGGTGCCCCAGCAAAGCCAGGCATGTAAGTGAGGTTGAAGAGAGCCTTCTCACTCCTCAGCCCCTCCAGCTCAACACAGCCCCACCAGTGAGCTCATTTGAAGCCAGCATAGGAACTTCCTAGCTGATCAGTATAATCACGAGAAATAATGAATTGCTATTGGTCTAACTGCTAAGTTATGGAGTGGTTTGTTACGTGCACAGCCACAGATGATCAAAACAGCCAAGCTTTGACTTCAGGTCTTCTTTGTTCCAAAGCTGGTATTCCATAAAACAATCTATAAGACTCCTTTGAATTTTTAATAGGATTGTATTCCAGATGCATGAAATTCTAAAAGTCCAAGGTGTATTTGGATAATAGGAGGAGGCCAGTCTCAGTAAGGTGGAAGGTTGCTGTAGAATAAGTAGTGGAAATCAGAATTTTATAGCATAGTGATTAAGAGCAAGAGCTGGGTTTGAATCCTAGCTCCACCACTTGAGCTTTGTGACTTTGGGCTTGTTGTATAATCTCCATGGCTTGGTTTTCCCATTGTTAAAAGGTAATGAAAATAGACCCTTCCTCCTAGGGTTGTTGCAGGAATTAAATGAGATAATGCATGTAAAAACTTAGAAAAGAGACTGACTCACAGGGAGCACTCAACCAATATATGAACAGCAGCTAGACAGAGGAGGAGACCAGCTGCGGGGAGGCCAGCCTGCCCTTGCGGTGAGGGCGCTGGCACAGAGGCAGTGCACGAGTCTGGTGATATTCGCCTGTGGTGGAGCGCTTCTAACATTTAAGTCTTGGAAACTCTTGCGGAGGGACTGCTGATGTTTTTTTTTTCGTCTCCATGTCAGAAGCAGAGAAAGTTTTTATTATAGTGATAGCTGGTATATGAGTCTTTTTAACTTAATATGTCCTTAACATCTATGTAATATGTTCAACTATAAAGTATTCACATCTTTTTGTCATTTGATCACTACTGTGTGTATAATTAGGAGTCATGGAGTCAGAGTTCTAGTCATTCCTTCAGTAAATATTTACGCAGCATTTGCCATACGTCGGGCTCTTCGCTGGGTCCTGGAGGTAATAATGGCACTGGGAATAAGATAGGAGTAGTCTCTGTTCTCACAGAAGTTACAGGAGAGTACAGAGTAGAGACAAAGTGAGCAGGCAGTTATGGTCCAGGGTAATTAATGTTCTGCTGGGGGAAAGATGGGTGCTTATAGGAGGTATTCCTCACCCAGACTGGGGAGACAGACCAAATAAAATATATGTTACTTCCTAAAATAAAGTGATCTAAATAGCTATCTAGGAGATAAGTAGGAGTTAGCCAAAATGATGCCTGAAATCTGCCCTGAGTCAAAACTAGTTCACGCTGAGGAGCAGTGAAGAGGATACTACATGCTTGGTGGGGGGTGGGGGGTGTCTCTGGCATCAGAATTTTATTCCTGACAGCTGAGGATAAGACATCAACTTGTTGACTGGGACCCAGAGGTGACTAAACAGTAATACAGTAAAACCGACCTAAATAAGTCATCTCAATTGATGGCCCAGAAAGACAAGAGAAGGGAAGAAGGTGAGATTAAGGGATAGCTCATCTTTCAGGTCATAAATTTGCAGAAAAACAAAAGATGGTACAGTGGAAAAAACAAGTGTCAGGTGACATGGAGCTGATCTTGGTTTAGCCGTGAACTTTCAGTATGTGATATTGGATGAGGAATATTCCTTCTCCAATACTGGTTTCTTCATCTGTAAACTGTGTGGGTTATTGTATTTGAAAGGACGCAAGAAATGGACTCTACAGAACAGAAAGTGAAAGTGGTCAGAAAGCCGAATAGCATTCCATATCAGGAACATTGTTACCTGAGCCACGGCCTGGCCAATGCACAGAGGATTTTAGGAACTGATGTTCAGAGGGGAAGCCAGTAGTGCCAGTTCTAGAAAGGGAACTTACTTTTCTAGATTTGTGGTTCACTCCTCTGATTACTTCTTAAAGGTTTGCAGAGGAAAGTGGACCGTGATTTTTATTTGGTTGCCTGTCCTTCTCCCTACTCTTGTCACCCTTCTGCTCTCCTTCTGTTACAGGAAACTCAGAGAAGGTATCGACTTTCTCAGAGTATGCTTCTTATTTGTTCAACAAATATCACTGAGCCTGCACTAGGGCCAAGTACCACTCTTAGGCTCAGGGTACACAGTTGAACAAGACACAGTCTCTACCCTCACCAAGCTGACGATCTGATGTGTATGTAGACTAGAAAACAGACAATTAAAACAAATTGCAGTAAATGTGATGGTAGGAGGACAGGGCTTTCTGAGACAGCTGAAACAGGCACCAAAACTAATCTGAGTCAGGAAACGCTTCTCACGCAGCAGGGCCAGTGACAGCCCATAATGGCACCTTTTTGTGAAACAGAAAAAAAAAGGCACCCTTTCCTTAAAACACCTAACTGCCAACTGCTGAAAAATTGTCATAAAAATAGAAAAATCTTTAATATCTGTGCTGCGATTGGCATATCCTAGGTGTGTGCAGTGTGCAACCTGCGTAACTGTGTAGCACCCTGCTTCCCCAAAGAAATGGTGCTAAGCCGAACTCAGAGGGTGATTTGATAGTGAGTTAGCAGACTCCCTACCTGTAGGCCCCAGTGCGTCTGAGAGTCGGGCTGCTGCCCAGCGTGCCATTAATTATTTAGGCAGCACAGCCCTCCAGTGGCTGCTCTGTTGTCTTCACAAATGCCCCACCCTTTCCCCTTCACTGAGTCTGATCTCCTAGGGAGCTCAGGGCTTTCTTTCCCTGTGGGTCATTTAATCCCCCTAGACCTGTTTGTCTCAGGGAGACCAGGATAAAGGTTTGTGTTTCTGCACATTAGCCCTCAGTGGTGCTTTATTCAAAGAGGAAGAAACCCCAAGAGAAAACCGGATCCTCTCTGGGAGGGGCCAGCCTGGAAGGCACTGTAGCGGAGGCCTGGGGATTGTGGAGCCTTCTCCTGTTGGTTGCTAATTATGCCATTCCTTCTACTGCATTTTTTTATTCTTGTTTTTGTTTTTTAACTGTGATGTTTTAACTGAGAAGGGAGCATGGTGCCCTGTTGTTTTTAGCATCCTAAAATATTAGCCCTGGGAAAATCCCATGGTCTCCTTTCCTCTCCCAGAATTTTTATATAGGTGAAAATAAACAGCCAGAAAGACTTGAAGGAATAAAGGACTTACAAAACTCAACGCCCCAAAACAAACAACCCAATTAAAAAGTGGGCAAAGGACCTGAAAAGACACTTCTCCATAGAGGACATACAGATGGTCAATAGACATATGAAAAGATGCACAATGTCACTAATCATCAGAGGAATGCAAATTTAAACCACAATGAGATATCATCTCACACCTGTCAGGATGGCTATCATCAATAAATCAACAAACAACAAGTGCTGACGAGGATGTGGAGAAAGATGGTGGGAATACAGACAGGTGCAGCCACTATGAAAAGCAGTATGGAGATACCTCAAAAAGTTAAAAATGGATCTGCCTTTTGACTCAGCTATCCCATTTCTGGGAATACATCTGAAGGAACCCAAAACACTAATTCAAAAGAACATAAGCACCCCTACATTCATCGCAGTGTTATTTACAATCATCAAGATGTGGAAGCAGCCCAGGTGTCCATCGATAGATGATGGATAAAACTACAATGGGACATTTAGACAATGGAATACTACTCCACTGTAAAAAAGAAAACTTTACCCTTTGTGATAGTGTGGGTGGACCTGGGGAATATTATACTAAGTGAAATAAGCCAGTCAAAAAGAAAAATACCATATGATTTTCTCACGTGTGGAATCTAATGAACAAACTGAACTAACAAGGAAAATGGGGACGGAGTTATAGATGGACAGCAGGGTAACAACTAGGGGGGAGGTTAGGGAGTTGAGGGTCTGAGCATCTAAAGGAAAAGGACTCATGGACAACAGTGTGGTGATTGCTGGGTGGACGGGGTATCAGGGGACTAAATGGTAATGCAAAAAAAATCATAAAGATTGTCAAAAAAATAAAAGTAAAAATACTATTTGAAGAAAAGACTTGGAGGGGAGTAGTAATGGCTTACTTTGACAAGAGAAAACTGGAGGAGGGTTCAGTAAAGGGCAGGGGCAGTTCTGTCTTCTTTGCTTTGGTAACGTTGGGGCTGCCTGTGCAGATGGAATGTCTATAATCTCAGGTCTTTTAGGACCAGCTGACAGGGGAACTGTTTTCCTTCCCAGACCATCTGCACCTCTATACAAAGATAGAACAGAGTCACATTTCGGTGCCCTGGACGTCTTGATCATGAAACAAGCTCTACTGTGGAGAAAGCCACGTTCCTACGCTCTAGTACTTATGCCGTGGTGTGCTGTGTTATAAGTTATGCCACGCAAGTTATATTACATTATGTTATATTATTCCTGGGCTGACTGGACATTTTTTTCATCTCACACCCCTTTTCTGTCATACCCCTCTGCAGGATCTAACAAGATTATTTTAAGGGAGCTGCTGGAATCTTAGGCTGTTTCAAATGGAATAACTTTAAAAAGTGTCTGTCCTAGCTCTACAGATTACAGCCAAGGAGCACAGGCCCAGAGGGGCACTGAGGGACAAAGGTCAGCCAGGGAGTTAGAGGCCAAGCTTAGGTATCATGCCCAGTGTTCTGTTCTTTCCACCACTGACACTCTTTTCTGCCAGGTTTAGGTTGGGATGAGTTTTAGCAAGGTTCTGAAAACCATGCTCTCTTGTCTCTCTAGCTACAAATCCTTCTTTCCCAGTTCCTTCATCTTCCCTCCTTTCTCCCTCTCAAAATTTGACTCTGATACAGGAGACACAACAGGTGTTGGGCCTGCTTCTCAGCAAATTCTGGATTTTGGCTGGCAGGGTCCTGGCGGGTGGAGCATGCCCTTGTGCCATCCAGTTGGCTGGCAGATCAGTTTCAAGGTCTCTGTGGTTACTTCCAAGGCCAGTTCATCTGAAAGGCTCCTTCCTTCTTGTAACATCCAGTGACTGGCATGAAGAAGATTCCCCCAAAGTCTCCTCTGATCTCCCCAACTAGGAAGGAATATTTTATTACAGACTCGTCTTGAGCTCTCTAAGGATTGCTCTCTTCGGCACTAGGCTTGACACAGTATTAATACACAACAAAGGCTGTTAAAACATGCCTATTGTTGACACTAATGGTAATAAAAACTTAACTGATTATCTGAAACTTCAGACTCAGCCATTCCACTGAAGACGGTGGAGCTGCTGCAGTGCCAAGTGAAATACCTTTTATAAGTTTCATAAGTATGCAAAATAGGCCTCAATTTTAGCTTAAACTATGCCCACTTCTTGAATTCACACAGGTGCGGGCATACGCAGTGTGGCAGGCACGGGGAGTGCACTGCTCAGCTCTCCTACACAGACAGCCTGCCGGGAGGAGTGGAGTCAGCAGTCTGGAACACCTTAGGAATCTGCTGCAGGGTTTACAGCACAGTCAAGCTCTCCCTGTCCTTCTCCTGTCAATGACTGAGCACCGCAGACACGCCAGAGCCAAGTCATTTCTGCCCAACAAGGCACTCTTCTAACGGGCAGTCTTTGCTCTGCTGCTCCCCATTAGCTGGGTGAGACTTTCTCAGAGACTGCGTTGAAGCTGGAGGTTCCTCCTTCTGAATCCTCCTTCCTTCCCTCCCCTTTCACAGGTGTGAGAACCGCACTGCAGTCTGAGGCTCCCCCACCTTGTCCTGGTCCCTCTTCCTTTTATCCTTCACAGGTGTTTCCTCCAATAAATCCCTTGCCCTTCTTACTCTCTCGGCATCTGCTTCCTGGAGGACCCAAACAGACACTTCCAACCTAGTAGGCCCAACTCACCAAAATTCTGTTTATTTTTCATGAGGTCCTCAGGTCTCTCCTGAGAGGGAACTCATCCTAACGAAAGTGAGAAAATAGGCAATGTAGGCCCAGTAAAAGAATCTTCAAAATTCAAGAGGAGTGAGTCTCAGTTCAACATTAGGTTTATCATGCAGATTTGTTTCCTGGCCTCGCTGAAGCCTTACCCATAACCCCCACCGTGGGCTCATGCTTAGCAATTAATGGAGGGGAATGGGGGTAAGGAGAAATCAGGAAAATATAGAAGAGCTGCTTTCCTAACACCCCTGAGTCAAAGGGCATAAATAATAGCTATTGAAAGCCCTTGTGAGAAAGTACAACGAGATAGGGGAGAAAGTATCCCCCGCTTTGCATGATCCACACCATGGGTGTTGTGTGCTGGGAACTCCAGCAAGGTGGGTGTCACTGGGCATCTCAACAACACAGTGTGAGAATCACTCTCTGGGCCTCTCAGAAATTAAGAGGAGCATTTCTTGAGGAGCTGGGGTCCTTTATTAACCTGGAGGCAGGAGCTTGCAAAACGGTATGGAAGTCTGAATCACAGGTTACCAGAGCTGAAAGGAACTATAAAGATCAGCTAGTCTACTGGTTCTCAAACTATGTTCCATAGAGATTCTCAAGGGTCTTGAGGGTGGAGAGCTGCAGATGAAATAGAAATGTCTCATAGTTCAAATAAGGGAGAGGTTAATTTGATGTAAGAGGATTTTCAGTAAAAGTAAAGGGATGAGCGGGTGAATTAACCAGTCTAGGTCAAATGGCTAATAAGTGGAGGAGCTAAGATGAGAATCATGACTTGCTGGCTTCTTGTGGGCCTTCGTATGTATGGGACTTCAGCTGCTACTTTGGTAATGTGGTGGCTGTAAGCAAGTTACTCAGAATGGAAAGAATTTGGAGGTCATGGTTATATTCCTAGTCCCGGGAGAGGGGCAGATAGTATCTGCCTTTTAGATGCAACTGGGTGACTCTAAACAAGTATGTTTTTCCTGTAGTCTGGTTTTTATTATTTTTCGTCCTCAGGCTCACAAGTCAACCAGGGCAGAGATTCTGACCAAAAAAAAAAAAAAAAAAAAAAAAAAAAAAAAAAATCCTAATGGAAGAAATATGTTTGTTTCTAATTTAGAATAAGAACAACCACACCCCACAGATCAAAACCCATGGAAACTTCCACTGCCCTGCAGCCGTATAGAGCATTTCTGAGTGAGTTCTCAGAGATACTTAATATGCTCCCGAGAAAGGATTCCATATTCCTACTCTGGGGGATGTTCCATATTATATCCTTGTCTTGGAGGTTCATGTTGCACATTGGAAAGTCTCTGAAGAGCTCTGCAAAAGATGTCTGTTTAATCTTAGTCCAATGTTTTGCAAACTTGCTTGTTTGTGGAAACTTTTATTCGTGGAATATCTGTTAGCAACCTACAGAAAACACTTGGGAAATGCTGAGGTAAAGACTGCTAACTAGGAACAGAGGAGTCTGGGTTGTGGTCCTGGCTCTGCCGCTAACTTACATTTTTCTCTCCCCTTTGGACCTTGTTTTTTGTTTTTTGTTTTTTGTTTTTAATGCAAAAAGCGTTGAAATTAATGACCTAGAGAGAAAAAAGGACTACCACTGACTGCATACTGACTCTGCCAGGTGCTGCTATGCCATCAGGGCCTCGTATTTAAAAGGGCCCCATACTTGGTTTAATCCTCTGCTGCCACCATCTTGAAATTTTAAATAATTTTTAAACAAGGACCCCTGGATTTTCATTTTGTACTGGAACCCACAAATCATGCAGCTTGTCTTGTGTAGATAGAGAAATAGATAAATGATAGATAGACAGGTGGATAGATATTATCTCTAACATTATCTATAATCTTCACATCAGTCTAATGGGCATGTATGCGCATCACTATTTGTGATTACACAACACGGAAGCCAAGAATAAAAGAGGTTGTATAAATTGCTCCAGGTCACGTAGGGAGTGAACAGCAGGGCCAGTATTCCAACCCAGTCCATTTGGCTCTAAAGCTTTTGCTCTCATTAGACCAGATGCCAGTGCAAACATTCTATGATTCTAAAATTCTTTTGTTCTTCAAACTACTACTAGATCTATACTCGCAGTTCAAAAAATGTATTGATCCCATTCACTGCCTGAGTATTTGGCTAAATGAATTAGCGAGTGCCAGACTAAATGCCAGTGAATGAATGGTTATAGAAGTTACACATGGTTCTCACATGTACTAGCCACATGGCCTGGGGCAACCCAGCTGGCCTCTCTGTCCCTGTCTATGTCATAGGTGTGTTGTGAGGATTACACTAGACAATACATTGCCCAATACATGATAATCTCTCAAAACATTATTACTCTTTTCTTATTAATGTGCCCAGGTTAGATCTCCTATTGATATCAGAGCTTCAAGTGTTGGAACCATTGGATTTGTTCAATAAGTACAAGAACATCTTTACTATTTTTCTAAATCAAATCAAGTTTAATTTAGCTCTACCCCCACTTGCCAGGTTGCTGGGATATCCAATTTCAGAACATTTGTAGGCATGCAAAAACTGCAGGGTGTACCTAATCTAGAAAATCTGGGGAACTGTGGTCAGTCCATTGCAGTTGTGGCTCATTGCCTAAGCAGGTGTGTTCCAGGAAGATGTGTGTGGCCCAGGTACTTAAGGCATTTACTCCTTCCATTCTAAATCTGGCCACTAACAGTTACTATATAGCCCTCAAAGCCAAGGTGTGGTATTCATGCCCTAGGTGTCCTTGTAGTTCATCACTGCTAGAGAGACCGAGAGCGAGGTAAGTAAGGTTCCCACCACCCTGCCATCCTCCTGGTTTTATAGAGTTCAACTCTGGCCCCCTTTAGTTTTCAGACTTTACCATCTCAAGTAATCCAGCCCTGTCCCGTCAAGAATGTGTGTGTTAGATGCCCTGACTGATGTGTCTCAGTGGATTGAAGCCAGCCTGAAAACTGAAAGGTTACTGGCTTGATTCCCGGTCAGGGCACATGTCTGGGCTGTGGGCCACAGCCGCAGTTGGGGGAATACAAGAGGCAACTGATCGATGCATCTCTCACACATCGATGTTTCTCGCCCTCTCTTTCTCCCTCCCTTTCCGTCTCTCTAGAGGTAAATAAATAAAATCTTTTTTTAAAAATGTACATGTTGGAAATAGAGACCTCTAAATGTTTTTCCCCTGAGGTAAAGAAAGCCTCCCAACCTACAAAAACTAGCTGTCCTTCCAAAACCGTACACAGAAATTTTTTATTTAAGTCTTTTTACCAAGTGTATGGCAGAAAAATCTTAATTGATTTAATTCATTCAGTTATACAATGTCCTCAAACCTTTCCATCTTCTGTGAAGCCTTCCAAGACCCCTTGCTCCCTCGACCACTACAGTTCCCATCTAAGCCTGCATGTCTTATCTTCAGTACAAATGAGGCAGCAAAGGGGTGTGGGCAAATCGACAGGACTAGACAGACTGTATTACTGATTCTCTCCCAGGTGAGAATCATCACAACCAACTGTTTGGAATTCCACAATTTTTTTTTAAGATTTTATTTATTTGTTTTTAGAAAAAGGGGAAGGGAAGGAGAAAGAGGGAGAGAAACATCGATATGTGGTTGCCCCGGCATGCCCCCTACTAGGGACCTGGCCGGCAACTCAGGCATGTGCCCTAACTGGGAATTGAACCAGCAACCCTTTGGTTCGCAGGCCGGCGCTCAATCCACTGAGCCACACCAGCCAAGGTTAGAATTCTACATTTCTGATCCTCAAAACCCATTGGGAACAAAGAAAACAATTGATGATGACTGAAACTCAGTCTTTGGAAGCCTTGATTTATGAAAATCCATTTTTGTGGAATGCACAGAGGACTTGGTGACAGGGTGTTGGAACACGATAGGACACTGATGTCCCTGGAATAAATAAAAGAGAAGGAAGCATTGGTCCAACAACTTTTCCCCCTATTGCAGACAGTTACTCCAGGTGTCTGCCCGGTGAAGGGCAAAATGAGAATTCTGCTCGGAAGTAGCCGCAGAGCTGTGGATCTGTAGCTCTGGGCCCTCTAGTGGCTGCTTCTCATTCAAGGACCACAACTGGCTGTTTTCTACACGGCCAGTCTCTGTCACTGCCACATTGTCTTCTTTTTGGCTTTGCTAGAACCGCTAACTGCCTCTATCCATATTCCATCATCCCATTCCTGTACCATCACTGACACCAACTTTGAAACAGGCTTGGAGCCAAGGCACAATTCTTGAGCAATTGATTCCTTTGAAAACAGACTAAAAAGTAGAGTTGCATGCAAGTTTTGTGGGGAAGTGTGCTTGGGAAATACACCAGTAAGGAAGTGAGGAAGTAGAAGTGGGCTGAGTAAGAAGCTAACTCACACTATGGTTGTAACTGAAACCTCAGCTGATCCTATGGGGAGTTCTGGAGCTGAGCTGGCCCTCCGAGTTGTCCCAAGTTGAGGCCATGCAACCAGGCCTTTGTATCCCTGTATCACTCTGCCATTATGAGCCATCTTTTGGAGGGGGTATAACCTTGGGTGAAGTAGTTCCCTGTGGCCCAGGGCAATGCGCAACGAGGGATGCAGCTGGGAGCTGTCAGCAGCTCAGGTCATGGATGCAATAGGCCCAAATGTCTGTGCAGAACACCACTATCTCCACCCCTGGGAGTCTGTAATCACTTCATGGGCTCACAGAATGCTTTTTTATATCTCTCTTTTGTTAGTTTCCCTTTGCTGCAAGGAGGAAAGGTCCAGAAATGGATGTCAGGAGACATAGATTCTAGCAGACTCCTGCTGCCTGACCTGAAGCATAAATCACCTGAATTATCTTGGCCTCAGGTTTAACAAGAGAGTTCAACCACAATCCTTCACCATTTATATTTTACAAAATGCTCTCCCATCCACTTTTAACTGGACCAAACTCTCTAAATCAAATGAGATAATGAAGAAGGAAATACTTTGAAGGGTTGAAAACACAATACATATATGAGAGATTATGTTGCACAATATTTATGATAATGTTGATTCATTCCACTGATACTACTTCATTAAGCATCCACTTTGGGCCAAGCCTTATGCTACTGGATGGGGGTGTAGAGATGCATTAGACGTAGTCCCTGCCTGTGCCCTTGTCCTGTTTCTAGGAAAGGTACAATATGATAAAAATTATCGTAAATAGTACAATGTGATAAAAATTATCACAAAATTATAAACAGGGCAGTAAGTTGAGTAAAAGAAGCCTCTTTCACTTAGAGAGGGACTGAAGGGGAGGTAGGTGGGGCAAAGTAAAATTTCATAGAAATTGGGAAAATTTTTTTCTTTCTTTATTTTTAGAGAGAGGGTAAGGGAGAGGGAGAGAAACATCAATGTGTGGTTGCCCCTCACATACCCCCACCAGGGACCTGGCCCACAACATGGGCATGTGCCCTGACTGGAAATAGAACCGGAAACCCTTTACTTCACAGGCCCGTGCTCAATCCACTGAGCCACACCAGCCAGGGCAGAAATTGAAAATTTTTGTAGGAAAAAAACTGAAGTCCATAAGGTAATCCTTGCCCCATGATGGTAGGGACTGTGCCTATTTTTTCTTCCATGTTCTTAGAGCTAAAGCCATTGCCTGACATCTAGGCATTTAATAAGTATCTGTTGAATGAATGAATAATAAATCAAGAGCAGAACTGTGAAGCCTGCAGCTATCCCACAGAGCTCTCTTGAGATCAATTTAAATACTCTCCTTTCCCCAATTGCGGGAGATGCACCAGTAAATAACTCACATTAGATCCTCTCTAGAGATTAAATCTTCTCATCTCCCAGCCAGTTCTGTGGCTGGTGTCTCTGTTGCCTTTGTTCCCAGTTTTGAGAGTCAGTGCCAAGGGAACTCAGGGACCCTCACACAAGAGGTGTGCCAATTAGTTTTATCATTCATTCCCATAATCTTTGTGATAATGCTCTTTTATTTTTTAAGGTACTTGGCTGGGGATCAAAGGAGCTGGGCAAGGATGAGATTCTGACTACCCTACTTGATCCCTGAAGGGGAAAAGAGAGGCCAGCCACAAGGTCTGCTGCGAGAAAGGATCTGATGTGACTCAAAACTCTACTGCCGAACCCCAGCCAGTGTGGCTCAGTTGCTTGGAGCATCATCTCACAAACTGAAAGTTCATGGATTTGATTCCTGGTCAGGTTGTGGATACAGTAAGGCAACTAATCGATGTTTCTCTCTCACACTGATGTTTCTCTCCCTCTCTCTTTCCCTCGCTCTAAGATCAATAAGCATGTCTTCAGATGAAGACAAAAAAAAGAAAAAGCTCTAGTGGGGAGAACATGGGCTTTCAATTCAGGCAAGTTCATGTTAAAATCTAGACAGCTCTGCATATTAAGTGAATGATAAACAAGCTGTTTCCCTTCTGAGCTTCTGTTTCTTCACCTATGAAACAAGAATCAAAAAAATTACCTCAGGAGTTTTTAAAAGGGTGAAATAAGGTAACATGCAAATTCTCAGCACAGTGCCTGGCAGAGATTAATTGCTCATCAAATATTAGTTCTTCCTTTTTTTCTTTCCTGTTCATTAATTTCTGATCTTCTGCTCCCAGGAGCTCATTCTCTGTCACACAGTTTAACCACTGTCACAGGTGGGTTCTCTGATTTCAGGAAGACAGATCATGTTCTTGGTTTCTTAGTGGCACCTGCAAGAGGATTCTTCTTCCCATACAAGGTTGGCTGAAAGCTTTGCTTGGTCTATGTCCCCTATGCCTAGACCAAAGGCTTAAACATTACCATTCCAATGAGAGGAGAAACCAGTGCCAGGAAAAAACCAAGCAAAAGTCACACTCCCAGACTGGCTTAGTTATACCCACAGGCTTCCACCCTAACCCCCGAAAACATGATCAAATGCCAGTAGCAGCACTTCTTCCTTCTTGGCACAGCTGTGCATTTTTTGATGATGACCAGTCTGGGGGAAGGGTGGGGCGAAGACTACTAGCTATCCACCAAAATCCATGTGTTTCTTTCATAGTAATAGAGCCTTGGCTGGAACACAGCTTCCCAGGTGGGACCTCACTTGCCAGCACCCCTTGCAGTCAGCTGTGGCCATGCATTCCCATCCATGGACGAGAGCGGTGGGCTTGTATGCAGCTTTTGCCTTGCTTAAGAGTAAATCTCTGGCCCAGGATTTCTTTTTCTTTTTCTTTTTTCGGCCCAGGATTTCTGTTCTTTCTCTCTCCTCACTAATTAGAAATTCTTTTGCCATAGTAAGCTTGGAAGCTTTATGTTGAGGATGGTGATCATTGTCCTGGGGCCCTGAATAACTGAATAGGGCAGAGCTACACACATATTTATAACACCACCTTGGACCCTACCACACACATGTGGAGGATGGTAATTACTGTCCCGTCGGGTGTGTCTCAGTTGTTTGTGAATCATCCTGTAGAGTAAAAGGTTGTGGGCTCCATTCCCAGTCAAGGCATGCACGAGAGGCAACCAGTCGATGTTTCTCTCCCTCTCTTTCTCTCTCCCATCCCCTCTCTCTAAAAATAAATACATAAAATCTTTTTTAAAAAGTGAGTTAATGTAAAATGCTTACACAACTTCCTGATATGTAGAAAATGTTCTTAACTATTAGGCAGAGGTTTCTTTGATCTTTTTTCTTTACTTACCTATTGTGTGCCTAAATGAGTGCTTGGCACACAGTGGGTATTCAATGAATATCTAGAATGAGTGATTACTGAAGTTTGGCTTTGAGGGCTCAAGGCCATATGCCTTATCCGGCCAGCAGAGGGCAGACCCAGTGCAGGCAAAAGAACCGTGGCTGGGGGCATGGGGAGGGGGGCAGGTGCAGGTGCATAGCACTCCCAGACAAAGGGGGTGGGGTGGGGAGGGGAGGGCTGAGGGGAATACCTGTAACATGGAATATTAGAGTGTTTAAGTTATACCACCTTAAAGGCCTAGAATTTTATTTAGTCCAACTCCACATGTGTGAGATATACTGAGCTCCTACTCTGAATTCAGACAGGCAAGTAGTTCCAGGCCCCAAGATCCCTGGAGTTGTCCTGCTGTCTGCCACTCCTCTGGAGCTGGTGACTACCCCATACTCCTCTCAACAAGTCTTCTTTCCTGCTCATGCTTGCACACACACACACACACACACACACACACACACACACGGGGTCTGTACCTTGCAAGCAAAACAAGCTGTATTGTTTTATTATTAAGCCCTGGGAGTACGAGGGCTGTGAAGGGGCGCCTCCTCCCTGGATGAGGACACTGAGATCCAGGGCGGCCGCGCTGGGCCTGCTTTCTCTCTTCGGGATGGTATTGCCTCATTTGTGTCTCCAAGCTTCCTGTCTTGTTCCCTTCACTCACTCTGCCCATTCATATCTGTCCTATCTTTCAAAGCCCAGTTCAAATTCTACCTCTCTGACTCCTAGATCTACTCAATCTTGTTTCTCAAAACTCTAAGCGTCCATCACCTGCCCACTCGTTCTTACACTTGACTGCATTCCATATTTTATTTGGGAGTTGGGCTTGGTGGCCTCTGAAGTCCCATCCAGCTGCAGACGTCTGAGTCTGTTGTCTTCCCACATGTCACATCTTCTTAAGCAGGTCTCCACCTTGTCCCCCAAGGAGAGGTAAGGAAAGTCTTGAGCACACATGGGCCTTGCAGATTTGCAGGGAGTGAATGTAACTGCTCATGGGAGCAAACATGTTCTGTGACCCTCCGTTCCAGAAAAACATAGACATTTATTTTTATTTTTTCAAAGTGGAAGTAGCTCTCTGCCCCTCCCTCCCATTCCTTATTATACAGGTAATATACTTATGGTCAAATAAACCAAAAAGTACATAAAAATGTAAAGTAGAAAGGGAACATCACCTGTAATCCTTCTCCTCAAAGATAACTGATATCAAAATATTTTTTCAGAGTTTTTGCTATACATAAAAAAGCATGTTTTGATAGGGCCTTTCAGAGACCCCACAGAGCTTTCGTAAATAGAAATCAAACCGACAGATGGGAGGCCCCAGCCCAAGATTTGAGCTAGTGAAGTGTCCGCCTGCCGTGCTGCACATACTAGACTGACCCGTATCGAATACCGACATTCAGCTGTTTTTGACCCACAAACAGTAATTTTATATGGTTCAACCTACTGTACATGGAGCCTAGAATGTCAGAACTGGTAGCACTCTTAGGGACTTTAAGTCGGACTATTTCACTCTGCTGAAGAGGTAGAAGATCAGAGAGGGAAGCGTTCAGCCAGCGTCAGCTCACATTGGTGGTAGAATCAGGACTGGTTCCCTTCCCACGGAGCCAGGTACCTGCCCTGCACACTCGGCTTCTTTTAATATGGTAACCTTCCAGGTGTGATGATAATCTTATGGAAGCAGATTGAAACTTTGTATCAGAAAATTTCTCACAGAACTCAGTCAAAACAGAAGAGGGTGCATTCGAGGTAGTGAAGACCTCATGGCTGGGGTTGTGGCTGGGAAGGGCACCGTGACTACTGTGACCTGGCTGGAGGCACAGGAACCTTGGAGCTCATGAGACTTGGCCTTCAGAGCCCTGCACAGGCATGGCTCCTTCGTAAGGTCTTAGCAGGGGCCCTGGGAAAGTGTCAAATGGTAATATGTTTTTTTAATAGGTGCATAAGTAGGAGTGTTTTCAAAGGAGGGCTCCCAGAATTGTCTGACTTTTAGGCCTGCGTTCACCTTGTGTGGCAGAGTCTTGAAAAGCACTGGGCACAGAGACCAGAGTTCAAGTTCTGGTCATGGCACAGCTCTAGCCCAAGTGGGCAGAATGACACTTGCCCCGCTTCCCTCCCAGGGGGAAAATCATGGAAAACATCAAATGTGAACAAACACTGTACTTCTCTGTCACATGGGATAGTCATTGGTGCTTCTCACGGTCAGTGAGGGTAACACACACACACACACACACACACACACACACACACACGTGTGCTCCGCGCATCTTCTCGTTTAGTTTCCCTCTGCCACAACTTCCTTTCCTCCTTCCTCGGGTCCCTAGCCCCTAATACTCTAGCCACCAGACCAGGCATTAGTTAGTGTCTTTTGCTACTTGTATATATTTGTTCATGGTTCCCACCATCTATCAAGTCTACCTTTGCTTGAAAAAAGTCCTTTTTTCCCCACAAGGCCTAGGCCTGCCCTTCTCTTCCCAGCCCAGTAATGACATCCCTTGGCACTGTGTCTTGTTGACCTTATAGATAGGAACCCCGAGGCCTGACAGGATCCATGGCTGAGTTCTGGAGGCCCCAGAAGTCAATCAATCCTCAGGTGTCTTGATCTTCAGCATCCTGGGTTTCTAGCATCAGATCATAGACACCCGGTTCTTGATGTACATGTGGTAAGGGTCACTGCGCTTGTCCACTTTGCGGGAGCGGGTGTATCCCAGGATGAGGCTGCCCACAGTGGCAGCAAATAGGAACATGACAAAGAGAATGTACATGTAGGAGTTGTCATCACGGCCGGGTAGGCTGGCCTGCCGCTCTTGAGTCAGGTTGTCTGGTCCTGGCCGACAGAGCAAGTTGCTGTGAAGAGTGGCATTTAGAGCCTTCAGAACAGCATGCAGACTCTCATACCAGGCCTCAGTCCCATTGGTGGTCTCCATAGCAACAGGGATTCAGGTGGGGAAGAATTGGAGGACACTCTGGTGGCAACAGAAAAGAGAAAGGGTGGCTTTCATGACCTGCAGTTTGAATGATCTCCTCATTCCTTCAGATCCCAGCTAAAACCCCAACATCACAGTTCATTCTGCTTGTTTCCTTGTCTGTCTTCTCCATAAGACTGCAAGCTCCATGAAGGCAGGGACTATGTCTGTTTTACTCACTGCTATATACAACCACTCAAAGCATCACTCAACAGATGCTCAATAAGTACCTGTGGAATAAAGCCTTCCTTGACCATTGTAATCCATGTTGATCTGTCCTTTCTTTGGATTCTGTAAATCACTGAGCTTTCAGCTACAAGGAACTCAGGGATTATTTAATCTAACTCCTTCTGTTTTACATATGGGGAAACAGAGGCTCAGAGAGAACAAGTGACTTGACCATGATCCCAGAGAACATTTAGAGGTAGAGTTGAGACAGAGTCCAGCCTCTTGTTGGCCAGCTCAGAGGTCCTTGACTTTCATGTCAGCTCTTGGTAGGACTGTGTTGCGTTATTGGAAGATATTCCTCAGAGCTCTCCTTTAGCACAATTCCTTCTTATACTCCACATATGCCATTTAGATGTGTGGGGGCAGCTTAGATTTCACCCTGCCTGGAACCAGAGGTGGGGTCATTGAACTCTCAAGCATCCTATGTCCCAAGCACTCAGTATTCCTAGTTATTTAGGATTTTTTTGGAAAGGATTCTGTTGGAAATTCTTTTGGAAAGGAGGTGTCTGGGGAGGCAGGAAGAGGCTGATAACCGCTTGGGGCACTGGAGAAGAGAAGAGGATTGGGCCTGAATGTGGGGAGTGATAGGGCTCTCAGTTTGGTTTGGGGTTTTACCTTCTGCAGAGAGACAAGACACAGCACCTCAACCACCCTGCCTTCTGACACAGTCACTGTGTTACCTGGCATCTAATAGGTGCTAATAAATATTCCTTTTCCTTCTCAGAGATCCTTAGTCTATAATATAGAAAAACATCCAGAGACAGCCTTGCATCCTAGTCTCTAAAAAACCACACGCCATTCCCTTTAAACAAGGCTCCATATCCACTTCCTTCTGGAAACCTTCAATGAGTGCTCCCCACCCCTTAACCACACTCCGCAAGCTTTATCATCTCAGCCTTCCCTTGGCCCAGCACTTACATATAAGGCAATGTGTTATTGATAAGGGTATCAGCAGACCACATGCTCGTGGTCAGCAGAGCTGTGTCTCCCTCCCAAGTCTAGGGGTCTATCCTGAGATTGACTGGGACTTCTCCTTCCCTGGAGGTCTACCCTGTCTGTGGCTGGGTGTTCTCCTTTCCTCAACAGTCTCCAGTAAAGGTGGCCACTTTAGGGACTTCTCCATGGTCCAAGTGCCCAGAGTTCACTGACTAGTTCCAAACCCTCCATTATCTAGGCAGAGCTGTCAGCCAACCAAAGTTAATGAACCTGATTATTAACCATAAGGTTTCTTTCCCAGAAAAGATGACAGTTAGTTATGACCATGATAAATATTCATGAACAACTCTAAGAATGCAGAAGTTGGGAGGAAGAATCTAAATGATACAGCAATCACCTAGGACTGGCCCACATGTCCTGCAAGGCTTTGGGGGCCCCATGCTATAGAACACTTGGGCTACCTTGTGTGAATGGAGGAGGGAAAGAGAATGAGGGCTTGTTGAGTTAAGATCCAGGAGGCATAGGTCTCATCTACTACCCCACTTGTCAGGCAAGAAATGTGTGCCTTCTTTTGTCCTCACGCGGGCCGATGGAAAGCAGGAGCAGCACAATGAAATTAATGGTTCAACTAATCATTCAGCCAGTCATCATTTTTGGAGGCCTACTTTTGGGCAGGCTCAGACCCAATCCCTGCACTCGGGAGCACATTGCCAGCTCTTCCATAATGCAGGGGACACATCAGAGTCTACTGGGGCTTAAAGGAAGAAGGGATGAATTTTGATCAGGGCTCAGAGAGTGCTCACAGTGATGGAGGCAGTTCAATGGACCTTGGAGGGTTTTTAGGAAATAGAAAGGGCAAGAAAAGGAAACAGATGAGCAAAGCCATGACAACCAGAAAGTGCATAAAATGTTCTAAAGAATGGAAAGTAGCATAGAGAGATGAGCATGTAGGATGCATGGGAGGATGCCATGAGATGTGGATGGAGATACGGGCCTGAACCAGATGCAGGGCTTTGAGTGCCACCGTGCAGAGCTGGAACTTTGCCCTGCAGTTGGGAAAGTCCCATGAAACAGTATTTGAAAAGGGGTTAGAAAGATCAGATCTGTGCTTGGATACGACACTGGCTGCTTATGTGAACCCAACTGAGGGCAACACTTGAGGCAGAAAGCCCAGTTACAAGGGTCTTGAAATAGTTCGGCTGGAAGATACCGCATCCTGAGCTGGGGCCTAGGGAATGACAAGGTGGGGGCAAGGACAGACATGAGAGGCAGTTGTGGGAGGGAATGGCTAACGCGAGGATTTAGGGAGGAAGGGGTCTCGGCCAGTTTTACAGGTAGACAGCAGACGGCGTAAGCAGCTGGGGAAGCCTGCTTTGAGAGAAATAAATTTCTAACCCTGTTTGGGTTTCAGTTTCCTTATTTATCAAAAAAGATTAACATAAGGTATTGTTGTTCAGTGGATAGAAAGTGTCAATTTTGCAAGATGAAAAAGTTCTAGAAACCTATTGCACAGCAGTGTAAATGTAGTTAACACTACTGAGCTGTATACTTAAAATAGTTAACATGGTCAATTCTATGCTATATGTCTTATTTTTTACCACAATTAAAAAAAAAAAAGATGATCATCCCTGCCTTGCCTCCCTCTGGGCTTTCTCGAGCACATACTTTTATTGTGGTGAAGAAGATTTTTAAAATGTATACTTTAATGTAAACATGACTTCCCATTAAAGTGAAAATCTGTATTTTCTTTTTGGAAGTAAATATGAATATGCAGGACACACAGAATGCAGGCGCAGCCTCCCTGCTCCTAGCAGCCCAGGGCTCTTCCTCAGGGCGGTCACTGTCACCAGTTTTTTTCTCTCTCTTTACAGGGGGGTTTCTCGGACAGAGCAGGGGCAGGGCCACCCTAGTCCGGAAGACTCACCGAGTAGCAGGCAAATTCTCTGGCTCTGAGTTGGCTTCGGGAATCTCCTTCTGGGTGCCCCAAGGCTCCTTAGCCTCTCAACCTCTTCAGAATGTCTCTGGACACATCGTGGGTCTTAGTACGCACTTACTTCGGCAGTGGGGGAGACCCAGAACTGGGAAGCAGGAGGGGGAGCAGAAAAGGAAGGAACCAGACACAGAACAAACTTCAGAACCAGGGTGGATCACCCAAGGCTGGGCTCCAAGGGTTGTGCAACAGCCCTGCTATGGGCTCTGACACCCTCCTGCTTCCCCTCCCCTTCCTGCAGCAGCTAGGCCAGGTCAGCCTGGGGTTACAGTTACAGGAACTGTACAGTGGCCAAGGGACATCTGATTGCTGTCCCCTAACTCCAGGCCCACAGTGTCTCAACTGAGGAAGCTCAGTTTAACACGGGGACTCCTGCTCAGAGACCAGCTAATAGTGCAGCCTAAGACATTCCCTTTCCCAACAGTACTGGTGTCTTAGCAGGAAAGAGCCTCTGAGAGGCTGAAAGGGCCTGAGAGCCAAGCGAATGAAGTAAGTGGCAGAACGGCAGCTGGTAGATGGGTTGATGCTCTACATAGGAACAAGCGATATTCTCAATTAGTTATCTGGATAGACTAGGTATAATCGTAGTCACAGCATCAGTACTACCTGTAGCATAGCTCATTGGGAAAATTAAGGAAGAAAACTACGCAGTGCCTGGCACTAGACACCCCACAGACACAGTGGTGGTTTTATTTTTGTAGAACAGAGGCTGGTGGGGCCTTCAAAGCCCATCCAGTCGAACCGCCCTCATTTCACAGTGAAGGAAATGGAAACCCAAGGAGTTGTCTTGGTTCAGCTGTTACTTGTGTGACTTTGGGCACGTGACTTCCCTTTGCTGGGCCCCAGCTTCTGCCTGCATCTGTGAACTGAAGAGGTTTTGCTGTACGCGTTGAGTCAGCTCTAACGTCGCACGAGGACACAAGTCACAAAACCACACTGAGAGATCACAGCAGACCGGGTAGGCTGTTGGGACAGGTATTCTGGGGGCTTTCTAGAGCCCCCCAAATCACAAGGTAGGCTGCAGACTTTTTCACTCACAAGTTAGGACTCTGAGCCCTGGGATGGAGCTACACACTTAATATTCCAGCCTAGATAAACTGAAAACTGAGTTGCTTGACTTGTTCATTTGTCCTCTTAACAGTTCACCTGCCACGGTGATCTAGTCTGGGGAGGAAACAGAACCTGTGCAGAAAGTGGGGGTATGAGGACAGTGTGGGGAGACCATTTACCACTCAGGCCCTCCTTCCAGGACCCCTCTGAGCAGACCTGGATGGTTGTGGTCTGATGGGAGAAGGGAAGAAGCCATAGTTACTCATCTTTAGGGGCTGGGCTGGGGTGGGAGAGAGGCCGGGGCAAGGGCATCCTGTCCTGTTGGGTCAGGAGAGGCAGAGAGGTGGTGATAAAGGGACAGGCTGGTTCTCTACGACCTGCCTCTGGGTCCCAAGTTGGGGATCTGGGAGTTGGAACATTGGAATTTTGTTCCTCTTTCTGCACTCCTTGGCTTCCCCCTTCAAGATAGTCACTGATTACGAAGTTCATGATGATGAGGGAGACAGAGCTCTTGCCCTACATGCCCTTAACTTGACACAGGAGAGAGACCAGTTAGAAAGGATCTGGCCAAGCTGAAAGAGATTTTTAAAGATCGTTTAGCATCTAGATTCTAGCACCCCCCCACCCCCCGCCATTCTGTAAATGGGAAAACTGAAGCTCAGAAGGTGAATGTGACCCATTCAAAATGACAAGGCTATAAACGGCAGGGCGCGGAGTGCAGCCCAGGCCTTCAGGAGTGCTGTGCCTGCGCTCATTTCACTACTAATGGCAACATTCCTTGACATTCGAGCGGCATATCACACCAAACACAGCCTCCTTGTGTCCTGGGCATCATCTCCTCTAAGTCCACAATGACAGCTTTTTCCTGCACTGCAGATTCTCACCAATCTTAATCGAGAATCCAGTAAGGGGGCAAGGAGGTAAGTTTTCAAAAAGGAATCGATCTCCCTTTAGTCTCCTTTCCCATGGCCCTTTCTGTTCCAGACTTACACCTGGCACCTTGAACAAGCCAGGCACACTCTTTTCCTCCACATTCTGTTGCTACTATTTCCTCCACATTGACAGGACTTGAACTCACCTGACCTCTAACCTGGGGATAGAGGTGTACAACCGTGATCTGGAGGATGAACTGGATATCTTAGTGAGATTTTCTTTCAGGTTTCTCTGGGGAAAAGTGAAACATTGCCATCGGTTTTCTGGTTCACCTATTGCTCTGTTGCAGCTACTTTTACAAAGGAGTGTCTTAAGTGCCCAGAAATGTGGTAGAGAGAGGCAGGGTGGGCAGGGAGTCACAAAAAGCATGTAGGGAATACAAAGATAACTCCTAAGATGCACAATTTTGCCACTGGTCCCTCTGGAGGTCTTGTCACCACCATGGACTAGGAGGCCAAAGGATGAAAGAAGAGTTTCAGGAATGGACATTAACATATAGTTGGAAGGAGACACAGAAATCGAATCTGAGCTGATTACCCCTTAAATAATCATGCCATTGGTACAACCCCCTCATTCAACCAGTGGGAAAATAGAAGGCTCCCCAGTGAGGAAATCACTTGCTCAAGGTCTCATAGGGAGGAGGGGTAGAGCTGGGACCACAGGTAACCAGTCCACAGATCTTCCACTATAAACTCTCTGTTGCCTGTGGGACAATTTAATCTTCTCTGAATATCATTTAAAGTTCTTCGGATGTGACCTTGCCTCTAGTCCCATCTCACCACCGCTTTCCCCAGTGTCCTGCGCCCCTTGACACTGAGCTTCAGGCCATTCTCAAAACATTACTTGCACTTGCACACCTCTTGCCTTTGCTCACACTGTTTTCTTATGCAGGAATGCCCTTCTTCTTTCCGTCTCTACAGTCTTCAGGATGCAGCTCCAATGTTACCTCTGTAGACTGTGTCCAAATACCACTTCCCCACTCACTAGCTAGTTAGTCCCTCCTTCTTGTTCATTCCTAAAGCGGTTTGCATAAACCCCTGTTAGAGCAGCATGCTGTACTGAAATTATATGTGTGTATCTATATGGAATCTATATATATACAGTCAGGTATGAGGGCAGGGACCTGCCATACACTTTTTTATTCCCTGGGCCTGAGCGCATAGCAGGCACTGAAGAATAAATCAATCAATTTCTCTTCTTATTAGACCATTCCCCGTCAGCACACACATACACATTCATGAAAACAGCTTACATTACTTAAAAAACAGCTTCAAGGACAGGCCAAAACAGATTCCATTTGGTTTGGAAAAGAGGAGACTCAAAGGCAAGAAACCATCTCAGCCAGGTGGGGAAGTAAGTCAGGGCAGGAAGAATTCTAAGCCTCCTTTGGAAAACCAGACATTCCCTGACCTGAACCCCATTCAATCAAAGGGCAAACATTCTTGGCCCCAAAACACTGGCAGTGGCTTTGCAACCTACTTCCCTGTGTACCTACCCAGGGTGTGGCCACACACACCCACCTTCTGCACACACACAACTCCCAGTCACCCAGCCCGTGATCTTGCCTTTCAAGTGTTCCTTTCATGGCTCTAATCTGGGCTGTGTGCTTGGCTATGTGACCTTGAGAACTGCACTAATGTTCTCTGCAACTCATCTATGAGATGGGACAATTACCCCTGATTACCACATGTGGGACCTGGAGGAGATATTAGGGGGGAAGGTGTTTTAGAAAGTGCGAAGTATTATATAAACATAAGAGATAATTATTGGGCAGCCTGTTCCCCTTGTTTTTCTACCCACCCAGCCACCCCAATGTTTCCAAGAACAGCCATCCCTACGTCCCCTCTCCCCACCCTTGGTACTCCTACCTTCAGAAGAAACCAGTGTTTCATATTGTCCTCCTTGATTCTTCAGAAGCCTTCCTTGTCTTTCATCCTCTCCCATCAGTCCTGTAGTCTCTTTCCACTTACGGGTACCCTTCCACAGTCCTGGAGAACACACCAGAGTGGGAATCAAGAGACCTGACCCTATTTTACCAATGTGTCTAGTCATGCATCTTGGTTAAGTTGCTTCTCCACTCTAGACCTCATTTTCCCTGTCGGTAAGATGGGGTTTCTTGTCTCTTAGCAGGTATTTTTCGGTTTGTGGATAGAAACGTGTTTTGAGATGTGTGGAGTGAGTAAGGATGAGGAAGGGTTGTTGATGTCTCGAGGAGTCAAGAAAATGTGAAAACTCCAGTATTGGGTCTCCTTCATTCGGAGGGACAGTGCAGCTGGGCACTGCGGGGGCTCACACATTTACAAGCATCTTTGCAGGTGAAGTGGAGAAAGTCCTGGGTTAGGGGTGAGGAGACTTGGGCTCTTTTCTGTTCCCTGGTGTGATCCTGGGCAAGTCATCTCCCCCTGGAGGAGGATGGGAGAACAGAAGGAGGTACTCTCCATAGGCCTCAACACAAGGGTGGAAACAGATTCCCAGGTGCAGACCCCTTTCCCCTCCTGTCGCAGGGAGCGCACTGGCAACGCGGGCCTCCCGTTTTTACACACGGTGATCCAAGAAAAGCAGCACCAGGCACAGAGCGGGCGGGCGACCCGCACAGGTTTACAACCCGTAAGCGAGCTCATCTCCTGATTCCCAGCCTAGACCTACATTATTAGCAGCAGGAGATGCTTGGGGAGTCCCCAGGCTTTCCTCAGGGCTGGGGTGCAGACAGGCAGTGGCCAATGGGCACATCGACTCTGCAGAGCAAGCGGCTCCCGTCAGGTATGAAAACCGGCTGAGTCTCGGAGTGCCATTTCCGCGTGTGCACTCCCTGCTCACCCACAGGTGCTTACTTGCATATCTATGGATGTGCAAGAAGCTTCCGTGCTGCCCTCCAGCACTCCCACGGTTTCCAGGCGGGGCGGGCCTGGAGCCCAGCTCCACACTTCCAAGAACGGCCCCAGGAACCCCGCTGCTCCGTCCTGGGGAGGATCAGCTTCTCATCTGGACGGCCCCCTCCTCGGCTCTACGGTCTCAAGGGAGGCGAGAATATACCTCATTTTTAACTCCCAGCGCCAGCTCAGCCTTCCCAACCCTGCCGGTGCGCTTTACCTGCCTCTCCGCAGAGCTCCGAGGGGCGCGGGTCTGCTCGTGGGACACCGCGCCTGGTGCAGGAGAGTGCACCGCAACGCACCCTTCGACCCGGTCGGCTGTGTGCAGCCCGTGCCCAGCACCACCCCTCGCCCCCTCGGTTCTGCGGTTCTGCGTACAGACCGCGCTTTGCTCCCTTTTTCTTTCCCTAGGGCGTCCCCTCCCCGCCCTGGCCCCGCCCGCCCCCAGCACACCCCCTTCTCCTCCGGCTGGCTTCAGACGCATCCGCCCAGCTGCCCGGCCTCACCCCGCTGTGGGTTCAGACTCTTCCGTCCCCTGCAGCGCCTGCTTCCTGGACCTGAGACGGAAAGCTTCTCGTTTCGCATCAGCTTGTCCAGCCTCCAGAAAGCGAGGCTGAACGCTGGGTGCTGAACGCTGGATGCTGGTGGAACCAGGCTTTGCTCCTTGTGGCTGTGTGGTGGTGGGCAAGTCACTGCTCCTCACTGGGTCTTGTCTTCCTTGCGATAAAATAGGTAGAATTCCTGCATACATCCCTCACAGGGTGATGGCTAGGGTCAGATGAGCTACCAAAATCCAAAGCATTGAAGCCTAGTGGTCCCTGGAGAAATCGGATTTTAACACAGAGGCCCAGGTTGGGAAGAGAATTGCCCAGGCTCACCGAGGATGTTAGCGGCAAAGCTTAGACTCAGACTCCTCTTCCCTCCAAGTTTCAACATTGTTGTTGTCGGGTTTTTTTTTTTTTTTTAATCCTCACCGAAGACATTTTTTCGTTGCTTTTAGAGAGAGGAAGGGAGAGAAAGAGAAACGTCGTTTGGTTGCCTCCCATACACACCCCGACTGATGATCAAACCTGCAACCCAGGCGTGCGCCCTGACCAGGAATGGAACCTGAAACCTTTCAGTCTACAGGCGAAGCTCCAGCCTACGGAGCCACTTACATGCCCAAACACTAGGCGTCCAGCCACACACCTCACTGATCCCTGTCCCAGAACACCCTTCACTTTCTGGCCACCAGGCTCGCTCAAACTATTGCTCCCTTACTGGTGACTCTGCAGGCTCCAGAAAGGAGAAGCAATTAGGGACAGCTGGGAAACAGCCAGGAGGCTAAGGGCAGGGGAGTGGACAGAGGCTGGGAAGGGCCTCTCAGGGACTCTGTGGGGAGTCCTTCTCCGATCCCTCTTTACCAACCTGTGGCCTTGGAATGACTAAGAACAAATAGGCCAGCTCTTGCTCCCTTGCAAACAAAGATCTGTTCCAGGACATCTGAGGCATATACCCTCAATCACAGAATCTCAGATTACATCTAGGCTTCCTTTTGGGCTATCGTTTTGAAAAGACCTACCACGTGGATGGAATGTTATACAAAATTGTTAATCTTCATCAAAACCTGTTATTTCTGTGGGTGTGTATTTTGATCCAGCTACTCCTTTTTCTCAGCCTGGAAATCACCTCTCAAGGGAAGTCATCCTGAGCCTCCACATGGTCTCAAATTTCATTCTGCCTAAAACTCACCTTGGAGCTCGCTTTAGTAAAGTAGACTTTTGGGTTGCACTCTAGAGGTTCGGATTCAGGAGATTTGGAAGGGTAGCCCAGAAATTAGCATTAAAAAAAGAAAAAGATTCCCAAACTATTCTAATGCAGGTCGTTCTTGACAGTCTTGAGGAAATAACCCTCGCTCAGTTTGTATTTCTTCTCACAGCCTGCTCAGGGTCTTGAATTTACTCTATAGGACTATTTATTACAGTTATCAAAAGTAACTATTGCCCTGGCCAGTGTGGTTCGGTTGGAGCATTCTCTCATAGACCAAAAAGTCACTGGTTCGGTCCCCAGTCAGGGCACATAGCCAGGTTGCTGGCTTGATCACTGATTGGGGAGTGTACCAGATGGTGGCAGATCAATGATTCTCTCTCACATTGACGTTTCTCTCTCTCTTCCTCTCTCTCTCTAAAGCAGTGAAAGAATGTCCTCAGGTGAGGATTAAAAAAGAAAAGTATTCGCCCACTTCATCTACTGGGTTGTGATTTCTTTGAAGATAAGTACTATCTCTTCTAATAAAATTTTAGAATCATAGTCTTAGAATCACACATCTTAGAGTTCTAGAATTATTTAGTGGTGGAACCTAAGTTGGAAGGACTCTTAAACAGTTAAATCCTTTCCTTAAGAATCTCCTATATTTCATCTTGACATGAAATTCTCCAGTGTTTTTTGCACACCTCTAGTGACAAGAACTCAGTGCCCTCGAGGCAGCTAAGGCTGTGATCGTTAGGATGTTCTCACGTTTTGACAAAAAATGCTTCCTGTTGACTTCTACCTTTGGTTCTTGTGTCTATTGGAGACATAAAGTAGATGCTTAATCTTGGTTCTCTTTTTCAGTTCTTCAGAAACTTGAGCTTTCCTCCACTTCTTCTCTGCAGTGAGGATGGGGCAGACACCCTGTTAGGGAAGGAGGCTGGCCAAGGGGCCATTGGAAAGCGGCAGCTTCTGCTGTTATTCGATGAGAAAAAGAAGAATGAAACAGAAATCCTGTCCTGGGGACCACAGTCTGAGAAGAGCCTTCAGGGAACTCTAAGTTCAGGACAGGGGCCTGCTCTTAGGACTCGAAGGGTGGGGAAGAGTGGTGGGCTAACAGGAGGGGTCCGAAAGATTCACCTGGAGATACAAATTCTTCTTCAAGCCTTTGCTTTAGCGACACCTTCTTGGTGTGGCCTTCCCCGACCATCCTATTTACAAACTCTAATCCTTCCCTTTTCCTGTCCTCCCTGACCTCCTTCCCTGCCTTGTTATTCAACAATACCTAACATCATTTTATACATGTAACTTATTCTTAAAAAATCTGTTGCCGTTGCTGCTCTTGCTGCATCCCTCAACTGAAGCTCATAGCTCCTATTGGTCCAATCTCAGTGCTCTGCTCTCCCCAGCTCTGGGTTCCTGCAGTCACCCCCTTTTCTCTCCCCTTGAGGCCTGGGGAGGCAATAATGCCCAAATACTTCAAACCCCAGAGTACTTCACCACCCCTTCCGGTTGCCCTACCTCCTGCCCACCCCCTTTAAATGGAGCCTCGTCAAATTACCAACATGAGATGACTATCTGCTTCCTGCTTGACCCAGGTGATACGGAGGCCCATTCTCCTGTAGCCCCTTGCTTTTTTTCCTTGATCATGACACTTGCTGTTCTGTGTTATAATTGTCTACTCTATTTGTTGACTCTACACCTACAACACAAGCTCCTTGAGAGCCAACACTAAGCCAACACAGAGTTAACTTTCCTGAGACTTTGTTGAGTAAATGAGTGAATGTCATGAAAGGAAAGACCACAAGGAATTACATTATCAGGGAAAGCTTCCAAGAAGAGGTAGACCTGAGAAAGCCTGACAGGATAATAGGACGCTTTCTCAGCCTCTAGACCAGACCTCTCCTCTGAGCACTAGACTCCTATATCTAACTGCCTGAGTGACATCTCTGTTGGGGTAACATGCTGGGGCTGACACTCTTGACTTTCTTCCCTGGCTTCCCTCATTCTTCCCTCAGTAAATGGAACCATCCTCCATCCAATTATCTGTTTTCTTTATAGAACTCCACCTAGTCATCTACTGCTTTGGGGTCCGCCTTTCCCGTTAGACTGAGAGCATGATGAGAACACAGACCAGGTGTGTCTTTTCCCCGTAGACTAGCCAGGATGTAGCCCATGTCTGTCTGGTAGGTGGGAGAGAAGGGTCAGGAGGTAGGGTGAGCATGGATGATGTCTGTCAACAGTCTCAGAGGCTTGGGTCCCCAAGGGAAAATGCAGGGCAAATCACAGAGCATGTTTAATGATCACATCAAGTTATTTTACTCCATTACTTTCAGGAGCCCAAGGCTGTGCTTCTGTGATCTCATCTCCTCTTGGCCTGTCAGCTGTGACCCTCGGGACACTTTGTCTTATTCTGAGCTTCTCCTTCTTCCTGCCTCTGCAGGCAGCACAGAACAGTGGAGCAGTGGACGAGGTGGAGCAAGGGCCGGACAGTGTGGTGTCAGGAGACAAGATGTTAGTGACCTCTTCTCCCCACCTTACCCTCACACATGCTGTGTCCCGGGAAGCAAGGTGGTACAGTGGTCCAGAACACAGCCTCTGGGGTCCCACAGAGCTGTATTTGAAGCCTAGCCCAGCCACTCACTGGCTGTGAGAGCTTAACCTCTCTGAGTCTTCGTTTCTTTATCTGGACAATGAGGATGAAAATACCTACATTTTTTTGGTTGTGTGGATTACAGCAGGACATTGTATGTACGGTGCTTCACCTGGTAACTGGCACATGGCTAGTGCTCCATAAGGAGTAACTATTAGTGAGGGCATCTGTGTTCACAGTTGTGTAAATACAGACTTTGAATCTTATGGTTTGAACAATAAGGGCTATGGGAATACAGAAGAAAGTGGGGTCAGTGAGAACCAGGGTTTGCAGGGGAGGTGGATGTTATTGGTCAGGAATCTTAGTTGCAACAGAGAGAAAACCCACCTCAAACTGATTTAAGTAGAAAAAAGAATTTACTGGCTCATATAATTACAAATTCCAGAGGGACTGCTTCAGGCATGGCTGGATCCAGGAGCTCAGATGATGTCTTCAGGAGGCTGTTTCTTTGCATCTTTGGGCTTTGTTCTTCAGACTATTGCACCATTCTCAGGCAGGATTGCACTTTGTGGTACCAGGATGGCTGAGTTCTATGTATACCCTCTATTCTGCCAGTAAAACCAGTAGAGAGAACTTCTTTCTCCCACAGCCCTGCCAGCAGAAGTCCTGGTCAGACTCTTTTTGTCCTGAAACAGGCCCAATGCCTGTCCTTGCACCAATCACGGGAAAAGGGTAGCAGGGGCAACATCTCTATGCAAACCTCATAAACTTGGGTCAGAGAAATGGATTAAGGGGGTCAAACAGTGTGAAATTCCAGTTAAAAATAAGTCATGGGGATATAATGTACAACCTGGTGACCAGATGACTATAATTAATGATAATGTATTGTACAATATATTTGTAAGTTGTTAAGAGAGATCTTAAAAGTTCTGATCACAAGGAAAAATAAATTGTAACTGTATGGTGACTGATGTTAATTAGACTTATTATGGTGATCACTTTACCATATATACAAATATTGAATCATTACATCGTACACCTGAATCTAATATAATGTTACATATCAATTATACCTCAGTTAAAAAAAACATACAAACTTGAAAAGTTTCCTTAAGAAAAATTTGGATGCTATTGTCAGGAATAGGGTGAACAGCTGCACAGGCTGAAAAAAGGATTCTTTACAGCGGGCCTTGGAAAGCATGATTTGGGCAGACAGAGAGGAGCAATGATGACACACCAGAGATTCACTGCCCAGCAAAATTGAGAAGAAGGGAATAAAAGTGCTGTGAGCAGAGCTCTCGCATTTGAGGTGGAGGGAGCCGGCTCGTTCTGTGGAGTCCTGGAGAGAAGACCAGGCACCGGGTGGGTGTGGGATGGAGAAGTCACAGGACCCCGATCTCTGCTCACCAGGAGCGGGAGCGTGGCATAGGTTGCCTCTGGCAGAAGTAGGCTTCTTCGTCAGAGTGGCTATCAGAGAAGCCTTGTAGATGGGCTCTGAGATCCCTTGCATTTCCCAAATCTGAAATTCTGTAGGCAGGAAATCAGCTCTTGTCCCCCTCCCCAGCCTTATCCCTACCCCTATTTCTCTTCTGAACTTCTCTCTGAGGGGAGCACTACATCCTTCTCACTGATGTGTTTGGGGGTATCTGAGACATTCTGGCTCCTGTAGCAAATGTGGGGGGACCTTGGGGGAACCACTTACCTCTCTGGGGCTGTTTCCCCCTCAGCATAGGAGGGAGTGGGCCTGTCTGATATCTGGGGCCCCTGCCAACTCTGTCAAAGACTCCTGGGGAGGGAAAGGGCTCAACAAAGTTCTCAGGCGGACCAGCTGTGTTGGCTTTTCAGGGTCTCATTTGAGCCTCTCACTTGACCTATGAGGAAAGCAGAGTGGGAGTCCTTTTAATGCACAGCCTTTGTGGGGTGCTGGTTAATGCACAAGACTTTAGAGTTCAGATTTGAATTCAGAACCATGGACCTGCCTCTAATTGCATGAACTTGGGCAAATCCTTCCCTGAGCTGACTTCCTTCTTCTGAGAATATAGTTACTAATTCAACTTTGTGGGTTTGTTATTTGCTGTGAAGATTAAATTACCTGTGGGAAGTGCTTAGAACAGCCCTGGGCTGGAGAGGGCTGAGTGTGGTGGAGTGGGGTTGAGCTGGGTAAGAATAGCCCCCAGTGAGCACCGAGTATGGCCCAGGCCATGGCAAAGCCCAGGCCAGCCTCTGACTGCCCACGAGGGCCTGTGTCAGCCAGGGTTCTGACCGGAAGCAGATGGCACCTTGAAACTGGGTAATTTGAAGACAGTGTGAAGGGGGCTTTAGGAAATCAACCAGGACTGGTGCAGGAACTCCTGGCTAGCATTGGTGGGGAGGGAAACTACTGCCAGGCTGAGAGGGCAGTGGGAGGAGGGGGTCCTACTGGACCCCAGAGGGGCAAGGACATTAGCAGGGCCAGATATCATCCGGCGAGGCTGCTCCCAGGGGACACTGATTCCCCAGCACAGTCAGCCTGACGGGTGGGTGAACAGCTCCCACCCTTTACCCCGACATAAAGTCCTCGGACAAAAGAGCAGACGCTGCTAGCTGGAAGTAGGTTTATAGCACCGAAATGATGTGATGTTGTGGTTTATAATAAGAAATATACATTTGTTCTTGTCCTGTTCCTGGCACAGAACTCCTAAAAACTTTGGAGTGTCCTAAATGACAAAGGTGTCTTTTATTATTTTAAAGAGGCGGCTTTCGGAAAGCACTTGGGGTTGGGTCGCCAGGGGAGCAAACCTTTGTGGTTAGAGGGTTGGAACTTTCAGTCCTCCTCCCCTCCCCACCCGCCACCATCCGCCCCCGGAAAGTGAAGCAGAGTTGGAGGCTGACTCAATCGCCATCGGCAAATGACTTAATCACATGTGCCTGTGCAGTGAAACCTCCTTACAAACTCCAAAGGACGGGGTTTGGAGAGCTTCTGGGTCGGTGGTCACGGAGAGATCAGTCAGTGAAAGGCGCTGTGCTCGGAGAGAGCAGGGGAGCTCGGCACCCCTTCCCACCCACCTGGGGCCCAACGCTTCTCTTCCATCTGGCTGATCCTGAATTACATCCTTTTATAATAGCTGGTAATCTAGTAAGTCAGCTGTTTTTTTCTGAGTTCTGTGAGCCATTCTAGCAAGTTAATTGAACCTGAACAGAGGATCATGAGGACCTCTGATTTATAGCTGATTAGTCAGAAGCACAAGTGACAGGCTGGACTTGTGATAGGCATCTGAAGTGGGGGCTGTTAGATCCAGGCAGGCCTCAGAGGAATGAAAATCACCAGGTGAGAAAATGGCACTGTGGGAAGGTGCCTGCCCCTACCCAGGAAGGTTAGGGTCTGGGGTCCCCGTATCCGGCATAACAGGATGCAGCTTTCTCCCAGCAACCAGCTCTAGCCAATCAGACACCAATACCCCAACTGCAGGTTTTTCTGTTTAAAAACCCTGATCTAAGAACAACCGAGTGAGTCCCAATCCCTTGGTTGGCTCCACCTTCCCTCTTATTCCCCTGCTAATAAACCTGCTCTCCTTAGCTCGCTGTGTCCCTCCGGTTTCTTGAGCGACTCGGACCTAACAAGGGCAGTCATAGAATCTGTAAGGGGATCTAACAGATTCCCCTTAACCTGGGGAATCTGATGCTATTTCCAGGGAGACAGTGTCGGACAGAATTGAGTTAAATTGTAGGATACCCGTTACTGTCCTCAGAGAACTGGAGAATTGCTTGTAACATAGAAAAATACACATATTGGAAATACAAAGACCAGGGAAATATTTGGGGGAGACCTAAAGCCCCTGCTATAGTCTGGGGCAAGGCAGGCACTTGAGTTTGCTGAAGCGCTTTGGTGACTAGCATGCTTCTCCCTCTTCCCGGAATATGTCTACCCCCAGAATTCCTTACTTATCATTTGAGCCTGCAGCATCTGATGCGTTGGCCTGCCCAGAATCCCTTCCTTTGGGAATAGAACCTCCTTCTTCCTTTTGGGAAACCAGCTCTCCCTCCACTGCTGTCAGCCCATGTAGTGTAGGGACAGCTAAGCCCTGTCTGCTGGTTCCAGGAGGGCTCCTGATTCGTTCAGAGTCCTTCCTGGGCCTGAGGCTGAATGTGTACAGAAGTAGGGATGTCTAAAGCCGTAGAATCTAAGCATGTATTATCAACACCCATCTTTGGAACCATACAGGAGAGACTGAAACAAATTCCAAGGTAAGCAGAGTGGAAGGAAGGAGAGAGAAAAATCAAGTCTTGATGCCATTGTATGAAGTCCTGGATCAATCTATGCCTGAAGTCTATACCCAGACTTTTTAGTTATGGGAGCTAAGATATACTCTTTTCATTTGAGGTAGTTTGAGTTGGGTTTTCTCTTACTTACAACCTAGAATTCTAACTAATTCCATGTCACCTTGAGCCTTTTCTACCTCTCCTCCCTTTTAAGACTTGTTACTTTTTCTTTTATGATCCTGTTGTACCCTGTGCAAACTTCTCTCATGGCGCTTGTAATAGTGTTTGCAAATATTGTTTACAGATGTGTCTCCTCCACAAAGCTGTGAGCTCTTTGAAGGGAGGGATCAAGTCTGACCCATCTCTATGTTCGCAAGGCTGGCACACCTCACACTGGCTAGACAGTACGAGGCATGTTGTTGTCTTCAGTTCCCAGAAAGAGAGACTGAGGGCACATTAGCCAGTTGGAGCCTGCTGAGATGAAGGCAGTGCTTTGGAGACTGGAGGTCATGCTCTGTGACGAACAGAAGAGGAATCAGGAAAGTTTAACTTGAAAAAGAGACCAGTTCTAGGACAGCATTGATTCGCTGGCACAGACTATTTCTGGTCACCTCTGCTGTGCCAGGCCCTGGTCTGGTGCTGAGGGGGCCACAGATGACGTAGCTACATCCTCCTGCCTGGAGAGCTCCCAGTCTGGACGGGGTCAGACATGGAAACAAGTAAGTACAATACAGTGGGGCCAGGGCGGCCCAGGGGGATGTAAGGGAGGGGAGGGCCAGGGAAGACCTCTCAGAGGAGGCCTTGCCGGAAGGCAGACTTATGGCAATGTTGAGGGCGGGTTTTAGTTTCGGGCGAGGAATAACTTTCTAACAGTCAGAATTGTGCAAGAACAGAGGGCCACCTGCTCCACATCCGGAGCTGTGTGAGCAGGGCTGGGATGGCCACTCACAGACTGGATAGTGATGTCTGCCAGCAGAAGGGCCAATGTAGAGGCTGCAGGGAATTCTTCACAGTAACACAGTCATTGTCCACTAATTCCATGTGCTTCCTTTTATGTGCTAGGTCCTGGGATACAAAAACAAACGAAATAGTCTCTGGCTTAGAAAAAGTCATGGGTAAATTAAAACAATGTAACACTATGGGCCCCTTTTATTTTTATTTTTTTAAATCCTCACCTGAGGATATGTTTATTGATTTTAGAGAGAATGAGAGAGAGAAAAAAAAATCAACGTGAGAGAGAAACATCTATTGGTTCTTCCCATATGTACTCCAACCAGGGATCAAACCCACAACCTAGGTAGGCATGTGCCCTGACCAGGGGTCAAACCTGAAACCTTCTGGTGTATGGGACAATGCTCCAACCAACTGAGCCACCTGGCCAGTGCTATGGACCCGTTTTAAAGGAAAGAAACTATTGAGGTACTCAGCGCTGATGATCTAAATATGTTCAAATTTAAACTCAGTATAAAAGGTGCAACTGTAAAAGCAAATCTTTTATACAGATAATTTTTAACTAGTACAAACTTGTATTGAATATGATGAGCAAAAGCAAAAAAACTAATAAAATGCTAATAGCAACACTAATGTTACAGGTCATATTGGGGTTTTTTGCACTCAGCCTGCCAGATCTCTGGAAGTATTCCAGCTAGTTCAGTGAAAAAGAAACGATAGAACCAGAGTATCACAGTTTGTAAATCCTAAGAAAACAGTGGGTCAAGGGCATGGTCATCACACACACAGAAAAAGAGAGATAAAACAGGTACTACGTGTCTCTGGAGGTAAGAACACACCACCACCTACACAGCAGACTTGCCAAAAAAAATCGTACCTGTTTCAGACCAAGCCTTAGAACGCACCTTCCCATCTACAGGGAATATAGGAGGAAAAGATTTTTCTAAAACTGGAGAGGGAAGCTGTAGGTGAAAGGAGACTAAGAAACATTTATGAGACACACGAACCGCATGCAGTGTGCAGACCTTGTTTGGATCCTGATTTAAACAACCCAACTGTAAAAAAAGAGAAAAAAAGAAACAATTGGAAGAATATGGATATTAACTGATATTTGTTGATATCGAATTACTATTTTTTTCTGTGTGGTAATAATATTGTGGTTATGTTTTTTTGAAATAGTCCTTATCTTTTGGGATTACTCACTGAGCTATTTATGAATGAAATAATATGGTGTCTGTGATTTGCTTCACAATAGTCCAGAGAGGAGGCAGGAAATGAGTACCGGTTTAGATAGACTAAAATTAGTCATGAGTTGATGACTGTTTTAGGTGCATGATGGGTACACAGGGGTTCATTGTTGTATGTTTAAAAGATTTTATAATAAGTCCTGGCTGGTGTGGCTCAGTGGACTGACTGCTGGCCTGTGGACGAAAGGGTTGCTGGTTTGATTCCCAGTCAAGGCACATGACTGGGTTGCAGACCAGGTCCCCAGCTGGGGGCTTATGAGAGACAACCACACGTTGATGTTTCCCTCTCTCTCCCTTTTTTCCCTCTCTCTAAAAATAAATTAATAAAATATTTTAAAAAAGATTTTATAATAAAAAATTTTTTAAATATAGAAAACCTAAGATGCTAGGATATTAAAAGTTAGGCATCTTCCCTGCAGGTTGCTGGCGGGACTATAAATTGGTATAACTTTTATGGAAGACAATATCTATTTAAATAAAAACACACATATCCTTTAACTCAGAAAATCACTTCTAGAAATGCAATCTCTCTACTCATCACATGTCATATACACACACACACACATTCATACACACCCTATACATGGACTCTCGCAGCAGCCTTGCATTTAAAAGGAAACAATTGGTAATAACCTGAATGTCCTCAGTAGGGTATTAGCTACAAAAGGCAGGGCAAACCCAGTGAATAGATACTTCGGTCATTTTTTAAAATGAGGACGCTCTGTGTGTACTGATCTGAAACAATCTCCAAAGTGCTGTGCTGTGCGTATATTATGCTACTATATAAAAAGAATATAGATAATCATCTATGCTTATGTGTGCATAAAATATCTCTAAGGTATATTAAAAAGACAGTCACCACCACTTAGGCCTCCAGGAAAGGAAATGGGGTTCCCAGGGGAAAGGGGCAGGAGCAAGACTTTTAATGGTTCCATGCTACCGTTTTGTGCCTTCTTAACTGTATTCCATGTGCATGCATTACCTATATATGTTTTAAAAATCTAAGGTTTAAAAGAAATAAAAACAAAATGAAGGCATTCAAAAATATAAAGACTATGTAGCAAGGTGGGGAAATACTTGTAACATTATGTTTGGTTTAAAGAGTATACAAAATTTTATCTACATGATAATTAAAAGTACATAAAAGATGGCTGTTCATGGTCAACTGCTGGACACACTCATATGAAAGGAATGTGCTGCTAGGTGGCGGTGCAAGTGCTGATTTTTCTTAACTTTGTAGGTATTATAACATTGTATGATAACACGTATGGTAAATTACAAATTGGTAAAAAGAAAAATCAGATTTAGAGTGCAAAAAGCGAATTTCCGCAAGGTTTTCAGAGGGAGGCTTTTTCCATGAAGCGAGCTGCACCTGGTCGCGCTGTGGGAGCCGGCCCTGCTTGGTTTCCTGCTAGCCTCACCACAGGAACAAGGTGCAGGACCAGTCACTGCACTCGTCACATCCTCACGCTCAGCGCTCATTCCCCGGACCCTGGACCATCTGTTTGTTTGTGGAGAACAGGGCCTGCACAAACAAGAAGGGGCTTTCTGGAGGCAGGAAAGCCAGGGTGTTAAATATCCTCCTTCATATGCTGCGCTTCCTCCCTGGAGTAAGGGCCCCGGGAGGAAACCGGAGGTGGGCTCTGTCCAGGAAGGAAGGAGAGTCAGCCAGCCTTTGTCCTTCAGCTCTGCATCCTCCCCAGCTCTGCCAGCCCATGGCCCACCTGTTCTTGGAGGCATGTCCCTTCCAGGATGCCTGCCCCATTCACCCTTCAGAGGCAGCTGTGGAAGAAGGGAGAGATCCAGACTGGGTATCAAGAGACTGACTGTCCCTAAGTGCATGACCTCATACAAGTCACTTAGTCTCCCTGAGCCTCAGTTTTCTCATCCACGAAATAATCCTACCTATCTTTTCATGCTGCCAGCGGAGTGAACGAGATCGCCATGTCTCATTCTAGGCCCCACACTATTTTTCTGCCTACTGCTTCTCAGTCTCCTTGGCTTGCTCCTCCTTGGCCTGTGCCTCACAGTTCTCAGGCCTCTGCCCTCCTCTTCTCCCTCCTTGGGCCCCCAGACCTAACCCATCACTCATCACACCTATGCTCCAGATCCACACACCCAACTAGCTCTTTCTACTCGTGGCTCCCACAAGCATCTCAAACTTACCTGAAATTGAACTCGTCTTTCTGTCCAAACTTGGTCCTCATCCAGTGTTCTCCATCCCAGCAGCACTTCTAGCATCCAGCCAATTGCTCAATTGCTGGGGATACCCTTTGTCTCTGCTCCAACAGTCATGGTTGCAGCAGCAGCCATCTTCCACCATGTAGCCTAGGAAACCGATGGAACCAGCTAAAAAGCTGATGGAACCAAGAAAAAATGAAGCAAACACACCAAGAAGCCTGGCAGAGAATAGGAGAGAAAAGACTATCAAGGTTCATAAAAGTCTTGCATGGTCTGATTCTGTTTTTGAGCCTTTGCTTAAGTTAGTCTGAGTTGGGTTTCTACACTTGCAAATACAAGAATCTCTACTAATATGAACACTGTCAGTTAGAATAGGCTAGGTTATGTTGTAATGAACAGCCCCCACATTTTGGTGACTTAATTCCACCACATGTCCATCAGCAGCAGGGCGCTCGGCTCACTGCAGTCTCTCAGAAAGGAGTCAGCGTCTTAGCTGTTGTTGATGACTGGTTCACAGGGAAAGAGAAACTTGAAGGGATCTGCCACCAGCAATTCACTGTTCCAGCTCAGAAGTCACGTGTCACCTCCATTCATAACTCACTGACCAGAACAAGTTACCTGGCCCCGCCCAACCACAAGGGGGCCACAAAGTGCAATCCTGCCATGTGCCTGAAATAGTTGGTGAATTAACCTTAATAAAATACGTTTCCTGCTGCCTATTCTGTGCCAAGCTCTGCACTTAATGAAACCGAGGCTCAGAAAGGTCAGGTAACTCAGCCACTACACCATACAGAATGATTCTCAGTGGTCCAGAAGGCTGGGGCAGGCTGCTGAATGAGAGAATTATTTAAGAGGGGTAACACATTACCTGGTACTAAAAATAAATGCTGAGTAATTTTTTTCCCCTGTCGCTGGAGGCACTCACCAACAGGCTTCGTGGTCACTTATTAGGGTTGCCGAAGAAGGCAGTCAAGCACCAGATGGGTAGCAGCACTGTGCACAGCCTTCCAACCATGAGAATCTAACTCCACTTTTCCTAGAATAATTATTTCCCTTCCTGGCAGTAGTACTGCAAGATAATTGACTACTCCCCACCTTCACACTCCAACAACACTGTTGGCTCCATGGGTGGGAAACTAAGGCCTAGAAAGGATATGGAGAAATTACAGGTGGGCAAAACATCAATCAGCTAATACTGAGTGTCCATGACATGTAAAGCGTACTGTTCCGAGCCATTAAGACAGTGTATCTAGCAGGAAAGGAGCATGAGAAAGAGGCTTATGAGGTCTGTCCAGAAAAAGTCAAGCCATGGTTAATATAACGAGAATGGTTGGTGCGACTTTGATGTAACCTGGCAGCCAAAAAGAGGGACTGGAATGTTCACGCATCAACAATGACACTTCACTGTACTAGTCAGTGGGAGTCACAGACATTGTTGAGTGAGCATGTGTACTGTGTGACTGTCGCATTCCAAATGACTGAGTGAGTAGAACAACAAGTCTGCATCAATTTTTGTGTTAAGCTTGAACATTTCTCTGTGGAAACTATTGCAATGATTCAGAAGCCTGCAGCTATGGGTAACTGGTGACTGACTGGTGACTTCAATCATGACAACGTGCCCACTCATGCATCACATCTACTACAGAGATTTTTGTGAAATGTCAAATCACTCAGGTAACTCAGCCCTCCTACAGCCCAGATTTGGCATCCTGAGACTTCTGGCTTTTCCCAAAAGTAAAATCACCTTTGAAAGAGAAAAGATTTCAGACTGTTGATGAGATTAAGGAAAATACAACTGGGCAGCTGATGGCAATTAGAACTGTGTGAGGTCCCAAGATGCCCACTTTGAAGGGGACTGAGGCATCATTGTCCTAATACAATGTTTCTTGTGTCTTCTATCTTCTTCAATAAATGTCTCTATTTTTCATATTACATGGCTGGATACCTTCTGGACAGACCTCATATACCTGGGACCTAGTTCTGGCTGTCATTAATTTACTGTGCAAGTTTCTACCAAAGTCTTAGTTTCATCTTTATACAATTAGGACACAAGAATATATCTTTAAAGTCCCTTTTGTCTTGAATAACTGATATAAAAGTTTTATTTTCTTTCTTTAAATACTTTCTTTCTTTTTTTTAGAGAGGGGGAAGGGAAGGAGAAAGAGAGGGAGAGAAACATCAATGTGTGGTTGCCTCTCACATGGCCCCCACTGGGGACCTGGCCCGCAACCCAGGCATGTGCCCAGACTGGGAATTGAACCGTGACCCTCTGGTTCACAGCCTGCACTCAATCCACTGAGCCACACCAGCCAGGGAAGAGTGGGTAAATGACTTGCCCAGAGAACCAGGTCTGGAATGGGGGTTACCTGACTTTTCATTTAAGGCTCTTTCCATCCTTCCTGCCTGTGGTAGCCAGTCTCCAAGATGGTCCCTAATGATCCTCACATCCCATCATTCTCATGTGGTCCTTTCCACACTGAGTTAGGGCTCACTGATTAGGAGACTGCAGAAACGACTGAGTGATTTCCAATGCTGGGTCATAAAAGGCAGTGCGCTTCTACGTTGTTTCTCTGGCATTACATGCTCTGGGAAAAGCCAGTTGTGGGGTCATGAAAATATTGAAGTGGCCCTTAAGGAATGGGCCACATAGCGATTAACTGAGCCTTTCTATCAACAACTGGCACCAACCAAGCATGAGAGTGAACCATCCTGGAAGCTGATCCTTCAGCCCCAGTCAAGCTTCCTGATGACAGCTGCCCCAGCTGACATCTTGACTGCAACTCCTGAGAGATCTTGACCCAGAACCACTGAGCTAAGTTCTCCCAAATTCCTGACCCACATACTATATATGACATAAAAAAATGTTTATTATTGGAAGTTTATGTTTTGGGGTGATTTGTTATGCAGCAATAGATAACGAATACAGAGCCCTGTATCCTTAGACATCTCATATAAGAAAAAACTTCTATCTTTGGGAAATTTTCTTATCTTCTCCCAGCCTCTGGCCTGGTTCAGGTTACCTAATTAAAAGTAGCTATGAGACTTGGGGAATTCAACCCAGGAAGACAGGCTCCCATGCTATTCTTTAAAGAAGTTTTCCCTTTATTGCAGACTGCGATCACATCACCTTCACCTGGGCCATCTGGAGACACGATTTCTACAAAATCAAAGGAATTGGAACCCCAGAATTGCCCAGTTAAATACAGCATTGAGGAAGTAATAAATAATTGAGAAATGACACTCTAAGCTTAGAAAATGACACCAATAATAGTGCTAAAACACTATATCTAAGTAGCATGTGTTACTTTTCATGTTATCACTTCTATATGAGGTTGGTGGGGAAAGCATAAATAAACCAGGTTACATATGAAACCAATGGCTAAGAGCTCCTGATTTGCTCATAGTCTCACGGTGAGTGAAGACAGGGCCAAATCTAGAATCTGGGTTTCGGGGACTCCAAGTCCGGCCTGGTGCTTTCCAAGGCAGCACCTTCCAGCTGTGATAACACGAACGTCCTTCAGCTGGAACTGTCCTCTGAGATCAAGGTGCACTTGTAGGTCTCCTTAAAGGCCTCAAGGAAAGGTGGTATAACTTCATCCACAGTGACGTGCCTCTGGAGCTCCTTACTCAGGGAAGTAACGCCTGTCCCAACCAGGCCACAGGGCACAATGTGCTCAAACCATGTGAGGTCTGTACAACAGTTCAGAGCCTGGCCGTGGGATGTGATATGCCTTCCACAGCGGACTCCTGCAAGACAAGCCAAAGGGTGTTAGAATCAACACCTTCCTTCCCCAGGCTTCGGGATCCCTCTCAGTGTGTTGAGGGAACTGGACTAGGTCACTGATTTTCAAACTGTTTCTGGAGCACCCAAGGGGTTATGCACATATCGGAGAGGGGGACAAAGTGAGGGGAGCGGTGTGTGGCTCCACAATAACGGTGCTTATTATGAGGATTACAGAAAATGTCTTCAACACAGAGATTCTGTTGCTTAAAGAAAGTGTGAAAACTAAGTGTTTTTATTGTTCTAACACTGTGAAGTAACCTGGCAATTCACTTCTCATGTCTCTCCCTTTGGAAAGGTGTACAAGATGACTTCTGTGGCCCTTCTGCCTCTGAATATAATTCATCAGTGTCAGTGAAGAGGCTTAAAAACCCTTAAGCGAAACAGGTAGTTATGACTCAAAGCCCGCGCGGGATACACCTCGATTGGCCCAGCCCCGCCAGGCCCTGCCCCGCAAAGCTCACCAATAGCGCAGATCTTTTGCTCGCCCAGCCAGACGCCGGTGTACGGCGGTGGCCGTGCGCGGGCACCCTGCAAGCCCTGGAGCTCGCACAGGCGCACGGCGCACGCCTCCAGAGCTGCCACGTGGGTGCGCAGGCGCAGGCCCAGGCGCCGCAGGTCGAGTACTGGATGGCAAAGGAGCTGGCCGGGACCATGGAAGGTGGCTAGACCGCCGCGGCCTGTGGCGTGCACCTCGGCGCCCAAGGCCCGCAGCCGCGTCACCTCCTCGGGCGTCAGGCCGCCGCGGAGCCCGGCAGTGTACACGGGCCCCGCGGGCTCGCAGAGCAGGAGAGCGCCCGCCTCAGTCTTCGACAGGGCCTCCGTGGTCCGCTCCACCTGCAGCAGCCGTAGCCAGCGCTCCTGCAGTGCCAGTAGCTCGGCATACGGCACCCGACCCAGGCGGAGGAGCCGTACCACGCGTTGTTTCATCCTGCCGACCAAGGCGCCGGCGCGGTCCCGCCCCTGGCCTGGGCCCGGGGGCGTGCCTGGAGGGCGGGGCTTAGGGGGCAAGTCAGGAGTCTTGGCTCCGAAGTGCTTGTTACAGGCTCCTGAGAGACGAGGTCCCAACATTCAGTAGACAAGGTGTGTCTCTTCAATTCATTCATTTCAGAAACCGGTACTTAGGGCTTGCATGTGCCTCAGGCGCTTGGTACAGTGGTGCACATATACAGGGAGAAAAATTATCTGTCCTGGGAAGCTTACATTCTTACAGTAGGCAGTAAGCAAGCATTAAAGCATGGAATAAAGTTCTTTCACTTACTGATAACCGCTAAGGAAAGAAAAATAAAATAGGGCAATGTAACATTCTCTAGGAAGAGTCTCAGAAGGAGTTTAAGATCTGAGAGGTTTATTGGGGTGGGGGCGAGGGTGGAGGGTGGGAAATACTTTCAAGACCGTGCCTGTTAAGGTAGGGATAGAAGCAGGATTGAGCAGAGGGAGAAATGAATCTCAGCAGAGGCCTCAACCAATCCCAAAGAATGCTCTGAGCCTGGGATGACCTTTCAGAGTTGCTCCAAATTAAAGAAGGGTGGCAGAAGTTTATATTCTTGTATTGACCAGTGATAGATAGAGGCTATATCTGGAGAGGTGCTATAACTTGGCAAGGCTGCTTCCTTTGGTGGAGGACAGTTCCTAGAGAGGAATTATGAGCCATGAGCAACCACCTCCCAGAAACTGGGGGAGTGACTGACTAGGTCCTGAGGGTGGAATTGGATAACAATACTCATTATGTTGTATTGGAATGGTATTAAAAATGACAAATCTTGCCCTGGCTGGTGTGGCTCAGTGGATTGAGCGCGGGCCTGCGAATCTGAGGATCGCGGTTCGATTCCCGGTCAGGGCGCATGCCTGGGTTGCGGGCCAGTTCCTGGCGGGGGACGCTTGAGAGTCAACCACGCATTGATGTTTCTCTCCCTCTCTCTCTCCTACCCTTTCCCTCTAAAGATAAATAAAAATCTTTAAAAAAAAATGACAAATCTGAATTCATTCAATAAATTTACTGAGTACCAACTATGTGTTAGGCCCACCACTGGGTGAAGAGGGTGCACAAGGCCATGCCACCCCTGTAACCCTAATAACATATGGGAGCCAGTTTTTATGTTCTCAATGTATCTTCCGATTCTGTCTTCCAAGCTACAACCAAGGATCATTCAGTGGAAAGAAAGAAGAATGAAAAGAAGAAAGCAGAAAAGTGTAGAGAATGATGTAACAAATTACTGTTTACCCACCATCTAGACTTGTCAAATTTTAACTTTTAAAAATTTTACTCAGTTGTTTTTAATTTTAGAAACTAATAACATTGACCATTCCTGTAGGTATCTAAAAGACATTTCATTAATATATACATAAATATCATAAGCAAATATTAGCAGATTGAATCCGGCAATGTGTAAAAGGATTAATGCATCATCATGAAGTACTTTTTATCCCAGGATATATTCTAAAATCAAACAATATAATTCATCATAAAGGAGAAAAACTGTATGATTATTTTCCATAGATGCAGAAAAAGCAGTTGCCAAAACTCAACACCTACTGTGACTGAAACTCTCAGCAAAGTAGGAAGAGAATCTGAAGAGAAACTAGGAAGAAACTAGAGAAACTAGGAAGAAAATGCCAATCTGATGAAGGGTATTGGATCAAATCAGCGTTCAGATGAGAGAGAAACTACATGGGTAATATTTTATTTTATTAAAATTTTTTTATTTGTTGATTTTAGAAAGAAGGGAGGGGAAAGAGACAGACAGACAGATAGACAGACATTGACTTGTTGTTCCACTCATTTATGCACCCATTGGTTGATTCTTGTATGTGCCCTGACTGGGGATTGAACCCACAACCTTGGCATATTGGGACACAGCTTCAGCAAACTGAGCTACTCAGCCAGGGCACACACAAGTAGTATTTTAATTAAAGTTTTTATTTTGAGACAGTTGTAGACTACTTTGCAATTGTAAGGAATAATAGATGTCCAGATTCCCCAAAGGTAATGTCCTGCCAATGCAAAATTAGATCTTGATGTTGGTACAGTAAAGAACATTTACACCAGCACAAGCCTCCCTCATGTTGCTCCTCTATATCTACTTAACTCCTGGCAAACAATAATCTGTGTTACACAAATGGAGTGATACAGTATGTATACTTTTGGAATTGGAATTTTTTACTCAGCATAATTTTCTGGAAATTAATCCAGGTTGTTGTATGTATCAATAGTTAATTTCCTTTTATTGACGAGTAGTGTTCTATGGTATGGATGTGCCACAGTTTGTTTAAACATTCACTCATTAAAAAATAATTAAGTTATTTCCAGTTTTCAAATGTTCTGAATAAAGCTGCTATTCGCGGACAGGTATTTTGTGTGAATATACATTTCATTTTTCTGGAATAAATGCCCAGGAGTGCAATTGTGTGTTTAGTTTTTCAAGAAAATGCCAAACTGCTCTTCAGTATAGCTGTACCATTTTACATTCCCACCAGCAATATACATACCTACCTACATATACACACATATACGTGCATATATACGGTCCAGTTTCTCTGCATTCTTGCCAGCATTTGGCATTGTCATTATTTTTTTTATTTTAAACATTCTGATAGGCTTATAGTTGTATTTCATTGTGATTTTAATTTGTATTTCCCTAATGGCTAATGATGATGAATATCTTTTCATGTGCTTTATTTTCCATGTTTATATACTCCTCAGTGAAATATCTGTTTGTGCCTTTTGCCCATTTCCTAATTGATTGTGTTTTTTTACTGTTGAGTTTTGAGAATTATTTTCTAAATACTAGTCCTTTGTCGGATGTGGATTGTGAGTAGTTTCTCTCACTCAGTGGCTTGTATTTTTATCCTCTTAACATGGTCTTTGGCCAAGCAAAAGTTTGTAATTTTGATCAAATCTAGTTTATCCTTTTATGTATCATGCTTTTAGTCTAAGAAGTCTTTGTCTAGCCCTAGATCCTGGAGACTTTCTTCTGTTTTTCCCTAAGTTTTGAAACTTTGGTTTGTTTTTTTTTTTAATCCTCACCCAAGGACATTTTTTCATTGCTTTTAGAGAGGAAAGAAGGGGGAGAGAGAGAAACATCGATGTCATAGAGAAACATCGATCAGTAGCCTCCTGCATGTGCCCTGACCAGGGGTCAAACCTGGGATCAAACCTACAACCGAGGTATGTGCCCTGACCAGGAATCGAACTTGCAGCCTTGGGGTATATGTGACGATGCTCCAACCAACTGAACCACATTGGTCAGGTCTTTTTTTTCTGCCATGGTTGTCCCTTTGCTCCAGTACCAATTGTTCAAAAGGCCATGTTTCCTCCATTTAATTGCTCAAAAAAATTTTTATTTATTTATTTATTTTTAGAGGGAGGGGAGGGGAGGGAGAAAGAGAGGGAAAAACACTGATTGGTTGCCTCTTACACACCTCCAACCAGGGACCTCCTTTGCAACCCAAGCATGTGTTCTGACCGGAAATCAAGCCTTTTGGTTCACAGGCCCTGTGCTCAATCCACTGAACCACACCAGTCAGGGCCTTGCCTTCCCCTCCCCTCCCTTCCCCTCCCCTCTCATTTTTTTTAAAGATTTTATAATTGCTTTTACATCTTTGTCAAAATTGGACATATTTGTGTGGGCCCTTTTCACAGTTCCCTTTCACTGATCTGTGTGTCTTTTCCTCCACCAGTACCACCTGTTCCGGTTGCTGTAACTATAGAACATCTTAAAATTAGGTAGTCTGATTCCTCCCACTTTATTCTTCCTTTTTCCAAAATATTTTTAGTTATTCTAAATTGTTTTAAGTATTTGCCTTTCCATATACATTTTAGATAAAGTCTTATCTATATCTAAAAATCTTCATGGGATTTCGATAGGAATTGCATTAAACCTGTACATCAGTTTGTGTGGAATTGGCACATTTGCCACATTGGGTCTTTCAGTCCATGAATATGGTATATCTCACCTTTTATTTAGATCATCATTGACTTCTTTCATTAGTGTTTTGTAGTTTTCAGCTATACGTTTTGTTAGATTTACGAGATCTGTCCAGAAAAAGTCCAGCCATTGTTAATGTAATGAGAATAGTTTGCACAACATTGATGTAACCTGGCAGCCAAGAAGAGTGGACTGGAATGCACATGCATGAACAATGACAACTTCACTGTACTAGTCAGTAGGGGTGGTAGGCGCTGTTGAGTGAGCATGCGTACTGTGTGGCCATCACATTCAAAATGACTGAGCGAGTAAAGCCACTGAATCTGCATCAAATTTTGCTTTGAGCTTGAACGTTCCTCTACGGAAACTACTTAAATGATTCGGAGGGCCACAGTTATGGCCAACTGGTGATTGGAAGCTTCATCACAACAGTGTGCTGCCTATACATCATGGCTGGTAGAGTTTTTTGGTGAAACATCAAATCATCCCCATGACTACAGCCCAGATTTGGTGTCCTTTGACTTCTGGCTTTTCCCAAAACTAAAACACCTTTGAAAAGGGAAGAGATTTCAGATCGTCAATGAGATTCAGGAAAATACAATGGGGCAGCTGATGGTGATTGGGAGAACTGTATGAGGTCTGAAGGTGCCTACTTTGAAGGGGACTGATGCATCATTCTCCCAGGTATAATATTTCTTGTATTTTTGTATCTTCTTCAATGAATGTCTCTATTTTTCATATTACATGGCTGGATACCTTCTGGATATACCTCATATATGTAAGTATTTCTCTCTCTTTTGGTGATTCTAAATGGTATTGTATTTTTAATTTCTGTGTCCATATGTCCATTGCAAATATATAGAACTACAACTGATATTTGTATTTTCATCTTGCATCCTGCAATGTACCTTGCTTAACTCACTTATCAGTTCTAGGAGGTTTTTTGTATATTACTTAGAATTTTCTACACAGGCAATCTTGTTGTCTGCAAATACAGTTCTCCTTTCTTTCCAATGGGTATGCACTTATTTAATTCCCTTGTTTTGTTTTATTGCACTGAACAGAAAACTTCTAGCACTATGTTGAATAAGTGTAGTAAGAGCAAACATTCTTGCCTTTTTCCAATCTTAGGAAGAAAGTGTTCAGTCTTTCACTATTGAATGTACTGTTTTTTGTAGGTTTTTTGTAGTTGAGCTTTATCACATCGGGGAATTTCCCCTCTATTTCTGTTTTCCTGAGAGTTTTTATCATGAAAGGTATTGAATCTTGTCAAATGCGGGTTGTTTTTTTTCAATGATTGATGTGGTCATGTGATTTTTCTTCTTTAACCTGTTAATGTGGTAGGTCACATTGATTTTTGAGTGTTGAATGTTAACCAACCTGGAGTAGTTGAAATGAATCCCACTTGTTTATTGTGTATAATTCTTGTTATACATTATTGTATTTGGCTTGCTAATATTTTGTTGAGGACATTGCATCTAAGTTTAAGAGAGATATTGGTCTATAGTTTTCTTTTTCTGCTTCTTTAGTTTCGGTATAGGGTAATACTGGTTTTGTAAAATGAATGGGGAAGTACTTGTCCTCTTCCATTTTCTGGAAGAGATTGTGTAGATTGTCTTCATTCTTTTTTAAACATTTGGTAGAATTCTCCATGAAACCATCTGGGCCTGGAGATTTTTTTCTTGGGAGTTTTAAAATTACGAAATTTCTTAACAATTATAGGGCTACTCAAATGATCTCATAATGAATGAATTGTAGTAGTTTGTGTTTTTCAAGGAATTGGTCCATTATGTCTAAGTTGTCAAGTTTATGGGAATAGAGTTGGTTGTAGTATTCATTACTATCCTTTTGATGTTTACATGGTCTGTAGTGATGTCCTTTTTGTCATTTCTGATGCTGATAACTGCTGTGTGTGTGTGTCTCTATCAGTCTTGCTAGAGGTTTGTCAATTTTATTAATTTTCTTCAAAGAATCATTGTTCCTCTTGTTTTTATGTTTTCAGTTTCATTAATTTCTGCCCTTTATTATTTCCTTCCTTCCACTTGCTTATTTTGTTTTTTTCCCCTATGTTTTCTAGATGGGAGCTTAGATCATTATTTGAGATATTTTCTTATTTAGTGAATGTATTTAGTGCTATAAAATTTCCCTCTCAGTGTGACTTTATCTGGATTCCACAACATTTGATATGATCTGTGTTTATTTAATTCAATGTATTTTTATTTCTCTCCAGATTTCCTCTTTGACCTATGGGTTATTTTCAAGTCTGTGGTATTTTTGTTATCTTTCTGTTACTGATTTCTAGTTTGATTCCATTGTAGACAGAAAACATACTAGGTATGATTCCGGTTCTTTTAAATTTTTTTTTTTAATGGTTCAGTACATAGTCCTTCTTGGTACATTTTCTGTGGACACTTTAAAAGAGTGTGTATTCTGATGTTGTTTGGGGCAGTGTTCTATAAATGTGAATTAGGATATGTTGGTCAGTAGCATTGGCGAGTTCTATATAGGTGCTGATTTTTCTGTCTAGTTGTTCTACCAGTTGCTCAGATGGGGTGTTGAAGTCTCCAAGCATAATTGTGGATTTAGCTATTTCTCCTTCAAGTTCTATCAGTTTTTGCTTCACATATTTTGCAGCTGTTGCTTGGTGCATATCCATTAGCTCCCAACAAGACTGTCATCACTTTAGATGCCACCTAAACTTTGTGGGTCCCCTGGCCACCTGAACTTCTGATCAACTAACTACAAATCTCAGGGTTCCCACAGCCCCTTGTGTTCAATAATTTGCTAAGACAACTCACAGAACTCAGGATCGTGCTATATTTACAATTATAGTTTTATTATAAGGGATGCAAATCAGGACCAGTTAAGTGAAGAGACACATGGGGTGTGATGGGACGGTCCTGGATGCAGAGTTGCCTTGACCTCTCCTCATGGAGTCTGGGCAGCACCACGCGCCCGCCCCCCCCCGCCCCTCAGTGTGTTCACCCACCAGGAAGCTCTCCTGAACTTTGGTGTCCAGAGTTTTTATTGCGGCTTTATTACACAGGCATGACTGATTGAATCGCTGGCCATATGATTGAACTCAGTCCCAGTCCTCTTCCTCTCCCTGGAGATCAGGCTGGCTCAAAGTCCCAGCTCTCTGATTGTAGGGTTGGTTTTTCCAGTGACCAGGCCACATCCTGAGTCCTAGCATCTCTTAGCAGAAATTCATGTTTATGGTCTAAATAGCACATGATAACAAAGACACTCCTATTCCTTGGGAAATGTCAAGGGTTTAAATCCACCCTCCCTGGAATTAGGGACGAAGTCCAGTCAAATTCTCTATTACATAAGAGCTGTGCATTATTATTGCCCTGTTTTACAAGTAAGTAGATACCTACAGAGGCTGCTCAAAGTCACCTAGCTAGGAGCTAGCAGAACAAGACTCAGACCTAGGTATGTCTGGTCGTAATCTCAATACTCTTCTCCACTCTGTATAGTCCGAAGTACTTGTTCGCTATTTACAGGATGAATAAATGACTAGGAAAACATCAGAGATGAGTCCAAAATTTCCAGCTTGGGGGTGAGGAATGATCAAGGCCTTTCTAAGAATTTCTTTGTTTTAGATACATGTATTTTATAGATCCTATTCAATATTGAAGTGTTTCTGTATCCTGTATCAAATATTATTTTTCTGCTAAAAATATTGGAAAGGATTTTTAAAATTTTACTTTGAACTCATTTGGCTCTGTATACTTAAATTATGGCAATATTTAATTTCTTGGCAATCACAGTCTGTACATGTAATGTTTACAAAGTGAGACAATCCAATTTGCAAGTTATTTTAAATTGTAATCAAGTAGTTATGAATACCAACTCCACCTCTTAAGGTCTGCATCACAGCCAGGGGCAGGGCCGCCACATTGCACAATGGCTGGGAGCACCATTCACCTAGACCAGCATTTAAACGTGCCCCCTGGAGTTGTCCAATGCAACAGCCCTACCCAGTGAGTTAGGGCAAAGATGAAGAAGAGTCCATAGTCCCTGCACAACCAGGAGTAGCAGGTGTCACTGGTACTCACTTCCCATATCCAGAACTTAGTCACATGACCACATCTAGCTTCAAGAGGGGTTGGAAAGTGTCTTTCGTATAGTGTAGTCTCTGTGCCCAGTTAAGACTCAGGTGATCCATTAATAAAGGGAGAAGAGGATACATGGTAGTCACTGAATTGGTATGCATTGAATAACTAATAAAATTGCCATAAGTTTACATTGGTAGACATCTGGTTAGAAATTTGTTTATTTAGATTCTATAACTTTCTTTTTGTGGTTTGGATCCTGCAAAAAAAATAATAATAATGGGAGGACAGTATTCTTAAACATTTTTTAGGTCCTTGAAAACCTTGTCACAAGCTCCAAGTGGGGCCTGTGGTGCTTAATGGATACAAGACTTGTGAGGATGATGAGGCCATTAACTGAGAGGGAACCCAGGAGGTGTGTAATCTCTCTTGGCAGCCCCTTCTAGATAAGAAGGTCATCACTGAAAGATCAGATTCAGTATGAAAGTTGGGAGTTTAGACACTCAAATATAAATATCAACTATTCCTTTTGTAATTGGAGAATAGCCCAGGGGTTGGGGAGGAGGAAGCGGGAATAAGGGGAGAAGACAAGGAATAACAGCTGGAATGTGTCTCAGGGCCAGGAAATTGGGAAGGGGACAAAATTGCATGGACAGACACATACAACAGTGGGTACAACGGTGGGTTTCAGAGCATATCACAAAAGTCCTTGTGAGTCATCAATGACAGTGCTGTTGTTTAAAAATAACCATAGCATTTAGATAGCTCCAGGCCCTGAGGGAAAAACAGAGGTTGGATTACGTAAAGCTCTGTCCCAGGTTACCTACAGTCTATAAATAAATATGTATGAGGTGGAGAATTTAATTCAAATGACTTGGTTCCTGTAGATGAGGAACTCAGTGCTCTAGCCCAAGAATGGTCCTGATGTGAATTGGAAGGAGCCCTAGGCTGGGAGACTGGGGATCAGAGTTCAAGTTCTGTGTCTGTCATGATGTATTTGAGAATGCAAGCTCCTTTGGGCTAGGTAACGAATAGTGTGATCTCTGGATCCCCATTTAGTCTAGTGCCTGGCACACAGTAAGTTCTTAGTCAACATTTGCAGAACCGGTGACTGATTTGTTAAACAAATAACTAGCTGCGTGTCCTTGAACTGGGACCTTTTCCTGTGGGTCTCGACCATTAAAAGAAACACTGAGTCAAGGTGACCCTAAATTTTCAGGACACGAGGACTGATATTTGGGTAACATTACCCTAAAAATTGTATACCCCATAACATGCTGAATCCAACCTAAACTCAACTCACAAAGCTCAGCTCAAAGACTGCCTCCTTTGTAGTGCTTCCCTGACCCATGATCTCAACAAATTGTACCTCTGCTAATACAGTCTGTTGGGCTGTTGTGAACTCAGGCCCCCACTTGACCTGTGACCTGTGACCTGAGAATACAGAGTAAAGCTAACACTTATGTTGTATCTACAATGTTTTGGGCACCCTAAAAGCTTTCAAATCATCAGTGTGTTTAATATATTAACATCCCATGAAGTAGTTACTGTGTTTTTCTCATTTCACAGATGAAGAAACTGAAGCACAGAGTGAGTAACTTGCTTCCCATTAGGCAGCAAGTAAATGGCAGGGACAGAATTCAAATATGGGTAGTCAGATTCCAGGATCCTTGCCCTTAACCAGGACCCTGTTCTATACCTCTTTAAATACCCCATAGCACACATCTCATAGTTTGGCAGATGGTAGTACACAGTAAAAGCGTTTACTGAATAAATAAACAAAAGCAATAAGATGGGAAGCTGGTATTAAAAGGGCATGTGGTTCCCCTGAGTATCTACCTATTGGCCTGTTGAGCCCCATCCTTTCCCCAATAGGTGGGGTTAGGGTATTGTTCCATCTATATATCCAGCCAGCCAGCCAGCCACCCACCCATTCACCCAGCCAGCTAGCCAGCCAGCCAGCCACCCATCCATCCATCCATTCATTCATCCACCTACGCATTCATCCACCTATCCACCCACCCATCCATCCATCTGTCCAATGAACAGTTACTGTACCCCACCCCACAGTGTGTGCAGAATTGGCACAGACATGTCCACAGACAATGGCAGTACAATATGACATGAGCTACAAAATAGTGAGAGAGCCACTAACTCTGCACAGGCATATGATGATTCAACAAAATTCATTTAACTTTGGACCTTACTGTCAATCAAAATTATCTGAAAATCTTGATTATAACAATATAATTAGTGATTTTGCTGGAATGAAGGCAAGAAAAAAATTATGAAATAATAATTTATGAATCTTATATTTCTTTTTACTTATCAAGGTTGGGCAAAGTAGGTTTACAGTTGTTTGTATGGAAGATAATAGAGTAATTAATAAATAATAATACAAGAATAAACTCTGTTTCGCTTGCTCACAACTATAAAGTTACTTTTACCCCACCCTGTGTCCATCAACAGAATGCCATTAAATTCAGTAATCTTTGATATTTTGCCTACTTTCAATCATAAAAAATCTATAGCTTTTGAGCAAAAGAAGCCAGACACAAAAGAGTGCGTATTACATAATTCCACTTATATGAAGTCCTGAAACAGGCAAAACTAACTTACAGTGATAGAAATTACTGGAAGGTGCTTGTCTGGGGCAGAGGACAGGGGGCATTGGCTGCAAACAGGTATAAGGAAACTTTTGGGAGTCATGGAAGTATTCCGTATTTATGATCAATTGGCATGGTGATACACATGTGTATACATTTGTCAAAGGTCCTCAAACTGTGCACTTAAAATGTGTGCATTTTATTGTATGTAAAATATACCTCAATAAACTTAAGACTATCTTTTAATAAGTAACTGATTTAATTCAATGTATAGTGTATAAGTATTTAGACTTAGGATATGTGAGCCCCATTGTATTTTTCCCTGGGCTCCAGGGATGATGACACGGTTTCCGAAGACTGCCTTGGCAGATGATGGCACCCTCTCTGAGGTGGAGAAAGCACAGGATGGTTAGGTTTGGTGGGAGCAGGGCTCAAATACAGCTGGCGCATTTCAGGACTGAGTTACTGGCTGTGTCCATGGTGAAAACCACTGCTACTCTGGGTCCCCTTGCCCCTGCCTCCACCAGCTGCCTGGACTTTCCCCTGGGACCCTCACATCCTCCCATTCTCCACCAGCTAAAGGGCTAATACCTGGCATAGTGAGGGATGCTGACCCTAAACCCTGGGGACCTGTTTGTGCCTGTGCCCTAAATATTTTTCATATCACTGCTGGTGTGATTGGGCAAGAATGCATGTAAGTCAGGGTTCATTTGGGGAAATACAAAGTTAGAGAGGACTGTAAGCCATCCCAGTGGAAATGTCAACATCATATTTTATATATCTGGGTAGAAGTTGAGAGGAGAGGTCTGGGCTGGAAATGGAGATGGAGACTGTTGCTCCCCATTCCCTACGGAATCAAGGCCAGACGCCCTTCGGTGGGCCGTGCGGGCCTTCCCCATCCAGCCCCCAACCTGCCTGTTTAGTTCCTGCCACCGCCCGGCTAGGATCCCTGCCATCTGGCTGCCTCCTGCTCTCTCTGTGTTGTAGACCATGCCGTTCCCTCTGCCTAGAATGCCCTACCATGTCTTCTCCACCAGTCACCGTCCTCCTCCTCCAAGGCTCAGCTCACATGTCCCCTCTTCCCAAGGCTCTGCCTCCCAGGGCCCTACGCAAGGAGGGGAGCACCCTGCCGTGTGCCTCTGCTCAGACCCCCCTTGCCTCCCACATTGGGCCTCAGCTCCTCCGGATGAGGATGAGGTCAGGTAGCTCTCTGGGCCCAGCAGACGCCCTGATACGTAGCAGTTTTCCAGTAAGTCCTGACTGCATTTACTGCAGCCCCATCCTCACCCACAGCCTTTGAGTGTGTGGAGTCACATATTTGGACGAACTAAACTTGGTCTTGAAGGAAATGGCTCTTTACAGGTGAAGACCACTCCTTCGAAATCACTTCTCACTGTCTCCCAGCCGGAGAAAGAGCATGCGAACAAAAAGAGTCAGCGAGCCTGGTCAGACAGAATGGACTCTCAGCCTGGCCTGAGCTGACTGGTGTTTACAAACGTGTTCGCTGCTTACAGGCACTGGGAGTGGGGGTGGGGTGGGGTGGGGAGTTGTTAATGGGTACAGAGGTTCAGTTTGGGACGGACGATAAAAAGTTTTTGAGGTGGATAGTGGCAATGGTTGTGCAACAATTTACATGTACTTAGTACCACTGAACTGCACACTTAAAAATGGCTTAAATGGTAAACTTTATGTTATATATATGTTACCACAATAAAAAAATAAGCAAATAGATATCCTGAGTAAAAGAAACCAGACCCCCCACCCCCCAAACCACGCACACATAAAAAGCCTGGTTCAAGGTCCACAGTGGGGGATCCATGTGTCTGCGTTTCCTTCGTTCTTCCTGCTGGATTTCTCTTTACCTGGCTCCAGGGCCTCCACCAAGAGGCAGGATGAGGGAGAACAGGACGGGTGTCGAGGGAGGAAGTGATGGATTGTTGGGCGGTGGATCTGGTGGTTGTGGGGTCAAGACCAGGACAGCCCCCTGGGAAGGCCAGGCGTAAGGAGGTGGGCTGCCTCCCTGCCTGGAAGGAAGAAGGATGTCCGGGGGTCGGAGATGACACCAGTGTTTTTGGCCACGGGAAAGAAGTGAGACATCTAAATTAAGGAGGAAAGCCCGGTGGGAGTTGCAGGATGTCCATTCTGGCCTATGTTGCAAAAAATAAATGCTTCCAGAAGTAAATCCATACATAAATAAATAAGTACAGATTTTTTTGAAAGCCCTCAGATCCACTTTCTTGGTCCACTTTACCAAGGATGTGGGCAGCATAATAAGCTGAGAAGGGAAACAAAGAGATTTGAATAGATTCTGGCTGCTATGGAGAAATTACAAATGAGGTCTGACGCTATCTTTGTTTTCTTTTTCAATATGAAAAATACCTTGCCTGACATGGGCACCCTGCCACCATTGGGAGGGCCGTGAGAATCCAGCTTGTTCCCAAAACACTGCCATGGGGAGGCAAGGTCACAAGGGAACTTGCTTTTCCCCAGGGCAGCCCTGACCAAAAATAAATAAATGAATAAATGATAAATAAGTGATGTCCTGGAAGCAACCCTGAAATGGGAATCGGAGCACATGGCCTCAGGTCTCATGCTTTGCGTCCTGGTGGGGTGCCAGGGGCGGGTCATTCCTCTGCATGTTAACTGTAGCCCTCTCACAGGGCTTTTCTATTGCTAGTATTCTGTGAGTCTAGGATATACCTTTTTAAGGCTCTTGTAGAGAACAACAGTAGGAGTTCAGAGAGAGGAAAGAAAATGCCAAGCTGGATGGCGAAGCTGAATATTCCAGAGCTAGAAGAGAGGTCCCTTAGCTCATTCATTCACCCATTCAGTATTCCTCTCTAAGCAAAGACCCTGTGCCTGGCCCTGGGTAGGAAAGTGAGGACCAGAAATGGATCAGACTCAGCCCCTACCTGCCCGGAGCTCGCAGTCTGATAGAGGGGATAATCTGTGGGTGAGGCAAGAGGGCAAATGAATGATTCTACTACCAGGGACTATGGGGGTGGGGGCTGGGTATGTAGGGTCTGGTGTGGGTGCAGAGTGGGTGAGACCTGCTCAGCTTGTGGAGGCCAGAAAAGGCTTCCAGAGGAAGAAATCACTCAACGAACAAGCAGAAGGCGCCAGGCAGAAAAAGGGGGAAACAGAAGAATAGCACACGCACAAATGCCTGACCCAGTGATTCTAATCCAAGGGAACAGAGTTCAAATGGGGTCTGTCAAAATGAAGATTTTCCGGGGCTGTGAGCGGAGAAACACAGTGGGAGCTGCCTGCTGTGCACGCAGAGCTACGGGCACACCAGACACAAAAGGACTGTGCCACAGTCAGGTTCAAAGGTGATCTTTGTCACCTTAAATTGAGGCTCTATTTGAATGTATAGGTTTAGTAGTTTTGCTTATTTTCTGTTTGTCTTGGTTTACAGTTGTAGAAGAACTGTAAGCATAGTAATATATATGCCGAGTATTGTGCTTTAAATATGTACATTGTATTAGAATTAAAATAATTTAAGTCCACTTTGGAGTGAGTCTGGGGGATTTTAAACAGGGGCCCTTGTATTACACGAGTTGGAGAAACATTCTTTAGCTCCTTGGAACCGTGCTCACTGTTAAGGATTTCTTCTTTGAGTCTAAGGGGGGGTCTGTCCTCCTGCCACCCGTGGTCAGACTGACCTCCAGAAAGATGAACTGTGACCTGTTATTAAGGAGTTCAGAAAACAGCACACGGGGCTCTAGGAGGAGACCACATCTTCAGGGTTAGGCACGTCTGACATTCACTTGACCATTTTCTGTGCCTACTTCTGCAGCCGCACCGCAGAGATTGACACCGTAGGGGTAGGTCCTTAGGTACTCTGAACTCCAAGTCCCTAGTCTGTAAAACATTCACAGCGGTCTGCTGTGAGGATTAATTGGACAAGTGCCTGGAACACAATAACAATAGGTATAGTCCCCTTGAGTGCAAAATACATTTCCTGTTTTATCTCACCCAGTCTTCCCAACAAGTCTGCATGGAGGTAGTGCCTCTCACTTTTATAGCTCAGGAAACAATCTCCGAGAGGTGAGTGGAATTTACTCAAATGGCTAAACTGGGATTCAGACCTAACTCTCAGCCATACAAGTGGCCTTTGCTCATGACGGTTACCTCAAATACTCACACCCTGACAGCTCCACCTATGGAAATCCTGCCTGCCGTTTAACAATTACACTCTCCTCCTGTGTGCTTGGCCACCTTCGGTTGGCCTCCTGGATTGCAGGAATTTAATCTAGCTTTGTATCATGCAAGGTCAGTTTAATCAGGACACACCCACTGGGGTGGGGGATGGGGACAGATTATCTGGGGTCTGGGAACAATCAAATGTCCTCTGGCTTGAGCCCCCCACCCAGTGAAGTCACCTCCATCCCAAGGCCCTTCCTAGAAAACCCCACCACTCCTTTCCCTTGGCCGAGTTCCCAGGGGTTCGCAGAGGTGTTTGTCATAGCATTGAATGGAATTGAATGGAGTCAGGAGACGTGGGTGCCAGCCTCTGCCCTGCCATGACAGCGTCTGACTTAGACAAGTCGTTGGAGCTGTCTGGTCCTCACACTCTGTGAAATGGTGTGCAGGTGTGAGTGGAGTGGTGCGTGGTGAAGTCCCACCTGTCTCTAACCTCTTACGCTTCTAAGGTTGTAGCCAGCGTGTTGACAGGAGACCTGTGGCCAGATTAGGCTTCTCTGAGCAGGGGATTTCCTGAGGTTGCATTTACTGTCGTGGATCTTCGTGAATTATAGCAAGAAGGGGAGAATGGACATTGAAGACAAAACTTACCGCAGTCATGCTGGCCTTCCAGGGACTGCTGTATTCATCAGCAGAGACGAGGGCTGGTTGGTGTAGACAAAACCATGGTCAGCCTTTTCAGCTGTGAACGCTGAGCCTTTCTTCCTCACTCCTTGAGTGGGGTATGATCTGGATGGGGAGGGCAAAACAAAGAAAGGTACAAGCTGTACTGTATAAGAGAATAATGAGAGTTTAGGGAGTGTTCATGGACAGCTGGAGAGACCAGAAAGTAAGAAGCTTAAGAACAGAGAGGGGAGAGTTACATGAACTTTAAAGAGGGAAAGTGGGGGGAGATGGAGCCAGGGGAGAAATCTTTCTGACAGGGGATGGCTAATAAATGTCTTTTTTTTCCACGCTATGCTCATATGGGATATTTCTTTTTAAACTTTAAAAAATTTTATTGTATTTTTCCATTATTATTTATGCTCCCTATTCCCTCTCCCCCCTCCCCCCATGCAATCACCACACTGTTGTTTATGCCCATGAATTCTTTCTCTTTTTTTCCTTTTTAGCTGGACCTCTCCACCCCGACCTCCCCATAGTAAATATTTTTAGACATAACATTTGACATTCCATTTCTTTCTTGTCTGTGGTGTAAATCACTCTCCATCACCTGTAACTCTCCAGTAATAGCCTTGTGCTAGTACCACTTTGGGAGAAAGGAGGGTGGAGGAGGGGGCTGGGCAGTGAGGAGGGGGGTGTGGCGTCTGTGAGGAGCAAAATGGCTCAGAGACAGTGCACAGCAGGGGCCCAGGCAGCGTCAGAAAGGAGCCCAGCAGACCGCCACCACAGTCCAGTGCAGCCTGGACTGGCCAGGAGACGTGTTCTGGAGGGCTCAGAACCGCTTCATTTCTTTTTATTCTGTAACACTTTATTCAGGCATAATTGACATACAATAAACTGCACATACTTAAAATGCACGGTTTGATAAGTTTTGACCTATGAATGCACCTGTGAAACCACCATTAATCATTATAATGAACATTTCTATTAGCCCCAGAAGTTTCCTTATGCCCTTTTGGAATCCGTTCCTCTGACCCCTTCATCCGTTCCCAAGCAACCACTAATTTGCTTTCTGTCACTATAAATTAGTTTGCATTTTCAAGAATTGTATATAGATGGATTCCTATAGTGTGTATGCTTTTTTGTATGGCTTCTTTCACTCCACGTAATTATTTTGAGATCTATCCACGTTGTAGCATGCACCAATAAAGAATTCAGTCCTTTGTCTTACTGGGTCATATTCCATTGCATGGATATATCAGTTTTTTTATCCACTTACCTATGGATGGACATTTGGGGTCTTTCTAGTTCAGGACTATTACAAACAAAGCTGCTATGAATATTTGTGTATAAGTTTTTGTATGGGTGTTTGCTTTCATTTCTCTTAGGGAAATACGTAGTAGTAAAATGATTGGATCATATAGTAGGAATATGTCAAATTTTTAAGAAACTGCCTAGAATGTGCCCTGACTGGTATGGTTCAGTGGACTGAACACTGTCCTGTGATCCAAAAGGTCACCAGTTGGATTTCCTAGTCAGGGCACATGCCTCAGTTGTGGCCAGGTCCCCAGCTGGGGGCATGTGAGAGGCGACTGAAGTTTCTCTCACACATCGATCTTTCTCTCCCTGTCTCCTTCCCTTCCCCTGTCTCTAAAAATAAATAAATAAAATCTTAAAAAGAAAAAAAAAGAAAAGAAACTGCCTAGACTGTTTTCCAAACTGGCTTCACCATTTGATATTTCTAACAGGAGAGCGAGAGAGTCACAATCGCTCCACACCTTCCCCAGCAGTCGGTATGGTCAGTGTTTTTATTTTAACTGTTCTGATAGGTATGTCATTGTATCTCACTGGGGACTTCATTCGTATTTCCCTAACGACTAATGATGTTGAACATCTTGTTTGCCATCTGAATAAATATGATATATACATAATATCATATAGCATTTAACTTTTTGAACATATAGAGTAGTACATTTACAACAATTATTTTAATGTCTTTACCTGTGAATTCTAACATCTGCGTCAGTTCTGGGTCAGTTTCAATGGGTTAATTATTCTCATTACGAGTCACATTTTTCTGTCTCTTTGCCCATCTCCTAATCTTTGATCAGATGTCAGACATTGTGATTTCTACCTTGTTAAGTGCTGGATACTTTTGTGTTTCTACAAATACTCTAGCTTTGTTGTGGGGTACAGTTAAGTTACTTGGAAACATCCTCTCAGGTCTTGCTGTAATGGACAGCTCCCACGAGGACTACAAGATGGGCAGGAAAGAGAGGCAACCAAAGAAAGCAATACAAGTGTGATGAGTGCTGTGACCAGGGGAACATCAGGGGACTGGGGAGTGAGTGTAAAGGAGGCACCTGATCCAGCTGGGACAGTCAAAGCATGACTTCCTTCAAAAGGGGTGATGTTTGGATTGAGTCTTTAAAGACATGGGAAGTTAAGCAATGTGAAAAGGCCGGCAGCTAATGATCTTGGGGCTTAAAGTGCAAAGTAGTGGGACAGCCTGGGAAGGTATAAACTAAGAAAATAAAAATAATGTGGCCACACACGTGTGCTCTAGCATTGAAATACTCTATGATGCAGGCAGTAGTGAGCTGGCTGTCCCAGCTGACTGAGGAGTGCATGTTAGTAGTTTGAAAGTGGCCGCCGAAGGGGTATTTACACCACTGAAATCAGCTAACCTGCAAATGAGGGCTTTTTTTTGTTGTTGTTGTTTCTTAAAGATTGGTTAAATTCTAACCAGTGCCACTGGCCCCAGCATGTAAAGACCTGAACCTAACTATTATACCTTTTCCTGATGTTCTATCATATAGGCTGAAGTCTTTCTATTTTAAAAGTTTCTCTTACATGTTCTGTTTCTGACCTTGAGTTATTTTCCCTCGAAGTGTCATGTGTTCATTCATTTCACAAACCTGCCTACATGTGACACGCTTGTGCTGAGTGCCCCAGGTGTGACACATCAGAAAGTCATGGCACCTGCTGTGACTTGCTCCCAGAAATCCACGGCTGATGCCCTTTTTTCCTGTCTGGACTTTGCAGACATTTTACTAGGAACTAAAATAGGCAGATTGCTATCAGGAAACAAATAATTCCTTAGCTGGTGGGATTGTTTTTTTAAATAAGTGCACTAACGCGCATGGAGTCACAGCGGGCTCCAGGGCACCTCCTGTCTGGCTCCCACGGGAGATCACAGCAGGGCGGCAGGCTTTCCCGAGCACCCTACCAAGCCCGTGCATGGCCGCTGCCCTGTTCAGAGGTTTCTTGCCCTGCAGGGGTGTGTTCAGACTGTCTTCACTGTCAACAATTATTTATTAAAGACCCACTGGGCCACGCTGAAATGACTGGGACGCACCTCCTGCCCTGAGGGGAGTCAGGACCCACTCACTCATAAGGAAAAACTTTAAAAATAAGTAAGAAGAGTGCCTACATTAGAAAGTCGTCAGAGTGGAAGAAACTGTCAGAGGCCCCCATGCTGCGTGTTGCTTTCACCGTCTTGATGGTGTGCTTTGAAGCGCAGAGGAGGTTTTGATTTTGATGCTGGCCAGTTTATTTTTTCTTTTGTTGTTTTAGCTTTACATGTCATATCTAAGAAATATAAATATTACTCAGTACAATTGCTTTTACAATCAGTTATAGTTATAAGAGGTAACATTTGTCTTTACCAGGGCTCTTCGTTTTTTTCCCTTGATGGATTTGAATTATCATCTGGGTGAGCTGCTTTTAGGCTGAAGAACTTGCTTGAGAATTTCTTTTTTTAAAAAAATACTTTATTGATTATGCTATTACAGTTGTCCCATTTCTCCCCCATCATTCCCCTCCACCCTGCAGACCCTCTCCCACCCACATTCCCCCCTTTAGTTCATGTCCATGTGTCGTAAGTTCTTTAGCTTCTACATTTCCCACACTGTTCTTGCCCTCCCCCTGTCTATTTTCTACCCACCGTCTATGCTACTCATTCTCTGTACCTTTTCCCCCTCTCTCCTCCTCCCACTCCCCTGTTGCTAACCCTCCATATGATCTCCATTTCTGTGGTTCTGTTCCTGTTCTAGTTGTTTGCTTTTGTTTTAGGTGTGGTTGTTAATTGCTGTGAGTTTGCTGTCTTTTCACTGTCCTATTTTTTATCTTCTTTTTCTTAGATAAGTCCCTTTAACATTTCATATAATAAGGGCTTGGTGATGATGAACTCCTTCAAGTTGACCTTATCTGAGAAGCGCTTTATCTGCCCTTCCATTCTAAATGACAGCTTTGCTGGATAGAGCAATTTTGGATGTAGGTCCCTGCTTTTCAAGATTTCAAATATTTCTTTCCAGCCCCTTCTTGCCTGTAAGGTCTCTTTTGAGAAATCAGCTGACAGTCTGATGGGAACTCCTTTGTAGGTGACTGTCCCTTTATCCCTTGCTGCTTCTAGAATTCTCTGCTTCATTTGAATCTTGGCTAATGTAATTACGATGTGCCTTGGCTTGTTCGTCCTTGGGTCCAAATTCTTGGGGAACTCTCTGAGCTTCCTGGACTTCCCGGAAGTCTATTTCCTTTGCCAGATTGGGGAAGTTCTCCTTTATTATTTGTTCCAATAAGTTTTCCACTTGTTGCTCTTCTTCTTCCCCTCTGGGACCCCTATAATTCGAATGTTGGGACGTTTAACGATGTCTTGGAGGTTCCTGAGCCTCTCCTCATTTTTTTGAATTCTTGTTTCTTCCTCGTTTTCTGTTTGGTTGTTAGTTTCTTCCTTCTGGTCCACTCCATTGATTTGAGTCCCAGTTTTCCTCCCATCTCTACTGGTTCCCCATGCGTCTTCCTTCATTTCGCGTATTGTAGCCTTCATTTTTTCATCTAATTTGTGAGCAAAATCAACCAATTCTGTGAGCATCCTGATAACAGTGCTTTGAACTGTGCATCTGATAGGTTGGCTATCTCTTTGTCGCTCAGAGAAATTGGCTTTGGAGCTTTGATTTGTTCTCCGGTTTGAGCCATTTTTGGTGTGTGTGTGTGTGTGTGTTTTTGTTTGTTTGTTTGTTTTGTTTTGTTTTGTTTTGTTTTTGGTCTGGTCGCAGCTGTTACGTAGTGAGGGGCGGAGCCTTAGGTGTTTTCTAGTGTGGGGCAGCCCAGTTACTGGGTAGTGATGCTGTATGTGGGGGCGGGATCTGAGAGGGAACAATGGCGCCTGCTCCGCTATCTCCAGGGGACCGATTCCAGTCCCCTCCGCCGCTTCCCCTTCACTTGGATTATCTGCGAGCATGAATGTGGGACCACCTGGTCAGCCAGCCACCTTGTGCGGTCTCACTGGGTCTGCACAGTGGTCTCACTGGGTCTGCACAGTTGTCACCCTGTGCCCAGGGTCCGCCAGCTACTGCCTCTGGGCCTGGGGTCTGCCAGCCGCCTGCACGCTTGGGAACCGCCAGCCACTGCTGCCTGTGTTCCCAGGTCGGCACCTCCACTTTTTCCTGCCGCAAATCTGCCCCTCTTACCGGTCTGGATGAATGGTTGTTGGACTTCGTACAGTTCAATTTTCTATTAGCTCTGGTTGTTTTCTTGTTTCTAAATATTTGTTGTCCTTAATTTTGGTTGTGAGAGGAGGCACAGTGTGTCCACCTATGCCTCCATCTTGGCCGGAAGTCCCACTCTTGTGAATTTTTAATTTCAGTTATTGTACTTTTCAGCTTCAGAATTTCCATTTGGTTACGCCTTTATAGTTTCTGTCTCTTTGTTAACATTCAATTTGATGAGATGTCATCACTCTTCCTTTACTTCTTGAAGTGTATTTCATTTGCATTCTTTGAACTTTGAATGCTGAGCATTGAATCCATGAAACCTAATAGCTGCTTTGAAGTCTTTGTTATATCCGATGGGTAGATCTTCTCATGGGCAATTTCTGTTTGCTGCTTTAAAAAAAAAAACAGGGTATAGACTACACTTTACTGTTTCTTTGCATGTGCCATAATTTTTTTGTTGAAAACTGGACACTATAGGTAACACATCGCAGCCACTTTGGGTTGTGATTCCCTTCTCTCCTCTCTGAGGCTTGTTTTCTTTCTGTTGTTTGCTGGCTCATTTGTTTAATGATCTGGCTGGTCTATTTTAGTGAAGTCTATTTCCCCCACAGTGTGAAGCCCCTTATGTCACTCCTCGGAGGATACAGCCTTAAGCATGCGCAGTTACCCTGGGATAACTGGTTTAACGGGCTCTCTCTGTTTCTTTCCCCCATCTCTCTGTTAAGCCATCTGCCTCCTTTGGTATCACACCCAGATGTTAGACTCCCTAACTGCTGGCTGATTGCTCTGTTGTTTACAACAATGCCCTGGGGCGTAAATTGCTCTGAAGCTTAATTTCACATCATAGATATATTGCCCCCACTCCATCTCACTCCAAGGAGGACTTCTTGCCCTAATTGCTAGAAGTACTGCCAGTAAACAACTTCTAATTGCTAGTTCCCTCAGGATTTGCCTCTACTATATAGAGAAGTACTTTACCCAAAGCCGTGCCCTTCCTGGGGTAGCCCATGTCAGGTGACTGAATGAGGCCAAGGTATAAAGGCTTGGTCCTTTGGGCCCACCAGGGGACAACTCTGATAGGTTATAAGTGTTCCAGAGGTCTCCCTGGCTTGGCTGAAGCTTTGGCAGACCTGCCCAACATTGGGGCTTTTCTCTCTGCTCAGTTTTTCTTTATTTTCCTTCCACAGATGTGGATTCCTGATAAATATTCCACAGGCCACATTCCTGCAGATATCAGCATGTGCGTTTGGAGAACCCAACCTGTAGAAATTGGTTCCAGGGGTGGTCCAAAAAAGCAGGTGGTAAGATGGGATTTGAAACCTATCACCGTTACTACCAGGCTGCCAATAAGGACGTCATCACTGGTGATCAGTGGAGCAGAAAGAACATGTGGCACAAGGTGGCATGAGTGTTACTTCTCTTCTGTCCAATGACCCTGATTTCTTCCATGTGAGCAGTGCCAGCTCCAAGTGCCACCGTTCAACAGAGAGGGTTGAATACTCAGTAGGTGTGGCTAAGTCTCAGTGGGGTTACATTAGTTTCCTATTGCTGCTGTAATAAATGACCACAAACTTGGTGATCAGAATAACAGAAATCTATTCTCTCATAGTTCTGGAGGCCAAAAGTCCAAAATCAGTTTCACTGGCCACAAGCAAGTTGTTGGGGCTGGGTCACATCTTCCCTCTGGAAGATCCAGGCAAGAATCTGTTCTTTGTCTCTTCTAGCTTCTGATGGCTGCCAGTGATACAGAGAGATCTGATCAGACCCCTGGGTGGGGGCAGGGGGAGTACAGAGGAGGTTGCCCTAGGCAATGATAAACAGTCTAGATGGGACTGGCTGAGAAGCTGAACACCCCTGGAGCACATGGAATTATGGGTCAGAAGATTTAAAATAAAAGGAGGGCAGAGACTGGTTCTCTGACTCTCTTCCTCAAGGATCCCTGGATGAGCTGCAGCTGCCTGCGTTTCCCAAAGGATGGTGTTTTGGATGGAAAGGAACTCCAGGTGCAGCCTAGGATCAGGGTGGCCTGGCGGAGGGTGGCAGGGTTGTTCTTCTTCAGGGGTCCAAGAGGGGGCTGGCTCTGAGGCAGAAGGCTGCCTTTCTTCCAAAATTGTGTAGCTTTTGTATCTTATGTTGCTTTAGTTTGTAAACTAATTTTATAGAAATGAGACGATTAAAACTAACAAGGGGGAATGATTGGGGAACTAAGGAGTTAAAGAGTTTAGCCTTAATAGGCTTAAGTGACTAATGCTCGTAGAAAGCTGTTATTCCAAATTTGTGTAGCTTTCGAATAAAGACTCCTTTCCTTTACTGACAAACTTTGCCTCTGGAATTTTGCCTAGAGAGTGGTGGCCGGTAGCGGTATCCCATTTGCCATTCTGTCCTGTAACACCAGGGTTGCTGGTGACCACATCACTCCAGACTGGGCCTACATGGGCATATTCCTCCTCTTCTGTGGGTCATCCACTCCCTGTGCCTCCTTCTTATAAGGACACCTGTGGTTGCACTCAGTGTCTGCTCTGATCATCCAGCATTATCTCCCCACCTCAAGATCTTTCATTTAAGTACACACGCAAAGACCTTGTTTCCATGGAAGGTAACATTCACAGGTGTCAAGGATGGGGACCCGGTATCTCTAGGGGATGTTATTCAGCCTATTACAGGGTCAAATCTGAGTTTTACATCATTCCAACAGGGAAGAGTGGTCTTTGGAAAAAAGGAGGCAGAGGCTTTGCATGGTAGCACAGTAAAGTTATGTTTTTAATTTTATGTTTTAAAATTAATGAATAAATCACATATTAATAATCTCCTTATTGCCCTGACTGATGTGGCTCAGTGGGTTGGGCATCGTCCTGCACGCCGAGGGGTTACTGGTTCGATTCCCAGTCGGGGCAGATGCCTGGGTTGTTGGTGGGTCCCTGAGTTGGGGGCGTGTGAGAGGCGATGAATCAATGTTTCTCTCACAAATCACTCTTTCTCTCCCTCTCTTTCTCCCTCCCTTCCCCTCTCTCTAAGAATAGACAAAATCTTTAAAAAAAAAAATCTCCCCTTTTTTCCACCTAATACCATCATCACTCTCGTACTACCAAACTCTGCCTCACCCCAGTCAGCCAGCGTTGTGTAGCCCGGTCACTGTGTTCTGTAACTTCCCACATCTTTTTTTTTTTTTTTTTTTTTGCCAATACAAATATATAAACATAAAAAGGGAGTTTCTTTTTTTCTTAACAAAAATAGGAACATGCAATACAAATTTATTGTGCAACTTGCTTTTTCACTTAATATTTCGTGCTCATTCCTCCTGGTTGGCACATATGGATTTAACTCATTTTAAAAATATAGATCAGATGCCATAAGATAATGTAAGTGCACAAAAATGTATTCCATCATTTCTCTATGTTGGACATTCAGGTTATTTACAGTTTTTTTGCCATGGTTACACTCATGGTTCCCATAAATATCATAAATATTCCCATAAATACTTTTATTTTTTATATTATTTTTATTTATTTATGTATTTTTAGAGAGGGGAAGGGAGGGAAAACAAGAGAGGGAAATATCAATGGGGTTTCCTCTCTCACATCCCCAAGTGAGGACCCAGCCTGCAACCCAGGCAAGTGCCCTGAGTGGGAATTGAACCAGTGACCCTACTGTTCACAGGCCAGCGCTCAATCTACTGAACCACACCAGCCAGGGCCCCATAAATATTTTTAGATACTGATTTTTTTACTCCAATATTATAGAGTCCTAAAAGAGAAATTACTGGATAAAAGGGTACATATATTTTAATTTTTAATAGATTTTCCCAGATTATAGTAAAACACTATATCTCCACTAGCAATGTGTAATGATATCAATTTCCTTACTTGTTAACAAGGGCTGGATGTCCTCAAATATTTGTGTTTTTTGTCAGACATATTATTGACAAACTATTTTTTAAAATTTGCATTTTCCTGATAAACAATGAGTTTGAGCATTTTTTCATGTTTGTTGTTCATTTGCATTTCCTGTTCTATGAATAAGCTATTTATATTAAGATCCCGTGTCTATTTTTGGCTGTAGGTTGTTTGTCTTGCATACATGCCACACTGCAACTTAAGTGGTTAATGAGGCAATCAGGACTACAGCCCCATCTCTCACTTCCAGGCTGGGAATTTCTCCACTAGGGCCACTTCCTAAACTATTGTGTTTTGTTGTTGTGCTGTGGACTTGTTTTACTGTATTTGTACCTCCTCTGATATAATGGAAGTGTAACTAGTTTGTTGAATAAGCTGGGCTCATACTGTTGCAGGTAGATATATCTTATTTTTCTTGCCAGTTTCTAAAATTCAAGCTACTGAGTAGGATTTTCCTTGCCATTAAATGAAATCTTGGGCAGATTCCCTAAGTTTTTGGTTGGTTGGTTTGTTTTGGTCCTCAGTAAATGAAACGTCTCCGGTTCCCTTAAAGTATTAAGAAGAAGACGAAATCTGAAAGAGGCACTCTGGGCTGGAAGAAAGCAAACCCCTGTGTGGGGAGGGGCACGGGGAAGCACGGGGCCGGCTCAGGCTGCTGCTGTAGCAAAATACCGCCCACTGACAGGCTCACACAAGGGAATGTATTTCCTCACTGACTGGAGGCTGGAAGAGTCAGATCAGGGTGTCAGCAGGGTCAGTTTGGGGTGAGAACTCTCTTCATGGCCTTTTGATGGCTCTGTATGCTTACCGGGCGTGGAGAGTTATGTTCTGACGTCTCTTCTCTTAAGGACGCTAATGCTGCTGGAGCAGGTCCCACCTTTATGACCTCACTTAACCTTAATTTTAACTTCCAAAGGACTCATTCCTAAATAACGTTCACATTGGGGGTTAGGGCTTCAACATATAAATTTGGGGAGGGTGGGACACAAACATTCAGTCTGTAACACGAGGTCATGTGGCAAGGTATTGGGAATGGTCTATGGGAGCCGAGAGTGGTCCTCAGCCAGTAGTCTGCAGGAACATAGGGGCCTCAGTCCTACAACCATAAGGAACCGAATTCTGCCAATAAATAACCAGTGAGCTTGAAAGAAGACCCTGAGCCCCAGCATGGACCAACCCTTGTTTGCCCTAATGAGACCCTGAGCGGAGAATGGAGTCATGCCATGCCTGGGCTGCCAGCATACAGAAATTGAGATCATATACTTGTGTTGCTTTAAGTTGCTAAGTCTGTGGTAATTTTTTAGACGTCAATAGAAAACTAATACACTCTTTAGGAAAAAGAATAAAAATTTCAAAAATGAAATGTATGGGCCTGAAGGAGCCTAAGCAAGTGGGGGGCCCTGAAACATAAGGTTTGTTTGTTTTAAGGTACATCCATTTCTACCTCCAAGGAAGAGAGAAGAGGAGGAACAACAGGCCTCGATTGCAATATGATGCCACTGTTGGGGAGGGTTAGAGGTCCAAAATCAGCTCTTTTTCTTTGAAAGGTCCCAGCAGATTCTTTGGAGACCCTCCCCTGGAGCCTCCAGCTCACTTGCCTTGACAAGGCACGGCCTCTCCTCCAGGCCAGCTCCTGAGCTTCTAGCAGTCCGTTCTCTTCGCTGGGGTCACGGTGCCCTCCACGTGATTCTTTGAGGGCGAACCACCTTTAGGAAAATCCAGGTCACTTTCCTTCTAGGTCCACATCTGTCCCTAGCACACATTTGTGTTTTCCCAGTGCCAGCAGGAGAGCGGCCAGCTCTCAGCACAGCCCCCTAAGCCCCATCAGCCTGTCATCTTGAAGGTCCTCAGGCCCGCGTCACACTCTGTGTTTTACGATCCTCAAACCTCAGGGTCACTTGTCAGGCTCTCCGAGGGTTGTCTGGAAGGCCCCTTATGTCCTGTGCCTGATCGTCACCCAGGAGAAGGAACACCGGTGTGGGACTCAGGAACTATCTGAGCTCTAGTTTGGGTGCTGACGCTCAGTGTGTCCTCAGGAAGCTTTCTTTCCCACTCTGGGCCTTTCTTCCCCGGCTCAGTGAAGTGAAAATACTGGACTAGATTCACTCATTTATTCAGTAAATGTTTACTGAGACCCTATTATGTGCCGGGAACTGTTCTGGGCACTGGAAATCAGTAGAGAATAAACCAAATGACCCCTGAGAGACCTTCCAACTCTCACATTCTCTGATGCTTCTCCCCACTCTGTTCCCATTCACCCCACCTGCCCCTGCCATAGTGAGTCCTGGCCTCTCACAGGGCCACCTTTGGGCCCTAGCAGTTTGCAGAGCCTCCTCTTGCTGGGACCTTTGTTGGAACTAGGGGTGAGCTTCCTCTGCAGGCAGTAGTGCTGTCTCTCTCTGTTATTGCCCATCAACCTGGTCTGTCTGGCCTGGAAGTACTGTCTCACCAACGACAACGGAAAGGTTTATTTGTTGAGTCAGGAAGTCCCCCATGACCCCTCTCCATCCACCTCTGGGACAGGAAACCCCAGGAGGAAAAAACAAAAGATGAAACGCTGGCTGACTTCCCAGCTTCCAAGTGTTCAGCAGCACCCTGCCCTAGAGGACTCCTTCTGCCCTGTGGACAGTGACCTCCCGCAGCAGCTCCTTCCTTGGCGTTGGGCCCCAGCCCAGTTCCTTTCCAGGGGATCCAGAAGGACTTCAGTGACGTAAAAGAGGTAAAAGAAACGAAGACCCACTCTCTGGGAAAGGATGCATGCTGTCTCTCATCCTAAGCTAAGCCTCTGTCTGGGAGGGAGGGAGGCTGAATTTGTGGAGTGGGAAAAATACTCTGTGGTTAGAGAAGCAAGTGACTCACCTGCCCTGACCTTCCTCTGTGCCCCGCCCTGCCCTTCCCCACCCCCCAGGATGATTTCAGGGAGGGGTGGTGAAAGAAGAGATTTTCAAGCTTTGGATTTTGCTTCCTGGGTTGTTTGGGAACCTTACCCATAAGCTCCCACCCTGACAGCTTAGCTCACCTGCCTGGAAGAAAGTTAACATCAAGAGGATGTGACCTGTGTACATGCCCAGGGCCTTATGCTGAAATGGTCTAATGCTTGGCTTAATGCTCTGCTTTTACCATCTTCAATTCTTGATAATTTGTTAACTAAAAGCCCACACTTTTGCTTTGCACTGAGTCCTGTGAACTTGCATAGCTGGCCCTGATTTAGAGTGTCCTGTGTGTTGGCTTCTAAGCCAGGTACTTGACATGCTTGTCTCACTCCAGCCTCTAACTGCTGAGCTAGAGACTGTTAGCTCCTTGTTACCATTGATGAAAGTTAGGTTTAGGTAAATAACTTGTTGAAGGTCACATACCAAGTACAGGGTGGAGCCAGGATTCAAGTCCAAGTCTAACTCTCGAGTTAGGGCTCGCTCCGGTCCACAGCACTGTCTCATGGAGAGAAATGCTTATACTCCCCACCTTATGGGAGAGCTAAGTCTGAAAAAGGAATTCAGGGTGGAGTGAAGGGCTTTCACCAGAGCTGGAATTCCAAGCATGCCCTGAGTATATACCTTTTTTGAGAACCATGTACATGTGCATTCACAATCACACATGTATTTGCAGATATTCACACACTCCACCTAGTCCAGAGGCTGCCTTCAGAAGCAGTTCAGTTGTGTACTTGTATCATTATAGGGTCCCAGATACGGCGTTAACACCACAGAGGCCACTAGGGAAGCATGTAATCTGATAATCTGATTCCTTCATTTGACAAATGAAACCAAGGCTCTGAGAGGAAAGACTTGTCTAGGTCATACCTTTGTGAATGGCAGAGCTAGGGGCCAAATACCAGCCTGTGAACTCTCAGTTCAACAGCACAACATCAGGTGGATTGACAGGAGGCAGGACGGGGTGATCACAGGCATGTCTGACCCAGAAAGGAAGCTCAGTCCTAAGGTTAATGGGACTTTCCTGGCTACTCGGCCTGTGCACCGCAGGCAAAGCTGACCCAGCAGGGTCTGAGAAATACTCAGCTTCTGACGCTGGCTGGGCACAGAATCCCCCCACCTCTGTATAAATATTTATAGTAATGTTATTGTTCATGACCCAAAAACACCTGCTTTAAGGAGTCAAGCAATTTGGATTAGCAAGGTTGAATTGTTCTTTCATTTATAAGCAAAACAAAACACAAAGGCAAAATATAAACAGGATGAGGCAGGAGGGTTTAATTACCCTATAGAAACAGGAGAGTTTCTGTGAAGTAAAAAACAAAACACAGCACCACGATCTGCCAGGGACAGCCTGGAGGAGCAGGTGACCAGCCTTTGGGCCGCTCTGGGCAACCCGCCAATGCCAGCCCCGGGGACCATGCTCGGCCTGAGATGGAGCCGTGCAGCTGAAAGAGCAGGGTTTGACACTTTCCATTTCATTCGGAAGACATTTCTCCTCCCCAAAATTTGCTCCTAGACAGGTCCAAGTTCAAATTTTGACTCTGTAAACTCACTAAATGTGATTTTCAGCATGTTGTATAATCTCTCTAAAGCTCAGTTTGCTCCTCTGTAAAATGGGCATGATATTCAAACCTACGCTCAGGTCTCAGGATTCCCAGGACGTGTGACTTTCAGTGCTGAACCCAGAAGAGTCCTAGGCAAACCAGGAAAGTTGGTCACCTCAGGCTATTAGGAAGATAATGGTGGTAAAGCATTTATCACAGTGACTGACACAGCACTTACTCCAAAACTAATGATTGTCCTTTTCTTCTTACTTCGGACATTTAAAGAGCACCTTCTGTTTGCCACCTTTTACGTTAGGCACTTCCTTCCTAGGTTGTCTAATCTTGGCCAGCTCAGCTGACTCACTCCGGGGTCCCTCATAGGTCTATGGTCAGCCGTCAGGTCAGGTGGTGGCGGATGATCTAGCATGGCCTCACTCCCGGATTTAGTGATGCGCAGTCACTAGTGACTGTTGCCTGCTGCACCTCGATTCTCCTCCATGTGCCTCTTGTCCCCCAGCAGTCTTGCCGAAGCTGTCACAGCAAGGCCTCAGGAGTCCAAGTGCGACAAGGGAAGGCAGAGCCCCACGCTCAGGCGAGTTTCTTCTAGTTGAAGGCAAACCAGACTCAGTTTGGAAGGACACTTTCCAAAGGTGGAGACAGAAGGAAGGGGTGATTCCTGGCCGTTTTTACAAGCTGCTGTAACTGCTAAACTACAGTCCCCATCTATCTCATGGAGTTGATCAAAGGCGAAAGAATGTGAATCAGCTTTGTAAACTTCTGTAAAGCACTGTCCAGATAATAGGTGTTAATTATTAGCATTATTGCCCACTAGTACGTCAAACTCAACGTCAGACTCAATTATTATCTATCTCCACTTTACAGATGTGGAAACTGAAGTCCAGAGGAGTTAGGTAGCTTCCCAAGGACATACAGCCTGAATTGGAACAGAAATCCATGTGTCCGTGCTCTTCAACGGTTTAATTCTTTGTTACATTTTTCTCTAATCAGTTTTTAGATCTCATTCTCCAACTTAACCAACGAGTCCTTGAATACTTCAGGCATACCTTTTCTTTCTTTTGTGGCCCCCGTAGCCTTAGCATCATACCAAACACAGGTTAGGCACTTGCTTCAGACTTATTAAATGACTGAGTCATTCAGTCATTCACTCTTTAAGCAAACATTTACAGAGCACCAATTATGTGATAAGTAACACTATCCCTTTTCTTAAGAACTCATTGCTTAATAATAGAAACCAACTGATAATGTAATCTCGTTTGATAGAGAGAAGCTCAAAGGGTTATGGGAGCAAAGAGAAGAAGTCCTAAACTGTTCTTGGAGTCAGAGAAGACACCTACCCTTTTAAGTGCCAAAGACACTGGGGAAAGTGTTTCCAGGAGAGGGCACAGCACACGCAAAGAATTGCAGATGAGAAATAAGAGAGTATGTGCTCAGGCCATCAGCAATCTGCGATGCTGGGGCACAGGCAGAAAGCATCAACGAGGGGAGAGAGGTAAAAGTGAAGAGCCATAAGAAGCTTAAACTTGATCTTGAAAGCACTGGGATCTACCCAAAAGAAATGAAAACGGATGTTCACGCAATCTGCAAAATTTTTAGCATGAGTTTTAGCACCAAAGCAGGGAACAATTCAAATGCCCATCCGCTGGTGAATAAATTGAACAAAAATAGTGTCTTCATACAAAAATAGTGTCTTCATAGACCTTGAATACAGCAGGTCTATCAACCACGTTATTTCATTACAAAGTTGATGAGATGTTGCAGGAACTTAACTCTTGTTTATATCATATAGCCTACGGTAACATTGGTTTCATTAAAGTCACAGAACCTATTGATGATGTTGAGTGAGGACTTAGTCTACCACTCAGGACTAAAAAGTAATGAAAGAACCTCAAAAACGTCATGCTCCATGAAAGAAGCTGTATCTGTATTAGTTTGCTAGGACGGCCTTAGAAATAGCACCACCAGCTGGGTGGCTGAAACAATAGAATTTTATTCTCTCACAATCCTGGGGGCTAGAAGTCTGAGATCAAGGTGTTGGCGGGGCTCGTTTCCCCTGTGGCCCCTCTCCTTGGCCTCCAAATGGCCATCTTCACCCTCTGTCTTCCCATGGTCTTCCCTCCGTGTGTGTGCATGTCTCCAACATGGGCACCATGTTGACCTAATGACCTAATTTTAACTTAATTACATCTTTAAAGACCCTGTTTTCAAATACAACCACATTCTGAGGAACAGGGGTCAGGACTTCAACATGTGATTGGGGCCATAGTTCAGCCCGCAGCAGAAGCCACACACGCAAAAGTACGTGTTGTATGGTTTTATTTAGATGACGTTTCTAGAAAAGACACAAGTGTAGAGATCAGCAGTTTCCTGGGGCCTGGGGTGGGAACAGGGACTGAGTGTGTCAGTGGGGAATGGGGGCACGAGGAGAGTTGTAGGGGGCGATGGAAGGGTTCTAACACTGGGTCGTGGTTTTAGGTGCAGGGTAACATCATCAGGTCCGTGATTCAGAAACACTGTCCTGGAACTGGTGTTAAGGATGAATGGGGGACGGGGGGTGGCAGGTGAGGACAGTAGATGGTAGATTGGAACAGAGAAGATGAACAAAAATTTCCTTTGTAAGAAAATAAATGAGGGTTTTTTTTAAAAAGATTTTATTTATTTACTTCTTAGAGAGGGAAGGAAGATTTTATTTATTTACTTTTTAGAGCGGGAAGGAAACCAATTGATGTATCTCTCAATGTGTGAGAGATACATCAATTGGTTGCCTCTCCCACACCTCCAACTGGGGAACCTGGCCCACAACCCAGGCACGTGCCCTGACTGGAAATTGAACCGGTGACTTTTTGGTTTGCAGGCTAGCATTCCATCTACTGAGCCACAGCAGCCAGGACAAGGGGTTTTTTGTTTTCCGTTTTTGTTTTGTTTTGTTTTGTTTTTCCCTTAAAGACTGATGATAAGGAGCATCTGAAATAGGGAGAGCGATCCGAGGTATGATGGAGGGATCTCCTTGTGGGACCAAGAAAGGGGAAATGAGAAGAATTCGTTTGGGGGAAGTCTACCATCTGATTCTGTTTTATACTCTAAAGCCTTGGAAGAAAACAGTCAAAGTTAAGATACTTCAAATCATTCCACCCCGAATGCATGGAGTGTTTTCCAGCTGCAACACTGTGTGTTACGGGGACACATACAGGGGTGTCCGAAGCCTCCCTTTGGGGCCTCCAGCGGCAGTGCTCTTGGCCTCTCCCTAGCCAGTTTAGGACAGGGCTTGGTCCTAACTTTTCTCCCTGAAAGGTCACCCCTTCTCCCTTTTTAATCACTGGGCCTTTGAAGGTAGCTGGATTTCCCCGGTTTAGCTTATCAGTAATACTTACCCTGATAACAGATTATGTAACAATTTTGGTGGTGGAAAGGTGGACAACACCTTCCACAAACACTAGTCTGTAGATTTTTTTTTAAAGGGATTATAGAGCCGAACAATATTTAATTCAATTTCATTCATCTGTCCGTTCAGTTCCTTCAGCCATTCGGTTCTTCAGTCAACAAACACGTGCCAAGGGCCCACCCCATGCCAACTATGGCCACACTGGGAGCTGGGAACCCCGGGGCGAAAAGACCTTTGAAGAATTTCCATCCGGTGGGGACCCGGGATCTGCTGTGGGCCCTCCTCCTGCAGCGTCGGGCCTGCGGTTTCTGATGCATCCCTGACGGAGGACATTCTAGATGGAAAAGACCCCAGAATGTCTCAAACTTTTTTCTAAAACAAATGCCTATCATCACCTCCCACCCCTATTACTCAGGCAGACATGCCGTGAAGTTCCGGACCGCCCTCAGGCCCACCGGCTCCTCCAGTTCCACAGGGTTATGGAATTGGCCGGAGTCGGCCCCACCCTCCATCTTCAGTTCCCCTGCTCACGCTTCCTCGCTCCCTAACTCACTGCGGTCTGGCTTGTGCGCCTCTCCCGCCTCGGCCGGCCGGTGTCACCAGAGGCCTCCCCATTGCGGAATGCAATGCACTTGTCTCAATCCCTACCCAGCACCATTTAGGGAAGCACTTTACAGTGTCCATAACTCCCTCCTCGAAACTCACTTCTCCTTTTGTTTCTGCACGAACCCTCTCAGTGCTGCTTCTCCATCTCAGTTCCCTGTTCAGGCCGCTGCTTTTTGCTTGTCCATTAGTTTCTGGTGTTGCCTGGGGTTCTGCCTTCGGCTCTGCTCCTGAGTGATCTAGTTTCCTCCGACGACCCCAGTTACCGTCTACACGTTGTGGATCGCCAATCTAACTCAGCGTCTGAGCACAGACGCTCCACAGGCTACGGGACGCCGCCAGCGGTGCACCCTGTTCATTTACCCTTTTATGACCCGACCATGGAACTATTAACTTACCTGTTTCTAACCAGGGCTCTACGTATCTTGCATTCTCCTGTATCTCACATAGATAGTGAGTTAGCAGAAGGAACTCAAGGAACAACTAAAGAATGAATGAATGAATGTGTACCTACAAGGAGCCTGTCCACTGGCTGGCTGCTCAGGATGCTGAAAAAGGTACTGGTAGTCTTAGATTAAAAAACCTGAAAACCTGGGATAAGCTGAACTAATCAGGTTCAGCCATTTAGGAATTACAGAATGAGGAATTACTGAGAAAATCTGCAGTGAACAGGGTGAAAGATGGAGGTGGGGGTGGGGGAGTGGAGCCATGGCAACCTGTGGCTGTGTTTGAACTAAAGTTGGGAAGAAGTGGAAACCCTGGGTATGCTGCGGAAGAAGAAAGAATAGCCATAGAGAAGCAGTGATGTCAGGGGAGAGACAACGAGGTGAAAAGAGCAGCCCACTCCGTCAAGACAGCATCTCAAAGGGCCCTGCCCCTTCTCTACAGGATGCTAAAGCTGAGGCCCTGTGGCACCTCCCCAGGAAGTCTTCCCGACCAGCAGTGCTGGCAGCCAGGGAGCAGTGGTCTCTGAGAAAAGGATCACATGCTTCTTTCCAGCCCTGAATGCTCCCCACCCTCCATTTTAATAATTCAGAAATGATGTGCTTGCTTAAGGTAAAACTTCTGGTAACCAATTATCTTCACTTTTACCATCACCCCTCCACAACACCCTTCCAGCCCCTAAGGGAACGGACTATGGAGAGCAGGATACAAAGCAGCTGCAAGGTGGAGGGAGGCGTCCTCCAGCTCTTTTTCTGAATACCTGAGACAACGAAGGCAGCAGTGTGAGTCTCTCTCTGGTGATGGAGCTGAGGAACAAGCAAGCTGGGGGTGAGCTTGGGTCGCGGTGGGCTGCTCGTGGGTGTGAAACAGGGGAAGCAGTACCTGAGTGCCCTCCTGGCTCACCCACTTCGTTTTGGTAACTGTTTTACACTGATTTTTGTAGAACCGATAAGGTGCTTTAGAACAGCACCTGGAGGCTCATCTCCTCATCCCTTGGCCTCCTGCCGCCCCAGCTGTCAGGAAGTTTATGTCCTGGCTTTGGTGGCTGTGCATTCCCCAAGACAGTGTACCTTGTGTCTGCAAATGCCTATGCAAGATACACATGTTCTCATAAAACAGCTTTTTTAAAAAAGAGGAAATACTGACTTGTATGTGTTCTTAAAAGCTATAACAATGACTGAACGCTGATTTCCGTTTTATATGTTTTGCCTAAAGTGAAAGAAGGGATCACATGGTATCTCATCCTGGAGACCTAAGCCCAATTTCCCCACATTTCCTCTGATCCCCAGGCTGGGTTAGGTGCCTCCGCTGGGTTCTCATGTGCCCCGTGCTTCCCTCACATTGTATTGCTGTCTACTCCCCACAGACTAAATTCCCGGGGGATAAAGACCATGACCACTGTATTGCCAATAGTTGTTTACCTAGGGCCCGGTAGACAGGGGCCTTGAGTAATGTTTGAAGAATGAATGTGTGAATGATCTAATGCTAAATACCTGGAGTTAGTAAGTCTGGGGCCCCTGAGACTCTAGAATGACCCTTGGACAGTTATGTGGCTCCCAGGTCTTAATTCTTAATTTTGTACTCTTAGGTTTTGACCTATTCCCTGCCTGGATGTTATCCCCCAGAGACCTGTGGAGTTCCTGAGCTGCTCCTACCGGCCCCTTCCGCCTACTGCCCACGTATAGGTTGACCTCACTCTCTCCCCAGTATTGAGTCCCATCTAGGTTTCCCACCCCATGCCCTCTCAGAGTCTGTAACCTCTCTGATGTCAGTCATTTCTGGGATGAAGTGGGGGTAAAGGGGAGAAAAGAGGAGGGTCAGCTCTCTTTCTAACATCAAACTTAGATACTCTTTTGAGACATGGAGGCTAAAGAGTCTTGATTCGATAGCTCCCTCTGCTGGTACCAGATGGCACCGCCACCCCCAATTTTGTCCCGTTTCCCTTGCTTAGCAAATACTTCTGTTGATTGGTTGTTGTGCTGTCTGGAGCACTGCTCTTGTCCGTCAGGTTGTTCAGCCTCATGCTTAAGGAGCAAGGAGTGAATTGTCTATTTTTTTAGTTAACTCTCCTTTACAATTTAAGAACCGCAAGATTAAAGTTGCCAAATTGATTACTACATCAGGAACACAATTTTTCCCCTGAAGAAAGACAGAGAGACTGAAGCCAAAGGTATCTCAAAGAACACGAGATACGTTTTGCTGGATATGAGGAAGTGACAGAAAATCCAACAGTGAAATTCCAAGTTTCAAAAGACATCCTGTCTTTACCAGTCCCAGGCAACAAACAGCCCCTTGAGTGTTCTTTATGACATCTGGGACTTATTTACAATCTAATACTGGAGTCAGAAAGAATTTTTTCCTCAACGAATGCCAACCCTATGATAAATGTGAAAACCTATGGCCAAATACTTGGAAACACCTTTCTGCGCTGCACAGGGGGCTCGCGGCTTCCGTGAGGTCAAGCATTGGAGGAATAAAGCTGTAGTCTGCCGTGCCTGCGTGGACAGACTGCCACTGCCTGGACAGCAGCGCTCACGAGACAAGTCTCTGCTAATCTCATGCCTGTAAAAATGAAGCCTCTGAAGGCCAATGGTGATGACCCAGAGGGTAAAGAGTTAGGACACCCTGGCCAAACCATCCCAAGATGATCATTCTGAAAATGTGAGTTTGGTATGTTGCGGCATCCCTTTTTAACACCGTGTGCACTTCTTGGGACTCAGCAAAAACGGTGAAGCCACCATGCCCTGTGCCTTTGAACATACCGCAGTGCCAGTTAAGCTAGTATTTTGGTTGCTTGGGGAGTTATCTTCATGGGCAATTGAACAAATCTTGAGATAAAGGAGAGGCTGAAGAGCTGACAAGCACAGACTAAGCCGCAGAGCACTGAGCAGAAAGGCTTTCGATGGTGAAGGGGAAGTCTTGTACACCCAGCTGTAACGACATGGACAGTACAGGGTAACCCAGGGCCTCGCCGCTATGGAAGAGTGTCTACTGAGGCTGCAGATGGGCCCAGGGCTGGCACCATCCTGGGGGAACAGCCAATCCCACCGGCTTCTCCTTGAGACACAATTGCAGCTGTATCCTGCACCACAGGAAACTGCAATGTAATCTTAAATCTGTGGGCCTACGAATGGCTGCGTACATGTTTCTTGGAACCTGTGTGGCACCTGCGCACCACTGCGGTGCCGAATGACCTCACTCGGGTGTGTCTTGCACCCCGAGGCACTCACCTAAAAACTGCCCAGGTGTCAGTGTCATTGAGCTAATCTGAATCTCTCCGAGAAAATACTTAAAAGCTAAGTGTGGTGAGTGTTGGGGGAAGCAGAGACTATTAGGGGAAAAAATCTCTCTTAGAAACTAAATGAAAAAAATGAGCGTGCCCATATCTTTAAGACCATCAGACAAGCTATTGATCTAGGCTAGGACGTGGCAAATTTTTTTTTTTTTTGAAAGAGACCATAGAGTATAGGTTCTGCAGGCCATAATTTTCCTGTTGTAAATACGTAATTCTGCCATAAATCACATGTAAATGAAGGGGTGTGACTATCCCAATAACACTTTATTTACAAAACAAAACAAAACAAGCAGCATTTAAGGTATAGATAGGAATGGTGATATTTTTTTCTTTTGGATATTTCCCCTTTACATTTCAGGTAGGGAAAGCATTACAGATGCCTGGAATAAGATGTATTAACTTTACATTGCTGAATGCCCCATTTTTTTCAAAATAAAAATGTTCATTTCTTTCTGACAATGAAAATGGCACAGACTCATAAAATTTCAAACACCTAGAAGGAAAAAAAAAAGAGAATAAAAATCAGCCAAATGCTTTTCTCTAAAGCCAATGACATGTTTGAGCACGGACTTCTGGTACCACAGGGCGTGAACACAGGACCCACCACCACTTACTACCCCTGCACTTTGCAGCAGGTTACTTAACCTTTCTGAGCTCCAGTTTCCTCTGCTGTAAAACAGGGATAATAGAAGGTCAGTAATAGCATTTACTTTATAGAATTATTTTGAAGATTAAATAAGAATATTCAAGTAGAAGACCTAGCATGGTGCCTGCACCCTTTACAGACTCAGGGAATAAGTAAGAGTGAACAATATTTCAGATTTCCTTGTTTTTTAATCTGGTGTTTTCTCCCTCAAATCTCACTGCATTCAGTGTAAACTGAACTCTGTCGATAAACATTTTCTGAGAATCTATTAGATGCTGCTGTGGTAGTTGTTGTTAGTTGTTGTTATTATATTAGAATGAGGCCAGTTCCCAAATCCTACTTAGTTATTAGTTTAAGAACTTGTCTTGTCCTGGCCCGGTAGCTCAGTTTGTCAGAGCATTTTCCCGATGCACCAAGATTGCGGGTTGAATCCCCAGCCAGGGCACATACAAGAGTCAACCAATGAATACATAAATGGAAAAAAAAATGATGTTTCTCTCTCTCTCTGTCTTTCTCCCCCAACCCACTTCCTCTCTCTCTCTGTTAAAAAAAAAAAATCAATTAAAAAAAAAGAAAACCTTGTCTTGGAACCTATATAGCAAGGGTGTCCAACCTGCAGCCTACTGGTCCCACATGGCCCAGGATGGCTATGAATGCGGCCCGACACAAAATTGTAAATTTATTTGAAACATTACTTAGTTTTATTATGAAGTTAGTTATACTAAGTTTTATTACTTAGATATGTACATGTTCTATATTAGTGATCACAAACTTGGGACCTGCTTGAGGATTTTAAAAGATTATCGAAAGGGCCGCTGCATAATTAGGGTTATTACGTGAGGACTTTTTTGCTTATCTGTGGTGGTGGATGTCACGAAGATTGTGCATGAACCTGTTTTCTGCTCATCAGTTTCCATTAGTGTTTGTGTATTTAATGTGCGGCCCAAGACAACTCTTCTTCCAGTGTGGCCCAGAGATGCCAACAGGTTGACACCCCTGCTGTATAGAATCATTTTCTATTCACTCTTCCCACTAACATAAAATTGATTTAAATTTGGGTCCTTCTTTGGTGAGGGAATACTAGAATTTAACAGGGTTGTTTGAGCATCAAATGAGTCATTCTAGGCAGGTGCCCACAAGGTTAGGTACTCAGTATATGTAGCTGTTATCGCCCCAGCGATGCACGATGCACCAGACTTTCACACCTGTGGTTAATGGGCGTGAACTTGCAGAGGGATCTTCTTTTCTGGTTTCACTTTTGATCCTAGGACTAAGCTTTCAGGCGCCATCTAGATAAAACACTGATCTTCTGCTCCACTCCATTGATTTGAGTCCCAGTTTTCCTTCCATCTCTATCGGTTCCCCATGCGTCTTCCTTCATTTCACGTATTGTAGCCTGCATTTTTTCATCTAATTTGTGAGCAAAATCAACCAATTCTGTGAGCATTTTGATGACCAGTGCTTTGAACTGTGCATCTGATAGGTTGGCTATCTCTTCGTTGCTTAGAGGAATTGACTCTGGGGTTTTCATTTTTTCTCCGGATTGAGCCATTTTTGGTGGGTTTTTAACCACACCTAAATCAAAAGCAAACTAAGCAAACAGCTAGAACAGGAACAGAACCACAGAAATGGAGATCATATGGAGGGTTAGCAACAGGGGCATGGGAGGAGGAGGGGGGGGAAGGTACAGAGAATGAGTAGCATAGATAGTGGGTAGCAAATAGACAGGGGCAGGGTAAGAATAGTGTGGGAAATGTAGAAGCTAAAGAACTTATGACACAAGGACATGAACTAAAAGGGGGAATGTGGGTGGGAGAGGGTGTGTAGGGTGGGGGGAATGATGGGGGAGAAACGGGACAACTGTAATAACAATCAATAAAATATATTAAAAAAAAAAAAAAAAAAAAAACACTGATCTTCCAGACACGGTCCTAGGCTTGTTTACCAGCATTTGCCAGCAGTGGTTCTCTCCCTGAAACTTATCAACTGACCTCCCTAACTCTCCTTCCCCTTGTCTCTCCCCCACCCTCCAGACCTGCCCTGACAACTTCCAAGATTAATTCTGTTTGCCTTGAGTCTGTTCCCACAGCCTGTGGATACCTAATATATATCATTTATTACTTGGCCTCCATTGATAGCAATTATCATTTTCCTGATGTTTTCAAGGATTCCAAACTTACACAGTAAAATGTGTTAGAGTTCACTGTATTTATTATTGGTTTTCCTACATGCAGTTATAAACTAATTATAAGACAGAAAAACACATTGTTTAAGATTATGGATCCTGGAGCCAGAGTTCTGGGGTTATAATTCTGGCTCTGCCAGTTATTTTGTGATCTTGGCCAAATTACTTAGTCTCTCCATGCTAATATTTACTTATCTTGAAAAAGGGGGGATAGTAACAGCCTTATTCTCTAGGGTTCTTACAGAGATTAGATGGGTTAATATTTGTAAAGCACTTAGAACAGAGCCTAGCATTAGTTAGTGGTAGATAAGGGTTAGTTATGTAATAGTTACCATTTATAGAGTACTTAGCTATCTGCCAGGTCAGAACAAGTTACTCGCAATCCGCTCAATCATGCAAAGTGGATATTATTTGCAGTGGGGTATGTGAGTTGTCCTGCACCTGCTTAGGAGAGTTGAATGTCAACATTTCAGAAAGTTTGCAAGTCAGTTGTTAAACAAAGCCATCACTAAAAATTAGATTATATAAATTTAAAAAATTATATTTAAAACAAAGAAAACAAATATTTAAATCTTATCACTTCCTAATTATTTTACTACATTGTACTACTATCGATGCTCTTGTGGTTATTTATTGTTCTTTTTCACAGTATTTTTTAGCCCTGGAAGCTGTGGCTCAGTGGATTGAATGCTGGCCTGCAAACCAAGGACTCACTGGTTGGATTCCCAGTCAGGGCACATGCCTGGGTTGTGGGCCAGGTCCCCAGTAGGGGCACACCAGAGGCAACCACACATTGATGTTTCTCCCCCTCTCTTTCTCCCTCCCTTGCCCTCTGTCTAAAAATAAATAAAATATTAAAAAATTATATTTTAAAATTATTTTCAACTACAGTTAGCATTCAATATTATATTTGTTTCAGGTATGTACATTTAAACATTCATATAATTTATGATGTGCTCCCCCAATAAGTCTAGGACCCACCTGGCACCATACATAGTTATTACAATATTATTGACTATCGACTATTACGATATTGTTGACTATTATATGGCTGTAATGTACATCATCCCCATGTTTATTGTACTTGTATGGTGGAAATAATGGTGTGATGTTGTGCATCTTTGCCTAAGTGCATTCCGTGACATTGATATCAGTAGCTTGAAATCTGCTGTGGTGGGAGTATTTACACCACAGAAGTTGGCAACCACTACAAAGCAGGGCTTTTTAATTTGGCTATTTGGTTGTTAAACATTTATGAATACACACTGTATATCAGTGTCCCTTCTTTAAAGGGGCATTTTTCTAGTCCCAGTCTAGTTCCACTACTTCACCCCTGACTTAGAGATGCCTTAGATCACTTATCTTAATACGATAATCCCATTACAGTCTTTCCTGGGGTCCATTTTTGCCCCTTACTCCTTCCCAGAATCTTTTTTTCTTTTGTCCAAGGTTAAGATTAGATTTGGGTCAAGATGGCAGTGTAGGCAGACATGGCTTGCCTCTTCTCACAACATCAAAATCACAACTAAAATATAGAACAATCTACACTCAGAACTGTCAGAAATTGCATTGAAGGGAAGTCTGACAACTATGGGATTAAAGAAACCACATCCATCCAGACTGGTAGGAGGGGTGCAAATGTGGAATGGGCTCGTCCTACATGCACATGTGGTGGATAAAAATTTGGGAGGGATATCTCGAGAGCAAGGAGTCTCAGCTCCACACCAGGCTTCCCAGCCCAGGGCTCCAGTGCCAGGAAGATAAGATCCCAAAACTTCTGGCTGCAAAAACCAGCATGGAGTGAGTCAGTGGAAGAAACTTCTGGAGCCCCAAGCAGCTCCTCTTAAAGAACCCACACACAGATTCACTTCCTCTGGGCTTTGGTGCCTGGTGGTGGCTTGAGGGGCACCAGTGGTGAGCAGGGAGTGGCTGAGGTGTCTGGCATTGAGGTGAGCTGAGGCCATTGTCCCTTTTCTGGGCCCTCCCTCCATAGAGCTAGCAAGCTGGTGCTATATTTGAGACTCCATCCACCTGGCTAACACTATTTTACCAGCCTTGGAGATCTCCTGAGACTTTGTCCCACCCAATTTATAGGCACACCCAAACTTCTTTTACGTATGAATGGCTGGTCTTGGCTCCTACTCCACAACTTTCTAAATCCTCTCAAATAAGCAACAGCTGGCCTCAGTGAGCCCCAGGCCCAGCACTAGCAGCAGTCAGCCTCGGTTCATAGCTTGGCTTCTGAGAATCTCCAAGCCCAGCACAAGTAGCAGCCATCTCAGATTGGTTTATAACTTAGGCAGTTTGGCCCCAGGCAAAACACAGGTGGGGGATAACCTTGGACTGTACCACCCAGGAAACCACAGGGCCAGTAAACCCAGTGGACAGCTATAGACCACATCAGAGCACCACCACCCTGCCCCTGAATAGCTGAACCTTCATAGAGGTCGGAGGTTTGTGGTCAGTGGTCACAGATAGTCCTTGCCACTGACTGGCCTGGGTAAATCCCTCCCATTGATTTGCCAACAGCAACCAAGGCTCAACTAGAACAGGAGGGTGTACTCAGCCCACACGAAGGGCACATCTTGAGTACCAAGCTTGGGTGATAGGGGGAGGCTGTGCCACTGGGCCCTACAGGACACCTACTACATTAGTCCACACTACTAAGACATGGAGTTAAAGCAACTCTACCTAATACATAGAAACAAACACAGGGAGGTTGCCAAAATGAGGAGACAAAGAAACATGGCCCAAATGAAAGAAAACATCAAAACTCCAGAAAAAGAGTTAAGTGAAATGGAGATAAGCAATGTATCAGATGCAGAGTTCAAAACACTGGATATAAGGATGCTCAAAGAACTTAGTGAGGACCTCAGCAGCATAAAAAAGATCCACTTAGAAATCAAGGATACATTAGTTGAAATAAAGAATAATTTATGAGGAAACAACAGTAGAGTGGATGAAGCCAAGAATCAAATCAATGATTTGGAACATAAGGCAGCCAAAAACAACCAATCAGAACAACAAGAAGAAAGAAGAATCCCTCCCACCCCCCAAATGAGGATAGTATAAGTAGCCTCTGGGGCAACTTTAAGAGTCCAACATTCTCATCATAGGGGTACCAGAAAGAGAAAAGAAAGAATAAGAAATTGGAAATCTATTTGAAAAAATGATGAAAGAAAACTCCCTAATTTGGTGAAGGAAAGAGACATGCAAGTCCGGGAAGCACAGAGAGTCCCAAACAAGATGGATGCAAACAGGCCACTCCAAGACACATCATAATTAACATGCCAAAGGTTAAAGATAAAGAGAGAATCTTAAAAGCAGCAAGAGAAAAGCAGAGAGTTACCTACAGAAGAACTCCCATAAGACTGTCAGCTGATTTCTTAAAAGAAACTTTGCAGGCCAGAAGGGATTGGCAAGAAATATTCAAAGTCATGAAAAGCAGGGACCTACATCCAAGATTGCTCTATTCAGCAAAGCTATCATTTAGAATTGAAGGGTAGATTAACTGCTTCCCAGATAAGGTCAAGTTAACGGAGTTCATCATCACCAAGCCCTTATATGAAATGTTAAAGGGACTCATTTAAGAAACAGAAGATCAAAACTATGAATAATAAAATGGCAATACATATCTATCAACAACATTGAATCTCAAAAACAAACTAAGCAAACAAGAAGAACAGAGACGGGAGCATGCATACCGAGAGTGTTTTGATGGTTGCCTGTTGGGAACCGCCCTGCCAGGTTTCAGAAGCTGTAACACCCCAAGGCTAAGGCTGAGTAAGAGACCTTGGGACCATAAATCACTAAGGAGACAAAGCTTATCTTCCTGGCAGGGGCGCCACCTCTGCCCCCTTTTACTTCACCCTGCTTGGCCCCGAGTGGATGACTGATTAGCTAATGACGGGTAAAATTCCTCAAGGGAGAGATGACCTAAGAGAGGCACAGTCATGAAGGGGGCCTCAGGGAAGGACTTGGAGGGCTATAGAAAAAGGGGCTGATGAACCCTCGCCTCCAGCTTTGACATAGCCTGAGTCCTCATTCTGTCTGCAAGAAGTCTCCTAATCTCTTGGCTGCCTTACTTTCCCTGCCTGACTTAAGCCTGAAACAATGACAGAGGGCAGTGCAGCCCTGTGCTGGAAAGGGCGGGTTCCCTGGGGCAATCGGGCCTAAGGAAGAATACATAAAATCCTGTGAAACTTGCTTTGCTAAGAATGCTCTCAATTTTCTGATAAGGGTCAGAGCAGGAAATGAGTTTGTTTCCCAAAGTTTTATGCACCTTAGCTAACTGACCCTGACTCAGAATAAGCCCTCATAGTTCTTTGTATGTTATCTATTGTTTGATCCTTACTTCCTGACAATGATTGATGAGCTTTACCTGTATTCCTGTGCAAACTGAACCCCATAAAAGCCCCTTGAGGAAAAGGGTCCTGGCCCTTCTCCTTTGAGAGATCGGCCACATTTTCTCCCCAAGCAGATAGACTTGGTAGACTTACTCTCATCCATGGAAGATGGGGGGCTCTGCAGGCAAACCTTCCCCACGGTTGCCAGATGGGTAGGGAGTGTGGGGGAATGGATGAAGAGGTAAGGAGATTAAGACACACAAATAGGTAGTTACAGACTAGCCATGGGGATGTAAAGTACAGTACAGGAAATGGAGCAGCCAAAGAACTTACGTGACCCATGGGCATGAGCAATGGTGTGGGGATAGCCTGAGGGAGTAGGGGGTGCTAGGTGGAGGAGGGCAAAGGAGAAAAACCAGGAAAACTGTAATAGCATAATCAATAAACTATACTTTAAAAAAATTTTATTTTTTTAAAAAAAATTTTAAACAGGGTAGGATTAAACCCATTCTTTCTTGCACCTATATCTATTTTCAATTTTCCTGGTTTGAAAATGCTTGGCACAGTAATTAAGATTCCTTAAATGATCAATTTTCTTAAACTATTTATTGGTGTGAACATACATATAGAAAATTGTATGTATCAAAAGTGTACCATTCAAATCGTTTTCACAAACTCAACACACCATGACACTAGCACCCAGATCTAGAACCAGAACATTATTCCTTTTTCAGAAGCCTTCCAGTTTCTACCGTCCCAAGGGTAACTACTAATCTGGCTTCTAAAAGTTATTCAATCTTTCAATATTGGCATATCTAGGACCATGTTGGGCCAGGTGCTCTATATTGTATTATCTGCTCCCATTTAGTTGGGAGGTAATATCAAGTCTCCGGTCAGTTAGTGATCTTAACTTATATCCAACTCCTATGGAGCAATGATGAGAAATAAGAGTGCCAGTCCCAGCAGTACCACTTAATCTTGTGACCTAAAAAATCCATGTTTCCTCTCTTAAGCCACAGCAATATGGTCTCTAAAATACAGGCAAACACAATGCATATACGAGTTGCTATGAGGATTAGATGAAATCTCATTCTCAAAGCACCCAGTACAGTGTAGTGCGCCTGGTTTTAGCAATGTATAACTGACTGTTATTAATTTTTATTGTGTGCAGTTGTGATGTGAGGGTTTTTCGTATGCTGTTTATAACTCTGGGCAAATAGAATTCTTTGTTTTTCGCACATACCCTCTCAGTCTTCTACATACCAGTAGTCAAAGGAATCATCATTTACCTACAAATTTAGGTTCCAAATCTCAGTATTTTTCTTGATTCCCATCTTTCCTACATTCCATTCATCTAAATCCTCAGCAGGTTTTGCTGACTCTAAAAAGGAAAAGCCAAGCCACTATGTTCTCTCAATATTTACTACCATTGTCCTATTTTTAAGCTACTACCATCCCTCACTTAAATATCTTCACAAGAATGTAAGCTTGTGAACAGGCTCCCTGTGTTATTGATCACAGCCGTATGCCTAGCACTCCAGTACCCAGAACAGTGCCAACAGTGCCTAGCTCTTAGGCTTCTGCTAACTAAATCTTGAATGAATACATGTTGCAACAAACCTTTGAAGTGGATACTATTATTATTTTCATCTCATATTGGGTTGGCCAAAAAGTTCATTTAGTTTTTTCCGTACGATTGCTCTAGTAGTGCTTAGTTATCTTTACCTTCATTTGAAACAATTTTGTTAGATTGTATTGTCACAACTGTCCTATTGGTGTGCATTAAAAAAAATTGGGTGAATTCTGGGGCAGTCATTTTAATATTGTAGGTGGAAGAAGATATGCAACACTGTCAGCATATTATACTTTATTATTTCAAGGAAGGTAAAAATGCAACTGAAATGCAAAAAAATGATCTGCGCAGTTTATGTAGAAGGTGCTGTGAATGATAGAACATGTCAAAAGTGGTTTGTGAAGTTTCTTGGTATTATTGTCATTTTGGCCAAATAATTCTTTCCTGTGGGGCTGTTTTATGCACTGGAAGATGTTTAGCAGCACCCTTGGCCTCTACCCACTAGCAGCCAATAGCAGGAGATAGCTGACAAACTCAAAATATCCAAATCAATAAAGTTATTGGTGAAGATGAAAAATGTGTCTTTTATTTTATGGAAAAAAACTAAATGGAGTTTTTGGCCAACCCAATAGATAGGGAAATAGGCTTGCAGTAGTTAAATACCTTATTTAGCGTCACAACAACAAATATCAAAACCAGGATCCAATTCCAGGGTCTAACTCTAGAGCCTGCTAGGTTATCCACTATGCTGCTGTATTGAACTACACTGGCTGAGGCTGAAGTCAATTTCTTTTTTTAGAAAGGGGGAAAGAGTTAATTTCTTGTTCCGATTACTTATGCATTCATTGATTAATTCTTCTATGTGCTTTGATGGGGTGAACAAACAACCTTGGTGGATGGGAAGGACACTGTAATCAACTGAGATATCTGGCCCTGAAATTAATTAACAAGGGATTTTTGGCTGATGTTAAAATGAATTTTAGTTGAAATTCCCCAACCTGAAATCTTCCTCTCAGAATAAAGTTAATATGCCCTTCGCACAACCCTGTAGGGTCAGCATGATTTGGCTTCTCTCAAGTCCCATCTCTCTTCATTGGTCTCTAATCCCAATATTCCAGCCATAATGATGTTTTCTCTTCCCAGCAAATGCTCCTGCCCTTACGGAGCCACTATCCCTCTTCCATCCCCTCTGGAAAACCTTTCCTAACTTCTGAATTCTGAGGGATTATAACAAGCAGCATTTTATCCCAGCTGGTATCACTCAACTAAAATTACTTATTTCTTTATTGTTCACTGTTATGTCCCTAGTGCCTAAGAAGTGCCTGGAATAGAATAGGTACTTGATAAATATGCATTTAATAAAGGGATGAAAGGGCAAGGATTATTTTATCAATTTATAGGAAGAAAGACCGTGGCTCCTGGACATGCACTTCACTGTGGGTTAGGTAGTAAGTGGCCCAGGTGAGCTTTGAAATCAGGGCTCCACAGACAGCCCGACCAGGCCACGCCCGCTCTCCTAGTTCCTCTTTCGCCCGCTCTTACGAGCCCCGCCCACCCCGGCCTACGCCATCTCTAAGAGTAGTTTGACCCCCCAACGGCCGCCGTAGCGCGTCGCCTCCGTTGCTGTGGGAAACGACCCGGGAACTGGGTGGGAGGAAAAGACGTTTCCCGCCGGCGGGAGCTGCGGTAGTGGCGGCGAGATCTGAGGCTGCGGGGCGCAGCGCCGCAGCACCATGGCTGACCAGTTTTATCTGGAAAATATAGACGAGTTCGTCATGGACCAAAACAAGATCGTGAGGAGCTAGGACTGGGGAACGCGGGCGTGGGACTGGGGTCCTAGGCCCGGCGAGGGCGGCAGGGTCCTTGACCCTTCTCCTTGTGGTCTCGTGGGGACTGGTCGAGGGAGACAGGTCCCCACCCCACGTACCCCAAGGCGAGCGAGAACTCGCGGGAGAGGTCTTCCAGTGCGCACGCAAGTCCTCGTCCCTTGGTTGGGCGTGCTGAACACTGTGCGCGGATTAGGAGGGAGGGTCATTGGTTGTTAATATTTCTAAGGCGTCTCTACACTTGTCTGATAAGGTGGTTGGCGTTTAAAGCCCCAAATTTACAGTTGGGGAAATTGTAACCAGGCTTAAGTGACAAGCTGTTTAACCTCCCTACAGCCAGTTTCCTCTTACTGGAAATTTGGCATTGATGCAGGCTTGACCTGCATGTCACGGGGGTGGAGTCGAGATCAAGGGAGATAATGAAAGTGAGTGCACTTTGCAAATTGTGATGATGCCTACTGTGAGCTTTGGATACACGTTATTGCATTTACATCCAGAGGTCGGTAGAAAAGGCAGTTGAAGCAGACAGAGGGGCCAAATAACTTGCTTATTTGTGATAAGGGACAAGCAGTTTTCCAACCTAGGTTCGTCTCTTGCTAATGATTTTTTTTTACATCACACTGCTGTTGCCTAACTGGTAACACTTCCTGTTATTGGGAAATCAGCATTTTTAATTGGAAGACTTTGAGAGAAGAGTGACAGGAGAGTTGAAGGAGGGATGGAAGGCAGGTCTAGTGTCGAGGCCAGGAGTTCCCAATCTAACCCCTGATACAGTCAGTACTCGTCGGCCTCATTCATTCCCGGACACCTGCAGCACCTGTGCCCTTTAATGTTTGTTCCTATGGCTGCAACTTAAAACTGTTTCTCTGAGTCATACACCTGAAAGTAATCTAGATTTTGGGTGAATTTTGGGGTAGTTTTCAGTTGTGGCCCTCAAAAAGGACAATGTGAGAAAAAGGGCCTGAATAAAACAAGGAGTGTGAGGAAAATGAGAACTTTTTCTTTGATACATAGTCAGCCTTCCTTCCTTTTTAGATTTGTTTTCATTCATTGGCGTGTGAAACAAACTTTTTAATATTGGTAAAATAAATATCTCGGTCTTGCCTTCTCATATAGCTGATTCTTGGCAAAACTGGGGTGGCATCTATTATAATTTATGATGCAAAATTATCTAGAACTAGGACTGTTTAGGAGCCCTTAGAACTGACCTGCACTCTGGAGTCATCTAATAAAATGTCTAAAAAAATCCCTCCTTTTTGCAGGTGACATACAAATGGCTGAGCTACACACTAGGAGTTCATGTTAACCAGGCCAAACAGTAAGTCCAATTACTCATTTTAATCACATTGGAATTTTTTTGTTTGTTTTGTTTTTAGGTTTATAGATAGCATCTATGTCAGAACTTTTTTTTCCTGGGAAATGGGAAGAAATACTAGTTTTACTACTTTTGTCCATTATTTAGGACACAGGTAAACTTGTATACAAATGTGTAATGATAGGTTTACTGGATTTATTTGTAGTCTTGCCCTCTGGTTAACCTTGCTTTGTTCTTTCGGATTTATTGAATGGGCTAGCCATTTCTGTTCACATCTCGGATTTATACATCTGTTATCTTACATCTTCATTACAATTTCACACGTGTTCCCATGCTCCTTAGGCCATCTCTGGATGCTACTGAAGTACCTCCATAATGAGGTCAACAGGTGTTTGACACAAACCGTATAACAGTAGAAGAGAGGGGAGAACCTTTCAAGTGAAACTAAGAAATGTTTAGGATGGTGCATAGCATTGCCTTTCTTGAATTTTGCCATATCACCTCTCCTTGCTGAAAAGGAAAAAAAGCGAACTTTTGGGTCAACTTCAAATTTCTTGCCTGCAAATGTGCAGATGTCATCTTTGTCGTACAGGGAAGAATTGGTGAACAGGCTGAGGGCACATGTATTAGTTAAATACTCATTTATTTAATCCATAAGGTGGTCAGATTTTTTTCCTGTTCCTTTGAATCACAGAAACTTTCTTTAAGTGGTAAGAAGGTTCCCTGAGTCTTAGAAATTCTCTAGAGTGGGTTGATTTGGCTTTATTTGAGTTGCTTTTTGATAGTCCTAGGAGTCTGATTTTGACTGAATGTCTGTGCCTCTAAGACCTAAACTCTTTTTGGGGATGGATGCCTGTAAGAGTCATTATTTGTTGTGGTTACAGATGTTTAAATATGAAATGAGCTAATTGTTACCAAATAAGCTTGTTGGGGTTTAAAGGTGCATATTGGAGAGGAAATAAATTTGCCTTGGATTTTTTTTTTTTTTTAAGATTTTATTTATTTATTTTTAGAAAGAGGGGAAGGGAAGGAAAAAGAGAGGGAGAGAAACATCAATGTGTAGTTGGCTCTTCAGCATCCCCTACCAGGAATCTGGTTTGCAACCCAGGCAGGTACCCTGACCGGGAATTGAACTGGCAACCCTTTGGTTTGCAGGCCGGTGCTCAATTCACTGAGCCACACCAGCCAGGGCTGAAAAGGCTTTTAACAAAATCAATTTTACCATAGGCTAATTGATATAATAAAGAAGAGTTCTTACAGTATCTCATCAATATAATGAAATGACCTTATTTGAGGATCTACTGTACTTTATTTCTTTTTGTGGCTGAATGATTCCATTATATGGTGTTACTAGTTTCTCAGGGCTGACGTGACAAAGCACTACAAACTTGGTGGTTTAAAATCACAGAAATACGGCATGTCTCACAATTGTGGAGGCCAGAAGTCTGAAATCAAGGTGTTAGCAGGGCCACACTCTGAAACCTGTGGAGAAGAATCCTTTCTTGCCTCTTCCTAGCTTTTGGTTTGCCAGCAATCTTGGACATTCCTTGGCTTACACCTGCAGGACCCCAGTCTCTGCCTTCATTGTCCCATGACATTTGTTGTCCCTGTGTGTCTGAATCTTCACATGGGCCATTTTATAAGGACACCAGTTATACTGGATTAAGAGCCCACCCTCCTCCAGGTTAACCTCAGTTTACTTGATAATATGTGCAAAGATCGCATTTCCAAGTAAGGTCACATTCTGAGTGGTGGCTAGGAGGTCAACGTATCTTTCTTGGGGACAAAATTTAACCCAGAGTGTATGGATAAACTGTATTTTGTTTATCCGTTCATGAGCTGAAGAACGTGTAGGTTATTTCCACATTTGGGTGTTACGAATAATACTGCTATGAACATTCTTGTGCAGACATGTATTCTCAGTTCTCCTGCGTGTGTACCCAGGATTGGAATTCTGGGTCAGATGATAAACCTATATTTAACATTTTGAGGAACTGACAAATTGTTTTCAAAGTGTCTATGCTATTTTACAATCCCACCAGCAATGTGTGAGGGTTTCATTTTCTCCCCATTCATTTCAACTCTTGATTATCTGTCTTTTTTTTTTTTTAGCCATCCCAGTGGGTGTGAAGTGGTATCATTATGGTTTTGATTTGCAGTTCCCTAATGACTAATGGTGTTGATCATCTTTTCATGTACTTATTGGCCATTTGTATATCTCTTGAAAAATATTTATTCTAATCCTTTACCCATTTCTTTATTGGGTTATTTGACTTTTTCATGTTGAGTTGTAAGAGTTCTTTATGTATTCTGGACATTAGATCCTGATCAGATATGGTTTGCAAAAAATTTCTCCCATTCTGTAGGTTGTCTTCATACTTTGTCGATGGTGTCCTTTGAAGCACAAAAGTTTTTTATTGTTGAAGTCCAGTTTATTTTTTTTCTTTCTGCTCCTTCTGTTCTTTAATGTAGTGTCTAGGAAGGTTTTAACTGAAAGTCAAGACGATTTACTTTTGTGTTTTGTTTTTATTTATTTTTACAGAGAGGGGAAGTATGTGGTTGCCTCTTGCATGCCCTCAACCGGGGACTTGGCCCACAACCCAGGCATGTGCCCTGACTGGGAATCGAACTGGCAACTTTGGTTTGCAGGCCAGCACTCAGTCCACTGAACCACACCAGCCAGGACTACTTTTATATTTTCTTGTAGTTATACTTATTACATCAATAATTATCACTGTATTTAAGGTTTCAGCATGTTGAGTGCTTGTTGAAGTGTTAAAATGCCCCAGTCCTCACAGTAAGAATACATTACGGTATTTAAATTACATGGTGCACAGTGGGAATAACTTAGCCCCATGATGTCTTATGCCTCCACTGGGAAGCTTCAATGGCTGGAGCCCTGTCATCTGTAGGCTTCTTTGTTCAGGTCCGACAGTTGATGCTGGGCTGTTGACCAGACATCGCACGCGGTCTATCTCTGTGGCCTGAGCTCCATCAGGGCAGGGTGTCTCTGGGTAGTCGGACTTCTTAAATAGCAGCTCAGGACTTCAAATCTAGTCCTCCAGCACAAGGTGGAAGCTGATTGCCCAAAACGTCAAACAGTATCATATCTGCTTTGTTTTTTTCGGTTAAGATGAATCACTAGCCCTCCCAGATTCAAGGGGAGAGGATGGAGCCCACCTCTCTCTGGGTGGACATAAAGTGTATGTGGGATGGGTGACATCATTGTAGCCATTTTTGGAAGACACAGCTTGCCACCATCATTGTATCTTCAGTGCTTGGCTCCTAATATATGCTAATAAATACTTATTGAATAAATACTAAGCACCTGTGGTTGATGTTTTCACACATTTTTATCTCACACAATCTGTTTAACAATCCACTGGTATTATCAGCCTCTCTTAACAAATGAGAAAATTGAGACTTGAGTGTCCTGTCACTTTTTCTTACTTTACCTATAACGTTTGAAATAGTCTGATTTTATTTTTTAATTTTTACAGAATTTATTTGAGTGACATTGTTTAATAAAATTATGTAGATTTCAAGTGTACAATTTCATAATGCATCATCTGTATATCTGTCACCACTGAGCCCCTGTTTCCCCTCTGCTGCCTCGGCCCACCCACTGTCCCTCTGGTAATCACCATACTATTGTCTGTGCCTGAGTTTTTCGTGTAGTGTGCTTTTTTCCCTTAATCCCTTCACCTTTTTCACTCAGCCCCCTAACCTTCCTCTCCTCTGACAGCTGTCAGTCTGTTCTCTGTATCTGAGTCTGTTTTGTTTTGTTTGTTAGTTTATTTTGTTCATTAGATTCCACATATAACTGAAATCATATTTGTCTTTCTCACTAGCTTATTTCTATAGTAGAAGCACTTAAAATATCCCTGATGGCCCTGAGGTTAGTGACTGGGCATGATTGGTATTGATTTGCTTGGATTCATTGAAGAAGTGTTCTTACTGTATTTTGCTATAATTTTTACTATATTTTTAGCATTGTTTTAGGCTCTGTTGTAGAACAGCAAACTTGATAGATAGGGTACTCCCCGTCATTAATTTATACAAGATAATTTCAGGTTGTAAAAGTGTTGTGAAGGAATTAAACTGGGTTAGGAAAAGCTGTATATCATATACGCTGTATTTGTCCTAGGGAAAATTATGGGTGGAACTGATCAAGAGGGAAAAGTAATGAATTAAAATGAGAAGATATAGTTAATCATGTCTGTAGGAAGTGCATCTTATAAGAATTTATGTTTGTTGTCATTTATATTTAAGAATATTTTGCACATTTTGTTGGTAAAATGTTTGGTGTAATCAGGTAAACATGTCTTAGAGACTTTAAAGGTGTGCAGAAACTATTTTTTTCAAAGAGTTTGTACAGTTTTGACCTCCTGGTTAATATAAAAGAACTGGGCATTGTTTAAGGAGACAAGTACATAGAGGATGTCTGTGATGATACATGAGTTGTAGATAAGAGATTTATCTACAAGATTGAGAGCATCTTGGGTATGGTACCTGCCTATCATTTCTTTTACTAGCACGGTCCTAACTAGCATAAGTAAACCACAATGTTCATGAATTTGTGTTACCTCATCTTTCCTAATGCAATCACTGCATGGAAGGAAACACTAAAAGAGAACAAGGTAGAGCAATCAAAAAATGCTAAATAGGGCATATTTTTGTCCTTAGGGAGCTTATAGTCTAGTGGGGATGGCATATATATACACTAAGTAGTTAGAATACGAAGTGGTAAGTGCTATAATAGCAGGTATGGGATAGGCTCTGTTAGAGCTTAGAAGTCACGGGTGCCCTGCTGGCCTGTGGTTTTAGGGAAGGCTTCACATAAACCAAGGAGGTGGTAATTGAGCTGCAGTGAGGATGAGGAATTAGGTGGATGAGGTCTGAGCAAGCATTCCAGGCAGGAGGGGCATACAGAGGAGCAAGGGGAGCTGCAGGGTGTTTCATAAGTATGCAGATAGCGTGGGTGTGAGAGAATGGCTAGTGATAGTGGGGGGATCAGAACGAGAACCGTCTTACATGTCACTGCTAGGGAATTGCAGTTGATCCTCCAGGGGTGGGGTGCTACTGAAATTTTTTGAATAAAGAATAATACTTCAGACAAGAATATCCAACTACCTTTTCACCATCACTTGTGACTAATAGGCATGTCAGACTTAACATGACCCCAAGCTAACTCCTGATTTCTACTCTCAACACCTACTTCGCCAGCTTTTCCCCATCTCAGTAAATGACTTTATTCCTTGAGTTGATTAGTTCAGTCATCCATAACTCCTTTTTCTCTCATACCCCACAATCAGTCCATCAGCAAATACTGTTATTTCTCCCTTTAAATTCTCCCAGAAGTCACCCACTCATTTACTACCTCCATTGTGACCACCCTGGTCCGAGCCACCATCATCTCTAGCCTAGATGACTGCATAGCCCCCTGACCGGACTCCCTGCTTCCTGCCTTGCCCCTTGGCAGTATATTTTTACACACAGCAGTCAAGGACACTTCTAAAAGGTGAGGTCATGGTATTTCTGCTCTCGACTTTCTGATGACTTGACTTGCTTCAAGTTCTCCATAGGGCCACAAAGCCCGTGTCTGGCACTTGGCTCTCTGCCACCACTGTCCTTCCTTATTCTGGGTCAGTACACTTGCCTCCTTTCTGTTCTTTATACCTCGCCTACATGCTTGCCTCAGGACCTTTGCATTTGCTGTTCTCTCTGTCTGGAACATTGTTCCCTAAGCCATAGCAGCGGCTTCCTCACTTCCTGCAGGTCTCTGCTCCTGAGGCCTTCCCTGATCACCTTATATAAAATAGCCAGACTTCTCAGTCATTCTGTATTCTTCCCCTACTGCCCCATAGATTTACTACCATTTAACATATAGGTAGTTTTTCATTTGTCTCTCTTTTCTGTCACGTAAGCTCTAAACGGTTAGGAACTTTGCTTTGTTCATTGCTCTCTCCTTAAGGCATAAAACATAAAGTAGCCACTCAGTAAAGTTTTGTTGACTTAATGACTTGATTTGCATTTTTAACACTTTTACACTGGCAGGCTTGTGGATAATGAAGGGGTGAGGGTGTGTGCAGAATTGACACTTGGAACTGAAGTAGTCTAGTCAAGAGATTTGAAGGGCATGGAGTCAAGAATTACTTGGGAGGGAAAACTGACTGGATTTGGCAGCTCACCGGACAGGAGAAGTGAAGGATAATGACTCCCAGATTTCTGGCGTGGTGGTTTGGGCAGATGTTGTTGTCAGGAGCAAGTGGAGCCATGGGGATGAATGAAATAGACCGACCATCTGGTTTGTCCAGGACTGTCGGTTTTAGCACCACAAATCCATGTCTCAGGAAGTCTGTGAAGTCCAGGCAAGCCCAGGTGGTTTGTCACTCTAATATGTGAAGTGAAAAGATAGGTGAAGAGGGAACCCTAACTGCTACGGAAAAGGAGGAGGTCATCAAGTCTGTGCAGGAAACGGAGCGGGGGCAGTAAGGGGGCAGCAGGAGACTCACTGGGGTGTGGGATCGTGGACGCTAAGAGAGCAGATGCTTCGAGAAGAGTGGTCGACACTGCAGATTGGATTTCCCTTAGAATTTTCAAGTTTGGGTTTCTAGTTTTTCTTGGCAGAAGTATGACGTGTTATAGACTGAGTATACATTTCTTGAAATAAAAGATACAAATGATATGTCTCTTTTGCTGTTTTTTGTTAACGTGTGAGTCGTGGAGGGGCGCCAACCTCTGATTCTTGCTGGATCATAAGGATAAAAATGGATTTAGGGATGTTAAGCAACATTATTTGTACATCGAGTGTTTGGCAGTCTGAGGTTAATGAGTACTCAGAATCCGGGGCACTGGGAGTCAGCTGCTATGCTGTGCAGCTCTGAAACAGCACTGAATCCGAGTGATCCTAAAACACATCGCAGAGCTGGACGCTTGTGATCATGTACTGAGTGGTTCTTGATGTTTTGGAACCCTTTTGAGAACCTATTGAAAACCCTGAACGTATACATTTTACTTACAGTTTTCGGGGTGGAGGGCTGGTTCTAGATGGCCACAGAAATCCCATGGTGGAAGAATCACTAATCTGTCTGGTACAGCCCTCCCATTTGATACTTCAGGATATTGAGGGGCCTAGAAAAATGAACTTATCCAGGATCACATAGTGACCGAACTTACTCTTGGTTGAGTGTTATGTTCATGGCCTGTTACTGTTTCCTTGCAGGCTCACTCCTTCTGGGCCTGTTACTAGGTTTCTTTCAGTTATGACCTGGGCCATTGCACCATCTCAGTAAGTTGGCCTCCACTTAACTCTGTGTCCACAGACTGAGTAAAAATTCTGTGGAAAATTCGATGACCTGCCAGATTTAATATACCTATCTTTTAAGTCACAAATTTAAGAGTCGACGAGGTAACAAACTCTTACTAATGACTTGGCTTGTGCCTTTTGTTTGGAACAGGATGCTGTATGATTATGTCGAAAGGAAGCGAAAGGAAAATTCGGGAGCCCAACTGCACGTCACCTACTTAGTGTCTGGCAGTCTTGTTCAGAATGAACATTTGGTAAGTTCTCAGAATGTTGTAACGAGCTTAAATGTGTTTGAGCTACAAACTGTTGAATAACAGTATGGGGGTGGGAGAACACAAGATTTAGTATTTTGGAAGTTTTAAAAGCTACCTGGCCCTGGCCGATGTGGCTCAGTTGGTTGGAGCATTATCCCATACACCAAAAGGGTACAGGTTAAATTCCTGGTCAGAGCACATGCCTAGGTTGTGGGTCCAGTCCTGGGTTGGGGTGTGTATGAGAGGCAACCAGTTGCTGGTTCTCTCGTATCGGTGTGTCTCCCCCTCCCTCTTTCTGTCCTTTCCCCTCGCTCTAAAAATCAATAAGCATGTCCTTGGGTGAGGATTTTTTTGAAGATGACTATTTTGAATTTTTAGAATAAATTTAAGTCTTGAGAAGTTTTGGCAATATCTTGGCTGTGATGCAGAGACCACACCATCATTATGCAGTTTTCCTGTACAGTAAGACATTAGGAGACTGCTTCTGTTACTCCTCTTTCTCTTGAAGGTATACTAAGGAAAATGGTGGTTCAGTTCCATCCTGTTCAAGTGTCAGGTCACACACTTAGCTGTTCAGAAAGTATAATTTTATTATTTTTTAACCGGAGTTGATTTTAATTTGAGCATTCCTTTTGGTAGGCTTATGTCTGAGTGACCGAAGGATGGGGGTGGTGGCAGGGACCTGTGAATGCAGAGGCATGGGTTGGCAGCATCTTTTTGTTTGTTTTTTTGTTTTAAATTTATTTTAATTGTTGTTCTTTTATAGTTTTTTGTCTTTTACTCCCATCTCACCGCCCCAGCCCTCCCTTAGCATCTTTATTTTCATGCATCTTTTCCAGTCTGGTGTGTGATTGCCCCTCAACTCGGGTCACTGCTGTGTTTTCACCTTCCTTACCACAGGTCTGCTGGCCTTCTCTTAGCTACTTTCATGTCTCCCTTGGGGACAGAGGGATCATTCTACTACTCCCATGACATGGGAAGCTCTGCTGCAATAACTCATTTTTCTGCACCAGACTTCTTAGGAACTTTGATACTTCCTCCTCTCTGGCTTCCTCCCTGAAGTAAGGCACATTTCCTCTGTTCTCACTTCCCCAAACCTCTGATTTGAAGGTTCTTTGCTCCTACCACAACCACCGCCCTACAGAATTTAGCCCAACAATTGGGGCTCCTCAGAGATCTGCCAGTATCTTCATCCCTTCTTCTCTTTGGCTTTCCCTCAGACCCGTGTGTTCAGAAGCCTGATTTATCAAAATACTGACTGGATTTGTCTTAGAACAATAGAGCCCCGAGCGTGTGAAATTTAAAACTAGAATGACAATTGAATAATTTACGAGGAGAAACAAAATTGTTAGGGGGATCAGATCCTTGTATTCACCGACAAGCAATTTCTTTCCTTGTTGGTAAGCTATTTGACAAGCCAGGTGATAATCAAGATATTTGCAAGTGTAGAATTGGATGTCATTGTGTATCTGAAATACAGAATTAAGCAGACCTGATTCATTTACTCTTAGAAATAAACACAGCACTAGAATCCTCTCTTTTGTATGGCTCTTGAATAGATACTGCCCAAGTTTGTCTCTGAATGTCTTCTTTCCTTCTGTTTCCAGGGCTCACTCGCTCTCTCCTGCCTCCTTTAGTCAGTGCCTTCGGTCTAGTCATAGCCAGTTCTCTACCTGGGAGTCCGTGTGTTTCTTTAAGACAGTAGTAGGCCTTATTCTTTTTTTGGTCACTGGTTTTTTTCGAGAATCTGAAAGAAAAATTCGGATGTTGATATATTTGTAAAATTTTGAATGTTCACACATAATTCTGGAGCAGGGTCCAAGGTTAAGAATTTATGTTTTAAAATAAAATTGTAAATTTTTATTCTAAGCCATATGACACTTTCTTAATTTGGAATCTTTACATGGTTCTTGGGATTCAGGAGGCTCGGGAATAAACCCCTGAAAGTGGATTCAGACTGTGTTCCTTAGTGCATTATTTGGAGACGATTTTTCAAAATGAGGTGTAAGCCCTGTCAGTTAAAAACTTTCATGCTGTGGCTTGCTTATGAAGGCCTTCTGTTTTGAGATTTAAGAAGGTATTAATATTCTGCCCATCTTTTTTTTTTAAGCAGCAGAATGCTTTCAAATGAAATCTTAATTAAAATCCTAATATACACCCTGGCTGGTGTGGCTCAGTGGATTGAGTGCCAGCCTGAGAACCAAAGGGTTGCAGGTTCGATCCCCAGTCAGGGCACATGCCTGGGTTGTGGGCCAGGTCCCCAGGAGGGGGCATGTGAGAGGCAACCACACATTGATGTTTCTCTCCTTCTCTTTCTCCTTCTCTTCCCCTCTCTCTAAAAATAAAGTCTTTAAAACAATACAGTCCTAATATGAAAAAATACATTGAGAGTAGGATTGCTGTGGTTGAAGGGATTGTGAGGATTTTGGAGCTCTGTACTCATCCTCCTGATAGCCTCACGGGCCAGCCCTGTGGAGCCCTGTGGAGTGACTGACTGAGTATGGATGCTTACCTGTGCTTTTTTCCTAGGAGAGAGCCCTCCTGTGGAAAGTCAGAAGATTAAGCATAATTTCAGATTTTGTTGTTTTAAATTTCTTTAAGTTTTAAGTGTTTCTAAAAAGGAAAGAGATAAATTATAGACTTTGAATGGGTTTTGAAATATACTTTTTATTTTTCCAATGATAATGATTATTGTAAAAAATGTTTGACAAAAGTGAAAGCCTCCTTCTAATCTCATCCCAGAGTCTTCTAAAGAAGTACTTGTTTTTTTCCCTTTCTTTTTTTAGACCCTTTTAGTTTTTAATTTTTTTATTGTTTATACTGTTACACTTGTTCCAGTTTTTCCACCCTTGCCTCCCTTCCCTCTGTGCCCCCTTCTCACAGTCAGTCCTTGTCCCATTGTGCATGTCCGTGGGTGGTGCATATATGTTTTGTCTAATCTTTCACCTTCTTTCAACAGTCTCACCCTCTCCCCTTCCCTCTTAGAGCTATCAGTCTGTTCCTTGTTTCTGTGCGTCTGATTCTATTTTGCTTGTTAGTTTATTTTGTTCCTTAGATTCCAGTTATAAGTGAGATCATACAGTATTTGTCTTTCATTGCCTGGCTTATTTCACTTAGCATAGTAGTCTCCAGTTCCACCCATGGTGACACAAAAGGTAAGAATTCCTTCTTTTTTTACAGCCAAGTAGTATTCCATTGTGTAAATGTCCCATAGTTGTTTTATACACTCATCTACTGATGGACACTTGGGCTGCTTCTGTATCTTGGTGATTGTGAATGATGCTGCAATGAACATAGGGGTGTTTATGTTCTTTGGAATTAGTACCTCTGGGTTCTTCAGATAAATTCCCAGAAGTGGAATTGCTGGGTCATGAGGCAGTTCCATTTTTAATTTTTTGAGGTATCCCCCATACTGCTTTCCACAGTGGCTGCACCAGTATGCATTCCTGCCAGTGCACTCGGGTTCCCTTTTCTCCACATCCTCACCAGCCCTTGTTTGTTGATTTATTAATGATAGCCATTTTGGAAGGTGTGAGGTGGTATCTCATTATGGTTTTAATTTGCATCTCTCTGATAGCTAGTGGTGTTGAACATTTTTTCATATGTCTATCGGCCACCTGTATGTCCTCTTTGGAGAAGTGTCTACTCAGATCCTTTGCCCATTTTTTTTTTAAGATTTTATCTATTTTTTTTTTTTTTTAGAGAGAGGACAAGGGAAGGAGAAAGAGGGACAGAAATATCAATGTGTGGCTGCTTCTTGTGTGCCTCCCACCAGGGACCTGGCTCACAACCCAGGCATGTATCCTGACCAGAAATTGAACCTATGACCCTTGGGTTCTCAGGCTGGCGCTCAGTCCACTGAGCCACACCAGCCAGGGCCTTTGCCCATTGGTTTGTCTGTCTTTTTGTTGTTGAATCCTATGAGTTCTTTGTATATTTTGGAGATTAAACCCTTGTCTGATGTATCACTGGCAAATATGTTATCTCATACAGTGGGTTCCTTTTTCATTTTGCTGCTGGTTTCTTTAGTTATATTGAAGCTTTTTTAATTTGATGTAGTCCCATTTGTTTATTTTTTCCTGTGTTTCCCTTGCCCTAGGAGATACATCGGCAAACATACTGCTATGCAAGATATCTGAAATTTTACTGCCCATGTTTTTCCTCTAGAATTTTTATGGCATCACAACTTATATTTAATTTTTATCCATTTTGAGTTTATTCTAGTGTATAGTGTAAGTTGGTGGTCTAGTTTCATTTTTTTTGCAAGTACCAGTCCAGTTCTCTCAATGCCTGTTATTGAAGAGACTATCTTTACTCCATTGTATGCTCTTGCTTCCTTTGTCTAATATTAAATGACCATAAAGATGTGGATTTATTTCTGGGCTCTCTATTTTGTTCCATTGTTGTATGTGTCTCTTCTTTTGCCAGTACCAGACTGTTTTGATTACAGTGGCCTTGTAGTATAGTTTGACGTCAGGTGTTGTGATCCCTCCAACTTTGTTCTTCTTTCTCAAGATTGCTCAGGCTATTCTAGGTCTTTTTGGTTCCATATATATTTTTTTAATATTTGTTCTAGATCTTTGAAATATGCCATTGATATTTTAATAGGAATTGCGTTGAATCTTTAGATTGCTTTGGGTAGTATGGACATTTTAATGATGTTAATTCTTCCAGTCCATCAACATGGTATACTCTTCCATTTATTTGTATCTTCCTCAGTTTCTTTCTTCAGTGTCCTATAGGTTTCCACATATAGGTCTTTTACCTCCTTGTTTAAATTTACTCCTAGGTACCTCATTTTCTTGTTGTTGTTGCAATAGTAAATGGGGTTGTTTTCTTTCTCTTTTTGATAGTTAATTATTGGCATGTAGAACTGCCTTCGACTTCTGAGTATTGATTTTGTAGCCTGCTACTTTGCCAAATTCATTTAGTAGGTAAATGAATTCATTTATTCTTTAGTAGTAGCTTTTTGGTGGAGCCTATAGAGTTTTCTATGTACAATATCATGTCACTTGCAGATGACAGTTTTATTTCCTCCTTTCCAATTTGATGCCTTTTATATCTTCATGTCTGATCACTGTGGCTAGGACTTCAGTACTATGTTGAATAAGAGTGGTGAATGTGGACACCCTTGTCTTCTTCCTGATCTTAGGGGGAATGCTTTTAGTTTTTGCCCATTGAGTATGATGTTGGTTGTAGATTTTTCATATATGGCTTTTATTATGTTGAGGTATGATCCCTCTATTCCCACTTTGCTGAGAGTTTTTATCATAAATGGGTACTGTACCTTATCAAATGCTTTTTCTGCCTCTATTGATGATCATATGATATTTTTCATTTTATCTATGTGATGTATTATATTTAGTGATTTGCAAATATTGTACCAACCTTGCATCCCAGGGACGAATCCCACTCAACTATGGTGCATGATCTTTTTTTAATGAATTGCTGGATCTGTGTTGCTAGTATTTTGTTGAGGATTTTAGTATCAATGTTCATCAGGGATATTGACTTTCAGTTTTCTTTCTTTGTTGTGTCTTTAATCTGGTTTTGGAATACTGGCCTAGTGAAAAAGAGTTTGGAAGCCTTTCTTCTTGAATTTTTTGGAATATTTTGAGAAGGATAAGTGTTAGTTTTTCTTTAAAAGTTTGGTAGAATTTGCCTGTGAAGCCATCTGGTCCAGGACTTTTGTTTGCTGAGAGTTTTTTGTTTACTGCTTTGATTTCATTAGTTGTTATTGGTTTATTCAGGTGTTCTGCTTCTCTCTGATTCAGACTTGGGAGATTGTGTGATTCCAGAAATTTATCCATTTCACCCGGTTGTCTAATTTTTTGGCATATAGTTGTTCACAGTACTTTCGTACAATCCTTTGTATTTCTTGGGTATCCATTGTTATTTCTCCTCTTTCATTTCTGATTTTATTAATTTGGGTCCTCTGTTTTTTTCCTTGATGAGTCTGGTTAAAGCTTCATCAATTTTGTTTATCTTTTCAAAGGAACAGCTTCTGGATTCATCGATCTTTGAAATTGTTTTTTTAGTCCTTGTGTCATTTATTTCCACTCTGATGTTGATTATTTCCTTCTACTCCCTTGCTTTTGTTTTTCTAGTTCTTTGAAGTATAGGGTTAGGTTGTTTGAGATTTTTCTGTCTTCTTTAGGTAGGTAAGCCTGTAACGCTGTGAACTTCCCTCTCAGGCTTTCGCTGTGTCTGTAGGTTTTGGGTTGTATGTTCATCTTCATTTGTTTTCAGGTCCTTTTTACTTCTTCCTTGTTCTCATTGATGACCCATTCATTATTTAATAACCTGCCATTTAGTCTCCATGTATTTGAATGATTTTGAGTTTTTTACTGAGGTTGTTTTATAGTTTAATGCCATTTTGATCTGAGAAAATGCTTGATATGATTTCAGTTTTCTTGATTTTGTTAAGAATTCTTTTGTGTCCTATCTTGTGGTCTTTGAGAATGATCTGTGTATTCTGATGCTTTGAAGAGTGATTTGAGAATTCCCAGGGGACATTTGGCTGATTCTTTTTGTTAAGAGGTTGTCAGCCTGATCCATCCTTCATGATGGATGGATCCATCCATTAGCTTTTTTCATCTAATGGTTTTAGCTGAGATTTACTCTATTTTATTATTGCTTAGATCATTAATTTGCAAGGAGTTAAAAAATGGTCATGTTCTACTTCTGTCATTCTTTCTGCATATTATTGGCTGGAATTGTTCTATAAAGAGGAACTTCCTCTCATTAACTAGCCATACCTTTCCTTTTTCTTAAACTGCTGAAAAACTCAAGGAGCTTACCCTCAGCCAGGTTCTGGGCTGTGGGTACTAAACTTTTAACAGGAACCCACTGAATTGGAGTTCTGCTCTGGTGTGCATTATTTTCAAATCTTCGAGCTGGCATTTCATGGAGTTGTTTTTATGCATTTTCGATATCCCTGGAGGCAGCATATAACCACACCAAACTCTCTGGGTTGTCCAAATTTTCTCCTAAGGGTACCAATTATTATTTTTAGGGCTCTTATTACAAAGTTGCATAGGCTTCAGTGGTTAGTTCCTAACGCTCTTTTTCTCATAAACTCTATAATTTTTATTGTACACCTTTGCAGATGACATTTTTAAGAACGCCTGTTTTGTTTTTTTTTTAAGAGAAAACACATTATGAAAACACACTGACATCCCTAGTTCAGACTTGAAAATACATTTTTTAAAAAAGTTATTTGATTTTATATTGCTCTTTTCTCTTATGATGTGAATTTTGGTGGTTCCTACATTAACATAAATATGTATTTGCTGTAGCCAAATATGTGAGATTTAGAAAAGCAAAACCACTATTTTTACTAATAATATCATTACTGAAAATAGTTTGACTTTTTCGCAGTTGTTTTGGTCTGTAGGATATATCCTACTAGGGAAGCACAATTGACCTATGTTTTAGAATCACTTGAAATAATTCCTCTCCGTAGTTAAACCACCAGCTAGTTAAATTCCATTTTTTTTTCCACTTTGAACTTTTAGGTTCCCTCCTTTCCTTTACAGGTAACGCTTTTTATTGGTTTTATGTTGTCCTTCCATTGTTTTTGTTATATATATATGTGTGTGTGTGTGTGTGTGTGTGTGTGTGTGTGTGTGTATGCAAATACATATTCATATTACCCCCTTTCTTAGATGAAAGTTTTCATACATTACATCCTATCTGGACTTTGCTTTTTTTACTTAATAAATCCTGGGCATCACTCCATAGTAGTTATAGAAATAGTCTACATTCTTTTTTTTAACAGCCACATGGTCCTACATTAATAGATATACCTTAGTTTATTCATCAGTTCCTTATGGATAGTTATTTATTATTTATAATCTTTGACTATTACAAATAGTGCTGCAGTGAATAGCTTAATGTATGCATATTCTGTATATTTTTGCCAGTGGGTTTTAAGGTTACATTCCTAGAATTAGGGTGTTTGTGTACTTCATTGGTATTTCCAAATACCTCTCCATTGTTCGTTTCCAGCAGCAATGTATGTGAGTGCGTTTCTGCACAGCCCTTGTCTTATGTTTCAGGGTTATTTGCATTTCTTTTTCTGTGAACTGTCTGTCTGGTCATATGTCTTGCTCATTTTTTTTTAAGATTTTATTTATTTATTTTTAGAGAGGGGAAGGGACAGAGAAAGAGACCCTTCTTGTGCACCCCTCACTGGGGACCTGGCCTGCAACCCAGGCTTGTGCCCTGATTGGGAATCGAACTGGTGACCCTTTGGTTTGCAGGCCTGTGCTTAATCCGCTGAGCCACACCAGCCAGGGCTTGCTCGTTTTTTCTAAAGGATTGCTAGTTTTTGTTTTCTCTATTTTAGAAGCTGTCTATTAGCCCTTTGTGATGTAATTTGCAGGTATTCTTTCCACTTTATCGTTTGTCTTTGTACTTTGGTTAAAGTTTTATTATGTATTTATTTGTCATCTAAAAGTTGGCCGTTTTTATGGATTTCTTTTATTTCTGAATTTTGAATTACAGTTAGGAAACTTCCTCATTCTCAGATTTTTATCAGTTTTTTAAAGAATTGACCCATATTTTCTTACAGTGTTCATATGGTTTCATTCTTTACATTTAGATCTCAGATTCATTAAGAATTTATTCTGTTTTATGGTGTGAGGCATTCAATTTTTATCGGATTCTATATGGTTATACAGTAGTTCTCATTACATTACCTATTAAAGAGTCCTCTTTCCCTCATACTGATTTGAGATGCTGTGGGTCTTTTTATTTATTTACTTATTTTTTAAAAAGACTTTATTTATTTATTTATTTTTAGAGTGAGGGGAAGAGAGATAGAGAAGAGAAAATCATCAGTGTGTGGTTGCTTCTTGCGTACCTCCTACTGGGGACCTGGCCTGCAGCCCAGGCATGTGCCCTGACTAGGAATTGAACTGGTGACCCTTTGGTTCGCAGGCTGGCACTCAATCCACTGAGCCACACCAGCCATGACACTGCGGGTCTTTTAAAAATTGTATTGATATCTATACTTTATCATTTTCTTTAACCTCATTGAGAAGTTTTAACGTAAGCAAGTTAAAAAATGAGTGTAACTGTTAAACTGTAACATATATTTTCAGGGCTACTTAATGTTTCTAATTTTATATCCAAGTACAATTGAATTATTGGCTAGGAAACTTGATAATTGCAAGTTGCACTGCTTTGAACATTAATGAAGTGTTATTTCCTTACAGTGCCACAAGGTTGCAGTAGTGAGAGAAGATAAATTGGAAGGTAAATATTTTAGCAATTTAGCAGTTTTTCTTCTTATGGCATTAATGTAGGTACAATAAAAAAATCTGCTGTTCACATCTGCATAAAATATATTTAGCTGTTTAACCAAAGAGCTGTATATTCCTTTTATTAGTAGTTCCTGAAACATTAAAATATGATACTTCATCTGCCTAACTTCCCATTTTTAAGGTCAATAGCTGCTAACATTTATAAAGCACTTTTATCACAGGATTTCAGAACTCGTGACAGACATGCAAAAACTATTATGAATACCATATGGAGCACCTCAGCGACTGTAAAAAGACAGTAGTCTCTAAATATTGTGTTGTGTTCCATAACAGTTTTTCTAGGAAGAAAATGAAAGAATGCTTTTCTAAAGTCAGAAAGACTTAATATTTCTAAATTAAATTTGTCTACCTGTGTCAAGACTGTGCTACTGTTCTATTCTTTAAAAACTGAACTCAAAGGAACTCAGTAACAGTTGGTGTCCATGTGATCTTGGACCTGTGTCTCCAGACAAAACTGATACGGTTGTACTTTATAAAGTCGTTTTCTAGGGTCATTTTCTTACAGATGAACTTGGATATATCCAGGGTGGTGGAGTCTGCTTTTTTTTCTTTCTGAATTCCCACATTGGCAGGCAAAGCAAGATGTATTCATTCAGTCGATACATAGTGAGTATTTTACTCTGTGTGAAGCCCCGTGCTAGGCACTAGAGACAGAGACTTGGAATAAGCTAAGCACAGTCCGTTCCTCTGATGTTCTTATGTGTTTTTCCTCTGTAGGCTTATCTGGTTAGTAGTATTTTGTTACAGAGTTGCTTTCTCTAAAGTTGAATTATGTGAGTCTTCTCAGATAAAAATTACTTATTCCTCAGTTATATACCAGAGTGTAAGACTCTTCCTTGACTGAAAAAAAAATTGTAGTCACCATCAATCATTCATTAATATTTACCGAGTGTCCACTGGATGAGTGATACCGTCACAGGTGCTGTACTTAGAGCTGACTCACCGCCACCTACCCAGTCATAATGTCCCTGTTGGAGACAGAAGAGGTGATGTTATACTGTATATGTGGCTATTTGGCCTTTTAGAGCTTTTGGACCACCACAGATTGCAAATGGTTTTCATGCAGAAGGGTTTCTTGTTAAAGTCCCTACATGGTATGAAGCTTGTGTATTAACAGACTGCTTTTCCTGTTGACTTGCAGCAGTGAAGTCCAAGCTGGCCGTGACTGCCAGCGTCCATGTGTACAGCGTCCAGAAAGCCATGCTGAAGGACAGTGGGCCTCTGTTCAACACTGACTACGACATCCTTAAAAGCAACTTGCAGAACTGCAGCAAGTGAGCTCCTTAATGTTCCTTGTGGGCTTCTTTACGGATTGATTTTGTAAGATGTTTACACAGTGGCTGCCTCTTAAGACTGAGTGCCAAGTCTAGTAAAACCCCATTTATCTTGCAGTAAGACACATGCCTGGTTTTATTAGTACATCATAAGGTGAAAAATAGCAGCCACAACCCATATTGAAAACCCCAGTGGACTCACCATAAATCTATTTCTCATGTATTTATCCTGTCCCTGCCACCAGAAATGTTTGTCGTGCCCCCTCATTACTGTTACCCCAGTCTCTGCTTGTCTAAATTCTGCCCATTCTTTAAGAACCAGTTCAGATGCTGTCCTTCAAAAGACTACTTCTAATTTGATATCCTTCTACCTTCCATCTGAAAGCAGTTGGTCTTCCATGGCCAAGATTAGGTCTTGTTCGTCTTTGGTATCCTTCACAGCACAGGGAAGTGATGGACTAGAATGCGTGTGGTTTTTTGTATTGATGGCCATGGACTTGAGTTGTGATTTTGCTACTTAATACCCCATGGCTTTGGACAAATTACTCACACTCTTTGAGATTTGGTTTCTTCATCTTTAAATTAGATATAATAATGCCTACTTTGTGAGGTTGTATTGAGGGTTCAGGTCACTTCCCCAGATACATGTTGAACACCTACTGCTTCAACAGATACTAAGCAAGGTAACTTGAATTCATTCAACAAAGATCTGATGTGTACCTATGACCTGCCACATTCTATAGAGTGAATGTGGCCCAGTGTCTGCTTAATACTCTGATTATTTGGGATGAAGATAGAGATTTTTGGAATCAGAGAAAATAGGTAATTAATTGGGTCGACATAATCATACAGAGGGAATGTCTAGAATGAAAGAAGGGCATAAAATAGCCCTGGCTGCTGTGGCTCAGTAGATTGAGTGCTGGCCTGCAAACCAAATGGCTGCTGGTTCAATTCCCAGTCAGGGCACATACTTGGGTTGCCAGCCAGGTCCCCAGTAGCGGGTGTGTGAGAGGTAACTACATATTGATGTTTCTCTCCCTCTTTCTCCCTCTATTCTCTCTCTCTAGAAATAAATAAATAAAATCTTAAAAAAAAAGAAGGAGAGCAGAAAACAAAGTTCTGGGCCATAATTACTATCTGAGCATCCTTGGGCAAATTAACCTCTTTGTGCTTTAGTTTCCTCATCAGTAAAATGAAGCTGACAACAGTAACAACCTCACAGGGCTATAGAGCATTAAATGAAGTAATGTATAGAAAGTGCTTAGAACTGTGCTTGGCACATAGTAAGCACTATTTAAGTGATAACCATTTAAAAAGGATGGGCAGAAGAATAGGGGCCCGAGAGGGAGCAGCCAGAGGTAAGAGGAAAATCGTAAGAGTATGTGGAGTTCTAAAGGCTAAGGAAAGTTTCAAGAAGAAGGGACTGAGAAGCTAAGTAAAACAGGAACGGAAGTGTTCCTTGGATTTAGTGATGGCCTCGGTGAAAGCATTTTCAATGGAGTGATCAGGTTCTGGTCGGATAACTCTTTCTAAGAAATAGGACTATAAAACGGAGAAAAAAGAGGGAGCTAGCTAAGGAGGTATTGAGACTTAAGGCAAGATGCATACATTTTTTTAAGTCAAGAGTGCCTTGGACTTGTATTGTTAGGAAAGAGCGATAAAGAGGAAGTGGTTGAATATACTGGGGAGACGAGATAACGGACAGAGGGCACTTATCACAGAATTTCCAAACATAGCCTGTAATTTCCATGAAAATGGGTATTGGGTCTATTTTGTTAACACTCTATACCCATAATGGTGCCTGGCAGATGGCAAACATTCAGTGAATAATTGAATGAACTAAAGTTAGACATTATGTTCTTTTTTTCTTTAGCTTAAAACCTTGAGTGTAATAAACATACAAATATTTGCTAAATATTATATAACTAAAGAGTAATAATTTATAGGTCTGGTTTCCTACAGAAAGATTACAGGAAACAATACTGATACATTTATGTAAATTATGTCATTATATTTCAAAAATAGTCTATTAAAATCAAGTCATGGTATGTTGAGCTCTAAACATTTTTTCTTCTGTTGTATCTAGCAAGTAAGCAAATAAGAATAAAAGTGACACAAAGGTTCAAAGTGAAAGTTACACAGGGACCTCTAAAATAAATATGGCAAGTAGAAATGTGGTAATGGGAATCACTTCCATGAAACTTGACTTAAATACTTAAAGTAGCTGTGGTAAAAATGTGAAGAATTTATCTCCAGTGAAGAAGTTTGTATTTGGTCCTGAGACTTATGGGCCGACGGAGATCTGACTCATTGTTTCATGTGTTTTGAAGAAGTGCTGTGACAGGAAGAAAGTTGAAATTTTAGGATTGAGCAGATTCTTCTCTCTTCGGACACGTTCCCAGCCTAGCATGGTCTCTTCCTCATTGCCAATTCCTGGTCCTGACCCTAAGGTGTGGAATGTAGACCAAATGGAGAAAGAGTTGTCTTGGGGCCAACTTCAGATGTTGACACTGAAATAAAACATTGCTCTCTCCTGTGTGCGTGGAAGGACTGCAAGGCCAGAGAGGTAGAGTGGTGGGTGAAAGGAAACGGTTTCCGTCTGTTCTTAATTCTGGTGCGCAAAGTATTTGTGTTAATGTGGGGTTTTCTAATGTGGACCACAATAAATCAATGGAAGATTTTGGAGCTGTAAATTCTAGCTTTGGGGCTATTCAGTCTGAGGTTACTTTTGAAATTAAATGATTTATCAGGGATTTTTTTTCTCAGGCCAGTTATTCTGGCAGCCAATTTTGAAGTCGTGCCTAGGTGATCACTAAGGTAATTGCTTTCACTGCAGAGTTTCTTAATCTCCACCGTCTCCCACCTCAAGTGGAAGGGATACAGTGAGGACGGGAGAGCCAGAAGCCTTTTGCAGTGGCTTAAACAATCATTCTTTTAATATAGATTTCCTGATGCCCTTATATGCCAGGTCTTATACTGGGTACCTAAAATATAAGAGTTCCTTCAAGGAGCTCTTACCTACCCCCAGTGAGCAAAAGACTGGGAGGAAGAAAATGTTCTTTGTTAGGAAGAGTTTGGGAACTTTACTTTAAATATAGCCGTTTGAGAAAGCTAGATCAGGTAGCCGTTCACAGGGTGGAAAATTCTTTTATGGATTTGTGTGCAACAGGCATATCTACCGTGAATGTTCCCTTCACTATCCATGCATACAGTTCCAAATTTCCTCACTTGGCTTTGGACATACTTTCTGGTGCTGCTCGTTGGTATCATTAGAAATCAGTAACAACTGACTGCCGAGGACCACAGATGGTAGGAACTAGGGGCTGTGTTCCCAGCTTCTTCCAAGTGTTAAAACGTGATCCACTCTGGCCAGGAGAGTTGCCAGGAAATTTGTTAATATTTAAAGCTCTTAATTTTGATTCAGTCAATATTTATTGCATGTCTAGCCCTATAAGACGAAGGCCTTTAAAAATAAGGGATAACCATTTGGTTTCCCATGTATGGTGAAATGACTAATCTTTATTATTGTTTGGTGTATTCTTCCTATGTAGAACTAAGATGCTTTTTTCAAAACAAGAATATTCAGTATGGTACGATAGAGTCCATATCCTAGTTTTGATTTTCAGTCCTAGTTCTGTTACTATGGATAGGTATATAACCTGGGACAAGTCCCTGACTTCTCTCTAATACTTGTTTATCTGAATGAGAATTTTGCACAAAATAATTTCATAAATGTGTTCTAGTTCTACAATTTTCTTCTTTTATAGTGTTAGACTTAGAATGTGTTACATTGGAGAAGTGAGAGTTTGAAAATAAGGTTTGATATTGACATTAATGTAACATTTCTGTCCTTAGGTTTAGTGCCATACAGTGTGCTGCTGCAGTCCCTAGAGCTTCTGCCGAAACCTCATCTTCTGAAAAGTTGGAGCAGTCGAATCTTCAGGTGTCAAGTGAGACACAAGCCAATAATGAGTTGACCACCAATGGTTATGGCCCACCTAGCTCCAAACAGATTTCCCACCAACCTAAAGGAATTATGGGAATGTTTGCCTCTAAAGCTGCTTCTAAGATCCAAGAGGCCAACAAAGAAACCAAAACAGAAGTTAAAGAGGTAACAAATGTAAGTCTTCTGTAAAGATTTGCCTTTGAGCTCAGAATGAGTAACTAAACAGGCATTAATAGTTCTAGTGGTAGTAGTTTAAGTATATAAAATTCAGATATTTAGTTCTAATTTTTATACTTTAGTTTGAATGCCTTAATTCTGGATATTCTCATCTGAAATAGTCCTTTTTCTTTTGATAATGCTTCTCACCAAGCCTTGAGCTGTTGAATGGTGGAACCAGCATTCAAATTTACTTCTGATGATTACAAATGTAGTGTTTTGGATATTTTTCCCCAACATGTATCATACTGCCTCTGATCTATTTTAATTCTATCAGACTAAGTAGCTTTTAAATATACTCAAGAAAAGTTTAGGATAATAATTTTGTAAGAACTGTGAGAATCTAAATTTTGGAGATTAACGTCTGATACCGGTGGGTCTGGATTTGTTCTTATACCTAACGCACATACGTTTTGGCATGATTACATAAAGATTGAGCCAGTATGACAGCGTGCTCTGTTGTTAAAGAGATGTTTTTTGAGATCGCTACTTGAAGAGCAGCCTAAACACTGAGAAAAAACTTGTGTGTTTTCTTTTCTATGCTTTTAGGCATCTTCAGCAGGTAACAAGGTACCAGCAAAAGGGAATGTGATGAACAATTTTTTTGGAAAAGCTGCTATGAGTAAGCATGTTTTTACCTTCTTTTGACTATTAATGCATGAATGTTATTATAATAACATTACATAGCTGAAGTGAAAGTCACCTTGTCTTGTTTTAACCATCTAGGACACTACCATGTAGCACTCCTTATTCCTAACATAAATTATCAATATATTGGTGAAAGGACCCAATCAGAACAGTGGATTTATGGGTGAGCTGGGTTCAGCTTAGATCCCTTGTAGTGTAGTTTACTATTCCTATTTTTACCTCCTGCCTTGAAAAGAGAATTGAGTATTTGTTTCATTGAGCTCTTGAAAATGGGGATTAGAACAAAAGGGAGGCTGCCTGGTTCAGCAGCACAGTGTTGAGGGTAATATCTTGGATGCTGAGGTCAGTTTGCCTGCTGTGATCATTATTTTTCTTGTCTCCCAAGGGGCTGCAAAAAAACAAAGCTTTTTCCTTTTTTTTCTTTTCCTTTCTTTTCTTTTTTCTTCTTCCTTTTCTTTCTTCGTTATTTTTTAAGAATTTTATTTATGTATTTCTAGAGAAAGGAGAAGGGAAGGAGAAAGAGAGGGAGAGAAACATCAATGTGTGGTTGCCTCTTGCACGCCTCCTACTGGGGACCTGGCCCACAGCCCAGGCATGTGTCCTGACTGGGAATGGAACTGGCAACCCTCTGGTTTGCAGGCCAGCAATCAATCTACTGAGCCACACCAGCCAGGGCCTTTCTTTAGTTATTTTTACAGGTTACTCATAGAAATGAACTAGACATCAGTGTAAATTAGAAGTGCCCAGATAACACTGGCCATCTAAAAAATATCTCATTTATTTAAAAAAAGAAATTTAAATACGAATTCTTTTGTATGCAAGGAACCAATAGTCGCATATTTTCATACTTCTCATATCAAGTAAACATTCTTTGAGGGTATGTGGCAGAATACCAGGAAGAATGTAGGAGCCGCAGGATAATTATAGCACACTTTCTTGGAGCATCGGTTTTATAAAGATTTTGTGGGGAGGCATTTTATTATGTGCCTTTGCAAGCAAAATTAGTCAGAATGCTGCTTTTTTGTGATGGTCAAATTGGTGGTTGGAGGAGGGGTTAGAGTGATAGTTTTTAATTTACCATAAAAGCTATCAGAGAACATTTTTGTGTTCTGAAAGTATATGGAAAATTTGATGCTTTCAGATTATTGGGAGGCACGATTCTATTTCTGCAAGCACAGTGAACAAGGAGGGCTCCCTGCTTCTGTGAAAATAGACCATGCTAATATCTCTGGCCTGCGTGACTGGTACTGCTCCGTTGTACCCAGTTAGATTGTGTGGTTTCTGGGCAACTTCAAAGAGATTCACATGTGTATTTGTTGTTGCTGTTTTTAATACATTTGTAACCTTAAAATCCTGTGAAATTTTGAATTATTGTTATATTTTTAAAGATTTTATTTATTTTTAGAGAGCAGGGAAGGGAGGGAGAAGGAGAGGGAGAGAAACATCAATATGCGGTTGCCTCTGGTGCACCCCCTAATGGGGACCTGGCCCACAACCCAGGCTTGTGCTGTGATTGGGAATTGAACTGGTGACCCTTTGGTTTGCAGACCGGCACTCAGTCCATTGAGCCATACCAGCCAGGGCTGAATTATTATTTTTAAAGTATGTAAGCTATGAATATTTGCTAATTAAAGAAAAAATAAAATCAACTTCTTCTTTAAGAAAAAAGGCAAATGGCAAATGATGGTGCTGCTTCAGGAAGGCCTGGAAATGGGGGTAGAATCAAACTTTACAGAAGTATACACTTATTTATTCTTATGTTATTTAGCAAATATTTGTTGAATACCTACTCTATGCTAGACACTGTTATGCATTGGTGCTAATGGAGAAAATGTACGTAAACAGGGTTCCTGCCTTCATGTCCCTCATAGTCTACTAGCAGAGAAACAAATACAAAAACAATGAAATAGTTAATGATTGTAATGTTATAATAAAGGCAGGTATTATCTGCCTACATTATCTATAGGCAGATAATAAAGGGTGTTATGAGAGAGTGTAACAGATGGAGAAGGAAAACCTGGGTAAAATAAAAGAATTAAACATTTACCTAATAAAAAGAATGGCTTACAAAGTTGATTATTTAACATGTTTTTTTCAAGGCTAACTGTTCAGACTTGAATTATGAATATTTTTATTGTATTTAACACAAGACAAGATCATTGCAATGAAAATGAAACTTGAGAGTTAGATGAAGAGCGGTGATACAGAGACATGAAGCATTTACAGCCTAATGCTGGACAATAACAAGCGTTGGCAAGGCTGTGGAGAAGTCGAACCCTCATATATCGCTGTGGGGAATGTAAAATGAGATGCTGACTTTAAAAAAAGTGTGGCAATACTACAAAACGTTAAATCTAGAGGCACCCACTCCCAGGTATCTACTCAAGAATTAAAACATGTATGCAGATGTGCATAGCAGCATTATTCGTAATAGCTAACAGGTGGAAATAAGCCAGAGGTCCATCACCTGATGAATGGAACAAACAAATGTGGCGTATCCTCACAATGGAGTGTTATTTAGTCAAAAAAGAATGAAGTGCTGGTACATGCGACAACATGGATGAACCTTGAAACATGAGAAATGGAAAGAAGCCAAAAACAAAAGGCCATATATTGTTTGATTCTATTTATAAAAAATGTCCTGAATAGGCAAATCTATAGAGACAGAAAGTAGATTATTGCTTATCAAGAGCTGGGAGTGATGAAAATGTCCTTAAATTACATATTGGTAATGGTTACACAAATGAAAACCACTGAACTGAACACTTTATCAGGGTAAATTTTATGATGTGTGGATTATATCTCAATAACAAAAACTTTAGTGCTTTTTATGTTAAAAAATTGCAGCATTTGGTGACAGTTAAAGTCATCATGTTAACTTTCTTTGCTTGAGGGGTTTCATATTTTGAATATAAAAGTGAGATAGTTTTAATTAGTTAGATAATACAAGTATTGTAACTTGATCATTTGGGTAACAAAAAAACGTGATTAAATTTTCCTTAACAGTTGCTTGAAGTTGTTGCAATAAACTACCTCTTACCAGCTAATTGGCCAGTTGTAGTTGAATATATGTATAAATTGGAGTTCCCAAAATACTGCGAAACCAAGACAGAGAATAAAACTCTGATTGCTGAATCTGTTTGAACACTGGTATTTTAATTGAGATCAGTTTTCTGAAATTGATAGACTTGATATAATAGCCTCTCTTTCCTTAACCCATGAGGCAGGAAATATTTGGAGGTTTTTTCCTCCTAATGATGTAATTTTGAAATAGATGCTGACAAAATGATGTAACTTATGTTAGAATGCAGAATTTACATAAACTTTAAAGATATACCTGCAGCCCTGGCTGGTGTGGCTCACTGGATTGAGTGCTGGCCTGTGAACCAAAGGGTCGCCGGTTCAATTCCCAGTCAGGGCACATGCCTGGGTTTCAGGCCGGGCCCCCAGTTGGGGGCGCATGAGAGGCAACCACATATTGATGTTTCTCTCCCTCCCTTCCCCTGTCTAAAAAAATTATTTAATTAAAAAATATAACTGCACCTCAGAGAACTTTCTTTGGTTCACTCACTGACCCCTGGATTCCTTGGAGATACATGTTGATTCTCTTGTACAGTTTGGTGGGAAAGTTTGAGAATTACTGATGCCTGAGAACAGTGGTAGTGAAAGTGCAAGAGGGTATGTACCATCATGCGGCTGGTGGATTCAGCCATTCAGACTTAGCATTTAAGTTTTCAAAAAATAAAGCATAAACAGATTGTGTGTTACACTTTTATCTATCATCTATTCTTTCAAATTCATACACTTTATTTATAAACTGTTATACCAAGCTCTGTGTAACAGCCAAAAACCAAGATAGCAGTCATTTTTTTCTGTACTGTGATGGTTTAAGCTACTTTATGACACATAACCAAAACTACTTATTGAACAGCTTTGTGCTGTTTACAGCTTTCTAAGAGTATTGTGACTTTTTTTGGAAAAAAAAAAAAACAAACCAAAAAACAGAAAACCAAAAAACTGTCACCGAGTATAGCATACAATTCGTATATATTTCTTCTATCATTTCTCAGATAGCAAGACCCATTCTGCTTAAATTTCTTTGTCCCTTGCACTACACTGTAGTTACCGTGGTTTTCAGTGTGATGTAGGGAAAGGGGTAAGGACTTTGAGGAGTTAAACTGATTTAGGTTCATAATCCTGGCTCTTCTTTTCCTATCAGTGTCACCTTGGGTAAGTCCCTTAACCTCACATACTGATCTCTTAATCCTTAGGGTAATCTTGTAAGTATCACTCTGGTTTTTACAGGGAAGACTAACTTTTAGATAAAAGAATGAATGAATTAGGATTTGAACCAAACTTTTCTGATTCCAAAGTAGTCTTTCAGTGTATCATTAAGGTAGTAGATATTATCGGATCCAGACTTAAAAAGAGCGGTGGTGGGGGCGGGGAGAAATGTTCTTTGACTAGACTGTGAGCTTGGCTGGGACAGGGACCCTTCCTTTAATCCTGTAAGTCCCTATCCCTAACATCACCTGGCACTTAATAGATGTCAGAGGAATGATAGATGAATGTTGCACGATGGGATTATACATCCTCTGTTATACTTTATTTGTAGATAAACTTAAAGTCAATTTGGATTCAGAGCCAGCACTGAAAGAAGAAAAAATTGTGGAACAACCTCCACTGTCTGTCACTGAACCAAAGCTGGCAGCCCCAACAGGCCTGAAGAAACCCAGCAAAAAAGCCGAGCCTGTTAGGGTGCTGCAGGAGAAAAAAAGGTAGGAAAATTTTGTCACTTGCGGGGGAAGAGCGTTTCTCCCAGGGTTGAGAAGGTCTGTTTGGGCTTGCTGACAGTGGGCAGTTTTCAGCTGAGCACCAAGTCCTACTTACTACCTCCAGGATACAGCTGCACAGCCAGAGTGAGGAGAGAAGCTCAGGTCTAATGAAGCAGAACTGGAGTCTGCATTTTACCTCATTTAAAGCCCCAAGTCCATTTTTTGGCCTCATTGATCTAAATCGATGATCTTTTCTCCTTCACTTCATTTTAAATTTGTGGACATGGCATAAGTGTGCCTGCTTGTGTGTCTGTTTTTCCCTTCAAATTGCAAACGAAGGGTTACTCTTTCCAGTCAAATTTAAGAGAAAAAGTTCTTTGTTTTCTTTTTATATCAATGAGTTTATTTTTCAAGTGGCAAAATGTAATTAGAAAAGAAAATAAAGAGCACACAAGCTGTTAAAAATGGATCCAGGAATTTGAGACACTACCTCATAGTTGGTAGGAGTTAGTTTGTTGAAAGAAATTCTAAAGGGCACTGTCAGCACTGATAGGCCCAGAAATACTGGACTTCTGTGGCGAGGCTGGGGATATTCTACTAGCAGAACATCCACAAAATGCTAACGTTACGGAGGGTCAGGGCTCTGTCCACTGGGGCTCACCTCCTAGGAGCATGAGATGCGGATGGATTAAAATGTACTGACCGTGGGTACAGCGCTCATTGTTGGTGGTTATTGCCAGGAATGCATTCAAGATTTCAGCACTCAGTGTAATGTTCACTGTGTATTTTTAGTAGATGCCTTTTACCAGGTGGAGGAAGGTGTTGAATTTTGGCAGATACTTTTTCTGCATTTGTTGAAATAATTACACAGTGTTTCGGTTAAGGTAGTGAATTACATTGATTTGTTTTCAAATGTTAAACCAACCTTGAATTCTGGGATAAACCCCCACTTGGTTGCTATATATTATTCTTTTTATATATTGCCAGATTCTGTTTGTTAATGTGAGGATTTTTTACCTCTGCATTTACAAGGCCTATGGATCAATTATTTTCTTTTTTAAAAACTGTATTTTATTGATTATACTATCACAGTTGTCCCAGTTTTTCCCCTTTTGGCCCCTCTGCCCGGTACCCCCATTCCCTCCAGCAGTCCCCCCACCCCTAGTTCATGTCCATGGGTCATGCATATAAAGTTGTGTGGCTACCCCATTTCCTATATTGTTCTTAACATCTCCCTATCTATTTTGTACCTACCGATTTGTACTTCCTACTCCCTGAACCTTTCCCCTCATTCTCCCCTTCCCTCTCCCATGCGTTAACCCTCTAAAAGATCTCCTTGTCTATGATTCTGTTCCTGTTCTGCTTGTTTGCTGAATTTGTTTTTTTAGATTCAGTTGTTGATAGTTGTGAATTTATTGCATTTAAATGTTCATAGTTTTGATCTTTTTCTTATATAATTCCCTTTAATATTTCATATAGTAATGGCTGTAGGTAACTTTCTGCTTTTCTCTTGCTGCTTTTAAGATTTTTTTCTTTAACTTTTAGCATTTTATTTATGATATGTCTTGGTATGTTCCTCTTTGGGTCCAACTTGTTCGGGACTTTCTGTGCTTCCTGGACTTGTATATTTATATCTTTCACCAAATTAGGGAAGTTTTCTTTCATTATTTGTTCAAATAAATTTTCAATTTTCTTGCTCTTCCTCTTCCTCTGGTACCCCTATGATTCAGACATTGGTATGTTTTAAGATATCCCAGAGGCTCCTTAGCCTATCCTCTTTTTTTTTTTTAATTTCGTTTTTCTTCCTGCTGTTCTGATTGAATGCCTTTTCCTTTCCTATGTTCCAAATCATCGATTCGATTCTCAGCTTCATTCCCTCCACTCTTGGTTCCCTGTAGATTTTTCTTTATTTCATGTAATGTAACCATAATTTCTCCCTGGGTCTTTGTTATGCTGTTCAAGTACCCACTGAGTTTCTTGAGCATTCTGATAACCAGTGTTTTGAACTCTGCATATCACCATTTCATTTAGTTCTTTTTCTGGAGTTTTTTTCTGTTCTTTCAGTTGAGCCATATTTCTTTGTCTCCTCAATTTGGCAGCCTCCCTGCATTTGTTTCTGTGTATTAGGTAGAGCTGCTTTGACTCCTTGTCTTAGTACCATGGCCTATTGTAGAAAAGTGCACCTGTAAGTTGTATTGGGTGGAGCCTTAGGTAATTGCCAGGGCGAGGCAACCTGTGTCATCACTGTTATGTGGCTCTGTGTGGGGGATAGCTGGAGAGGGGACAGTGCTGCTGCCTGGCATCTGGAGTTTTGCCCAGGAGGATGCTGTCTCTCCCAGCATTCGTCCCATTGCCAGTCACTTCAGTTTCTCCGTGTGTGCCACTGGATGCCCTTTCAGCTGTTGCCCCGGTGCTGAATCCTAGAGGGGGCGGGTCTGCATAAATCTGAGTCTGTAGCAGGTCCTTTAAGAGGAGTCTCCTCAGATCCCACAGTTTCTTCTGCTGCCTCAACCCCGAATGGTTTTTACGGCCAGAAGTTATTGGGACTTACCTTCCTGGTGCTGGATCCCTGGGCTGGGTGGTCTGATGTGGGACGGGGATCCCTTGCTCCCCAGGTAGACCTCCCAATTTTAATCACTACACGTGGATGTGGGATGGCTCGTTCCATGTCTCCACCCTTTCCAGGCCACTCCACCTCTCTGCGCATCTCTGCATCACCACCCCTCCTACCCATCTGGATGAATGTGGTGTCTTGAAATCCTTAGTTATCATGCTTCCATTCAGCTTGATTTTCTGACAAATCTGGATGATACTTGTTTTGTAGTCTAGTTGTAATTTTTGCTGTAGCTGTGCAAGGAGGTGAAGCGTATTTACCTTCACCTCCATCTTGACAGAAAGTCAGTTATTTTCTTTTCCAGTAACAATCAGATTTCAGTATTAGAGTTATGCTAACTCTTTAAAATTAGTTGGGAGAAATTTACTCCTTCTCTGTGTTCTGTTTGTGTATGATATATATTATTTCTTTATTAAAAGTTTGATAAAATTCACAAGTGAATCTGAACCTGGAGTTTTCTTTGTGGGAAGTTTTTTAAATTAATTTTATTTCTTTAACTAGAGCTCTTCAGATTTTCTTGTTCTTTTTGAGTGAGTTCGGTTGTGTTTTTAAGGAATTTGTTTCATCTATGTCGTTGAGTTTATTGGCTTAAAGTTGTTCATACAATAGCCTTGTTCTTTGAGTATCTGTAGTTACCACTACAGATTCCTTCATTTTTTTCATTCCTAATATTGGTAATACATACTTTTTATGAGTCTTGTCAAAGGCTTAATAATTTTATTAATCTTTTCCCCAGAAATAATGGCTTTTAGCTTTGTTAATTTTTGCTATTGATTTCTGTTATTATCTTTATTATTTTCTTCTACCTATTTTGGGTTTAATTTATGTTTTTGTAGTTTAAGATAGAAAAATAAGTTAATTGATAGTTAAAGTTACATAAGAAATAAAGTACTTGAAGATAAAAATTATGTCTCTAACGCAGTAGGCCCTTGATAAATTATTCGGTTGGCCAAAAAGTTCATTTGTTTTTTTTCTGTTAAGATGGTTCTAGTAGCTCTTAGTCGTTTTTAACTTCATTCGAAACAATTTTGTTAGATTGTGTTGTGGCAGCTGTCACATCAGCGTGTATTTATCAAAATTGGTGAATTTTTGTGTAGCCATTTTAATGTTGAAGATGGAGAAAATACACAACATTTTCAGTTTATTATGCTTTATTATTTCAAGAAAGGTAAAAATGTAACAAATGCAGAAAAAAGATTTGTGCAGTGTATGGAGAAGGTGCTGTGACTGATCAAACGTGGTCACTAGAATCACCTCGAGGTCTTATATCTATGCCTTTGCTCATATTGTTTTTTCTCTTTAAAATATGTATCCTTTTTCCATCTGATGAACTTCTACTTAGCTTTTAAAGTTTTCAAGTAAAATGCATGTCCCATAACATTTGCCCAGTAAAATTTATCACATTGTATTATAGTCAGTAGTGTCTGTTTTTCCAGTCAGAGCTCCTTGAGAACAGTATTTTCTTGATGTTTATATCCCTAGTGTTTAGCAAAGAGCCTCGCATATGCAGGGAGTAGCTGCTTATTTAATTCTCGTTGAATCATTGAAAGGCCATAGGGGAAGTAAGAATTTAGAAAGATTCTCAGTAACCTGGTAGTGCTTTCCAGTGATCCATATAGAGCTAGAGAAAATTTTTATTCTGGTCACCCCATGAAATAATCTACTTATTTGTGGTCAGTTAACCTTAAAAAGAATCCCTATTAGTCTACTTTGACTTTTATATCCTCTGGAATTAAGACTATGAGTTATGAATACTTACAATTTTGTTTTGTGTACCATGCTTAACATTTTCCTGCATGGCCCCAGGGGAAAACGAGCGGAGCTACCTGATGATGAGACAAAAGAAGCCGTAAGCATGAAGAGAAAGAGGAGAAGAATCAAACTTCCCGAGTCTGAGAGCAGTGAAGATGAAGGTAGGCGTTGCTGTTACTCTTTTTTTTTTTAAATATATTTTATTGATTATCCTATTACAGTTGTCCCATTTTTCACCCATCATTCCCCTCCACCTTGAACACCCCCTCCCACCCACATTCCCCTCTTTAGTTCATGTCCATGTGTCATAAGTTCTTTAGCCTCTACATTTCCCACACTATTCTTGCCCTCCCCCCGTCTATTTTCTACCCACCATCTATGCTACTCATTCTCTGTACCTTTTCCCCTCTCTCCTCCTCCCACACCCCTGTTGCGCTGTTACTCTTTGGCTAATGGGATTATCTGTCAGTTCAGGCTGCCATAACAAAAATACCATAGATTGGGTGGTTTAAACAACAGAAATTCATTCCACACAGTTTTAAAGGCCAAGAAGTCCAAAATCAAAGAACTGGCTGATTCAGTTCTTGGGCAGAGCTCCCTCCTGGTTTGCAGAAGGACACCTTATTCTGCTCTGTCCTTGTGAGGCACGAAGAGAAATCTCCTTTCTCATGTCTCTAGTAAAGGTACTAACTTCATCCACGAGGGCTCTACTCTCATAACTCAATTACTTCCCCAAATCCCCTCTTCAAAGGACCATCACACCAGGGATTGGGGGTTTGACATATGAATTTGGGGGAAACATAAACATTCAGTCCACTGCAGGGGTCATTTCTTTTCTTTTTTTTAATATTTTATTGATTATGCTATTACAGTTGTCCCATTTCTCCCCCATCATTCCCCTCCACCCTGCACACCCTCTCCCACCCACATTCCCCCCCTTTAGTTTATGTCCATGTGTCATAAGTTCTTTAGCTTCTACATTTCCCACACTGTTCTTGCCCTCCCCCTGTCTATTTTCTACCCACCGTCTATGCTACTTATTCTCTGTACCTTTTCCCCCTCTCTCCTCCTCCCACTCCCCTGCTGCTAACCTTCCATGTGATCTCCATTTCTGTGGTTCTGTCCCTATTCTAGTTGTTTGCTTTTGTTTTAGGTGTGGTTGTTAATGGCTGTGAGTTTGCTGTCTTTTCACTGTCATATTTTTTATCTTCTTTTTCTTAGATAAGTCCCTTTAACATTTCATATAATAAGGGCTTGGTGATGATGAACTCCTTGAACTTGACCTTATCTGAGAAGCACGTTATCTTCCCTTCCATTCTAAATGACAGCTTTGCTGGATAGAGCAATTTTGGATGTAGGCCCCTGCCTTTCAAGACTTCAAATACTTCTTTCCAGCCCCTTCTTGGCTGGAAGGTCTCTTGAGAAATCAGCTGACAGTCTGATGGGAACTCCTTTGGAGGTGACTGTCCCCTTAGCCCTTGCTGCTTCTAGAATTTTCTCCTTCATTTGAATCTTGGCTAATGTAATTACGATGTGCCTTGGTGTGTTCCTCCTTGGGTCCAACTTCTTTGGGACTCTCTGAGCTTCCTGGACTTCCTGGTAGTCTATTTCCTTTGCCAGATTGGGGAAGTTCTCCTTTATTATGTGTTCAAATAAGTTTTCCACTTGTTGCTCTTCTTCTTCCCCTTCTGGTACCCCTATAATTCAGATGTTGGGACGTTTAAAGATGTCCTGGAGGTTCCTAATCCTCTCCTCATTTTTTTGAATTCTTGTTTCTTCCTTGTTTTCTGTTTGGTTGTTTGTTTCTTCCTTCTGGTCCACTCCATTGATTTGAGTCCCAGTTTTCCTCCCATCTCTATTGGTTCCCCATGCGTCTTCCTTCATTTCATGTATTGTAGCCTGCATTTGTTAATCTAATTTATGACGAAAATCAACCAATTCTGTGAGCATCCTGATCACCAGGGCTTTGAACTGTGCATCTGATAGGTTGGCTATCTCTTCATCACTTAGAGGAACTGGCTCTGGGGCTTTGATTTGTTCTCCGGTTTGAGCCATTTTTGGTGGGGTTTTTTTTTTGTTTTTTTTTGTTTTGTTTTGGTCTGGTCACGTAAGGGGTGGAGCCTTAGGTGTTCCCCAGTGCGAGGCAGCCCAGTTGCTGAGTTGTGATGCTGTTTGTGAGGGCGGGGTCTGAGAGGGAACAATGGCGCTTCCTCTGCTCTCTTCTGGATTCCAGTCCCTTCCGCCGTTTTCCCTTTACCTGGATTGTCTACGCGCGGGAATGTTGGACCACCTGGTCAGCCAGCTGCCTTATGCGGCCTCAGTGGGTCTGCACAGTTGCCACCCCTTGCCTGGGGTCTGCTAGCTGCCGCCTGTGGGCCCAGAGTCCGCCAGCTGCCACCTGTGCACCTGGGAACTGCCAGCCGCTGCTGCCTGCATTCCCAGGTCTGCATCTCCACTTTTTCCTGCTGCGGTTCCACCCCTCTTACCGGTCTGGATGAATGGTTGTTGGACTTCTGTACAGTTCAATTTTCTATCAGTTCTGGTGGTTTTCCTGTTTGTAAATATTTGTTGTCCTTTATTTTGGTTGTGAGAGGAGGCACAATGTGTCCACCTACGCCTCCACCTTGGCTGGAAGCCTGAACCAGCCTCATTTCTTACTATGATGCCCAGAGAGCTAATTAGTGATTTATTATGGGTCACAACGACGCTGGTAGTCTTAGCATCAAGACACATACAGCACCTGTTTCTGTTTAAAATCTGCTTTAGCCTTTTGACCAGAACTGTAATTTTCTTGTAATTTGCCAAAATAACACACAAAGAGAAAGAAGATAAGGATTATTAACATATCATCAAAGACCTCTTATTTAATTTTTAAAAAAACTTTGTTTTTCAATTAGTTTACATTCATTATCAGTTTGTATTAGTTTCAGGTGCACAGCATAATGGTCAGACAGCAATATGCTTTACAAAGTGTTCCCCAAGGTACCCACCTGGCACCTTGCATAGTTATCACACTATTGACTCCATTCCCTGTGCTGCACTTTATATCCCAGGACTATTTTGTGACTGCCAATTTGTAGTTATTAATCCCTTCACCTTTTTCACCCAGCTCCACCCCCGCTTGCCCTTCCGACTATTTTCAGTTTTGTTTGTTCATTTATTTTGCTGTTTAGATTCCACATATAAGTGAAATCATATGGCACTTGTCTTTCTCTATCTGACTTATTTCACTTAGCATAATGCCCTCCAGGTCCATCTATGCTGTTGCAAATGTTAAGATTTCATTTTTTATGGCTGAGTAATATTCCGTTGTATAGATGTATGACAGCTTTTTTATCCACTCATCTATTGATGAGCACTTGGGTTGCTTATAGGGGTGCATATATTCTTTCGAATTAGTAATATTTTGGATTTCTTTGAACATATACCCAGAGTGGAATCACTGGGTCATAAGGCAGACCCATTTTTAATTTTTTGAAGAACCTCCATACTGTTCTTCCTATTGGCTGCACCTGTCTGCATTCCCACCAGCAGGGCAAGTTTGTTGATGATGATGGCCATTCTGACAGGTGTTGAGGTGCTATCATGTTGTGGTTTTAATTTGCATTTCTCAGATGGTTAATGATGTTGAGCATCTTTTCCTATGTTGGCTATCTGTATGTCCTTTTTGGAGTGTCTGTTCAGGTCCTCTACCCATTTTTTAAAGGAAAATTCCCAAGTGTGTTGATGAAACAACCATTAGGGAACATTCTGACCAGTTAAGAGTTGAGAAATGGAGGCAACTCTGTGCAGACTCACGGGAAGATAATCTAGAAATATGTGTTAACTGGAACAGTCTTACCTATATCCAACCAGGAAAAGAACTTGGGAAGATTCTGGAAAAGTCTTTGAAGCCATGAGCCTAAGGTACATAGGAAAGGGAAACTGGCCGCTCTGGCGTTGTCAGTGAAGCAGACAGCTCTGCATCGAGGAGCGATGTGGTTGACTGAATGCTCGTTACGTACGTTTGAAATACTCTCTGAAATTCTGACCCTTAGCCCACAGAAGTCATACCCTGGATGACTAGAAATATGAGTGGGGTTTATTTGGTTTGGAAAGGAGTGAGAAGAAATGTGATAGAGACGGGCAGCCTGTAGTAACAGATGATAGAGAGCAGAGGCTCTCAGGTTTTTTCTCTGGCAAAGATAATTTTTGGCATCTGACTAAATATATAAACCTTGGCCATTTTACTTCTAAATTTCTTTGTCTCAAAGCCAGTGGGATTTTATTTTAAACCTTCCTACAGTCTCTAACATATTATTGTTTTATTTCTGTTACACTGAATATGTGCTATTAGTTTAGTATGTCATCGTAAGCTTAAAGTTAGCAGATGAGCATCAGGAGTGGAGGAAATGGCAGGGACTTTGGGGTCAGACAGAGTGAGTTTAAAGCTTACCTCCACCACTTACTGTGTGACACATTAGATTACTTCTTCAGTTCCTCGTTTTCTCATCCCTAAAATGGGGACGTCACTAGAAACTGTGTAGGCTTTTTGTGAACATCGAATAAGATGATGTATCACAAGTGCCAGGACGGCACTTGACAGAGACTAGGTTTTCTTACTATCCCCCCACTTTTCCTGCTGAGGTGTTCAGTAAGTAACAGTACTAAGTACATTTGCAGTACCTTCTCTCAGGAAAGTCCCGTCAACTTCGTATCCTTGACTACTCTCTACTGAGGAGGCTGTTCCTTTCTCCCCTCCCTGAAAGTCATAAGTGCCTTTAACAATCCTATATACTCTCTTTGTAAAGCAAGACAAGACTGGACCCCAAAAGAGTAACATTAAGAACTATCTACATTGCTAGGAAGAAATAGTTTAACGAATATGTTTAAGTCTTTGTTAACATTTTCAGTCCTTGCAGACTGCTGATGCAGAATTTAAGCAAATGACTCCTTAGGAAGGTTGAGATAGGTGGCAAAAAAATTTCCTGGGACACTAGGAATGATTTTCAGGAATTCTAATTACCAATCTCTGCCAGAAAGTTCTGGTAAACAGTGGTTACCTTGCTGAATCCCTGCAATTGGTTTTACCACAGTGGTGGTATTCTGCTTTCTGAGGTAAGTGACGTTTCACTACCTGAAATCACCTGAGTGATTTCCCTTTGTAGAATTGCAGATTTGCTACAAACGTACAGGGTGGGGCAAAAGTAGGTTTACAGTTGTGAGTACGGGAAACACTGAGTTCATTCTTGTGTTATTTGTTTATTGTTGTGTTCTTCCCCACACAAACAACCGCAAAGCTGCTTTCACCCTGCCCTGCGTTTAAATTACACCAGCGCACCAAGCGTTCCGTGCGTTTATGTCACTGGAAGTGAGCTGAGGGGTGACGCGGAGCTCGATGAGACAGGTTCAGTCAGACAGACATGGATTTAAAACAGAAAGGATAGTGACAGTAATAATGACTTTGTGGGATTGTTATGAGCATGAATGATTAATGTTTGTAAAGCCCAGAAAACTAGTTGTTCCCCCATTCTTTCTTAAACCATTTCATTTTTTTAAAAAATTTTAAACAAAGTAGTACCTATATACAATTTCAAAGTCAGATAAAATGAGTTTTATATAATAGATAGTAACCTCTCCTATCTGACTTTTCTAATTGATGCTTCCTGTCAACTTTCTTCATCTGCCTTCCATCCTCCAGTGATTGGTTGAAATTTCTTAGTCATTAAGAGCCTTTTGCTCCTCTTCTGCTCTCTCCCTTGGGTGGGGGGGCAGGGATTTACAACATTTCACTACTTTATCATTATAATGTTTCTGTCTGGGAGGTGGGCAGGGAGGTATATGCTCAATCTTTCTTGATCAAGAAGCCCCTCATCCCAAATTTTGTTCAGAAAATGATTTTTTCCTTTATTTAAAAAAAAATTATTACTGTGTGCCAAGGAAACCACGGCACCTCTGCCTCTGTGGAGCTGAGTCCAGAGCGGGGTCTGGATGAAAAACTGTTCCATACAGTGCAGGGGTGAGGGGCCTTAGAGGGCGCCGCTGAGATTGTGTTTTCCTTGCGTAAGTGGTTACAGAACTAGAAGTAGAGGAAGTACTCCTAAGTTTATTACTAAGTACTCAGAATTCCTTTTCTTTGGCTTCCTCACTGCATAAACTTTCCTCCTTCCACTGTAACACGATTATGACACAGCTTTCTTAATAGCTACGCTCAAATGGGTGCTTGGTTCTGTGGTTTAACTTTTGCTTGCTCCAGTGCCTGTCAGGTTCTGGCCTCCCAGAGCTGGGTTAATAGATGGACCACTTTCTTGTCACGTATCTGTCTCTGGTGGCCCAGGGCTCACAAGGTTTGGGGCCCGTTTCATACTTGGAATGTATAATTTATTGTTTCGTCCTGGCTCTTGTTCTGCTTCACCTCTTTAGGTCATTTGGCCTTGAACCCTCCACTGTCATAATTTTTAACACTGACCTAATCAATTGGGAGGCTTTCAGATCCAAGATTTGTGCTAAGAATTTGAATACAGCCAGGAGATTCAGGGAGCAGGTGTGGCTAAGCAGCCACCCAGCCCCTTGACCAGCAGTTTCTCTGTGGTAATTAAGCAATAGGGCAGCCGAGGATTTTCACCCCTTCTCATGGGCCTGAAGACCACTGCTCATGGAACTGTGCAGAAACGGTGGGATCACTCTGGTGTTGCTCTCTTCTCGGTGATACCACACCCACAGCAATGTTCCTTTCCCAAATGTGTTCTCAGTGAAGCAAAACAAGTCTCAGCAACAGGGCCATCACTAGAAATAGTTCCCATGCAGCATATTAAGCAGGTCTTAGTTGTTGGAGCTGTAATTATGATCATTTTGAAGATGATCTCCCTACCCCCCGCCCCCAAAGTTTATGCTCTTCATACCAGCTGGAAAGTTTCAGTCTGACAAGCATCTCAGGTGCACATAATCCCCAGATCACAGTCACAAGGACTCTGGCATGGAACATTTGGTATAGTCTTTGATTATCACCACTTCCTTGATCTTCAGAGAAAGTGTCTGGTCCCGAATGGTAAGGGAGGATGGGACGGTTGGAGTAGTGAGGCCGAGGAAGCAGACTGACCGGGGTTTAAAACCTTCTGCCTCAGCTGCATGCTCTGACCTTGTCAAGTTAGCCTCTCTGGACCTCTGGTTACTTATTTCTAGTCTGTGAATAATATGTGTCTCTTAGGGTTGTTTGAGAATAAAGAGAAACAGTGTGAGTGATGTACATGACCCATGGTGGGTAATCAGTGGGTACTCATAAAACAATTTCGTGTCCTAACTTATCTGTAAAATACAGGCTTTAGCTAAGATAATCTCTAAGGCACATTCTAGCTCTAATAATTCTTAATTCTCTTAATTTGTATGAAGTTAATAAGCTGTATATTTTATATATGTGTAGAGATATATATAACTGTAGGGTCCTCGGTTGTCATGAATTATTGCCTACAAAATGTCCTTTGCTGGACGTGGAAGCTTAGAGAGCCAGTGGAGAAGGCGATGTGCCAGATAGTGCTGTCGTAGCTCTTTTCTAAGCCTGTTTCATAATTTCAGTCATACCAGATTCTCCTGGGATTTATGAAGCTGTGTCACCATCCCCGCCTCCTCCTGCATCTCCCCCTCCTGACCCAGCACCGAAGACTGAACCAGAGCCTCCTTCTGTGAAGGTACAGCTTTACTGGGAGGGTTGCCTCTCCATGTGTTCCTCTTCACCCAGGGACCTAAACCTACTGTTAGATCTGTTCTCTGCTCTGTGCTTCACAAATGCCAGTAGATGGCTCTTGTCTCATTCTGCTCTCCTATAGGTCATAATAATGGACACTCCCTATCTTCTCACATGAAGTGCGATTTTAGCTGTAGGTCAGTTTCAGGAAGGTGGCTGGGGTGGATCCTGGGGGCTGATTCTGCCACCCAGTTCCCCTTGGAATTGTGCAAAATGACGTCTTGCCTGCCTCAGAGCAGTGTGTGAAAGATATAAAACAAACAACTTACACATGTTAGTTACTCTCCTGGAAAAGAGCTGGAGGAGAAAAGGTGGCAACAAATTGAGAAGTTAGTTTTGAGTGATCTTTAGCTGCATCTTGTCTCCATCTGTTAGGGCAGAAAATAAAGAGTTGAGAAGATGAGTGCTGACAAGTTTCTTTTTCCTTTATAAGTATCATTTTTCCTGAATTCATTGGATTAAGACTGTCATTTAGATTTTGTGTTGATTTCTTCATCAGCCAGAGAGCAGATGAGATTAAAGACCAGTGGCGATAAAAGGAAAGTAATGTCAGTCTGAGACGAGATTAGATGGGCGTCAGGTTGCAGTGTCAAGGCTGAAAGCAAATACCTGCAGCAGGGGCTGATGACCTGAAACCTCTGGTCGGGTTCAGGGCCCTTCCCTGTGTGCTGCCATCACACCTGCCTCGGCCCTCCAGGAAAGCCCCTGTCGCAGTGGTCTGCCTTCCTCGCCTCTCTTCTCCAGTGAGGTCCTTGTCCTGTTGGTCTTTTTAGCCCATGGTGCCTGCACCACTCAACCAAAGTATGTTGCCAAATGAACACAGGTTTCTGCTCAACATGTTACTTTTCTCACCAACAATGGACGTGCAAGCCTGCACAGACACTGAGCGTGCCCCACCTGTGGTAGGCTGGCCCTCCTAGAGGAGGCGTGTAAATTCCTCACCCAGCTGTTTTTATCATCACTGGGTATTGGAGGTTGATTGTTATAAATTAAAAAGTTTATTTTTCTCTGGTTTTATTGGTCACCTTAATGTTGTAACATCCGATCTTTTAGATCGTAGGAGGAGAAAACAAAAGAAAACGAAAGCGTGTGCTGAAATCTAAAACGTTTCTGGATGAAGACGGCTGCATGGGTAAGAAAAATCGGGGGCTCCCAGGCCGGAGAGAGTTATTCCCGTAGAGAGGCGCCTTTATAGAGCAACGTGCCTCCCACTTTTGTGTGCATGTCTAGCTGCTTCTGTGGCCCACACTTGAAGTAGTGCAGCATAGAGACCACTGCAGCTAAAGTTAGAACACCGGGTTCTTATTTGGACCACACACTATAAAAATAAGCTTTGAGATCTTGGATAAAAGTTATGTCACTTCATGTGGGGAGTTTCTTGATCTGCAGAGTGGAGGTAGCATTTCCATTTTGTGGGGTGAAGATTCAGGTGAGGTGATAGATCTAAAAACCCTTTCAGTCAAGATGGAAATCATAATACCAACTTAGAATGTTATCATATATGTTGGGAAACATCTGTCTTTTTTAGAAGGGTCAGTTTATACATAGGAACAGTGGGGAAGAAGCCCCTACTGATGATTAGACGGAAGAGAATGTCATGAGTCTTCGGTATTTTGTCCCATTTGTCCCTCATGGAGTTTGACTCTTCACATCGCTTCCTTGGTGTTCCTTGTTGGTGGGCCATGTTAGGTACGGCACGTGCTTTTAATGGAGACCTCGAGGGGAACAGAATTTAGGCTTTGAAACAACTGAAGTGTCTTTCGGCAGATGAGTGAATGAATAAAGAAGTCGTGTGCTTGTGTGTGTGTAAAATGGAATATTATTTAGCCATTAAAAAAGAAAAAGAAATCCTGCTGTGTGTGACAACAAGGATGGACCTTGAGGGAATTGTGTTAAATGAAGTAAGTCGGACAGAGAAAGTGACAAGTCCCGCATGATCTCATTTACACCTGTAGAACCTTAAAAAAAAAGCAGCTCCTGCACAAAGGGATGAGATTTGTGGTTACCAGAGACAGGGGATGTGAAAACTGTGGTCCGAAGGTGCAGACTTCCAGTTACAAGATAAGCAAGTGCTAGGGATGTACAGTGTGATGGCTGTGATTGACACTGATGTATGATGTACATGAAAGTAAAGAGTATATCCGAAGAGTTCTCTTCACAAGGAAAAAAAAATTTGTTTTCTTTTTTATTGGGTTGGCAAAAAAGTTTTAGTTTTTTCCATATGATGGCTCTAATAGTGTTTAGTTGTGTTTAACTTCATTCAAAATAAGTTAGATTGCATTGTGACTCCTGTAGTATCACCATGCATTAAAAAAACTGTACAAATTAGTGAATTTTTGAGCAGCCATTTTAATATTGAAGATGGAAGGAAATATGCAACATTTTTGGTATATTATACTTTATTTCAAAAAATGTAAAAACACAACTGAAATGCAAAAGTAGATTTGTGCAGTGTATGGAGAAGGTGCTGTGACTGATCAAATATGTCAAAAGTGGTTTGCAAAGTTTCTTGGTACTACTGACATTCTGGCCAAATAATTCTTTGCTGTGGGGCTGTCTTATGCATTGGAAGATGTTCAGCAGCGCCCCTGGTCTCTCCCCACTAGAAGCCAATAGTGGGAGATAGCCAACGTACTCAGAATATCCAAATCAATAAAATTATGGGTGAAAATGAAAAAGTATCTTTAATTTTATGGGACATACAGCTGTTCCAGCCAACCCCATATTTATATGAGATGACGGATGCTACCTACTGATAAAACTTACAGCAGTTATCATTTCACTGTATATGGAAGTCAAACCATTATGCCCTACACCTGAAACTTCTACAGTGGTGTGCTTCGATTATATCTCAATAAAACCGGAAAAATATATTTAGCATTTTTAAAAAACGAATTCAGGCTTTGAGTCATTGCCTGGTTCTTCAGCCATGTTTCAGCTTTCCCTTTTCCGCTGTGGAAGCAGGCTTGCGTGGGGCGTTCAGGGGTTGGGCTGGAGGCCTGGTGGGAGGCCCTGATGCTGGTCCGTGTCTCTGTGTTCGACACAGTTGTGGGTTCAGCCCTTAACCCACTTGTTAGCTGGATTAGCCCATCACTGTCATTTCTTCTTGCCTGTCGCACCTGCCACAGCACAGCTGTCCTAGAGAAGTATTTTTTCCCTTTCTTGACTTTCCTTTTCTTGTTCAAACTTTTGTCTTAAAAATATTGACTGACTGAAGAATCAGTTTTTCCTAGGCAATGTGGTTGTTAAAACTAGTGAAGACATCTTACCAGTTGTGAGCCTTGTCCCATTTTTCCCCTCCCACTCCTCCGGAAAGGCCTCTGACACTTTAATTGTAGCATATGATTGGGGAATAAACTCCTGTACATGTGGAAATTCTGTCTTTTCGGTGCCAAATTTATTGTGAGCCTATGAATTCTGGACTTTGAGTAGTAGTCTGTTTTGCTTTGTTTTGAGTCTTCTAATAGTGCATTTTCAAGCATCTTAGTTTGACTGTTGGTAGTAAGGAATATATGTATTTTCTGTTGAAATTCTTATTTTTTTCTTTTAAATATAAGAGGACAGAAGCATCAGTGCTAGCTGTTTTTTTCCCTTCTACCCCAAAAGAAAACTGTCAAATATCTTAGTGAGAATTCTTTGGGAATTTGTGGCTAATTACCTATTGTTTTGTTCAAAACACAGTACTCAAGCTGTGGCCAGGTGTGGTGTGGGGGCCTTTCTGCAGTCCTGTTTCCAGACAGGACTATTAACAGCTTTGGATGCAACAATGAAAACTGTGCTCACATAGCAGTTTTTTTTTTTTTTTTTTTTTTTTAAGGTTTTAGTCCAAGCCCAACTTAATAAATCTTGGCTCCTGTTACCAACAAAGGAGTTCTGCTTTCCTCTCTCTGCTCACACTGTTCCAGATTCATCGGCACAGCAGTGTTGCCCTGTCCTGTGCTGGGTCAGGGTTGGTCTGTGGGTTTAAAAAGCTGATCTTTTCCTTTCTGTGAGCTTGCTGCAGAGACAGGGGATCTGGGCCCCTGAGCTGGTGGTGGACTTCTAGACAGGGTGGATTTCTAAGGCAAAACAATTGATGGAAAAGAATCCTGATGTTACCCAGGCAAACTGGACCTTTTTAAATGGCATCCCAGAAAAGTGGCATGTTGTTCAGCTAAAATAATGATTCTGTATTTTTATGTTGAAATGGCCTTTGTCCTGTAGTTTGAAGTAGCTACAGCTTTGCATATAGAAAATGCTCCTTCTGGTATACAAAGTGTGCTGCTTAAGAAATTTTGTTGGTGCTGCCCTGATTGGTTTAATTTCCCCCTCCAGTGCATTGCACAAAATTGGTGATGAAACAACCAGTGATTTTATTAATAAGTAATGAAATAATTGAGTTAATTGATGCCACACAGCCATTTGAACACAGAATATATCTTATGAAGGAAGGAGCAAGTCTCTACCACCAGTTAGTAGTAAGTTGTTTCTTTTCTGTGGCTATAGATGGCTCTTCAGTCCTCCCTCAGACTTTGAGATGCTGAGTAACTAACAGTGCGTAAGCTTGTTCCAGTAATCCAGTTACATAATTCTTTTGAAGTTGCAGACAAGATGGTGGGGATGGTGGCGTGGATCATAATTGCTGAACTATTAATAGGTATTTCAAGGAAATTCCCTAAATATCTTAGAGCAACATTTCTCAAACTTAGCTGAGGGTATATGCATTACTTGAAGGTCTTGCTAAAATTCAGATTCTGACTCAGTAGGCCCTGGGTAGGCCCTGAGATTCTGCATCTCTGACAAGCTCATGGGAGAGTAATGCCCTCAGCCTGTGGAGCAAGGGTGAGTAGGAAGACCTTTGAGAACACTTAATGTACAGGATCCGGCGCAAATGACGCCCTTATTTTATTACAGAAATCTTACTACAAAATCATAAGCTTGTAATTCTATAACATAACTGTCACACTCAAGCACACTGTATGACATTTTAGGTGAAATGTTCAAATTAAAACTATAAATTATTACACCCATGTTACTACCCTACCAACCACACTCAAGCAGGCCTTACTTCTGCCGGACCCTGTATATTTAACACTTACCAGTGTTTTTAGCCTGTAGGTTGGCAGGAGTCAGAAGATTCTAGGCTCTTGAAAGTAATGACAACTCCTGGGAACTCTTAGGGAAGGGCTATTAATTATGCAGCCTTGATGGCGTTGGAGGGAACGAAGTGCAGGAATGCTCCGATGGCAGCAACCAGTTGACCTCCAGCGCGCCCGTTGTGAGGGAGAAAACAGCCCTGGAGGGGCTTTCCAAAAATTACTCGGAGGGTTGGCGGGGCGAAAAGTGATTCTCAAGGTGAGATCCCCAGACACGTTAGAAAAGCAAATACTCAGGTCCACCCCAGACCTGCCGAATTTGAAACTCTGGAGGTAGAGCCCAGCAGTGTGTTTTAACAAGCTCTCCAGGTGATTCTGATGCACATTCAAATTTGAGATTGAATGGCAGACAGGGTCTGAGCACATAGATATATTGGATTCCAGTGCTTATGCCTCTAGGCCAATTTGACTAATATATTTTATTAGAGAAATAATTAATAACTAAGCATAAAACAATCATTGTTTTTAAATGGAAAAAGTACCTTTCACTTTAATCATCTGAGCGTTTATTATGCATATTAGGTTACTGTATTGAGCTAAGGAAAGATGTTTTTCTTTATTATTTCTCCATCGTTCCTGCAACCAGAAAGGCTGAGAAAGAATTTAGATGGCGCTGGTTATACAACTGCTTCAGCTCTCCAAAGGCAGGAAGGCGGCGTTGTTCTGTTTCTCGTGCTTGGTGTACGCATCCCAGGAACATTGACGGGACACCCTCATGAGTTTTGTGACATAACCCTTGGGAGCCAATGTCTGTGCGCTCTGGAGCTTCCTTATGCTGACTGCTCACTAGTACAAGGCTTTTCAAAGTTTTCATTAGGCAGATGTCAGTGAGTTTTATTGGCAGGGAAAAAGTAAAATATACCTTTGGCTGATAGGGAGTGAGAGAATCGGTGACTACATTTGTCATTGTATCACCATCCTTCCTTAAAACCATCAGGTGTGTCATCTGACAGTTTGCTTGGGGCAGTTATCTTCACGATGTAGATCACTAGCAAATTTTGGGTTATTTAGCAGTCATTCAAAATTAAGAACCAAACAATTGAGTAACTAATCTCCAATTCTGTGTACTTAGGATGTGCAGAGAGTGGGTGATGTCCGGATAGAGCTAGTCAGGGAGTCCATGGCAGTGAACTTAGCTAGATAGGATTGAAACTGGCAAATAGAACCAAGATTAAGACCAGGAAAAGGAGCAGTGGAAACAGGCAGGCACTGATTAGAGCGCAGGAATTAGCTACTATAGACCAGGACCCAAATGCAGGATTCAGGCAGTTAAATGAGAAAGGCCCTTTTAAAGGTATGGGACAGAGCAGTGAGGGAATAAGGATGAATGTTGATTCTGAGCCCCAGTTAGAGGCCATGTGAGCTCAAGATACCCCATACTTCCCACCTGAGGCTGGATCTGGTCTCCCGGTGGGAAAAAGCTCTGGTAGAGATGAGCACACCTTCTCTGATCAGGTCTGAAGGGACCTGGGTGAATGAGAGTAGTATTCTAAATGACTCAGCCCACACGTTTCATTTTTTCCTTATTTTACCAGTGACAGAAAAAGTCTATGAGAGCGAATCCTGCACAGACAGCGAAGAAGAACTTAAGATGAAGACATCGTCCATACACAGACCCCCAGCAGTGACTGTCAAAAAAGAGCCCAAAGAGGAACGAAAGGGCCCCAAGAAAGGGACTGCTGCTGTGGGCAAAGCCAACAGACAAGTGTCCATCACGGGCTTCTTCCCGAGAAAGTGAACTGCCATCTCCGTCAGGTCGGAGGTGTGGAGCGGTCAGGGAGGAGACCGAGACGTACAGACTGTCACTTACTGTGTAAGTTCATCCAGCGCCTCGCCTCATCCATATCAGAGGACTGTTCTTTCATCTTGTAAGGTTTATACTACCGGTTCCTAGCCAAAAAGAAATCACCTGGAAGCAAGAGGCAAAGGAATATTTAAAAAGCTGTTACGTTCTAATGACATTTTCAAAGCACAGTCTTTGACCTGTCCAGCGGAAGACTTTACTCCAAAAAAAAAAAAAAAATTGGAACAGGTTTCAGAATGATCACTGAAGCCATGTAGTGGCTAACCCACTGCGCCCTACCTACCCTGTGTCCTGATCCGCATATGGCTCAGGGAGTACTCCTCCTCGTTCCTTGGTATTCTGTGGGCTTGTGTGGTATTCTTTTATCTCTGAATTTTATTGGATGTGTTTACCACTCCCTTGTCATCTCTTCCCCTCTAACACAGTTCTTTGTGAAGCCGTTTTCTGTAACTTTTACATCTTGGTCGAACTAAAGGCTGAAACAAAAATCTCCCTATAATCATCTTTCTCTCCATTGTAAAGTGCACTGGCTGCTGGCCACGTACAGCACACTACTTGTGTTCTGCCCCTTCCACAAAAGCTCTCTAGACCAGCACCCGCAATTAGCGGTTAGGGAAACCTCAGGCAGAGCACAGACACACACGTAATGGTGTGTTCAGCTCTCCCAGAAATCACTGAGAGTCAGCCTTGGCAGTGTTGGAGGGCACGTCGTGTTGCTGACGCAGGGTGTGCCGTGTACTGCTCTTTGTGATTTTGGTCTCCTCCCTTCTCACCCTTTCCCACTTTCAATACCTAGAGAGTGAAACCCATACAATGAAATGAAGGCTAAAAAGCAATCTTTTCCTACACGCAGCATGTAACAGTTAAGTAAAATTTCTTCTTAAGGAAACTGAGCTTCAGAGACAACAGTTTTCCAGGAAGTTCATGAGGAAGAGCTAAAAGCACACACTTACAATACAGATGTTGCTCCTCTGTATTTTTAACCCTCCCATTTGCCTGAAAGTACTGGCTCCCCAAGAAGAGATGGAGAGACTGAGTTATTAGGAGGTCCAAACTGCTATTAAATAATTTATTCCTTAAGGAAAACCATGTACTCCAGTGATAGCTTTTAAGCGACTTCCATTGTGGAAGGACAGTGGGCTCAGTGGACGGAGGTGGAGTGGCAGTGACCTGCACGGTGAGCTCTGGGGACAGGAACACAGACTTGGCTGCTGGTGGGATTCACTGCAAACAGACCAGGGATGCCTGACTTCTTTCCATCTTCGCCTGGTATACGTCCTAAGTGACACAGCCCACCATGTGCTGTTAAAGCACGTGTTGTAATGGACCTTGGACGAAGAGCAGCTTCTTGAGCAGCTGTCACCTCGGGCTCTCTAGCCAGGCACCCCATGGCCTTGATTAAGCCCAGAGGTTTGGCATTACTTCTAGGACTTGTAAAGGCAGAGGCTTGTGTAGCAAGCCGAGTAAAGGTTGACATGTTCCAACCACCCTTTCTTTTTTAGATCTAAAAGGATGGAGAAAAATCTAAAAGCCTTGACTTAAACCTTTACAAAAATTTTTGGAGAGGAATCCCTTTTAAATGGTTATTTTTCTCATTGCTTGCAGTGACAAAAAATAAAAATACAAATAAAAAACTAAAGAAAAATCAACTCAGTCTTTTTTAAAAAATTTTTCTGAGATCTCTAGTAGACTGAATTTTGAAGTGCGAACCTCCGGTGCCGGCTGAAAGGGTAGTGCCGACCCCGGGACAGCAGGCCTGTGGTCACCGTGTGCTGCCGGAGCTCTGAGCTGCCTGCGAGGTTTCGTTAGTACGGGGTGGCCTTTTTTTCCTTTTATACAAAACTACCATGTTACCTTATGAGTTAAATAAATTCGAGGAGTTGTTTTAAAATAGTTCTTCGAACTGAATGTCTGATGAGTCTGTTATTTGACAGGATGGCAGCAGTGTGTTCAGTTACTTAAACTGAACAGGAATAAGGCTGGTTTTCAGTTTATATTGTTAAAATTGCATACCCATAGTCTGAGATAGACAAGTTATTTGCTGCCTTCATCATTTTTTCAGCCCTGTGGGAAATCTTAGTTCCAGCCAACTCATTTTTTAGTTCATTTAGAAGAAAATCTAGTCCTGATCTTGCACATTGTATTAGTTTGGCTTCATTACTTGCTAGCTGTGTGACCTTGGGCAAATTCCTTAGCCTCAGGTTCTTTACCAGAAAAGAACTAAAAAGAGTTACCGTGGATCGCCAAGACTGAAGTACTGTGTGTTTAGCATAAGTTTAGTACACAGTGGCAGCACATAGGTGCTCTACAAACAGTGGTTTCCTTCCTGACGTCATAAATGATGCATTTAGCTACCAACGTCCTGAAATGTTGTCAAGGATGTGGCCCAGATGTGTTACTCTTTCAAAGTCATCGTTCTGGCTATAAATGTGGTCAGAGAAGGAAGACAGCTGTCCAACTTTAGAAAGGTTTTAGACAGATCAGATATTATCCTTTTGAAAGAAAGTGAAGTTTATAGAGGGCTATATTACTGTTCATTAAAACTTCTATTGTGTGTCTATTATGGTCAGAACTCCGACCTGGCCACTAGAGGATACAATGGAATACTAGAATTTGTCACTGTCCTATGATCCAGTGGGAAAGACAAGCCAGTAAAATAAAAGTATAACATCACTGAGTGCAGTGACAAATAAGCACAGGGTCCTCTGAGAGCTCATATGAGGGAGGTATGGAGGAAGTCAAGCAGTTTTTTTTTTTTTAAAAAGATGAGTAGGGCCCTGGCTGGTGTAGCTCAGTGGATTGAGCTCGGGCCTGCGAACCGAAAGATCGCGGTTCGATTCCCAGTCAGGGCACATGCCTGGGTTGCCAGGCCAGTTCCCGTCAGGGGACATACAAGAGGCAACCGCACATGGATGTTTCTCTCCCTCTCTCCTTCCCTTCCCCTCTAAAGATAAATAAATAAAAAATCTAAAAGGAAAAAAAAAATGCTTAAAAAAAAAAAAAAAAGATGAGTAGGATTTTACCAAGCAAAGAGGGCCTGAAAGGATTTCCCGGGCAAAGGAGCAATGGCTTTGGCAGGAAGGTGCATGGGAGATGGAAATGGACTGTTGGGTTTAGGAATAGGGAGGAAAACCTATTCGGTAATGAAGCTGGGGTCCTGCTAAGGAGTCTGGATTTTATTCGAAGACTGTGGTCCAAGTGAAGAATTTTAAGGAGTAACAGAAGTTGATTCTCATTTAAGAGTGACAGCTGGGACTTAGGTACAAGATGGTGGTATAGGAGGACACTGAACTTGCTCTCTCTCGTAAGCACACTGAATTGTACACTTACACATAGAGTAATTCCCCCGAGAGACCGCTGAAAGCTGGTTGGTTACCTTCTGCGCAACAAGTGAAGAAAGAGATCAAACAGAGAAAGCTAGGCAACTGCAGGAGCTCTCTGGGACTGGAGGAGCTGGTGGGTGTCATTGTTACGTCTTCCTCCACCTTGGAAGAGCGAGCAGGAGCTCTATCCAGGTGCCCTGGTCTGCCTGCAGGGTAACTGGTACATTCCCAGCAACACTGCCCAGAGCCCATTTTGGCCTCAAAAAGGGAGTAAGTCAGATCGACAGGGTGTTACCACATGCACCTGTCCTCCCCACCCAGAGCTGCTGCAGCTGGACAAGCCAGCGCCCCAGGCGCCAGTAAGCACCTACCTGGCTCTAACCAGCCTGCCGTAAGTACCTGGCACGCAGTCCACACAGAGGTTGCTTCTACACAAGACCACTGTCTTCACGACAAATGAAAGAGACCGTATAGAGAAGACTGGGAAGCTGCGGGAGTTCTCCACTATCTGAAGTGTTGAGCACCATTGTTTACATTCCCCTCTACTTCGGCAGAGTGAGCAGGAGCTGTCTCCCGGCACTCTGACCCTGCAAGACCACCCCAGTGCATTCCCAGCCACGTTACCCAGAGCCCATTCTGTCTCTGAACAAAGGGATCGAGTAGGATCAATAGGGTGTTATTACATGCATCGGACCTCCCCGCCTGGAGCTGCTTCAGCCCAGCAGGCAAGTGCACCAGATGCCATAGGTACTCCCTTGGCACCAGTGGGCCTGCCAACACTCCTGTCATACGCGGTCCATACAGAGGTTGCTTCTACACAAAGCCAGTTTTCTCAAGACTGGAAAAGATTGCTATTTTGTGTGATTCATACAAATACAGAAAGTCAAACAAAATGAGAAGACAGAAGAATATTTCTCAAGTGAGAAAACAGGAAAAATCTCTGGGACATGGGCAAGGGGAAGCCCTAGTGAAATGGAAGTAAGTAATTTGCCTGATTAGGACTTAAAGGGAATAATCTCACCAAACTTGAAAGTAGAATAGAGGAATTTAGGGAGAACTTCAACAAAGAATATAATAAAGAACCAAGTAGACCTGAAGAATACAGTAACTGAAATGAAAAATACTCAAAGGAATGAACAGCAGATGAGCTAATACAGATGAATGGATCAGTGACCTAAAAGACTATTGGACATCAAAACAGCAAAAAAAATTTTTTTCCAAAAATGAGTGTAATTTAAGGAAACTCTAGAACAACATAAAGCACACAAATACTGGCCAATATTCTTGATCAACATAAATACATAATTTCTCAACAAAATATTAGCAAAGCAGATTTAACAATACAGTAAAAGGATTATACACCATGACTAAGTAGAATTTATTCCAGGGACACAGGATGGTTCAACATCTGATGTAAATCAACTAACATGATACATCAACAAAATCAAGGACAGAAATCATATAATCATCAGGGGTGTCCAACCTGCGGCCCACAGGCCACATGTGGCTCAGGATGGCTATGAATGCAGTCCAACACAAAATCGTAAATTTACTTAAAAAGCATTATGAGGTTTTTTTTTTTTTTTTTTTGGGTGGTTGCATGTTGCAGCGTTTTTAATGTGTAGCCCAAGAAAACCCTTCTTCTAGTGTGGCCCAGAGATGCAAAAGCATCGGACACCCCTGATCTTACTTTATGCAGAAAAAGCATGTGATGTAATTCGACATCCTTTTGTGATAAAAACAACAAATTAGGTATGAAAGGAACATACCTCAACAGAATAAAGGTTGTACATGACAAACAGAGCTACTAGCATACTCAATGGTGAAAAACTAAAAGCTTTTCTAAGATCAGGAACAAGCCACGGATGCCAACTATCACCACTTCTAAGCAACATAGTGTTGGATGCACTAGCCACAGAAATCAGACCAATAAATAAATATATAAAAGACAAATTGGAAAAGAAGGAGTAAAACTCACTGTTTGCAGATGACATGATTTATGTATAGAACAGGCTCCACTGAAAAAAAAATTCAGTAAAGTAGCAGGATACAAAATTAACATTCAGAAATCAGTTGCATTTTTATTGATTATGTTATTACAATTGTCCCAATTGTTCCCTCTTTGCCCCCTCCAACAAACACCCGCCTTCTGTGATCCCCCTCCTTAGTTCATGTCCATGGGTCATGCATATAAGTTCTTTGGCAACTCCATTTCCTATACTTGCTCAACCTCCCCCTGCTGTTCTGTAACTACCAATTTGTACTTCTTAATCCCATCACCTTTTCCCCCATTCCTCTAGATACCCCTCCCCACTGGGCACCATCCCAGTGTTCTCCATATTGATGATTGTTTCTGTTCTGCTTGTTTGCTTAGTTTGTTTTTTAGATTTGATTGCTGATAGTTATGTATTTATTGCCATTTTAATGTTCATTGTTTTGATCTTTTTCTTAAATAAGTTCCTTTAACATTTCATATAATAATGGCTTGGTGATAGTGAACTCCTTTGGTTTTTTCTTGTCTGGGAAACACTTTATCTGCCCTTCCATTCTAAATGATAGCTTTGCTGGATGGAGTAATCTAGGTTGTACGTCCTTGCATTTCATCCCTTCGAATACTTCTTGCCAATCCCTTCTAGCCTGCAAAGTTTCTTTTGAGAAATCAGCTGACAGTCTTATAGGAACTTCTTTGTAGGTAATTATCTGCTTTTTTCTTGCTGCTTTTAAGATTCTCTTTAACCTTTTTCATTTTAATTCTGATGTATCTTGGTGTGGTCCTCTTTGGGTCCAACTTATTTAGGACTCTGTGCTTCCTGGACTTGTATGTCTTATCTCCTTCACTACATTGGGGAAGTTTTCTTTTATTGTTTTTTTCAAATAGGTTTCCAATTTCTTGCTCTTCTTCTTCTCCTGGCACCCCTATGATGTGAATGTTGGGACGCTTGAAGTTGTCCCAGAGGCTGCTTACACTATCCTCAATTTTTTGGATTCTTTTTTCTTGCTGTACTGATTGGATGTTTTTTTCTTCCTTATTTTCCCAGTCATTGATTTGATTCTCAGCTTTATCCACTCCACTGTTGATTCCCTGTAAATTGTTCTTTACGTCAATTAGCATCTCTTTCATTTTTGATTTTATCATTATGCTTTTGAAGTACCCTGTGAGTTCCTTGAACATCCTTATAACCAGTGTTTCAAACTCTGCATCTGATAGATTGCTTATCTCCATTTTGTTTAGTTCTTTTTCTGGAGTTTTGAGCTGTTCTTTCATTTAGGCCATGTTCCTTTGTCTCATTTTGGCAGCATCTCTGCATTTGTTTCTATGTATTAGGTAGAGCTGCTATGACTCCCTGTCTTAGTAGCATGGCCTAATGTAGTAGGTGTCCTGTAGGCTCCAATGGCATAGCCAGCCTGTCCTATCACCCAAGCTGGGTACTGGAATGGCACCCTCTGTGTAGGCTGAGTACTCCCTCCTCTTGTAGATGAGTCTTGATTGCTGTCAGCCGGTCAATAGGAGGGATTTACCTAGTCTGGACAGGTGGTAGGACTGGCTATGACCCCTGGCCAACAACCACCTCCCTCCATGGCTTGTGGAGGTGGTTGGGTGGTGCTCCGACATGGTCTGTAACTGTCCACTGGGTGTGCAGGCTCTGGGGTTTCCCAGGTGGTGCAGTCCAAGGTCTCCCTCCACCTGTGTTCTGTTCGGGGCCCCTTGGCATAAGCTATAAAATGATCTGCAGATGGCTGCTGCTTGTGCTGGGCCTGAGGCCTCTCAGCAAGAAGTACAGGGTTGGGTGGGAGGTGGGACAGGTGGGCTCAGCTGTTGTTTCAGTGGATTTAGGAAGATCTGATGCCCCTAGCCAAGCCCTTCATATGGAAAAGGCACATTTACCAACTTGGGTGGCCTCATAAACTGGAAGGGGCGGGCCCTTAGGTAATCATCAGGGCAGGGCTCACCATGCAAGCCCAGTTAATGGAGATTCAGATATGGTGCCGCCTCACCATGGTTCTGTATGGGGGAGGGCTCAGAAGGGGTACAATGGCTGCTGTCCGAAGTTCTGTCTGGGAGGAAGTTGTCCCTCAGCTCTTTCCCTGATGCCAGACACTTCAGCTCCTCACTGTATGCCACTGGTGCCCTTCAAGGTAATGCCCCAGTGCTGGGGCTGAGAGGGAGTGACTTTGAGTAAGTCTGTGTGTGGTATGAGGCACTTTAAGAGGAGAGGCCTGAGAATCCCACAGTTTCTTCCACCAATCCAACCCCCACTGGTTTTCACAGCCAGGAGCTATGGGGACTTTTCTTCCTGACACTGGCACCCTGGGCTGGGTAGTCCAGTGCGAGGCTGGGATCCCTCACTTCCAAGATATCCCTCCATTTTATATCCATCACACGTGGGTTTGGGAGCAGACTATTCCATGTCTCTGCCCCTCCTATCCGTCTGGATGAATGTAGTTTCTTTAATTCCTTAGTTGCTGGACTTCCATAACAGCGCGATTTTTCCGATGGTTCTGAGTGATATTTGTTCTGTAGTTTAGCTGTAATTTTGCTGTGGTTGTGCGAGGAGGTGAGCCACTTTTACCTACGCCTCCCTCTTGACCAGAAGTCCACAGTTAGATTTTTATATACCAATATCAAATGATCAAAAAAGGAAATTAAACAATCTCACTTACAACTTCATCAAAAAGCATAAAATACCTAGGAATAAATTAAACCAAAGAGGTGAAAGACAAAAGAGTGAAAAAGAAATTAAAGCAGATACATAGAAATGGAAGGATATACCATACTCATGGGTTGGAAAGCTTAATATTGTTAAAATGTCCTTACTAAAGCAATATACAGATTCAATACAATCCCTATTAAAATACCAGTGGTATGCCATAAATAGAACAACTAATCCTAAAAGTTATATTGAACCACAAAAGACCCTGCATAGTCAAAGAAACCTTGAGAAAAAACAAACCGGGAGGTCTGCTCCCTGGTTCCCAACTATACCACAAAGCTACAATAATCAAAACAATATGATACTAGAGTAAAAACACAGATCAATGGAATAGACTAGAAAGCTGTGTCAACAGAACTGATTCCAACTTGAAGTTAATCCACTAGCTTAACTTCTGAGTGAATGAACCAGGATCTTTGAACCCCTCTCCTTCCCTGGGCTGGACTCTGGAATGTGTACAGAGGCTGTGGGCTAATCATGGAATTTCCATTGGTCTTTCCACTGGGCATCCCTGATGTTATCTATCTCTTAGCTCGCCTTGGCACCAGAGCCTCCCAGAACCTGGCCTGTTTGTTTCCCCTGACCACTCACACATTTCTTTCCTAGCTCATAGGTTGATTTCTGAGGGGGATAAAAACAGGTGGTCTAGCGGGTAAAGATGTGGAGCTATAAATGCCTTGCTGCCCCCCAGTACTGCGTTTCTGTAAGTAAGTGTCCTGTTAAACTCATTAGTAAGTTGGACTTCTCTGTCTTATTCTTTGGTCTTTTAGCTCCTTTGGCATTTGGGGGCCACTTTGCATGTACAACCTTTTCATGCAACAAGAGTCCAGAAATAAATCCTCACTTATATGGTCAATTAATTTAAGACAGAAGATGTAAGGCTATATAGTGGGGTAAAAACAGTCTCTTCAACAGGCTGGGGGAACATTGGACAGATGCATGTAAAAACAATGAAATTGGACCACTTTCTTCCACCATGTACAAAAATGAACTCAAATGAATTAAAGACTTAGATGGAAGAACTGAAACGATAAAACTCCTAGAAGAAAACATACACAGTAAACCCTTTTACGTAGATCTTAGCAGTATCTTTTTGACTATATCTCCTTTCCTCCAAAGGAAATAAGCACAAATAAACAAATGGGACTACATTAAACTAAAAACTTTCTGCACAGCGAAAGAACCCATCAACAAAATAAAAAGACAACAGGAACAAGTATAAAGGACACATGGACAAAAACTGGGGCGGGGGTGGAAATGGGAGAGAGGTGGGGAGGGCTGGGGCCGTGGGCTGGGATAGGAGTAAAAGAAAACTGTACAAGAACAACAATTAAAATAAAAAGTAATGAAATGGTAAAAAAAATAAAAATAAAAAGACAACCTACTGAATGGAAGAAGATATTTGGCAACGATACATTTCAATAAGGGGTTAATATAGAAATATATAAGGAACTCACACAACACCAAAAAAAAAAGTGTCCAATTAAAAAATGGGCAAAGGACCTGAATAGACATTTCTCCAAAGAGGCCATACAGATGGCTAACAAACATTAAAAATGAAGATGCTCAACATCACTAATCATCAGGAAAATGCAAATTAAACCCACAATGAGATACCACCTCACACCTATCAAAATGGATATCATAAAAAAGTCAACAAATGCTGGTTAGGATGTGGAGAAAAGGGAACCCTTATTCACTGCTGGTGGGATTGTAAATTGGTATAGCCATTTTGGAAAACAGAATGAAGATTCCTCAAAAAATTAACAATAGAGCTGCCATGAGATACAGCAATTCCATTTCTGGGTATTCATTTGAAGAAAAGAAAGACATTAATTTGTAAAGATACATGCACCCCTGTGTTCACTGCATCATTTATAATAGCCAAGACATGGAAGCAACCTAAGTGTCCAGTGATGGATGGATGGGTAAATAAGATGAAGTACATACACACAATGTAATACTACTCAGCAATAGGAAAAGATGAAATCTTGCTATTTGCAACATGGATTGACCTAGAGGGTATTATGCTAAGTGAAATAAGTCAGGCAAATACCACATATCACTTATAATGTGGAATCTAAAAACGAAACGAATGAACAAACAAAGAAACCCATGGATACAGAGAACAGGCCAAAGGCAGGTTGAGAGGTGAGAGGATGGGTAAAAAGAAAAAAACTAAATGGACAATATTTTAAAAGAGCAACAGATGGCATTTTGATTTTGTGTGCTACATGGTGTTTTACTCACTATGCATGCTGTATCTTAGTTCCAGTAGTATTAACGTGAAGGTCTGAATGGGATTGAAACAAAATGTCATGGTTAAAATAAGGCTGCTTAATTCTGGCAGCCAGTGTAGACAATTGCAGTGTTTCCTTTGTCTTGCCCCATCCACATAGATTTTTCTGGCAGAAATAATTTCAGTTTTTAAAAAGTGATTTTTAAAGCTAGAAGTTCTTCTCTGACACTCTCAATGATAGGAGTCTCTACTCACCTCCCTGAAATAAATGGGGGACAGGGGGCGAGTGAAACAGTCCTATTCCTCTTTGGTCTTTGTTTCTCTGAGAAGACATTAGTTATTGTACAGGAGAGAGCTGAAGAGAAGGGCCATATAAGGAAATGAAATAGTTTCCCCAGGACCTGAGGAGAATGAGTGCATAATAATGTATTTGCCAGAAACATACTCTGTGTCAAGACTCGTTTTGGTAACCTTGTCTCCTTTCATTGGTTCCGGGACCTCACTGTGCTGTAATGCAGCCTGTTACCACCGTGGACCGTTCTGGGGCCTCCTCGTTTTGTTGTGAGAAGGCAGTAGTGCCTTCTGAGTTATTGCCCTGGCGGCTCTGTAAATTAGCCCATGCTGTCACCGTGCCCTCTCTGAAGGGCACATTGTACCCAAATGACTGCATTTCGGATTGACGCTTGCCACTCCCTGCTGCAGGACACTTCTCACCACTTGTATCTGTGTCCAGTTTTTTCTGTTGTTGTTCCGAAGTGTGGGCCACCCACAGATTGCCACCCAGGCACTTCGGCCAGAGACACTCGGTCGGGCTTCTGATCCAAACCCACCTTAACTCCAGACCTCACTTCCATTTCAAACGCTAAATGTTGTCTGGCTCCCCCGCCCCCACCCCCCTTTTCTCCTCATTTGCTCTTGCCAGACTCCTTGTTTCTTCGCCCTGGCTTCTCCCCGCCTCCCCACCTTTTTTTTAATGCTCCAAGCTTTTCATGGCTAGTTCTTCTTTAACTTCTTTCTTCAGTCTTTTAGGCTTTCTTTCTCAAGGTCCTTATTTCGTGCCTTTTACTGGAATGCTCTTGAAGAATGGAAAAAACCACATTGTTGAGTGTCTGCTTTGGATCATTCCAGTCCAAAGCGTCAAGCAGTTGCTGAATGCAGTTATGTGTCGTCCTGGGGAAGGTAACTGCAGGGATTGCAGAGCCCAGAGGTTGCTGTTGCAGTGACGAGACACACACGAAAGAGCAGTTGAGATGATGCTTAGGTGAGGGGTAGACAAGGGACTTAATTCAGAAAAGAACTGGGACCATCATAATAGGCAAAACTTTATAGTCCTGTGCAGAGAAAAGCAAAGGACTTAAAACGAGACACAGGCCAAGGAAGGTCCAGCACTTGAGTGTGTTTTATTTAGCTGTTTGAACGTCACCATTTACACAATGGTCTAAGTAAATCATGATTAAGTGAACCCTTACTGGAGTTATTTCGGTCCTACCTTAAGGAGAGTATCGACAGAAAAGCAAGCAGGTCCCAGGGACTATCCCAAAGGATACCTTATAGGATATTTATTGGCTCAGCATAAATTCACCTCCACTGTGCACACACTCGGCCATTTTGGCATGCTGGGGAAGCAAGGTGCCATGGCAGAAACGACACGGGCCTGGGAGGCGGGGGGCTCTGGTGCAAACACCACCTGGGGCACTGACCTTAGGTAAGCTACCTAAGGGCTCTGAGAACCTCAGTTTGCTCATCCTTGTTTTACAGTGAGCCACCACCTACCTCAAAGCATTGTTTTAAAAAGGCTGTAATGAAAATGCATGGTCAGCCCCTAGTATTTTGACATATATTAAACTAACATAGAGCAGAATAGCTTACATTTTTTGCACACTATGTGCTAGGCATGGTTCCAGGTTTGTTAGATGTGTTAACATAATCCTCATAACAATGCTATAAGACAGGTTCTTTTATTCCCATTTTACACACGAGGAAACTGAGGCCGGGAACTGGCTCATTCAAGGTCACAGTTAGCAAGCAGCGGAGCCAGGAGGATATAAATCTTGGAAACTTGGCTTCACTCTGTGCCTGCAGTCTCACCCGCCCCGCTATACTGCTCTTGGCTGTATATTAGTTCACATTTCCATGTTGCCCAAGGATGACTCATGCCCATTTTTATGAGCACAAGGACAACTAGTGGTTCAGATCCCAGATTGTCACATTTGAAGGCGATCTTAACGTTTATCTAACTCAACCACTCATCTGCTTGAGCCCTCTCCATAGCATCCCTGCCAAGTGGTGTTGAAATCTATAAACAAAGATTCAGTTATGTTCAGTATGCCATACTCACTAAATTACAAAGTTAGGTAAGTAGACTAATAAATGTTAAGAAGAATTTAAAGAGAGGCCAGAATAAAATAAAGTTTTCTGATTAATTTTATATCACCAGGAAACTCTTCTAAATAGAACATAGTTTTCCTAAGCAATCCATTTAATGGGTTTTAGTTTAAATCAAGAACACTGTTTTTCCTTAAAAAAAAAAAAAAACCCTCCAATTCTTGGATTGGCTTTTGACTTAAACTTTGTAAGAAAATAAAGAGGAAATTTGGCATTTTTTCCCTATTTAAGCCATGCTAGAGACTCACAGACAAGGGATAATTCAAAAGCCAGTTACGCCCTACCTTTACTTAAATGGGTCTTTATCTTGTTTCAATCTGTGTGACAACCCATAAAAAATGTCTCCTCCCATTGTGCAGAAAACTAGCCCAGGTTGTCTAGCCAACACGCTGACTGCCTCACAGTAAGGAAGTAAACCAGGGCGAGATCCTAGGTCTTTAGACTTCATGCCGTGTGACTTCCCCACTGTTAGCAACCCCTAAGGAGGAGAATGTGTCAGTCCATTTGTAAGTTGCCTTGAGTGAACGCTGACGGATTTGCCCAACAACCAGGGTGGTTGGTGTGAAAGATAGAAGAGAAGCACGTGACAAGTCCTCTGCCTTCCAGGGACTGACAGTCATGTGCGTGTGTGAGCATTAAAGAGGGGTGTGTGTGTGTGTTTAAGTAACTATGTACCCAGCACTCTTGTGCTAGATGCTGGGGATAGAAAGGTGAATTCTTATCCTTGAGAAATTTACTGTCTAGTAGGAGGGAAGACATAGACAAATAGTTACCGTGTGCTGTAAATAGTAGTATCATACTTATGAGTGCTTGCCGTGGGCCAAAATTTGTACTCGCTACCTAAATACGTTTTCTCTGAACCTCACAACACTTGCATTTACAAATGAAGGTAGGGAGGTTAAGAGAGTTTAAATGATTTGCCTAAAAGTGCGATGTGTTTGTTTTTAATAATAAATTCATAATGAGAAACTGGAGGAGCTAGCATACCGCAATGGCTGTGATTAGCAGACCTGCAGGAAGCGGGCTGACTCCCTGTCAGATGGCTGTGTAAGCAAATGTGGAACAAAACAAACGACATGTTTAAAATTGCCGATCCCACCCAGGGATGAGCTTGCCGGTAGTTCAGTTCCTGAAGGTTTTGGCTGTGATCGCCTGCAACTATCTTGACGTAAGGAAAGCCATGCCAGCGGACTCTACATCAGGCTGGAGACTAAGACTTTCTCTCCTCTGGCAGGTGTTCCAGCTGGCCTGGAGGGAGGGCCAGGATTTGAACTCCAGGTTTTCTGACTTAATGCCAGTATTCTTTCTACTGTACCCTGGCGTTCCTCCTCTGTGAAAGGAGGTATGGACCTACTCATTGATGTGGGCCCAGGGAAGGGCTGTCTGTGACTACCTTGGGGACTAGGGACTCACAGAGGAGGACATGCTTAAACTGAGGTCTTGAGCCTAGGAGGTTGCCAAGTGGGAAAGTGAGGGGCATCCCAGACAGAAAATATGGGACATATAACATAAGAGGCACAAGAAAAATCATAGACTGTTTAGAGTTACAGGCAGTTTGGTGAGAGAATAGTGGGTTATGTAGCCAAATAAGTAGGCAGGGCCCAGATCACAGAGGTCTTAGCTAAGTACTTTAGACTTCACTCTATAGGCAATTGGAGGCCACTGAGGAATTTTGACATGTCAAATTTGTACATTTGAAAAAAAGAAAATAATAAGTTGGATTCAGTTCAGTTTTAGGCAAATGAACCCCTTTGATTCCCTAGGAACCTTGGGAGAGGAGAGAATTGACTTCAAATGTGGAATGAGGAGCCTTCTGCTGGGTCATCTCATGCTTGGAAACCCTCTGGCTCTTGCCTGAGCCAGGGTCCTCGTTAAACCATGGAGATGGGATTGGTTCCACGGTTCCACTACGGATACACGGAGGCCCTTCTCTGACGCACAAACACACTCTGATTTAGACCTGGAACTGACTGCATCTCCCTGGAATTCCCTGCGCCAAAATGACCCGTAGTCCCAGCCTGGCCAACTGAATTCATCCCAATTATACTTATTGTACACCTATTCCATGCCAGCTGCTTCCATATACTTTGTCACTTAATCTGAACAATCCTGCGAGGGGTAGCTATCAGCCCAGTTTTGTGAATTAGAAAGTTGGCTGGCGGAGAGGCTGCCCAGCGACGCAGCACCGGGTAGAGCTCGGCTTTAGGGGACAGACTGTGAGTGTCCTGTCGTCATCTACTCCTGACGTGAGTTCTTCTCCACGGATGCGCAGCACAGTTCACAGTCGTGCATGTCGTAATCAGGGGGCATATCGGGCACTCACTGAGCCGCCGTCGCACCTGGGACTGTGTAATGATACGCTTCTCCTCGAGCTGTAAGGTTTTGTTTTTGGTTTTGGTTTTTTGGTGGGAAAAGCTCACCCCTAAAATAAGGGAACAGTTGTCCCAAAGGTCCTGCATGAGGCCTTCCAACCCTTCATTAAAATTGTGGGAAACTCACAGTATGAGTTAGGTGGCTTCCCAGCCTACAAAACGTTAAAAGCAGCAGAGCAGCTAGAGATAGTCACTTGTCGCTATCAGGCAAGTGGTGGCCACTGCTTGGTTTTGTAGAAAGTACTCGGACTTCAGAGTCAGCCAGGCTGGAAGCTCAGTGCCTGTTTACTAGCAGTGTGACTTCTAAAAAGCCAGTTAACTTGAAACTTAGCCTCGTTCACCCATCTGTAAGGTGGAGGTAGTACTACCTCCAGGTGACCGTGAGAACGGAGAGAAACGGACATAAGGGCCTGGTACATGGGGGCTGGTCAATCAACAACTTTTGTGATTTTCAGAGCGGTGCTTTGGGCTCGAATCCGACCTACGTGGGAAGGATGAGTTGTTGCCCTTCACTTATTTTTTCAAGTATTCCTTATTCCAGTGTCCACTTTACGTCACAGATAACACACTAGACCATCAGAGCTGACGTTATGACAAAGGAGGGACTGCTAATCGGCCCAGTGTGCCAGCGGGCATCCTTGTGGCTCTGCTCCCCTGTCCGCTCATGACTCCCCTTGGACCCGCCAGCACCTGCCTCTCAGGTGGGCTGCCATGTCACTTTGCGTGTGTTCTATACTCTGGTTTCAACCACGTTCCTACTTCAAACAGTTGAAAAGAAAGCCAGTGGTCTGGGTGGATGTTCTCTTTCCCCGAGTACAGGCATCAGAGGGCACCTTGATAAATGAAAAAAAATAAACAGATCTCCCTCGTGAAGAGGCCTCCCCGGCCCCCGTGATGTATGGGCTGCTCAGGCAGCAGTCACGCCTGCAGGTCGAGCCCATCTGTTTTCTCTGCTCGCCGCCCGAGTGCTGTCCCCTTGTGGTTTGCATCATTCCCAGACACCGGCCAACTCCAGCCCTCCCCAGTTTGCTTGGTCAATAGCTGTCTTATTTACACACACTCCCTCTCTCTTTGGATGCCAGATGTGAAGTTTCAAGACAGCAGAGGCCAGGCTGGCGAACGCTGTGACACCTGCTTGAGCAGGCAAGCCAGTCAGCTGCTGCTTCTGATGATGTTGGCCCCTTTTCATGGACAGCATGAGGGCTTCACCCCACCAAACACACACACGGGCAGCTGAGGGAGCCTCATAAATTATGGTTTTGTTTGTTTACTCAGGGCAGGCAGCGTGGTGTAGTGGAAAGAGCCTTGCACTTTGAAGCAGAAAACATGGGTAGAGTCCTCCCTGGTTGTGTGGTTTTGTCTTCAGAGCTCCTCTTTCTTCACAGACACATAATATCAGGATCGCGATAAGTGTTAAGTGCAGGTTGTTTGCCTGCTTATTGGCCATCTCAACCTCCATGTGAGTTCGAGGAGCTCAGGGCTGTCTTGACTGTTGCTTCCTCTCCAGCACCTGTCTCCAGACAGGGCCTGGAACATAGTAGGTGCTTAGAAAATATTGAATGAATGAATGAATGAATTCTAAAACTGCCTCTTCTACTCACTCACTGGCCATGTGGTCATAGAAAAATCATTTCTCCTCTCTGGGCCTTCGTTTTGTCAGCTGTAGAACGAAAGCCTTAGATCTTTATCCCTGACACTCTAAGACTGTAAGATTCATTCACTTAACAAATTACCTCGTGTCTCTGTGCTGGGCACTCTGCCAAGCCCTGAAAAGAGTCATAGACAAGTCGGAATCAGAACCTGCCCTCGTGGAGCTTTGAAAGGGAGAGGCAACCGAATAAATCGTGGTGTAAAGAGGCTTTTAGGACCATGGTCGTAGCTTGACAAGGGGTCTGCAAAGGATGTGTAGAAGGCGGGCCTAACCATGGTGAGACCCCTGGGGCTGTGGTAAGGATGTTGTCGTTCTAAAGGCAAAGGGTGGCCAGGGAAGACAGTTCCGATGGTTACTGAGAGCTCACTAGCACAGACGCAAGGGAGAGCGGGAGCCCCTCTTCCATGCCTGTCTGAGGGAGACCGGGCAGATATTACCCCCTTTTGTAGATGAGAAAACAGGCCCAGGGAGGTCAGGTGACTCACCACGACCACCACACCAGGTGGTGGTGGAGCTTGCTCTTTGCAATTTTCACCCACTCCTTTCAATACCACTTCACAAAGTTGAGAGGTGTTTCCCTCTTAAAACCTCCGGATGCCTAAATTTTGGAGCTGAATACCTTGTAAAACACAGTTCCCATCTGAAAATTAAATGTCTTGTAAGCAACTTTTAAGAAAGTCTGAGAAAGACAAGTTTCCCCTGAGCATTCTGCTTACACTTTGGGCGACTACAGCCAAACCTTAGACGTACTTTAAATTATCTTTAGGATAGATTCCTAGGAATGGAATCACTTTGTCAAAGGATATGCATTTTTAGAGACTCTTGATACGTATTGCCAAATTGCCCTCCCTAAAGTTGTACCAATTTTGATGTTTATCATCAATACATGAAGTCCTAAGGTCATCAGTAAGAATGACTTTCTTGCTGCTTTAGGTAACAAGGACCAAGCTAATTTAACTTAAGCAAAACTGAATGAAGCTGAATTTCCAGTATACTTATTTTGTTCATTTAGAGACAGGAAATTCACTAGGCTTTGACAGTTTTAATTGAGGAAGGAAGAGGAAGCTGTAGCCATAGTGTCCACGTGTTGCAGAAAGCCCCCTGAGGCCTCCGAGGAAGCCAAGGGGTACCTCACATGTGGTCTGGCTGCTCACTCACAGGGAGGCACTTGTGCGCAGCTGCTGCTGCTGCTGAGCTTGGTGAGACTCCTGGAGATGCAAGCAGGTCTGAGAAGCTGTTAGAACTCTGCATGTGGGGCCTTAAAAGTACTGAGAAGGAAGAAAACTCTTCTCTGGCAGAAGCTGCTCTGGTGGGGAGAACAGCAGTGAATGATCACTGCCGGCAGAATCAAGAGTGCCAGCATGGGCTCTTGGAGCCATTGCTGGCACCACAAGGCCCAAGAGCCAGGGAGCTGGGTGGCTGGTGAGATGGGCCCAGATCTGTAGCTCCTCCAGTGTCTTGCGCAGAGTAGGGTGCTCCAGGTAAGTTTTAAAGCCAAGTAAGCTTTCAGTAATTTGCTTATAATTCAACAAATATTTAATGTGCTAGACAGTGGAAAAAAGTGGAAATTAGGATAACATGGTTCATGCCCCCACAGGGCTCACAGTCTAGTGAGGGTTGATGATAGGTAATAATCAATTGCAATATATGAAGAGAAGGGCCATGGGAGAAGCACAGGGAACCACAAAAGCACGCAGCAGAGAGCCCCGTGCCCAGGGAGCCCAGTGGCACATATGCTTAGGTTACAAGGCACATGCCAATGGGGGCAGAGACAGAATATTCCCTGTGCGCTGCTGTATCCCAGGACCTGCTACGTGATGAGCCCTCCACAAACAACTGATGAGTGGATGAGCACAAGAATGAATGAAGTGACGTCTAAATGGGTAGGCCAAGTTGAGGATAGGAATAACGTTCCAAGGAGAGAGAGAGGCAGCATGAAAGACTGGATAGATTAAGAAAGTAGTTTAATGTGGCTAAAACAAAGACAAGGAAGCTCAGAGTGGAGAAATTCAAGGCTGAAGAGGTAAAAGGAGGTCAGGTCATGGAGGGTCTTATAAGCCATACCTAGGAGTTTGGATTTTTTCTTAAGGGAAGTAGTGCCTAGTTATTTAGGTAGGAATTGGTATAGTCAGATGATAGAGATAATAACAGTGGTTAGTTATTACATGCCAGTTACATACCAGAGATTTTACCCATAGTATCTCTTAATTTAAGAGCCCCGAAAGGTATATATCATTCCCCATTTTATACATAAAATTGTGTGGCTTATCAAAGGTCAAATAACACATCCTGGATTGAACCCCAGCCTGTCTGACTCCAAAGTCTGTGTGTGCTTTCCACGGCCTCCCACCGTTGTTCCTGGTGCTCTTTCCTTCTTTGTTATTGACAACGGCCTTCACCTGGTCCTTGGCTGCAAGAACATTTTTTTTTTTAAGATTTTATTTATTTATTTTAGAGAGATGGGGAAGGGAGGGAGAAAGAGAGGGAATGAAACATCAATGTATGGTTGCCTCTAGCATACCCCATCCTGGGGATATGGCCTGTAACCCAGGCCTGCTGGGAATCAAACTGGCGATGCTTTGGTTCACAGGCCTGAGCTCAATCCACTAAGCTACACCAGCCGGACAAGAACATTGCTGACAAGAACATTCTTGTCAGCAGCTCGTTAGGACAACCCAGAGCTGTGCCACTGCTGTTGAATTTTTGTTGTGTAGAATGGTAAGAGCTTGTGGCTTCAGGTATGATGCTCCACCTGGCTGTGTTGCTCTCCTGTTAGGCTTTCAATAGCATCTGCCCAGTACAGAACTTAACACAGGTAACATGCCCACAGTAACAAACAATGGGATTTTGCACCTGAAACCTGCATAATTTTGTTAACCAGTGTCACCCCAATTCATTCAATAAAAATGGAACAAAAAAAAGACTAAGCTCATTCACAAGTACATTCTCTGCCTGCTGGAGCAAAACTCAACACCCTACTAAGGAAGACAACAAAATCCATCATCCAAAAGTGTAGTGTCCATAATGTCCAGCATAAAATAAAGTAGTAGTAGATGTGCAAAGAAGCAGAAAAATGTGACTGCAATTCAGAAGAAAAATAATTTAATAGAAAAAGACCCATAAATGACATTAATGTTGGAATTAGCAGACAAGGAGCTTAAAATAGTTATAAACATGTTGAAGGCACTAGAAAAAAAGTATAAACATAGTGAGAGGAGATAAGGAATCTCAACAAATAACTGAAAATTATTTTAAAAAAAGAATCAAATAGAAATTACATAACTGAAAAATATAATAATTTTAAAAATTTACTGCTTGATCTATAATTCAATGCAATCCAAATCAAAATCCTGGAAATTATTTTTGGACATGGACAAACTGATTGTAACGTTTATATGGAGAGGTAAAAGATCCAGAATAACCAACACATTAGGAAGGAGAACAAAGTTCAAAGTCACTGCCTGACTTTGAGACTTACTGTGAAATTATGCTAATCAAGACTGTGATCATGGTGAAACAACAGACAAGCAAATCAATGTAGCAAAATAGAGAATCCAGAAGTAGACCCATATAAATAAATACTGGGTTGGTCAAAAAGTCCATTATATTTTTTTTCTTGTATGATGGCTCTACTAGCGTTTATTTGTCTTTTTATTAAATTTTTTAAAAGATTTTATTTATTTATTTTTAGAGAGGGGAAGTGGGGGAGAAAGAGAGGGAGAGATACATCAGTGTGTGGTTGTCTCTCACACTCCCCCTGCTGGGGACCTGGCCTGCAACCCATGTGCCCTGACTGGGAATTGAACCAGCGACACTTTGGTTTGCAGGCTGGCAGTCAATCCACTGAGTCACACCAGCCAGGGCTATTTGTCTTTAACTTCATTTGAAACAATTTTGTTAGATTGTATTGTGACAGCTGTCATATCAACATGCTTTAAAAAAAACTTATCAAAATTGGTGAAATTTTGTACAGCCATTTTAATATTGAAGTTGGAAGAAAATACACAATATTTTTGGCATATTATACTTTATTATTTTAAGAAAGGTAAAAATGCAACTGAAATGCAGAAAAAGATTTGTTCAGTGAGTGTACAGAGAAGGTGCTGTGACTGATTGAACATGTCAGCTGTGGTTTGCGAAGTTTCTTGGTAGTATCGACATTTGGACCAAATGATTCTCTGCTGTGGGGCTGTCTTATGCACTGGAACATGTTTAGCTGCACCCTTGGCCTCTACCCACTAGAAGCCAATAGCAGGAGATAGATGACATACTCAAAATATCCAAATCAATAAAGTTACTGGTGAAAATGGAAAATGTGTCTTATTTTGCAGAAAAAACAAAACAGACTTTTTGGCCAACCCACTATATCAACTGATCTTTGACAAAGAAGCTAAAGCTAATATAGTGGAACAGAGATAGTCCTTTCAACAAGCGGTGCAGGAACAACTGTACATTCACACACACATACGTAACAGACCTTACACTGTTTACAAAAATTAACTCAATATGGGTCATAGACCCAAATATGAAGCACAAAACTATAAAACTCCTACAAACAAATATAGGAGAAAACCCAGATGACTATGGGTATGGCAATGACTTCTTAGATACACTATCAAAGAACACGATCCAGCCCTGGCTGGTGTGGCTCAGTGAAGTGAGTGCTGGCCTGTGAGATGAACGGTCGCCAGTTCGATTCCCAGCCAGGGCACACATCTGGGATGTGGGCCAGGTCCCTGGTTGGGGGTGTGCGAGAGGCAACCAATTCATGTTTCTCTCCCTCTCCTTCTCCCTCCCTTCTGCTCTTTCTAAAAAATAAATAAAATCTTTAAAAAAACATGATCCATGAAAGAAAGAATTGGTAAGCTAGACTTTATTAAAATTAAGTTTCTTGTCTGTGAAAGATACTGTTAAGAGAATGAAAAGCAATTAACAGGCTGAGAAAATATTTGCAGTTGCTATATTTGATATAAGACTGTTATTTGAAATATACAAAGAACCCTTAAACTTGGTAATAAGAGAACAAACAACCCAACTGAAAAATGAGCAGCCCTGGCTGGTGTGGCTCACGGGATTGAGCGCCGGCCTGCAAACCAAGAGGTTGGCTGGTTCGATTCCCAGTCAGGGCACATGCCTGGGTTGTAGGCCATGTCTCCAGCAGGTGGCAGGTGAGAGGCAACCACACATTGATATATCTCTCCCTCTCCTTCTTCCTCCCTTTCTCTCTCTCTAAAAGTAAAATAAATAAAAAATCTTTTTTAAAAATGGGCAAAAGACTTAAAAAGACAAGTCACTAAAGAAGACACGGTTAAGTCCTCACTTAACATCATCAGTAGTTCTAGAAAACACTGACTTTAATCAAAACAACATATAATAAAACCAATTTTACCATAGGCTAATTGATATAAACAAGAATTCAGTTCCTACGGCATATTTTTGCTCACAAAAACATCACCAAACTTCTAAAGACCCAAAACACTTCTAATATTAAACATATAAATAAATACAAGCTATACATCTATTTAAGAAAGATTAACAAAAGCAAGCACAATAATTCTTTTCCAACCCACTTATTCCAGTCCAGGGCTGCAGGTGGTTGGATCCTCTCCCGGCAGCTCAGGAGCCAGCCCTGGACAGATCGCCCTCCCGCCGCAGGACCACTCACTCACAAACGCACGCACTCACCCAGACGAGGACAGTGCAGACATGCCGACTGACCTCGCGTGCATATCTTTGGGATGTGGGAGGAAAGTGGAATAGCAGAGATGCAGACGTGGGGGAGAATGTGCAAACTCCACACAGACAGTGGCCCTGGCCAGGAGTTTTTTTTCTCAAAAACATTATAACAAAATGATGATGAATAAAATGATGTTATTCGAAGGCCTGCTGTATACACATGGCGAACATGAAGAGGTGCTCCACATTATATATTATTTGGAACTTACAAATTGAAACAACGAGATACCACTGTACATCTATTAGGCCAAAATGCAAAACGCCGACACCACCAAATGCTGGCAAGGATGTGGAGCAAAAGGAACTCTCTTTCGCTGCTGGCGGAAGTGCAAGGTGGTGTGACCACTTTGGAAGACAGTCTGGTAGTTTCTTACAAACTGCACAGTTTTACTATATGATCCAGTGATTGTGCTTTTTGATATTTATACAAAATGAGTTGAAAACTTAGGTCCACATACAAAAGTCTGTGTCCACACAAAAATCTATACATGGATTTTTAAGGTAGTTTTATTCATATGTGAAGTAAAAGTTAACAGAACTGAAAACAGATACATTCACGATTTAGAAGGATATAGAATGATGGGGGCAGGACTTCTGGAATGGCAGAGTAAGGAGCTCAGGAAATTCTCATAAAAAAACAAAAATCAAAAAACCAAAATGCTAAAACTGGACAAAATTGTCAAAACTAGAAGTGATCAAAGGCTTACAACAATTTGAAAAGCATTTATTCATGAAAACTACTGAATACCCTGTAAGGACAGTGGTATTCTATGACATTATAGCCCGTGGCTGCCCCTAACCCTCCCCGCCTACTGCACACCCGCCCCCCCCCCCCACTCCGCCCTGTGGTAACACCACCACAGCTCAGTCACCACGGTAACTGTTCTCCACAAAGTGGCAAGCCTTGAAAAACTGCAGCTGTGCTTCCACAGGAGACAACTTTATTTGGAGCACAACTTAAACAATGCCATGCCCAGGGGCATTGAAAGAAAACAGTAGCAATCTCAGTAACAAAACAAAACAAAAAAATATGGAAGGCCAACAACCCAGCTAGCTTAAGGTTGAGGCCCTGTTGGGGGAAGAAAAAGGGACTAGAAAGGTTTTTGAAAGATTTTTATGTATTCGTTTTTAGAGATAGGGGAAGGCAGGGAGAAAGAGAGGGAGGAAAACATCAATGGGTTGCTTCTTCTACATGCCCTGTCCAGCGACCAAACCTGCAACCCAGGAAGGTGCCCTGACTGGGAATCAAATGGCAACCTTAGGCTTTGCAGGACAGTGCTCAACCAACCGAGGCACACCGGTCAGGCTGGGACCAGAAATTTAAGAGATGTACCGGGAATAAGACAGCCGTAGTAGGCCTTGATAAGCTCCCACATCTCTGACAAAGCACATGAGTAGAAGGGGTCAAAGAGTGCCCTTGTTCCTGGTGAAACTTGAGGTCATGTACACAGGTAAAGGGAAGATGAGAGTGCACGACCGAAAGTAAAGGCCGAGGCAGACTTGTGAATGACCTAAATTTTGAATGTGCAATCTAACCCCTGCAAAGATTCATCAGAGAGCCACTGACTGAAGAAGGTGGAAATATCATGGGCCCCATGTGTTTAAGCATAACTTCTGAACACTCATTGACTGACTGCTTAGCAATGCCAACCCAAAGGCAATCTCTGGAAGAAAGGCTTAGAAACAGAGACAAGAATTAAAGGGAAAAAAGGCATCAGCGGTTACATATGCACTACAGGCTCCATATACTTAGTCCAGGCAAGTTACTAAACAAGCCAAAGCAACAACAACTCCTAGGGGGGAAATAGCAGATACCAGAATTGCTAGAATGTATTATCCAACAAAACCAAAAAACAAAACATGCAAAGAAATGGGGAAGTGGAATTCATATTCAGTAAAAATGCAGTGACTACAATAATGGACAAGACTTGAAAATCCTTATCAACCAATTTGACCTGACTACATTTATAGAACACTACACTCAACTTCAGAATACCTGTTCTTTTCCGATGTACGTGGTAGAGAAACTGTGTGTATTTTCACGAAATTCAATACTTATTCTTGATAAGAAGAAAAAAACCCCTGCTATCCAATAACTAAAAATAGAACAAAATGTCCTCAGTAAAGCAAAATCTACAAAAACCTACGCTAAATAGGACATTCTTGGTGAAATATTCACTTTCCCACTACATTTAGAAACAAGGCAATATCTGCTATCATGGATTTACTCAATAATATATTAAGATTCCAGCCGATGAAATAAGACAGTAATAAAATTAAGTACAAGGCATATAAATCAAAAAACTAAAATTATTTTTATTTTCAAAGAACATCATCATATACATAGAAAAACTTAAGAAAGCTATAAAAAAACCTCCTGAAGCCAATAAATGAATTTAGTAAAGTGACAGACACCAAGTCAATATGCACAAATCAACTGCATTTAGCCCTGGCTGGTGTGGCTCAGTAGATTGAGCACCAGCCTACAAACCAAAGGGTTGCTGGTTTGATTTCAAGTCAGGGTACACGCCTGGGTTGTGGGCCAGGTCCCCAGTAGGGGGGTGCTCCAGAGGCAACCACACATTGATGTTTCCCTCTTTCTCCCTTCTTTCCCCTCTCTCTAAAAACAATTAAATAAAATCTTTTTTAAAATGGGCAAAAGATACAAATAGATTCTGTACAAAGGAAGATATATTGTACAAATGACCAGTAAACACTGAACATGTGTTTAGTATCATTCTTCATCCGAAAAATCTAAATGAAAACAAGCCTGAGATACCACGTTTCCACTAGAATGGCTAAATTTAAAAAGACTTCCAACACCTAATTTGGTGAGGATGTGGAGTAAGCAAAATACATTGCTGGTGAGAGTGTGAAGTGTAGCAATGCAACCACTTTGAGAATTAGTCTGGAACTTTCTTGTAAAGTTAGCATGTACCTACCAAATGACCCAGCAGTTCCACTTGGAAATACTTACTCAAAGAAGTGAAAACATATGTCCATACAAAGATTTGTACACTAATGTTCATAGCAGATTTATTCCAAAACTGAAAACAGCCCAAATATCTAACAACAGGTGAATGGATAAACAAATTCTCCTATATTCATATAATGGAATACAACTCAGCTATAAAAAGAAATGAACTCTACCAAACATTTAAAGAAAATTTACTACCAATTCTTCACAAACTCTTCCACAAATTAGAAGAGGGTAAAACACTGTTCAGCTCATTTCATGAGGTTACTGTTACCCTGATACCGGACAAAGACTTCAGGAGAAAAGAAACTAGACTAATATCTCTTGTGAATATAGATGCAAAAATCCTCAACCCAATACTAACAAACTGAATCCAGCAACACATAAAAAGGATTATACACCATGGCCAAATGATATTTATTCTTAGGAATGTAAAATTGGTTTAACATTTGAAAATTAACTCATGTAATATACTTCATCAATAAAATAAAGGACAAAACCACATGATCATCTCATTAGAGTCAGAAAAAGCATTTGACAAAATTCAACACTGTTTTATGATTTTTAAAAACCCACTAAAAAAATTAAGGGTAGAAGGAAACTTTCTCATCCTGATAAAAGACATTTTTGAGAACCCATAGCTAACATATTTAATGGCAAAAAACTGAAAGCTCTTCCCACATGGTCAAGAACAAGACAAAGATGTATGCTTTCACCACTTCTATTCAACATTGCACTGAAAGTTTTAGCTAGGGCAATTAGTCAAGAAACTGCAGTAAAAGGGATCTGTGTTGGAAAGGAAGAAGTAAAACTCTCTCTATAGTCAGATGACATGATCTATACAGAAAATCCTAAGGAATCAACTTTTTAAAAAACTTATTAGACCTAACAAATAAGTTCAGAAAGATTTCAGGATACAAAATCGATATACAAAATCCAATTATATTTCTACAAACTTTCAATGAACAATCTGAAAATGAAATGAGAAAAATGATTCCATTTAGAACAGTACCAAAAAACCCAAAAATACTCAGTAATAAATTTAATGAAAATACAGCATCTATAGTCTGAAACCCACAAAACATTGTTGAAAAACTTAAAGACAAATAAATGAAAAGATTTCATGTTCACAAATCAAAAAACTTAATACTTATACAATAGTATTGATCTACAGAATCAATGCAATCGCTATCAAAATCCCAACGGGTCTTTTTTTGGGGGGGCAGAAATTAACAAGCTAATCCTGAAATTCATATGGATATGCAAGGAACCAAAATTTGTCAAAACAATTTTAAAAGGAAGAACAAAATTGGAGGACTCATAGTTCTTGGTTTCAAAACTTACTGCAAAGATACAGCAATCAAGACAGTGAATCAAGCAATCTGATACGTATGGATAGACATATAGATCAGTGGAACAGAATTAATAGTGTATATTCATGGTCAATTGATGTTCAATAAGGATGCTAAGACAATTCATGGAAAAGTAGTTTTTTTTTTTCAATAAATGGTAATGGAACTAAATAGTGACATGCAAGGGAATATAGCTGGGCCTCTTTTTAATATTATACATAAACATTAGCTGAATGGGGCCTGGGGATAAAAGGAAATGGGGAACTCTTTGAATATAGAATTTCAATTTTGCAAGATAAAAAGTTCTGGAGATCAGTTGCATACCAATATAAATGTACTTAACAATACTGAATATACACTTTTAAATGGTTAAGATGGTAGATTTTATGTTATGAATATTTTACCACAAGTTTAAAATTTGTAATAAAAACATTTAACTCAAAATGGACCATAGGAAAAAAACAGGGGTAAATCTCTGTGACTTTGGGTTAGACAAAGCCTTCTTAAACACCAAAACCAGAGGTGACAAAAGAAAAAAATAGTTAAATTGAACTTTAAAGCCTACACTAAAGAAATGAAGACTACCTACAGAATGGGAGAAAATTTATCTAATAAGGGAATTGTATCCAGAATATTTAAAGAACTATTACAACTCAACAATAAAAAGACAAATCACCCAACTGAAAGAGGCAAGGAATCTGAACAGACATTTCTCTAAAGAATATATACAAATGATCAAAAAATAAATGAAAAAATGCTCAGTTTCATTCATCATTAGGGAAATGCAAATCAAAATTACAGTGAGAAACCAGTTTGTACCTACTGAAATGGCTGTTGTGAAAAATTACAGACAATAACAAGTGTTGGGCCCTGGCCAGGTAGCCCAGTTGGTTAGAGCATCGTCCTGATACACCAAGGTTGTGGGTTCAATCCTTGTCAGGGCACATACAAGAATCAACCAATAATCATTGAAACAATAAATCGATGTTTTTTTTTCTTTCTCTCCTTCCTGTCTTCTCTAAAATAAATTATAAATAAAAATTAAAACAAAAAACAAGTAGCCCTGGCTGGTGTGGCTCAGTGGATTGAGCGCCGGCCTATGAACTGAAAGGTCACTGGTTTGATTCCCAGTCAGAGCATAAGCCTGGGTCACGGGCCAGGTCCCTAGTTGGGGGTGTGTGAGAGGCAACCAACTGATGTTTCTCTCCCTCTCTTCCCCTGCCTCTAAAAGTAAATAAACAAAATATTTAAAAAATATATTTAAAACAAACAAACAAACAAGTGTTGGCAAGGACAGGGATAAAATGGAACCCTCATACCTTGCTGGTGGGAATGTGAAATGGTGTAGCCATTTTAGAAAATTTTTTTTTCTTTTTTTTTTCTTTTTTTTTAATATATTTTATTGATTGTTATTACAGTTGTCCCGTTTCTCCCCCATCATTCCCCCCACCCTGCACACCCTCTCCCACCCACATTTCCCCTTTTAGTTCATGTCCTTGTGTCATAAGTTCTTTAGCTTCTACATTTCCCATACTATTCTTACCCTGCCCCTGTCTATTTTAGAAAATTTTAAATATCTATAATTATCATATGACCCAGAAATTCTGTTCCTAGGTATATACTTAAAAGAAATAAAGCAATGTTCACTCAAAAACCTGTACACAAATTTTCATAGCAGCATTATCCCTAAGAGCCAAAAAGCAAAAACAACCCAATGTCTGTCAACTGATGAAAAGGTACGCAGAAGGTGGGCTGCCCGCACAGTGGAGCAGCACTCAGCCACAGAAAGGGAGGAGGGGCTGACGCATGCTGCAAGGTGGTGAACCTTACAAACACCACACTGGGTGAAGGAAGCCAGACACACAGATTACGTGTTATGTCACAGGGAGAAGCAGAGCAGACTGGAAGCATACAGCATGCAATCAGTCTTTGCTAGATGAATAAGTAAATTAAATACAATGCCCAGGACTTGGCCAACTGGATTTAAAAGGTATGAGAGAAATGAAACTGAGATAATGCTGAGTTTTCCATGCTGGGTGCGTGAGGGGCAGGTGGGACATTAAAGAGACCTAGAGAATCATGGTAGAACCTGAAGGTTTTGGGTTCCAGAGGGGAGCCCAGATTTAAGAGTCATTGGCTTAGAGGTGATGATCAAGTTCACCAAGGGAAAAAGTTCAGAAATGAAAAGAGCATAGTTGGGGCCAGCTGAGCCTTCTGCCCTTTCTTGTTTTTGGAAGAGGGTGTCTGAGACCCTGGACATTTAAGCGACATGAGGGTGTTTGGTGCAGAGGAAAGAACCCAGGCCTTAAGTCAGAGAAGCCAGGTTCTTTGCTTTAGCTTCATCTTGCTGCGTGACCTTGGGCAACTGACCTTGGTGAGTGGGGCTCGATTTCCTCACCTGTAATCAGGGATGGTAATGCCAGCCCTCTCTCCCTCCCACAACTGTTACAGGGAACAAAAGGGAGAATGCGTAAGAAAGTGCTTCTTAAACTGTAAAGGCTCATCACATGTAAGGTATTATTACCGCTGCAGTGGGAAATGCAGAAGGCCAATAAAGTGGATTTGGTTGCAGTAAGCACAGGGGTTACTTTCTGTTTCTTAAAAGAAAAAAAGAAAACCCAGCAGCAGCAAGTACTGCCAGGTGCACGGCATAGTTTTTCCAACTTTGAAAAGCAAATAACAGCGAGGGGCCAACTGGCTCATCCCAGGAGGCCTGTCTTCACCAATTGACTCTGAAATCATGACCCAGGGAATGGCTGCAGGCACGAGCCCAGAACAGCAGGCTCTGTCCTGGCGTAGTGGGACACGGGATGCGGGGCCAGCGGAGGCTGTCCACATGGCCAGACACCTGGTCCGTGGGCCCCTGTGGCTTGGAGCTTCCTTCGGCCACCCGCACCCCCAGCCAGATGTGCTCCTTAGAGTCCCAGGCGGCCTGTGAAGGGCGCTGCCCAGCCCCCGGGCCATGTTCAGGAGCGTCACCTCAGGGTTAGGCAGAGGAGTGGACTGTGCCTTCACCGCAAAATAGGCCAGGCTGGGTTTCTACGGCTCCCCAGGTGGCCGGCCTCATTAGCTGTGAGGGCCGACTGGGTCTGCCAAAACTGCGGGACAAGGTCCAGCATAGGAGGCTTGGGGAAGCTGCTTCTAGTTCTTTCCAGGCCCAGAGACACGTCCCCCCAATGCCTGGCTGCTCCCCGCAATGTGAGTCCCTGCAATTTGTGTGCTGGCCTGGAGACAGACCTCTCAAATGGCACTTTGAGGCACGCTCTTCTCAAACCTTCCTGGCCAGGATGAGAGAGGACCTTAGTGACCCTCTGCCCAGCCCACCCACCCCCATTTTCAGTTGAAGAACCTCAGGCCCGGAGAGACAGGAACTTACTGAAAGGTCAGGTCAGGGGAGCTTCTCTGAGGCCGAACGATGGCACTGAGAGCAGAAGTCAGGCCTCCGACCTCCCAGCTGTCCACCTCTCCCCTCCCTCCTTTCCCCATTACTGGTATTTTCCAGTCTCTGGCCCTTGGGGCTACGGCCCTCTCACCTCTCTCTGAGCTTCCTGGCCAGTCCTGCCGCCCGAGGTCTCCACCTGAGGCTAAGATTCAGCTGCGTGTCTGCCCTGCACTGGCCAGCTCTCGGCCGCCCTGAGCTGCCCAAAGCCTCTCCCCGGGGCAGTAGGGCTGGGGCACAGGGGAGAGGGAGGGGAGTGCGAGGTCAGGCAATGCAACGCCAGGTCCAGTTCTGCCACTAATGAGTATGAGCGGACATAGAAAGAATGTCACCTTTTGAAAAACGACTCTTCCATTGAGACCCTGTGGTGGAGTTTCTCCTGTCCCCCGTTACACCACCTCAGGAGCATTTGTTTTTCCCTTTAACATTCATCCTTCACTCCCTGACACCTTGCTGAGGGCTTAGTCTCAGCGCCCTGCACAGGTCAGGGCACCAGGGCACGGAGCACTTACCCACTCAGCCCTGCCCTCGGCGCACGCAGTCCGGTGGAGGGGACAGCAGAGCGCGCATGTGCAGCCGGCGTGGCAGGTGTATGATAGAGGGAAGCACAGGGCCCAGAGGACAGCCCGTCCACCCCAGCCTAGGCCCGGCAGAGAAGGGCTGGAGCTGAACGGAGCTCGAGGAGACATTTCCTAGGCAAACAAGGTGGGGACAAGGATCCAGGGAAACCCACACTAGAGGGAGAAGGGAAGAGGGATGACAGACTCAGAAAACAGTGGTAGACTGGCTGGCTAAACCACAGGCTGTGCAGGGGTGAGAGCAGGTGTGGCCAAGAGGTCAGAGAGGCCCCGTGGGAAGGGTGCTGACGGTAAGTCCGATGTGCGTTTTCCACCACCACCAAGCAATGAACTCAATTCTGATACTATGATAGCATCAGATCCCACAGGTTAAGGGCTCGGTCTCACAAGACTGCCTCCACCTGTGCCTCTGACTGATGGGCTGTGCAGGCACACCTCGGAGACCTTGCGGGATTGGTTCCAGACCACCGCACTGAAGGCAGTCATGATCTTTTTGCTGGCGGAGGGTCTTGCCTTCAATCCGTAGAAAGGCATCACCTGTGCAGTACAATAGAGCGAACTCAAGGAAATGAGTTATATTTGTAAATAAACTGGGGGAGGGCCCCCTCCCATGGCCTCCTCCTCAGGTTCAATTAATTTGGTAGAGCGGCTCATAGAACTCAGAGAAACATGTACATTTACCTCTTTATTAAACAGGATACAGATGAATAGGTGGATAAAGAGGTTCCGGGAGAGATGTCCAGTCCAACCCCCCTTTTCCCCTCCTGATCTGGGCCTCCTGGAGGGGTGCCAGGCAGGTGCGATGAGCCCACATGTTTCTGTGGCGTGCCAGGCCTGGTATTTGTTTCCTTACTGAGCACTAGGCTTCCCATCCAGCCACGGAACTTTCTAACTGACAAACAGGTGGGCCCCACCCAACCTTACTAAGTCCACAAATATTCGTTGAGCCCACATGGCATGCCGCCCACAGTTTTAGGTAGTAGGAATGCAGCCCCAGGCACAGCCCCTGCCTGCCCTCATGGAGCTCACACTCAGAACCTCTGGGACCCAGACGTTGGTACCTAGAAAAGCTGCCTTGCCTTGACTGGTTTGTCGTAGTGGGTTGAGCGTCGTCCCGTGGATAGAGGGATCACCGGTTCGGTTCCTGGTCAGGGCGCGTGCCTGGGCTGCAGGCTCGGTCCAAGAGGTGGCCGGTCCATGTCTCACACACTGATGTTTCTCTCCCTCTCTTTCTCTCTCCCTTCCTCTCTCTAAAAATAAATACATAAAATCTAAAAAAAAAAAGAACTCCCCTGGCGATTCTAAAGCCCAGTGTTATGGGCTACATTCTATGTCCCTCAAAATTCATATGTTAAAATTCTTTCAACCCCTGCTTCCCCCACCCCCCAGACCTCAGAAGATGACAGTATTTGAAGACATAGCCTTTAAAAATGTAATTAAGTTAAATGAGGTCATCAGGGTGGGCCTAATCCAATATGACCGGTGTTCTTAGAAGAAGAGATTGGGACACAGACCCAGAGGAAAGACCCCTTGAAGACACATGGAGAAGATGGCTGTCTACGAGCCAGAGAGAGATGCCCCCAGAAGAAACCAGTCCTGCTAACACCTTGATCTTAGACTTCTGTCCTCCAGAACTGTGAGAAAATAGATTTCTGTAGTTTAAGCCACCTAGTCTATGGTACTAACTCACCCATCCTCACCCAGGAATGACTACTTAAAAGAACTCACCAAGTCCTGACTGGTGTAGCTCAGTGTGTTGGGCGTCAACCTTCAGACTGAAAGGTTGCTGGTTTGATTCCTGGTTGGGGCACATGCCCAGGTTGCAGGCCAGGTTTCCAGTTGAGGACATGCCAGAGGCAAACGACTGATGTATCCCTCCCTCTCCCTCTCCTTTCCTTCCCCCCTCTCTAAAAATAAAATAAAATAAAAATAAAATAAAGTAAAGTAAAGTAAACTAGGCAAGGATGCAGAATGCAAAGGGAAGCACATCTGGGCAGTGTGTGCTCAGTAACTCCAAGTCTCCAGGTATCTCTATAGGTTTGACCCTGACAGAAGCCAGTTAGTTTCACATGGTTCATAGACCCATGACCTCCTGGAAATGCTGCCCGAAGAGACCCAGAATGGGCGAGGACCTGGCCTGAGGTCACAGAGCATGATGGGTGGCATCTGAGCTGGAGTCTCCCCCCCTCTAGTCCCAGCTGCTCTCTCCTCCATCCTCGGCATCTTGCCCAAACCTGCTGCCACCCACTCTGCTTTCCCACCCCCCCTCCCCACCTCTCTGCCTCTGCCTCAGGCCAGGAGCATGGTTTCAGAATGATGAAACAAGCTCCTGAGGTCATGCCGGCCTCTCTGCAGTGGCTATAATTTTGCACGGGCCCCATCTCCCGCCTCCCCCCACCCCAGTAGTCTGGGGAAGCTGCCAGGCCTTTGGCACGTCTGGGGGGAATGTGATGATGAGACAACCACACGATGTCACTTCAAGACAGGTTGAGAGGACTTACACATGACGGGCCATCTCCTGACCCAGCACTAGTCTGAGGGACACACAGACCGATAGCGTGACCTGCTCACGTCATGCCTTTGCCTATCAGCCCACTTAATCCTCACAGCATCCTCTTTACGCTCAGGTTTTTCATTCAGCCAAAGTGCTTGTACCTCTGTGCCCATGCTGTGCTGATTTACGTCTCTGGGTCCTGCTTCGGCTGTGTCCTCTGCTTGCACTGGTCTTTCCTTTCCCTGTCCTCCTTGTCTGCTTTGCCTGGCAAATCCTACTCATCCTTTAAGGCCCAGCTCTGGTTCACCTTTTCCAGGAAGCCTTCCCTGGCCACCCCGCACCCCCAGCATGTGCTCCAGACTTCTCTCTGTACACTCATAATAATCTATTTGTGTGTTCATCACATTGAATTTAAATTGCCTGCTTACACATCTGCCTGTTTTCCTATCCAGAATAGAAGCTTCTCAAGAACAGGGATGGGGTTGGGACTAGGCCTCATTCACACTGGTGTTTCAGCCCCCAGCACAGATCTAGCATAGAATGAGTTACTGAATGTTGGACAAGCCTCCCCACTCCCAACAAAGAGAGGTGGGGTGGGGAGTGTTAGCTCCTGTTTTACGGAAAGGAAAACCAAGGCCCAAGAGGATTTGCCTGGCTATTCGAGGCCCCTGGGCAAGTCAGTATCCAGCTCTCCTGGGGCTTAGACTAGTCCCCTTATGCCCCAAGGAGAGCATCCATGCGTGGAGCGGTTAGCTAACAAGACTGCTGGGCCATGCTGGGTATATTAGTTGCTGCTGTGACAAATCACTACGAACTTAGTGGCTTAAAACAACAATAAGATATGTATTATCTTACAGTCCTGAAGGTCAGAAGCTCAAAATGTATCTCACTGGACAGAAATCAAGGCATTGGCAGGTCTGAAATTCCTGTTGGGAGGCTTTAGGAAAGGATCATTTTCTAACTCTTTCCAGCTTCTAGAAGCTGCCTGCATTCCTCGGCTCATGGTCCCCTTGGCTGGTCAAGTCTTACATGGAACCATTCTGACCCTCCCTCGTCTCTTCCCTCCTCAATTTACTAAAATTCTGTGGTTACACTGGGCTCACCCAGCTAATCCAGGATAATCTGCCTCTCTCAAGGTCAGCTGATCTGCAACCTAAATTCCTTTTGCCATGTGATCTAATGTATCCTCAGGTTCCAGGGATTACGAAGTGGCTGTCTTTTGCAGGGAGAGACATTATTCTGCCAACCACACTGGTGGGCACGGAGGCAATGGATCTGTGGAGTGCCCTGACTTTGCAGTGTGCCCAGAACTCTCCTGGCTCAAACCTGTCCTCCCAAGGTAGCTACTGATAGCAGCCCTTTTGTACTCAAAGGCATTCTGGCTTGAAGGACAAATGACATGTTTCCCCTAGTTGCAGACTATTCAGGCAGGAAATCTAAGCTTACCATTTTGCAGATGAGGGAACTGAGGTAGCAAGAGGGGAAGGGACTTGCCCTCCTTGTCCCATGGTCAGTGAAAGTTGAGACTAGAATCCTGATTGTTTGCCAGGACGAGACAGTGAGCTTGGTGCCCAGTTCAGGCTGCAGTTTCTTTCATTAAGTCAGAAAGTCTTCCTAGAGGACGTGGCAGGCAGACACCCATGGTGGTGGCAGTGAAGGTAATGATGATGATGACAGCTGATGAACTATTTCCTGTGTTCCGGGCACTGCTAATGAATTCTGAGCGCTTTGTAGTATTATCTGTCTCATCGGGTCCTCACAACATCTTGGGTCATTTTACAAATAGGGAGACAGATTTAAAGTAATTAAGAGGCCAACCAGTAGGCATTGAAGCTAAGTTTCAAACCCATCTCTTTCTTGTTGGAAACCTCCATGTGGAGAGTTACGGATCTTGGGGAACCAAGAGGACTGGCAGCTGGACTTGGAGAAGCAGTAGCTGTAGGGGAGAGGGGGAGGGGACGGGGTGCTGCTGACCCCCTGCCCGTGACTCTCCGAGCACAAGTGTATGAGGATGAGGTGGCTCAAACAGTTGTGTTTAATTTCCACCGAAGATTAAAATTACAGTCATAGACGGAGGAGTTTTATCTATTTATTTAAAAAGGTTTAGTTAGTTTTTCCGTATCTGCTCAATGTCAAATGTTTGGAAAATACCAGAAGTGAAAAGAAGATAATGATCATGAGAACTCTATACTCCCAAAGCACCCTTGGTAAGGTTCGGGCCAATTTTCTTACAAGAATTTTTTTTATTATATTTTATTGATTATGCTGTTACAGTTGTCCCATTTCTCCCCCATCATTCACCTCCACCCTGCACACCCACTCCCACCTACATTCCCCCCTTTAGTTCATGTCCATGTGTCATAAGTTCTTTAGCTTCTACATTTCCCACACTATTCTTGCCCTCCCCCTATTTTCTACCCACCGTCTATGCTACTTATTCTCTGTACCTTTTCCCCCCTCTCCTCCTCCCACGCCCCTGTTGCTAACCCTCCATGTGCTCTCCATTTCTGTGTTTCTGCTCCTGTTCTAGCTGTTTGCTTAGTTTGCTTTTCTTTTAGATGTGGTTGTTAATATCTGTGAGTTTGCTGTCTTTTCACTGTCCTATTTTTTATCTTCTTTTTCTTAGGTAAGTCCCTTTAACATTTCATATAATAAGGGCTTGGTGATGATGAACTCCTTTAACTTGACCTTACCTGAGAAGCACTTTATCTTCCCTTCCATTCTAAATGATAGCTTTGCTGGATAGAGCAATCTTTGATGTAGGCCTTGCCTTTCATGACTTGGAATACCTCTTTCCAGCCCCTTCTTGCCTGGAAGGTTTCTTTTTGAGAAATCAGCTGACAGTCTAATGGGAACTCCTTTGGAGGTGACTGTACCCTTATCCCTTGCTGCTTCTAGAATTTTCTCCTTCATTTGAATCTTGGCTAATGTAATTCTGATGTGCCTTGGTGTGTTTCTCCTTGGGTCCAACTTCTTTGGGACTCTCTGAGCTTCCTGGACTTCCTGGACTTCCTGGAAATCTATTTCCTTTGCTAGATTGGGGAAGTTCTCCTTTATTATTTGTTCCAATAAGTTTCCCACTTGTTGCTCTTCTTCTTCCTCTTCTGGTACCCCTATAATTCGGATGTTGGGACGTTTAAAGATGTCCTGGAGGTTCCTAAGCCTCTCCTCATTTTTTTGAATTCTTGTTTCTTCCTCGTTTTCTGTTTGGTTGTTTGTTTCTTCCTTCTGGTCCACTCCATTGATTTGAGTCCCGGTTTTCCTTCCATCTCTATCAGTTCCCCATGCATCTTCCTTCATTTCACGTATTGTAGCCTTCATTTTTTCATCTAATTTGTGAGCAAAATCAACCAATTCTGTGAGCATCCTGATCACCAGTGCTTTGAATTGTGCATCTGATAGGTTGGCTATCTCTTTGTCACTTAGATGAATTGGCCCTGGGTCTTTGATCTGTTCTCCCATTTGAGCCATTTTTGTTTTTTTGTTTGGTTTGTTTGTTTTTGGTTTTGGTCTGGTTGCGGCTGTTATGTAGTGAGGGGTGGAGCCTTAGGTGTTCCCCAGGGCAGGGCAGCCCAGTTGCTGGGTGGTGACACTGTATGTGGGGGCAGGGTCTCCATGTTTTTAGGTTTTATTTCCTGGCACTGGGGCCCTGGGTTGCGAGTTCTGTCTTGTTCCCCATTTTCGCCTGGATTATCTGTGTGCGAATGTGGGACCGCCTGGTAAACCAGCCGCCTATGCGCCTGGGGCCTGTTTGCCGACTGCAGGTCCAGGTCCACCAGCAGCTGCCTGCGCCCCGGGTCTGCCAACCTCGGCTTCCTCCTGCTGAGACTCCACCCCTCTTACCAGTCTGGATGGTTGTCGGACCTCCGTACAGTTCAATTTTTCTCTCAGTTTTGGTTGTTTTCTTGTTTCTAAATCCTTATTGTCCTTAGTTTTGGTTGTGCAATGAGGCACAGTGTGTCCACCTATGCCTCCATCTTGGCTGGAAGACTACAAGAATTTTTCTAATAAAGTATTTCAGCATATGAAAAAGTATAAAAATAACATCAGCACTCACGTACCTAGCCCTCCCTTCAGTTTAGATCTAATCTGTTAGGTGTGTAACCGAAGTCTGATCTACCTGTTCCCCATTGTATTTCCTCCCTCCCGGCAAGAGGTCCTGTGCTTCTCTCTGTGCTTACTGCTTCTGCTTGGTTGACGTCACTGTGATTTTACAATTTGGTACCAGAAAAGCTCAGGAGAGACAGTAGAGGGTCCCCAAAACTCCCATAGTCAATGGTTCCAAAAGCTTTTCTTTTCAAAAATGGAAAGGAGCTTCAGCTGGCTCCTCCCTCACACCTCTGGCTCCTGGTAGCCCAGGGATGTCACTCCACCCGTGGTGTCTCCTGCCCCAGGTGTGCAGCAATGGCACTGGTCCAGGGCTCCTCCCCACCTACCACGTCCGACCTGTGCACTCCCCATCCTCCCTCTCTGTCCTGGTCTCTCCACTTTCTCCCATCTCAGCCTCACTGCCTTCTCCTGTCAGTCCCTTCCCTGTCATCCCTGTTTCCTTTCTGTGTCACCTGTCCTCATCTAGGTCCCTGGCCCTCCCCTATGTGGTGCTCAGCCAGGCCAAGCAGCTTTCTGGGTGGAGAGCTCTGCTCCCTGTTGCCCAAGGGTTACAAGCTTGACCCATCTTCCCTGCTGATGCCTGGAACTCCTCGGAATTCAGCCCGGAGTTTCAGCTAACTCCTCGGTTATCAGGGCTGGAAGCACACTTAGAGACTATCTACCCCACCCCGCGTCCAACCCCTCATTGTACAGTTGAGGAAATAGGCTGAGAGAGGATAACGCAGTGCCTGACATCACTCAGCAGAGTGGCCGATGGAGAAGAACCAGAATCCAGGGGTCCTGCCTCTTATTTCAGTGCTCTTGAGACCCGTCCACTGGGTAGCACCCACCTGGAGCCTGCTTCCAGCGGGCTGGTGTGTTGTACGTTGGGTGGGTTGGTGGGGTGTTGGTCACTGCCGCTGTCCTGTCTGGAGCAAGGGAACATCTGTGGCTGGGACATGAGGGGCGAATGAAGGCCTGGCAGCTGTGTCCTTTCAGGAGAAGAGTGTCAGAGGGGGCGAGGTCTCAGGTCTCAGAGAGCATCCAAAGGCCACTCCTTCCGGGCGGGAGGAAGGTAGGTCTCAGAGAGACTGGGCTTTGACCAGGGAACACGCACAGCCTGTGGCTTTCAGTTGACTGACTCACACTGAGTGCCTGCCCACACCAGCGAGCCACAGGAGAGAAAGAAACCCACCGGCCTGGAGAAGATCCTGGCCTCTCCTCCTGTGTTCCTGCTTCCTCTCTAGTTTTATGAGACACCTTGCTCTCCTCCCAACTTCCTTCTTCCTCAGTGCCCCCACCCCACCCTTTATGTGCTTGAGTTGCTCCAGATGTGGAGGAGCAGGGGGAGATAGGGTGGTGGCAAAGGGTGTGAACGGCTGGTGGTGGGAAGCAACAGGCCTGTTTGGGTACAGGGAGGAAGGAGACCTGTCCGGTTGATGGTTTTCAGGTCATGAATGCGAGAGGCCACTAAACCTGTCTGAGCCTCCATACCTTCAGTTGTAAAACTGGATAACAGTAATGCTTAATGTGCTGATTCAATACGACAATTCAGGGTTGGGCACCCAGCACACAGCCTGACACACACATTTAACTACAGGAAATGTCAGTTATGTGTGCGACTCCCAGTCGTCCTGGGTTCACACCAGACCACTGCCACTGAGCCCCGGAGCTGCACACAATTTCTTAGCCCTCGGTAGGGCCTCCACTGTGGGCTTGACCCCACAGAGAGGCAAAGATAGGGAGATTCATTCTCTCTAACATGTCAAATGGCGAGTTCACAGTCTTTCTGGGGAGCTAGCTTCCGGTGCACCCAGGAGCACTAGGGAAGGAGCGGGTGCACTGCGAGGTGTGCGTTTGGAAGGCAGTTCTGGCCACACCACATGTTCTTCAGGGGCAAGAAGCTCAAGACTGTGCTCCGGATCCAGTGCCCAGCACAGGGCCAGACTTCAGGGGTGACAGTGGGCAGCCCCTCCCGGTGCATCCAGATGCCAAGCCCCAGCATCCATAGGCAGCTGGGGATGCTGCAAAGGGCACAGGCCTCAAAGGTAGCTCCTCCTGGACTCCAGCCCAATGCCACTGACTGTGTGACATTGAGCCAGCCTTCCTAGCAGCCTCCCTGAACCCCAAGTTCCTCATGCGTGGATCAAGGCTCACAGCACACACCTGACGGGTTCTCTGTTGAATGGAACACCGGGTAGGCAGCACACTGCACAGTGCTGGCCCAGAGTAGGTGCTTCCAACAATGGCGGAGATTCTGTTTTGTGTGAATCTCATCTTCCCAGATGGACTGTGAGCCCTTGGAGAACGGTGCCAAGGTCTTTTCTCTTGTACTCCCCAGGCCCAGGGGGTGCCTGGCACCCAAGTGGGGCTTTTTCTGCATTTATTGACTAAGTGACTGAATAATCTGCTAACCTGAGGCGGGGGCTGGGGGAGGGTGAGGATTTGCCATTTGGTGTTTTTAAGCTGGTGAGGTCATAAATGATGAATCACATGTAACTGGATGCGGAGTCTTGGTGAGGTTTCCAATTTGTGATCTCATTTCATTCGCACAGCCCCCACCCCCTGCCAACATCATGTCTTGTGGGAGGATATGGACAAACTGGGATTGGTCTCCCCAATTTCCAGATGGGAAAATTGAGCTGGGGAGAGGCTGAGTGACATATCTGGGTCACCAGGCAGTGAATGACATGGCTGGGGCTTCTCCCTTCCGCTCAAGGGTGTTTGCAGGAGTCCAGTGCTAAGTTTGGGTTGCTCAGGTTGCAAGACACACTGAGGTACTGTGGGGACATGTGGGGACAGTAAGGGAGCACAGGAGGACTTCTCTGGTGGCACAGCCTTTTCGATATCAGTATCTAAACTGCAGCTCAGATGGTCTGGCCTCCCCTCCATTGCCCTCTGGGGGTGCATCCTCGGCTCCCACCTCAGCCTCTCCTGCTCTCATGACTCTGAGCCCCCAATTCAAACTGCCTGAACGACAGAATATATTTGCTAGACAAACATTTTGGTTGCAAGGAGCACAGGCTCTCTTAGGCCATCTTAGGAATCCTTTTTTTGGGGGGGGTGGGCACGTGGCCTGGAACTGGAAAGGACTCAGACACCAAGACAGCGCTCCATATACTTTACCCTCTTCTACCTTCATCCGCCCATTGCCCGGGGGGACCGAGGCCAGATCCCTGCAGGGAGCATTCAGCCAGGCTGAGCGATCCACCCCTGGTGAGCTTATCACCAAGTCTTCCCAGAGGCCACGTTGGGGGTCCAGGGAAACCATGAGCTGGTGCTCTCGCAACCTCTGGTCCCATCAGTGACTTTTCCTGGGCAAGCACCTGCCCAGCGCTGCTTCTTTCAAAGAGGGTAGGGTAGTATAGCTGCCAGAAGAAAATGTTGGACAGGGAAGGCAGGGCTGCCAACATCCTTAGTGCCTTCAGATTGGGTTTGCCCTGGAGCACCCTGGGGGGCACCATTCCGGACCAGGCCATCTGCAGAGCACTATTCTCTCTTAGGGTCAGCCTAGAGATGGGCACCTTTGCCTTCGGTGTGGCTAGGGTAGAAGGGGAATATAACTCAAAACTGGCAATTTACATGTCCAGAGTGGCCATTTTGATCTGAGGCAGGGGGTACCTCGCTAGTGCAAGTGGACCTCAGGGTCTGTGAGCAGAGGGGAGCAGCCAGCTAGCGCCTGGGCCCACGGTCGGAGCCCTGTCGGCCCACAAGGTGTGTAATAGATGGGGACTCAAGACAAGCACTGCATCACGGTGTTCTGGAAAGTTCTAGGCAAGTGGGAAAGTGTAGGTGTGATGCTGTGCCCCTGTGGGTGTGGGGGGATGGTTGGAGTGCATGTGCAGGCCCCAGAGAAGCTCACCTGGAAGGAGGCCGCTGCAGAGTAGCATTTGCTGAGGCATCAGAAGAGAAAGAAACGGTACACAGATCTCCACTCTGGGGGACAACAGCCAGGGGCTGTTGTGAGGGACCCAGCGCAGCCAGGCCCCCCTGGAGAGAGAGATCAAGTGTCTGCTGGCCACCCGCTACAGGACCTGAATGGGGCCTGGGTGAGGGCCAGGAAGTTCACAGCTCCGGCTTTACTTCCCCATTCCAGCAACGGGCACTTGTGTCTGCTTGGGCTGGTCCAGGGGAGGGCTCAGGAGAGCAGGGTAGAGCTACCTGGTAGGGAGCAGCCAGGCCTTTCATTTGCTCTATGAGGGCCAGGAATCTCTACCCATGTAATGTGTCAAGGGGAAGTCACTGAATCCAACCAAAGGCGAGGTGCTGTGGGGCAGTCTGGTGTTCCTGGCCCGGGCCTCCTGGTGCCCTCTTATTCTCACCCAGCGGGGCATCCAGAACAGGGGGCTTCCAGGAGCAAGTGCTGGCCTCCTACAGGCTGTCCCCACTGATTAGGAAGGAACTCAAGGTCCCATGAGGCAACATGAGGAAGCTGCAGTCCCAACTTTAGTGGGTGACCTTGGACAAGTTATTAACTGCCCGAGTGTCAGTTTTCTCAACTGTGACCTGGGAAACACAACATGTGTTCTGTTTTGTGAATTTACGTGAAAGCATCTTGAGCACAGCACAGCTCTGTGTTCTTGACATTAAACTACGATGGAACTTACCAGAAATCAGGGGCCCACCTGTCCAGCTCATTTTTGTGTACTCAGTGTCTGGCATACAATAGGTGCTTAGTAAATCTTTTCTAAATAAACCCACGATAAAAAGGGAGCATTTTGAGATTCATTATTAATGACGACTATCCCATCAGCCGGCAGAGAAGGGGAGACTGAGGGGCCTGCCGGAAAGAGCATCAGGCAGCAGACCCAAGTTCCAGCCCATTCCTACCACTGGCTGGCTGAGGTACCTGGGGCAAGTCACATCACCAGTCGGGCCTCAGTTTCCTCATTTGTTCAATGAAAGATAAGAGAAGTTCTCAGGGAGCTTCTTGGCTGTCTGGTCCTCAGGAGTTGCTGGGGGGTGACCGTGTGCCCTCCCCAGTCTGGGCGCATGTTGGCCATGGGACCACTCTCCTGGCCCTGCCTTCCTCCCCTTACATGCTTTTCTGCTTTTCTTCATCTTCTTGTTTTTTTTTTTTTTTTTTAAACTTTGGGCTATTTTCATTTTCAAGTGTTTAACTTTGCTTCGGTCTTTTTGTACTTTTGTGTCCTACCCCCACCCCCACCCCTGTGGGCAATGCTGTCTTCTTCTCCCTCAGCCTGTACGTCCCAGCCCTCTCCACACAGGGACAATCCTGCTCTCTCTGGGTCTCTCCCCTGGATGGGACCCAGGGCTGTGACTGCCCTCTCGATGGGTGTGGGGAAGGCAGCGTGACACACTTGCTGACAGACTGAGGCGGCACTCTGAGGGGATCGGGCCAGCAGCCGCAAAGGTGCAGCCTGTGCCAGGTGGGCCTTGCCAGCCGGAGCTATTTTTAGAAGCCATGTTTGCAAATTTTGTGTTAATAGTGTCTCTGTCCAAGCTCTGGCTCCCAGGGCTTAGGGAGGGAGAGAGTCTGAGAAACCCTCCCTCCTGGTTCTCCTCCTCCTCCTTCGAGTCTCTTCACAGGTGGCTGGGGTTAGTGGGAGATCCCATCCAAGTCACCCAGCTATGGTGTGCAGGCACAGGGAACATGGGGGTGGAGGAAGCTGGAGAGGCTTAGGACTCAGGTTGCTAGAGGCCCTGTATGTGAGGGGCAGCAGGGCCTCCATCCTCAGGACATCTCAGCACTCATGTCACTGGATGAGACTGTTGCCTGGTCCCCCACCAGGGCTCTGTATCTCTCTGATGACCCCACCCTCACCCCAAACTCTCCAGCCAGACCTTAACTGAACCTGTTCCAACCAGAGGAAATACTACCCAATGCATCTCCCCCCACCCCCCCCACCCCCTGCCCCAGTTCATCAAGAGAGGGGACTGGTGACAAAGGGGAGCGAGGCCCATACCTTCAGCTCCATCCTCAGGGGCGCAGGGAAGGCAGCAACCTCCAGCAGATCATTACCGCTGTAACAGTTATTCCCAAAGTCAAATGGTAGGTGCGAGGGAGTCTCGCCTGCTCTGAGCAGACAACTGCAGCATGAGTAGAAGTCAGGCGGAAAGTGGGTAGAAGAGAGATCAACATGGCTGCAGCATGTTCTCCTCATGGGGGTGCAAAGGCCCAGAGCATAAGCCTGAGTGGTTCTGTCACCATAGAGGTCAGGGGCTCCCAGAAGGAGGCTCCCAGTTTTCCCTGGTTCACCCCCATCTCCCATGCAGCCCAAGATGCTGGGTGGCGCCACTTTCCTTAGCCAGGGATCCTAACGACCTGGGCTGGAGGGACCTCTGAGAACCATCCCGGTCTGTGTTTAGGGTTTTGCTTGAATACCCCAGCACTGGGGAGCTCACTCCGATGGAAGCTTTGATAGGTAATGAGCAGGCTGTGACCAGGAAATCTTTTCCTGCTGAAATTCACCTTCCTGTGCATCCCCAGCTGGTCCTAACCCTGCTCTCCCGCTGCTAAGATGCAGCCTCCTGGATAGGACAGTTGCCTGCCCTGTAACTCTGTTAGGCAGTGACCTGGGTTCCTCACCAAGGTTCTGTATCTCTCTGATGGTACCCCCCTGACCACAAGTCCCCCAGCCAGGCCTTAACTGGAGTCGTAGTCTTGAGCGCCAGGCCTTGCTCTCGCATTTAGAACTGTGACCTTGGGCAAGGCACTCGGCCTCTCCGGCCTTCATCTATAAAATGGGGGTATTAATAGAGTTGGGAGGATTAAATAAAATGAAGTGAGAAAAGCCTAAGCCGAAAACCTGGAACACAGCAAGCGCTCAAAAAATATCATTTCTAAGGTTACCATCATTGCCATGTAATACACAGGGAAACTGAGGCCTCGCATGGGAAGGAATTAGCCCAAGGTCGTCCCAGTGGGCGAGGACCGCGGAGCGTAGCCCGGCCGGGCGGGGGCGGACCGCGTGGCCTCAAGAGCCCTCTCCCGGCTCGGCCCCCCTGTCCGCCCGGGCACCGCTCTGCTGCCGCGCTTTACGAGCAAAAACAAACACGTCCCACAAGCGGCCCCTGTGCCGCGCGGCCCCGCGCCCGCCAGCGCCGCCGCCGCCGGGTCAAAGCCGGCTTTGTGCCCGCCTGCCGCCCCCGCGGCCCAGGCGATTTTAATTAGTGTCTGGGTCTGCGCCGGGAGATGGGAATCAAAGCCCCCGTTCTTCCAGCATCCGCGCCCCGACCCCCAGGGCTCCGCGTACCCCTGCCGGCAGCCGCGGGAAGTGGAGTCCTCATGGAGCCTGCGCCTGGGGTTCGAATCTCACCTTTTACAGCGTAGGGATCTGGGGCATGCTGTGGACCCTGAGCCTCAGTTTTCTCTTATTAGTCCCTAATAATAGCACTTAGCTGAGTCAACCCGCCCCAGAAACGTCTCCGGGAGGGCTGTTGAGGGCTGGCTTCAGCTGAGGCAGCCCCCCCCCCCCCCGCCCCCAGAGGAATGGGGAGGAGGAAAAGGTGTTGAGACTGTAGGCTGCGGCCTTCTACAATGACCGACATTTTGACCCTTATGCTCTTGGGGGTTTCTTAAAGAGTAGCCTGGCTTTTCTGGTCCAGCTGGGTACTTGTTTAAAATAATGCCTGGCACCGCTCCACACCTGCTGAATCGAACCTTTGGGTTTGGGGCCCCAGAACCGACTTTTCAAACAATCCCTACGTTGACTGTGGTGCATGAATGTGGGATGCACAGAGGATGAACGAGCCATAGTCTGCAGGAAAAAAATAGAATCCCTGGTCTCCACTGCCCCAGCACCATGACTGAAGTGGGAGATTTGACCCCACTACTGAGCCTTATTCCCCTCATAGAGCGCCGTGTCCTTCAACGGACCTCGGTGTGCTTGCTCCCAATTGGGCACAACCTTGCTCATCCATCCTCCTCCTAGGGCTTTGGGAGAACCAAAGATTCTATTAACAGTCCCCTGTCCCACGCCTGACATGATCTCCTCTAATGGTATTTTTGTGTATAGCTACTGCCGTTCCACACCCTTCTGTGGCCCCCACTTGCCTTCAAAATAAAGCTCTGATTCCTTATACTGGAGTCAACAAAAGTCACTACCAGTAATTTGACACCAACAAGATGTCTCGGTTTTGGGTGGTGTGAATGGGGAGACGTCACTTGGGGAAAACAGCTCAATCATGGAACAACATAACTGTGAGAGAGCCCAAGTAAAGAAGTCCTGGTGTTGCACGCGAGAAAGCTGAAACTATGCTGCCCTGTGGGGAAAATGAAAGTGAATGTCTGCTTCCAGCCCCCAATTGGTCCATTTCTATGCAAATGAGGGTTCCAAATTCTCACAGTTTGATTGACCCAAATAGCACCATCTGATTGGTCAGTGAGGATGCAAATAAGGATATTCTGCTTAGCTCCGATTGGACAGGGAAAGCCTCAGTCTTATTGGTCGAATTTCAACCTGAGGTGCACTCTTATAAACAAGGGTTGACTCAGACAGCAGGAGCACAGTGCAGGAGGCTTGGCAAACCAGCCTGTGGCTTTTCCCTGAATTGCAGACTGCTTGAGGAAATGTGACATGTGTGAGGGACCTCTGTAAACGATGGCTGCTAGACTCTGGTGATGAATTTGAGCCTAATTAACCATGAAGAGTCCTTTTGGGCAAATACAGTCTTCTCAGGGTCAACACAGGTGTTCCATTATTGGGTCCATACCTACAGTCTCCTTTCTCACAGTCCCCCATCTTCATCTGAAACAAACTTCCTTTCCCACTCCCTCCCAAATGCTTGTGCTTTTCTGCTTCCTTGCCTTTGCCCAAGCTGTCCCTTCTTGGATATACATTTTTTCCCTTTCCCTACTCCCACATTTTCAAATAGCCGATTCTATTATTTCTTTATGACACTGTTGAAAGGCTATCTCCTTCATTCCTTGCCCCACCCCTGACCCAGTAGGGGTGGTCTCTTATGAACTCCTTCAGCGCTCTCTATTCCTATGTTAGAGCACTGACTACCTTCTGCACTGGTTCAAATCTTGGGTTTGGGAGTTCGACAATCCTGATTTGTTGTCCTGACACTACCACTGTGTGACCTTGGGCAAGTCCCTTAACCTCTCTGAGCTTCTGTTTCCTCCTCATGATTATTGAGGGGACTCAGGGACATAAGAAATGGGAAAGTACTTTGGGTAGTGTCTACTCAGTGCATGGTCATGGTTAAGAGTTCAGGTTCTGAACTAGAATGCACAGCTTGAAACCGTATTCTGCCTCCTCTCACTGGCAGTGTGACTTTGGGTAGGATTACTAAACCCCTCTTGGTCTCAGTTTTTTCAGCTCTACAATATGGGTAGTAACAGGGTGGCAGGCCGTCCTTAGGGTGGTCCCCATGGTGGTCACAGCCTGTATAATCCCTCTCTTTGAGTGAGGGTGGGACCTGTGATTTGCTTCTGGCCAGTGGAATATGGCAAAAGTGAAGCAATTTTTCAGATGTAATTAAAGTCCCAAATCAGTTGATTTTGAATTATGTTAAAGGATCGTCCTAGGCAGGCCTGATTTAATCAGGTAAAAGTCCTTCAAAGAGAGATTGGAACTTCTCTGGAGTGAGTGATTCTCTGTTCCTGACTTTGAGGAAGTAAACCATTGCGCTGTGAGAGGGCCTAAGGAAAGACCGCAGGTGGTGTCTAGGGACCACGCGGTCCCTGGCTAACAGCCAGAAAGAAAACAGGGGCCTAAGTTCTGTAACCACAAGAAGACGAATTTGCCAATAACCCGAGGGAGCTTGGAAGTGGATCTTACCTGCACTTGAGCCTCTGACACCCTGCACCCCTGCTGATACCTAGGTTGCAGGCTGCTGAGATCCTGAAGCGGAGAGCCCAGCTAAATGTGCCCAGACTTCTTACCCATATAAACCGTGAGATAACAAACGTGTTTTGGGCTGCTAAATTTGTGGTTGTTTACTCAGCATAGCACACTAGATGTTAGTGTTCTACGAACAGTGTTCTGTGCTGTTCCTCAGCACTGAGCACCGCAAGTAGAATCTACCTTCCAGAGTTCTGGTAAAGACTAAATGAGGTCACTGAGGGAAAGCTTTAGCCTGGTGCCTGGCTCATGGTAGATGCTCTCAGTAATCAGAAGTAAGTAGCTGCCATTTGTCTTATGTTTAGATTATAGCACTTTACAAAAGTAAGGTGGTTTTTTTTTTTTAAGATTTTATTTATTTATTTTAGAGAGGGGGAGGGAAGGAGAAAGAGAGGGAGAGAAATGCCAACGTGCGGTTGCCTCTCATGTGTCCCTTGTTGGGGACGTGGCTTGCAACCCAGGCGTGTGCCCTGACTGGGAATCGAATTGGTGACCTTTCTGGTTCCCAGAACAGTGCTCAATCCACTGAGCCGCACCAGCCAGGGCTACAAAAGTAAGTTTTTAATCATCAGCTTATTGATTAGCATGCTTAAAAAAAACCCATAGGATTTGCAGGCAGAAAACCTACATTTGAGCAAACTTGCTGTGAGACCTTCACCTTGCTCCTTTATGTCTGTTAGGACGCTTTAGGTGGCAAGTATAGAAAACCTGACTAATGGTGGCTGTCTTGGGTCGGGTTCCTAGAAGCAGAACTTGAGATGAGGAGTCATGTGAAAGTGACGTATTAGGAAGTGTTTCCAAGACAAACCAGTAGTAGAGACGTGAGACTGGGAGAGGGAGTGTGATATGAAGCCTGGTGCCATAAAGGGGAACTTCAGCTCCGTCCTACAGAGAAGCTCTGGTGACTTCACTCCTCAGAGCTGTCCAGATCAGTGCAAGGCAGCTGGAAGACTGACACCTCCACATTCATCTGTCATTGGTTAAGAGACCCACTTGGGGTGGGGGTATAAATTCTCAGGCTTTTCTGGGTTTCCATGCTTACAGGCAAAGTAGGATCCAGTAGCTTGAGGATGGACCTCTGATAAGGAGAAGCAGGTGCAGGCTGTTGGGAGTGAAAACACACTGGACTGGGAGCAGTGTGTATAAAAATGTTGAAGTGATGAGAGGGTCCTTGGCAGTGCTGCTGCCGTGGCACAAGCTACAAGGACACCTGTTGTTTTCTTAGCAAGAAATGTAGGTGGTACCCAGATCGGTCATTGATGTCACTGAAGACTCAACTCCCCACAGCCTCCTGCGGCATTGCTGGCTTTCACAATTCTCAGCCTCATGGTCACAAGATGGATGCCATAGCTCTGTGCCCCATGCGCAAGCCGATAGCATCTGAAGTAGGTAGAACAGGGGAGGCAGCAGAAAAAGGGTTTCTTCCTCACGTAACTCTCTCCTGTGAGGAGGAATATCTCCTCATCCCTCACCACCTCACCAGAACTGAATCATGTACCCAGCCCTAGACCGGTCACTAGCAGAGGAGAGTTGGGTTGCCAAGGCTAGCTTTGGCCAATCATGACTCACCCCAGCTGCTCATAGAATCAGCAAAAAGGAGGCAAGGGATGGCTACTGGGTGGGCAGGCAACAGTGTTTGCCACTGGGCATCGCTTTTTCTCGCGTGTGAAATAGGAATTTTGGTACCCACGTCTGAGATTTGTGATGAGGATTAAATAAGCTGATTCTAATTGCTATGTATGCCCAGGTGTTTCTGTGTTGCACTGTGAGTTTCTTGAAGTCAGGAGCCATGTCTGACTCTGCCCTCTAAATAGAGCTTAACCTCCTGCACTTCTCTCCAGCTCTGTTGCCACGACCTGGTCCAGCTCTCCATCGTGGCTCGAGAATAGCTGCAGTACTTTACGGACTGCCCTGCTTCCGTTCTTGGCTCCCTCCAAGACTTTTTCCCACAGAAGCCTGAAAAACCTTTGTAAAACACAAGTTTGATTGAGTTACATCCCTGTTTAGAGAAACAAAAGAAAAACAAAAAAGAACTTACAGGCTCCAAAAGATAGGGGTGATATTCAGAATAACTACTGTTTTGGAATAGGCCCTGGGTGATCAGAAGAGGCGCCGGTGTTGACAGCCACACCAGCGCATTGTCCCTGAACATCAGCCCTGCTCTGGGGGCCCTGGGAGAGCTGGCATCTGCCCACCTCTCCAGGCTTCTTCTCCCTAGACACCGTTGTCCCCGCTCCCTGCGGCCGGCCAGCACCACCCTCCCAGGCCTGCCTCCGCTTCCCCAGATGTACCGCTCTGACTCGTCACCACGCCTCTGAACATGCCATTTCCTAGAACCGGAACATGATTTCTCCACTTTATCTGGCTACTTCCTTAAAGTCTCTGTTTGGGTGTCCCCTCTTCCAGGATGCTTTCTCTGATACCCCTCCCGCCCCTGCTTGCCACTCTCGATGGTCATTGTTTATGCCTCTTTCTTCCCCCCCAGACTGGGATATTGGAGGGCACAGTGGGACACTGAGGATGGCTTCATCACTGTGCTGGCGTGGTAGGTGCTGAGAGTGGTGGTGGTAATAGTGGAGGGCCGGACCGCTCAGACGCAGGGAAGAGGGAGCCTCGCCCGGGGCCTCTCTCTGACTCTCTTCCAGCGGCACTCCTGCCGGCAGCACAAGGCACCTGTGAAGCCAACTGGATGTGTGCCCGTACCCCCCACCCCCACACCGTTCTAGAGCAGGGAGCCCAGCCCAGGACCCTGGAATTCCCTGTCCACACAGCCCAGGTCTGCTTCCCGGACTCCCTGATCCTCTTCCCCAAGTCTGTTCCCTAAGCCTAAGGGGTGGTTTGTGGGGGGATGGGGGAACGCATAGATAAAACTTGGACATTGTTCCAGTTCCTATTGCTGCCTAACTAATTACCGCAAAGATTAGCAACTCAAACAGCTATTTTGTTGTGGGCCTGAATTCTGTGGGTCAGGAACTTGGACAGGGTATGGGGGGGGGCGGGGGTGGGTTGTCTCTGCTCCGCAATGTCGGAGGCCTCAGCTGGGAAGACTCAGGGGCAAGGTCTTTATCCAACGTTTGAAGGTCGATGCTGGCAGTCGGCGGGGAGCTAAGCTGGGGTCCTTGACTGGAGCACCTACGTGTGGCCTCTCTGTGCGCTCTGGGCTTCCTCACAGCGTGGCCACCTCCGAGTAGTTGGACTTCTCACACGGTTGCCCAGAGTGCCCAGAGCAGCAGGTCAGTAAGCAGAGCAGGAGCTGCACTGCCTTCTCTGGCCTTGGAAGTCACCTAGCACAAGCTCTGCCTCATTCTATCGGTTATAAATGACTCGTAGCACACCTAGATTTAAGAGGAGGGGACATAAGCCATGCCTCTTAAAGACAGAAGATAAAAGCATTCGTAGACATGTTTTAAAGCCACCACAGATGTGCAGACTGGGGTGTTAACATGTGTGCCCCTCACAGCACAGGACGGAGTCGGAATGAGAGGAAGCCAGGGACCAAGGGCTGGTCGCCCTGTGACTCCGTGTTCTGGAGAAGAATTCCGAGAAGTATGAAAATATCAAATTTTAGTTTGGCCTTCCAGGTCATTAGGAAGATACATTTCTCAAGGTAGGAAGATAGAACATATTTTTTAATAGGTTATTAGTTTGTTGGTTTGATTTGCAACTTTTAAATATTTGTGATACGATATGTAGGCTCTGTTTGTATCCCTACCTGGGCCCTCCAAGTGTGAGGCTGGTCCTGGTGGTAGGGGTGACGGCAGTGACAATGGTAGTGGTGATTGTTCAAGGGCTCGACAACCACCTACTGAGCACCTACTATGTGTCGGCAGTCAACTGCATCTCAGCACATGGTATTCATCATCAATGTCACTCTTCCACCCCTCACTGCCGTCTTCTCCAAGAAGGTGCCGGATGCCTCCTGTGGACGAGGGGCCATGCTAGGGGCTGAACGTAGAAAGATGACCACCACATGGTCACTGACTCAAGATGCTTACTGTGCGGTGGGAGGGAGACCAGGAACAGATCACTGCAGCACGAAGGACGAGTTCGATGACAGAAGAGCATGGAACTCAGGGGCGGCAGAGCGGGCCAGAGGGGCCTTTTCAAAGGAGGACTTGCAGGCTAAGCTGGAACACAGAGGCGGAACACAGGCAAAGGCCTTCCAGAAAGCGGGAACCCTGGTCTTAGAAGTGGGCCGAAGTTGTAGCTATGGCAGCCTGGGAGCAGGGATTCCTTTGGTGACCGCGTGTTCACTGCCCACCCCTAACTCGGTGTAACTGGTGCCCCCTCTCCAGTCATGATTCTAGCCCCTCATTCCTGACCTCTGCGGACCGGTTATGACAGACCGATGCGGCTGGTCAGTCATTCCCCAGAGTCCTTTCGTTGGGATTGGCAGGGCAGATCTTTCATCCTGTGTCTGACTGAGGGCTACTACTGGTGCTTGCTGAGCCGTACATGGTGTCCTGTCTGCTTTTTGAAAGAGCCGGTTGGAAAGAAAGTGCTGATATGCTGGGGCAACAGAGAGAGAATGTCCTTATGGTGTCCACGTCTGTGATGCAGCTCTTCCTGGAGCCCAGATCGATCCCACCTGGTCGGGAAGGGCAGCAAACTGGAGCCTGTGGTGCTGCTGGGAGAGACGGTGAGGGAACTGGGGCTGAAGGGGCCGCAGGAGCCAGATCCTGAAAGTCCAGGAGAGGGAGCTTAGATGTTATGCTGAGGATGGAGGGAAGCCATCAAAGAAGGGGCTTAATGAAGGAGAGACAGGTAAGATTGGTGTTCTTGAAAGATTATTATGGGTTGTTAGGCAAGACTTTCTGGGAAGGGGGAGCGGTGGAGGGGAGAGGCTGGTGGCAGGGGAGCGGTGAGAAGGCTGAGCTCTTCCTCATCCTCAGCCTAGGCATCATGGGGTAAAGACAAAGGGCATATATTCGAGTCATACCCTGCAGGTCCCAGTCACAGCCCCAGCCCTGCGATGCGGTTTGACTTTGGGCAAGTGATGTGAGCTCTGTGTGGGGGTGGATGAAGGTGGGACTGGGGAGAGAGTCTCATGTCATGTGGTCATTCAAACAGCCTGGAGCTGCGGGCCAGAGATCCAGGTCCTAATTCCCACTTTTGAAGGTCTGAGGTGACTCCCTGTACGTAGATACCAGTGCCGCCCCACCCCCTTCGGACCTCAGCCAACTCCCCAGAGCACTTCCTGTTCATCTTCCTCGAGCTGACCCTGTGAGGAGAGAAGGCAAGCAGGGGGTGTCTTCCAGGATCAGGGTGAGGGGCAGGAGGCTGGCAGGGCCTGCCCTGGAGATGCCATTGTGTCTGGTGGGGCCTCAGGCCTTCCCTCACCCCAGGCCAGCCATAAACCACAGGCCACGTCCTGTTTCTCAGAAATATTGCCATTTCCCAGAGCCCAGGGTTTGTGGGAGACAGGAGGAGGTGACTTCATAGCTGCTGGAGGAAGAGGAGGAGGAAGCCTCCTCAGGAAACCTGGAGGCCAGGCTTGGCATCACAATAAGATGGTCAAGTTTCGGGGCCAGGAAGCTCCTTGGGAACGTGGCACGGAACAGAGGCTCTGAGCCTAGGTCAGCTGTCCTGCCCCAGCCCAGGACCTGGCCCTGGGGCTCTGGGACCCATCGGGACTCAGAATCACAGAACTAGGCTGGAATCCAACCCTCCCTTTACCAGTGTGTGGTCTGGATTAGGCTCACTTCCTCTCCACGAGCCTTAGTTTCCTCCTCCCTTAACGCAGCAATCCCTCCTCTCTGGGTGTCCTAGGATCCCATGAGACAAGGAGCTTGAGTGTGCTTTGTTAACTAATGGCCTGGCATGCGGGAGGGGTTGTGACGACTTCACCCAGACCCGTGGCTGTGCCAAGCCTGGGCACTGAACAGGACAGTGGACTCCATAGGACTCCCTGCTGGAGTCTCAGGGAGCCCCACAAATGGAAAGCTGGGCAGGCCCGGGAGACCACCCTCTCCCTCCTCACACTCATGGGGAGCTACACAGCGAGTCAGTGGCTGAGGAAGAATGGATTTTAATGTGTCCCTTCTCTTCCTCCATCTTCACTCCTGTTTCTTCTACTTTTCTCTCTCCTGTGAGGCCTCCTCACCCTTAAGGCTTGCTTTAATCTCCTCTATCCCTCATTTCATCCCAGGTCCACTGCCAGCTACTGCCCTGCCCCTCTCTCCTTTACCACCAAAGTTCTGCAAAGACTTGTCTGTTTCCTCACCTCCCAGACACTGCCTCGGCACCCCCAAACCTCTCCTGCCTCCCAGCACTGCAGACATTGTCCATTGCTGCAGGCACCGGAAGCCCCTATGTCCTGGAGGAGGACCCTTCCCAGGCCTCATCTTATTGGACTCCCAGACCCTGCGCTCTGCAGGCTTCTCTCTGGCCCCCACAGTGGTCCCTTTGCTGGGTTCTATCCTGGCACCTCTTCTCTTTGTACTCTACAGTCTCTCTCAGTCCAATGCCTACCATCTCCTGGCTTCAGTTACATTCAGGGAACAGCTCCCAAATCCCCATCTCTGGCCCGGCTTTCTCTCTGGACCCATAACACACCCAAAGAGTATCTCTTGAGACTCACTGGGAGCTCAGCTGGAACTTGTGGGCTCTCCCCAATCACCACACATGACACAGGGTGCACAGCACACTCCTCCCTCTTCCTCAGCCCTACATCCAATCTGCCATCAGCTCTGCCTTCCCTTCCATCCCGCTGCCCTCCTGCCCAGGCTGTTGTCATCCCTTGCACGGATTCCCAGCCTGTGGCCTGGTCTCTCCCTCACCCCATCACACCATTCTCCCTCCAGCAGCCAGAGCCAGCATTCTAAACCTCAAATCTGACCCTTCCAGGGCACTGTGCTGCCCTCAGGATGAAGCCAAAGCCTCTTGACTGTGTATCAGACTCACCTCCTTTGCTCCTTGCCTTCAACTTTCTTACCCAGCAACACCAAGCTATTTGATGAGAAAGCTATATAACATGCTTTCTCCTCTTCCATACCTCTGTGTCTTCCTATGCCCTCGCCCACCCTCTTCCCTCCCTCCAGCTCTTCTAACTCCTGCTCACCCTTCACAGCCTGCTGAAATGTCATGCAGGGCCATGTTCCCCATTGCCTTGATGTCACAGCTGTTAGCACTCTGGTGCTAATTAAGCCCCTAGTTAAGACTCTGGCTCCTTAAGGATAGTCAGGGCCATATTGGTTCCTTACACTGTGTCAGTGGTCTAGCTTAAGGTCTACTCCAGAGTAGCTGAGGCAGTGTTTTATGAATGAATATGTGGACAGGAAGACAACTCAGAGAGCTGCTTAGAGGTTCCCAAGGCAAGCCTTGTGTTTATACACTGGAAAGGTCTGGACCAAAGTGAGGGGGTGCTGATGTGCTAAACATGCCTCCCATGGTGGAAGAGGTTTGGGAAGCACAACACAAGCTTTGGATAAGCCCATCAGAGAAATCAGGAAGGGAGCTGGCCTGCAACACCAAGAAAGTATGCAGGGAAGTCCATTCTTGTCTTGAGGCTCCAGAGCTGCCTTTGATTACAGAGCCCTGCCTCCAACCTCATTCTCCAGCAGAAGAAGGGGCGCATTGTGCATGGGGCAGGGATGGGATGGGGTGGCAGGGAAGGCTTCCCTGACGCAAAGACATCTGAGCTAGGTTGAAGGGTGACCAGAGTTCCCCATGTGAATGGCTGAGTTTTCAGAGTCCTACATTTTAAATGCAGGATGCTCAGAACATCCCCAGGGTTCAAGTGAACCCCACACAGAGAGCAAGCAAAGCAGGAATGATGAGTTTTCTCTCGGAGAAATAGACAGAGCCTGTGATAGGCAGAAGCTCTTCTAACCCAGAGGATGGGGGGAAGATTCCAGCCATGTTCTTCAAACCCTAGACTCTCAAACTAGGCTCCTGGGAGCTGGCAGAGGGAGTTTGGGGAAGGTGACGCTGGTCCCTGCACAGTGTCATTAGTAGGTGGCATTAGTAGGATGCTTAGTACACTTCCCAGACCTCAGACACCCAGGTACAAGACCAGGCTCTGGAAACAAGAGCAGGGGCCCTCTAAATGGCTGGAAGTGGCAGGACTCCAGCCAGCAGACTACTTTATACCATCTCTCCATGGCTTCAGTCAGGCTTGGGGATGGGGTGTGTGTGGTTGTACTGGGGAGAGAGCAGGATCTGGTCTAGTAGTCAGTAAACCTGATCTCTAGTCTGGGCTTTACCACCCATCCCTGTGAGGCTTTGGGCAAGACATTGGCTGATCCTGAGCCTCTGTTCTCTCCTTTATAAAATCAGGGTAAGGGAGGTCCAAGATGGTGGCAGCATAGGGAGACACTGAACTTGAACCCTCCCACAAGCAAACAAATACGCACACATATAGGGAGCAACTTTTCGTGCAAAACACCTGAGGGCTGAATGAACAGCTTCTGACCAAGAAACAAGAGAAAGAGATGAATAGAGAGGGCTGGGAAGCTGTGGGAGTCTTCCAGGGGCTGAGGGAATTCTCCCTGCTGGAGGACCCTGTGAGCCTCATTGTTACAGCTGCCTCCACTTAGATAGGGTCGCTGGGAGCTCAATTTCAGTGCTTTAGCTTACCTGCAAGATCACTCCAGCTTGTCTTCAGCTACAATGCCCAGAGCTTTTTGTCTCTGAACAAAGGGAGCAAGGCAAGGCAAACCAATGCCCCAGGCTGTAACCGCCTGCTCCGTCCCAACCAGCTTCCCAAAACTACCCAGCACATATGCCTACCCAGATTCCACCTCTACACAGGATGAGTTTTGGTACAACAGGAGAGAGACTGTACAGAGAAAGCTGTTAGCTGTGGGAGCTCTCCAGGATTGAGGGAATTCTGAGGGCTAGAGGGGCAAGCCAGCAGCATTGTTTACATCCCCTCTACCTCACCTCCATAGGGTGGGTGGGGGCTGTATCCAGGTGCTCTAGCCTACCTGCAAGGTCACTTCAGCTTGTTCCAAATGCATTGTCCTAGCCCATTTTGGCCCCAAATGAAAAGAGCAAGTACAACCAATCAATAGGACATTGCTATACACATCTGGCCTCCCCACCTGGAACTGCTCCAGCTTGGTGAGGCACTGCCCTGAATGCCTTCAGGCACCTGCTTCACTCCCACCAGCCTGCCAAAACCACTGGCACACACAAGCCTACAGAGGCTGCTTCTACATAAGGCCACTTTTTCAAAGCTGAGAGATATAGCTATAATATGTAATCCATATAAAAAACATAGAAAGTCAAACAAAATGAGAAGACAATAATATTTCTCAAAATGCCCCCAGGGGGAAAAAACCTAAGGAAATGGAGATAAGTATTTTGCTTGATAAAAATTTCAAAGAAATAGTCATAAGGATGCTCACCAAACTTGAAAGTGGAATAAAAGAACTTAAGGATAACTTCCACAAAATGTTAGAAAGTGTAGTAAAGAATAAGCATAAGTGGAGAATACGGACTTCCAGCCAAGATGGAGGCATAGATGGACACACTGTGCCTCCTTGCACAACCAAAATTGAAGACAACAAACATTTAGAAACAAGAAAACAATCAGAACTTATAGAAAATTGAACTGTACAGAAGTCCAACAACCATTCATCCAGACTGGCAAGAGGGGCAGAGTTGCAGCAGGAAAAAGTGGAAGTTGGTGGACTGGGCACACAGGCAGCAGTGGCTGGAAGACCTCAGGTGTGCAGGTGGCGGCTAGCGGACCCTGGGCACAGGGTGGCAACAGACAGACCCAGTGAGGCTGCACAAGGCAGCTGGCTGACCAGGTGGTCCTACATTTGTGAACAGATAATCCAGGTGAAGGGGAAGTGGCAGAAGGGACTAGAATCCAAGGGAGAGCGGAGCAAGCGCCATTGTTCCCTCTCAAACCCCGCCCCCAGATACAGCGTCACAACTCTGTGACTGGGCTGCCCTGCCCTGGGGAACACCTAAGGCTCCACCCCTCACTATGTAACAGCCATGACCAGACCACCCTCCCGAAAAAAAACCCAAAAATGGCTCAAATGGGAGAACAAATCAAAGCCCCAGAGCCAGTTCATCTAAGCGACAAAGAGATAGCCAACCTATCAGATGCACAGTTCAAAGCACTGGTGATCAGGATGCTCACAGAATTGGTTGATTTTGGTCATAAATTAGATGAACAAATGAAGGCTACAATAAGTGAAATGAAGGAAAATGTTCAGGGAACCAATAGAGATGGGAGGAAAACTGGGACTCAAATCAATGGAGTGGACCAGAAGGAAGAAAGAAACATCCAATCAGAAAAGAATGAACAAACAAAGATTCAAAAAAATGAGGAGAGGCTTAGGAACCTCCAGGACATCTTTAAACGTCCCAACATCCGAATTATAGGGGTACCAGAAGGGGAAGAAGGAGAGCAACAAGTGGAAAACTTATTGGAACAAATAATAAAGGAGAACTTCCCCAATCTGGTAAAGGAAATAGACTACCAGGAAGTCCAGGAAGCTCAGAGAGTCCCAAAGAAGTTGGACCCAAGGAGAAACACACCAAGGCACATCAGAATTACATTAGCCAAGATTCAAATGAAGGAGAAAATTCTAGAAGCAGCAAGGGATAAGGGTACAGTCACCTCCAAAGGAGTTCCCATTAGACTGTCAGCTGATTTCTCAAAAAGAAACCTCCCAGGCAAGAAGGGGCTGGAAAGAGGTATTCCAAGTCATGAAAGGCAAGGCCTACATCAAAGATTGCTCTATCCAGCAAAGCTATCATTTAGAATGGAAGGGAAGATAAAGTGCTTCTCAGGTCAGGTCAAGTTAAAGGAGTTCATCATCACCAAGCCCTTATTATATGAAATGTTAAAGGGACTTACCTAAGAAAAAGATAAGAAATATGACAGTAAAAAGATAGCAAACTGACAGATATTAACTACCATACCTAAAACAAAAGCAAACTAAGCAAACAACTAGAACAGGAACAGAAACATAGAAATGGAGATCATATGGAGGGTTAGCAACAGGGGAGTGGGAGGAGGAGAGAGAGGGGGGAAGGTACAGAGAATAAGTAGCACAGGCGGTGGGTAGAAAATAGACAGGGGGAGGGCAAGAATAGTGTGGGAAATGTAGAAGCTAAAGAACTTATGACACATGGACATGAATTAAAGGGAGGGAATGTGGGTGGGAGGGGGTGTGCAGGGTGGCAGGGAATTATGGGGGGAAAATGGGACAACTGTAATAGCATAATCAATAAAATATATTTTAAAGAAAGAAGTGAAGAATACAATAACTAAAATGAAAAACACATTAGTGGCAATCAACAGTAGATCAGCTACCAAAGAGGAATGAATTAGTGACCTGGAAAACAGACTAGTGGAAATCAACCAATCAGAACAGCAAAAAGAAAACAGAATTTTAAAAAACAACGACAGATTAAGGGACCTCTGAGATAACATGATGAGCTCAGACATTCACACTATAAGGATTCCAAAAGGAAAATAGAGAAAGAAATAGACACTTTAATACCTGAAAACTTTCCTAACCTGGGAAAGGAAACAGGTATCTAGGTCCAGGAAGCAGAGAGAGTTCCAAAGAAGATGAATCCAAAGAGAACCATAACAAGACATATTGTAATTAAAACAGCAAAAATTAAATATGAGATAATCTTGAAGGAAGCAAGAGGAAAACATCAAATTACATACAAAGGAAACATCATAACACTTTCAGCTGATTTCTCAGCAATGTTACCAGCCAGAGGGAGTGGCAGGACATCTTTAAAATGCTGAAAGAAAGAAACCTACAACCTAGAATAATTTACCCAGCAAGGTTATTATTCATAACTGAGAGAGAGATAAAGAGTGTTCCAGACAAGCAAAAACTAAAGGAGTAAATCACCATTAAACCAGCTTTACAAGAAATGTTAAAAGGTTTCCTTAAAACAGAAGAGGAAAGCCATTCCTAGAAATAAGAAAATAGAGGAAAGGTAAAAGTCTCACAGGTAAAGTCAAATATTTAGTAAATACAGTGAATCAGAAATTGAAGAACTACTATGCAGATCAAAAGAAAAAAGTATCAAAGTCAACTCAAACTGCAATGAGTAGTTAGGAGATGCACAACACAAAAAAATCTAAAAGATGACAACAGAAATGTAAATCGTGGCAGAGGGAGGAAAAACGTAGTCCTTATAGAATATATTTGAAGTTAAATGCCTATCAGGAAAATAGACTGCTGTAGATATAGAATAATATGCATAAACCTCATGGTAACCATCAGAAAAAAACCTAAAAAGATATACAAAGAACAAAGAGGAAGGAACCCAAATAAAACACTAAAAATAAAACAAAACAAAATACAGAAAACCACAAGAGATCAAGAAAAGAAGAAAGAAACAGAGAACAACAAAAACAACCAACAATTAATAAAATGGCAACAATAACATAGTTATCAATAATCACTTTAAATGTGAAAAGATTAAATGTTGACACATACAGATTGAAGTGCAGGAATGGGAAAAGATAGTGCATGCAAACAGAAATAAAAAGAAAGCTGGAGTAGCAATACTGTTGTGTTTCTATACACCAATAACAAACCAACAGCAGGAGAAATTAAGAAAACAATGCCATTTACAATTGCATTAAAAAGCATAAAATACCTAGGAATAAATTTAACCAAAAAGGTGAGAGACAAAAGGTATTGAAAAAGAAACTAAAATGGACACATAGAAATGGATATACCATGCTCATGGGTTGGATTAATATTGTTAAAATGTCCTTACTAAAGCAATATACAGATTCAATGCAATCCCTATGAAAATACCAACAGCATTTTTCTCAGAATTAGAACATCTAATCCTAAAATTTATATAAAGCCACGAAAGACCCTGAATAGCCAAAGAAGCCTTGAGAAAGAACAAATTGGTAGGTATCATGTTCACTGATATGAAACTATACTACAAAGCCACAATAATCAAAACAGTATGGTACTCACATAAAAACAGATATATACATAAATGGAATAGAATAGAGAGCCCGGAAATAAATTCTTGCTTATATGGTCAATTAATCTATGGCAAAGGAGGCAAGGATATACAATGGAGTAAAGGCAGTCTCCTAAGTAAATGATGTTGGGATCATTGGACAGAGTCAAATAAAAATTTTAAATTGGACCAATTTCTTACACCAAATACAAAAATAAGCTCAAGATAAATTAAAGACTTGAATGTAAGACCTGAAACCACAAGACTCCCACAAGAAAACATAGGCAGTAAACTCTTTTTAAAAATATGTTTTTGTGAGAGAGAAGCATCAATTAGTTGCCTTGCATACACACCCAAATCAGGGATCAAACCCACAACCTAGGTATGTGCCCTGACCTGGGACCGAACCTGCAACATTTTGGTGTATGGGATGACACTCCAACCAACTGAGCCACACTGGCCAGGGCAGTAAACTCTTTGAGATTGCTCTTAGAAATATGCTCTTGGATGTCTTCCTAAGAAGCAGAAAAAATAAACATATGGGACTACATCAAACTTGTTTCTTTTTTAAAAAAATGTATTTTATTTATTTACTTTTAGAGAAGAGGAAGGGAAGGAGAAAGAGAGGGAGAGAAACATCAATGTGTGTTACCTCTGTGCGCCCCCTACTGGGGGCCTGACTTGGCTCGAAACCCAGGCATGTGCCCTGACTGGGAATCAACCCTGCCACCCCTTCATTTGCAAGCTGATGCTCAATCCACTAAGCCACACCAGCAAGGACAAAACTAGAATGTTTCTGCATAGCAAAGGAAACCATCAACAAAATGAAAAGACAACCTACTGAATAGGAGAAGATATTTGCAAATAATACATCCAATAAGGGGTTAATATCCAAAATATATGAGACACCCAGACAACTGAACACCAAAAAACCCTCAAACAATTCAATTTAAAAATGGGCAGAGGACCTAGACAGACATTTCTCCAAAGAGGACATACAAAGATGGCCAACAGATATATGAAAAGATGCTCAAAATCACTAATCATCAGGGAAATGCAAATTCAAACCACAATGAGATATCATTTCACACCTGTCAGAATGGCCATCATCAATAAACCAACAAGTAAGTGTTGGCAAGGATGTGGAGAAAAGGGAACTCTGGTCCACTGTTGGTGGGACTGTAAATTAGTGCAGCCACTATGGCAATCGGTATGGATATCCCTCCAAAAATAAAAAACAGAGCTGCCATAAGACCCAACAATTTTGCTTCCGCGTATTTATCCAAAGAAAACAAGAATACTAATTTGAAAAGATATATACACCCCTACGTTCATTGCAGTTTTACTAGTAATAGCCAAGATATGGAAGCAACCTAAGTGTCCATCAACAGATAAATGAATAAACATGTGGTACATATATGCAATGGATATTATTCAGCAAAAAAGAAAAAAAAGAAAGAGAAAGAAAGTTGCCATTTGTGACAGCATGGATGGACCTAGAGGGTATTATGCTAAGTGAACTAAGTCAGGCAGAGAAACAGAAATACCATATGATTCCACTTACATGTGGAATGTAAAAAAACAAAGTAATAAACAAAACAAAACAGAAACAGACCCATAGATATGGAGAATAAAGAGATAATTGCCAAAGGAGAGGAAGTAGAATATAAAATAAACATTAATTAATTAATTAATTAATTAATATCCTAAAGTAAAATAAAAGTGTAATCCTTACACTGTTCACCATAAGTGGAACCATGGGCATTAAAATGGCTTTGAAATTGCAAGGAACTGTACCCGTGGGCGGGATAGGTTGCCGGTGCTGTCTTTAATCGTAACTGTTAGGCCTTCTCCTCAGACCATGGTGCCAGGGCTGGCAATCTGACTGCCAAGTCTTAGGAACCTTCCGAGATGAGAATATTTGGGCTGAGAACACGGGTCACGGTAGAACGGGGAGGAGTGCTCACCTGGAGCAAGAGACCTGGCAATCCACTTCTCAGTGCGCCGCTAACCTGCTCGGTGACTTCAGACAGATGACTGCTCCTCCCTAAACTCAGCTTCCTCGTTGTACAGTGTGGCTGACAATTGTACGAATCCCTGTAATATCTGCTGGGAAAGTGCTCTGAGGCCCCGTTCATCCGCTCCGCTGGCTAACTAGAGTCAAGCCCCCTTCTTAGGCTTGGGAGGGGGCTGCCCATAAAAGCAGGAGGTGCTGTGTCTCGGGGCTGTGGACAGAAGCAGTACCGAACAGGGCGGAGGCCACAGCGGCAGATGAGGGCCTGGGCGGGCAGGCTGGGGGAACTAGCCCTGGCTCCCATAACAGCTCACCTTGAGGGTAGTGGCCAGTCTCTGCCCCTTCTGTGTCTCGGGATCCAGCCCTATAAAACTGGGAAAACTAGGCCTGCTTTGCAGTCACTGTGAGGACGTGAGGAGACGATATGAACTCAGCAGGTGAGATGGAGGGGTAATGCAACTTATTTATTAATATATAACAACAAAAATGATAAATCTCATTATGCAATGGTTTAGGTCTTTGTTATAAGGTCTTGGTCCCTTTGTCTGGACTGGCCATGACCTTCAGCTCCGGGGTCTGGGCTAGAAAGACGTTCCAGTGACCTGCATGAAAGAAAGCAGAAGAGTTTCGGGTGTAGGTGTGTGCGCAGGGGTGTGTGGTGTGTGTGTACGTGTTTGCACAACAGAGGCAGAGTGGCCGGTGTAGGACACACAGGGCAAGGGGGACAGCGCGGCCCTGGGTTCGGAGCCCAGAGAGGAGGGAGGCGGTTGTCCCCATCACACCCTCCTGTCTGGATCAGGTCTGGCACCTGACCCCGCCTTCAACCAATCAACAACTGGGGGCCGGCTGGCTTCATGACACCTGTTGGTGACACTCCCGTCTGTGACTCCTCCCCCCAGCCTGAAGCCCCACCTGGGTCCAGTCTTCCTCAGTGTAGTGTAGAGAAAATTAAGGGCATCAGAAGGAAGTCATTAAGAGAGTTCCGAGGGCAAATGTTCCAGTAGAGAGGGAAGAGGCAGTGCGGTCTGGGGCTCAGGCCGCCCACCCCGCAGCCCTGTGTCCCCCATCCCAAGACGAAATCCAGCAGGCTCTGCTTTATCCTCCCGCTGTTATGCACCGGAGTTGAGAAATCTCTGGCGCAGACGCCCACTGGATTCCTGTGCCGGGAACTGTCGTCTGCGGCTCACAGCCCCCACCCCCACCCGCCCAACCAGCACCAGCAGCCTGCAGCTCCCCGAGAGGCCCTGGTCTGTCGCCAGGCTCTCTTCCCAGGCCCCGTCTCAGCCCCAAGTCCCACCTTCGTGGGTGCCGGTGAGCAGCCGGAAGTTCTGTGCCTCTCTCTGGAAGTCTTGCTTCCTGACTTTCTTGATCTGAATCAAGTGGAAGATTCCTGAGGACAGAGAAAGGGTATGAGCAGAATAGGCAGGGCCATGGATCAGGGAAATGGGGTGACTTAGACTTGGAAGGGACCCTGTCTCCTCCTTCCCCTCCCCTACTCTGATCAGACGCCAACTCCTGTGGACTGAATTTCCTAAATTTTTGGAATCTGTTCTCCTGTCCCCACTGCCACTCTCCCCATTCGGGCCTCACCACGTCTTGCCTGAGTCATTGCACTCTGACCAGTTTTTAATCCCCCTCTAACCTGTGACCCCACCTGCTGTCACTCAAAAATACACATTTCCCTGTCATTCCCCTCCCAGACCTCCCGTCACCTCTGCTGGCCCTGCTCCTGTCGCCACCACGGTCCTGCACTCCCACCACTCACCTGTCCACAGTGCAGAAGGGAGGGTTGAGGGAGGCGGAAAGGGAGGAGGGAGGGAGGGAAGGAAGCTGCCAGGCATGAACTAGTCGAGCTTTCTTCTGAGCACAGAATGTACGATAAAACTCGGTAGGTGTGCTTATTCAGACACCAAAACACTAGCAGGCATCGAGAGTCGTAGCCCCCGTTCGGCACAGTTCACCGACCCGAGTGGCCTTGCCTGTGCTCCAGCCCTAGCCAACCACGTGAAGACCCCCGAGGGGCCAAGCCTTTACACACACCGCCCCATCTCTAGAACTCCTCCTGCTGCCGCCAGGAGAACTCTTACTCATCCTTCAAGCCTTTGCCTGAAGTCTTCCTTTGCCCCCATCCCCCACCTGGTAGTTACGACTTCCTTCCTCAGACCCCAAGGAGGAAGTTATAATTACCCACAGCTCTTGGCCTCTGTTGGCGATTGTATCTATTTCTAATATGCTATCATTATGTCTATTCTTGTCTCCCCTACCAGACTGGGAACTCCTGGAGGGCTTTCCTCTCTGGGTCCCCAGAGCCTGGTCCACATTAGGTATGTAGAATGAATGAACGAACAAATGAATGAATGAATGAGTCCCTGGCTGGCTGGCTGGCTGGATAAGCAAATACGTGTGTACCCAGTCTAGGCCGGGCCCTGAAGGGAATGAGGTATTATTCTGGATCTCCCGATGTTTGCATTCCATGGGGAGCGGGCCACTGGCACCACACTCGGTGCTGGCCTTGCACACATGGGCTGTGAGGTCGCACCAGCTGTTACCACCAGGGTCTGTGGCCAGAAAGAACAGATGTGACAGCAAGGCCTCTGCTAGGCCAGCACCATCCTCAAGGAAACCAAGAACTGGCCTTGCTTATGGGAATCTGAGTGGGAGCCCACCAAGGGCCGTGGACAGCACAGACTCTGAGATTAAGGTCCAGGAGGCCAGAAATGCCCTTGGGATCCCCAGCCCAGGTGCCAAAGACCAGGACATGGGAGAGTCTCGCTCCGAAGGCCTGGGGTGCATCACGAACATGAGATGGGGGTGGGTCCTTCTGTCCCAGGTCTGCACCCGCACATACCCCAAAACACAGGAAAGGAGGTAACAGGGGTGCAGGTGGGTCCCACACTCTAGCCTGTGAAGCAGGATTCAGAGAACTGGCTCTCAGGCCTGAAATCAAGAGCTGGTCTGAGGCTCATGGTTGTACCTCTTGCTCTGTGAAGGGCATGCCAGGTCTGAGGGCAGCAGGACTCTGTGGACCCTCAGAGCAGAGGTGGCACTGGTAGGTGAGTCCCAAGAAATAGGACAGGCTCACTCAGCTCAGTGCAGGGCCGTCTCCCTGCTCAGAGCCATCCATGGTGCTGGAAGTCAATCCTCTGCCTGGAGGCTGGTGGGCTTATGGGCACTAGAGACATCAAGGAGGCCACAAGGGGACTTCCTTCCCAGTAGGGGTACGAATTGAGACCTCTAAGGCCCTTTTTACTCTGGAAGGCCAGAATCTAAAAGGCCCTCAGCCCTAAGGCAACTCTGTTCAGCTTCTGGAGTCTGGGGCTCTGCACACCCCTGCTGTAATGTGGCCTCACTTAGCCCAGGTTGCAACAGCCACCTGCTCACTTTGTCTCCAGGCCAATTCTCCCCTCCCTCTCCTAGCCCGAGGCCTGCAGTTTCCACTCTTCTGTGGGAGAGAACCATGCAGGTTTTCCGCCAACAATCTCACCCTGGGAGTGTCTGGTTCCCTTGGTCAGGGGCGGGGAGGCAGTGGGAACTAACTGGACAGGCAGTGAGGCCGCCCCAGGGGTTAGGAGATGAGGAGGCACAGAACGGCAGGGCCTGGCACTGCGAAGGTGAAAAGCCCCCACACCACCCTACTTCGTTTCTCTTCTGCTGGGCCTGGCGGTAACGAGGCTCGCCCCTGCACCGTTCCGGGCACACCTTGACCTTCCTCAGGCAGCTCCCTGAAAGAGTAAGTTCGCCTCTGTGGTGGCAGCACTAGGGACGGTCAGAACTAGACTTGAGTCTTTATCGCTTCAACCGTGTGACTTTGAGCGAGTCATTTTACCTCTCAGATTTAGTTTTCTTATCTGCAAAATGGGGTGTTGATACATTCCCCCCAGGCTCCTTATGTGGATTAAATGAAGCACGTTATACCCAGTGCCTGCTACATGCCAACACAGAGCACAGGGCATGTGAGCGTGGGCCCTGGAGCCAGAGTGTGCGGCTGCTGCTGCCCCCGTGCCTGCAGTGTCCCCTCGTGCCTTTCTAAACCCTGTGAGCCCCAGGCTCATCTTCCATGAAGTGAGCCTTTGCTGCAGCCAGGTCACTGAAGGGCTGTTCTCTCTGGTCCCAGCACGTGGTGGGGGTTGGGGGGCAAGTCCTAGAGTGAACATGCAGCCAGCACCGCCCAGGGACTGATGGAATCTCAAGGTGCAAAAGGATTATAAGGGTTACTCCCCAGCTTCTGGAAGAACCCCTACCCAGCCCTTGTCTGCACACTCCTGTGAATGGAGCTTGCTCCCTCCCTTCATTACAGAAAGGCTCTAAGGATGAGAAAGTGCTTCCTCTCATCGGCTGAAACCGGCTTCACTGCATTTCTAACGGAGTTAATGAGGTGGGATGAGAAGGGTAGTGACATTGTTAACACCTGGTATAGGTCAGGGGCTATACTTCTGTTATTTCATTTAGTCCTCCAAAAACCCTCCTCCCCAATTAACAGGAGAGAAAACTGAGGCCCAGAGAGGTCCAGTGATTGCCCAAAGCCACACAGCTAAGACGTGGCAGGGCCGGGATTTAAACCCAGGTCTGATTCTGAAGCCCTGCTTGTTGACCCTGCGGCCAGAACACAGCTGCTCCCGCAGCCTGGGGCAGTCCTGCAGAGCCCTGAAGCCAGCGGTCCTGTGCCCCTGAGTCTTCTCTTCTCTCCAGGCTGAACGGCTCCGCCTTCTTCGTCCATTCCTCCTACGTCAGGGGGCAGAGTAGAGCAGGGAAAGAGCCGCATCTGATGTCACAAGACATGGACTCTAGTTCCTCCACTTACTGGCTGTGTGGCCTTGAGCCAGGTACTTCACCTCTCTGAGCCTCAGTTTCCTCATCTGTAAAATGGGATAATAATACCTAACTCTTAGGATCGCTGAGTATCAAACGAGATAATGAAAGTGAAAGCACTTTGTAAATTGTAAAGTGTTTCACACATTGGTTTTTATCATTGTCATTATTCTTATTATCCCTTTTTGACTCCTTCTTATTGTCCCCTCTTTCACCAACCCCCAACCCCAGCCAAACCCATCAGTAGAGAAAAGTGACCTTGGAACGAATTTACAGGTAAAGGGTTTAGTTGGTTTTGCTGCACTGAGGGGATTTACGTTTCTCAAGAGAGCCAGAAAACAGAACTCTCAGCAATTTCCCTATCAATGAAAGCTCCTCTTGACCCTCATTTGGTGACACGAGTAGCCTGTTGAATAGGGTAAATTTCTCACAGAATGAGAAATATATTCTGATTTTAACTTACCTTGGAGAGAATCTACGGTATTGAAGAGGCTAAATGAAACTAGCCTCGAGGCCCTCCTGCTTGGAGGATGCCGTGAGGGCCCTCCTGCTTGACTAGATCTCCCCTCGCAAAATGCTGGACTTCCACCAAGGGACATCTCTATCTCATCAGGGTAGGCATTAGTCTGTCCTGACTCCTTGCAAGGTGCAACTACCCCTTCCCCCCAGGAGAGGGAGCACTTGGAGGCCCTGGCATCTCAGAGTAGGTGAGCTTATCAGAACTGTCCGAGAAGCAGACAGAATCAGTGTCTTCTCTATCTTGGAATCAGGGAGTCTCTGGAAGGGTGGCCAGGGACGGGTCTTCCTGGGCCAAAGGCAGTTGATCAACAGAACGTGGCTGTAAGGCCTCTAAAGGGCCTGGAGCTCAGGAAGGGGGACAGGTCAGAGGTATGCCTAGCTGGGAGTACGCCGATGCTCACCTTTTACCAGCTTCCAGAGGTAGATGTCCACCTGCTCAGAGGCCTCCCGCTCAAGGGCAAAGCGACGCAGGTTGTCTGGATGTGGGGCCACTGACGTGTGCACGAGGACCCGGCCCGGCGCCTTCGGACACCGGGTGGCACTGATCGCACTGTGGCCGGGGTCTGCCTTGTCCTCTGGGAGAGACAAGGAGCTTGTGAATGCTCTGTCTCCCCACCCCTGTAGGCTCAGAAAGAGGGGCCACTGGTCTGACATCCCCCTCAGGGTCTCTACGGTCCTTGGGAAACGTCTGGTGCCCTGGGAAGAGAAGGAGGTCTCTGGGGAAGAGAGAGGGAGCATCTCCCCGCCCATTCACCCCATTGATCAGCATATCAGAAAACTCCCCCCCTGCAGGGCCCAGCTCATCTTCCGCCTCCTGCAGGCAGCCGCCGTTTCCTCCCACTCCCCCACTCCTGCCCTTAACCGCGCACTGCCTTGCGTTGCCTCACTTGGGCGTGTTTTCTCTTTAAAAGAGACCCAGCAAGTGAAGAGCAGGAACCATGTCCTTCACGTCTTTGAGTCACTCACAGCAAGCACAGGCGCTCAGAGACACGCACACAGTGAAGGTTGGCGAGGGCTGGCGGGGGTGACAGCAGTAATGCTGACGGTGGCTGTGGTGGCGGAAGAGGTGGTGGCGGTGATCGTGATGTGGCAACTGCGGTGGTGCGGGGGACGGTGGGGGTGAGGATGGAGGTGGTGGGCGTGGTGCGGAGGTTGTTCGGTGCCAAAGTGGACACAGTCTTAAAGCTTGGACATGCTGGAATTCCAAGAACATTCTCCAGAGCTTCCCATCTACCAACATTCCCTGACTATTTTTCAGGGACTGAAGGACTCAGTCCCTACACATACGCCTTCTTCTAGATTCTTCCTAGTTATGAAGCCTTGCAGATGTCCAGCGAAGAGCTGCTGCAGTCTCAATATTTTCAGAGGAAAGGGACTGGGTGCTGGTGGCGGGGCCCAAGACCGGGTGTGTTTGCGAAGCAGCCCAGGGGTGAGCCTCAGCCAGGCTCACAGGGAATTCAAGCTGAGCCCTGTCCCTTCACCCCCGGGGTCCAGGCACAATCCTGTCATGCTCCCTCCGTGACCCTGTCCCAATAGCACATTACTCTGACAAATAGTAATTATTTCTTATGTTTGGATTCTGATATACAATTCATGAAGCATGTTTACCGACTCTGCATCTGAAGCTCAGAAAGATAAAGCAGCTTGCCTAAGCTCACAACGGTAAGCTAGAAGAGTCGGCCGGTGGGCAGGCGAGCGCAGACTCCAGTCTCCTGACACTAAATGCTGGGGTCGGTGCAGACCTAGGGCGACTGCAGCTGCTCAGTGATGTCATTTGTTAAGTCAGTGAGTTGTGAGAACTAAATGAAATACGCGATGCCACCTGGCACGAGTACATTCTCAGTGCGTGTCTCCCTCCTCTTTTTCTTCCCCGTTCCTCTCCTCCCAGCTTCTCCACCCCAGCCCTGGAACGAGATGCCGTCAGGGCACAACCTCACCCTGTACCTTCTACCCCACCTGCTGCAGGGGATAGCCTGCCCCTCACACCAGCTATGCCTCTCCACGAGATACTCAGATGTCCCCTTCGCACACTCACTAATCCTAGGGTCACATGACGTTGTCGAAAGCACTCAGCCAGCAAGTCTAGAAGCCTGAGTTCTGGGTCCAGCTCCACTGCTATTTTGCTGTGTGACTTAGGAAGTCCCTCCTCCTCTTGGGGTCTCAGTTTTCCCATATGCAGATGTGGGTTGAAGGAAAACAACAGAGGCCAAGGGTATGGTCTTTGCAGTCAGACAGACGAGGGTTCAAATCCCAGCTCTGTCACTCACAGTTAGCTGTGTGCCCTGAACAAGGTATTTATCTTCTTGTTCTTTAGAACAAGATACCTGGAGACAGATACCTGCCTTGTCCGTTGTGGTGAGGATTACGTGAACTCATGTATGCAAAATGCCTACCTGGCACATGGTAAGTGCTCAGTAAACATTGGCTATTCCTCTTAAGAAAGTCCTGATATCCTAAGACTTCACAGAATCCAGAACACTATTTGATTCTATGTATACACGTCTGGGAGCCTCCGAATCTGTCTCTGTAACATTAGATGGTTCCACAGTAATATATTACAAGCCTGGCATTTCCACGGCTGCTTCTAACACTCTGTGCATCTAAACCCCCTGCATTCTGCGGCTCTGAGTCCACTCTCCATCCCTGTCAGAGATGTTCCAAGTGGCTGAGCCCTGGGGAGAGAATCCCCACACTCACTCCGGCTAGTGCCTCCCTGCCCCCAGCATCTCTTTGTACCTGGGCAAATCTTGCAGCACTTTCCAGCCACTTTCTCGGGGTGATGGCAGGGGTACTCAGTGGGGCAGGTCACCCGCTGGCAGTCCTGGTGGCCGTCCTGACAGGTGCACAGGATGCAGGGCAGGGGTCCAAAGGAGCGAAAGGCTGGGTGCCACACTTCCCCATGTGAGTATGTCTTCCCGCCGTGCACGCAGGCTGAGCGAAGGAGGGCAGAAAGGGAGCAGGGTCAGTGCCTCAGATTCCAATCAGAGTCAAGTGATAGGTAGGGGTGGGGCCTTGGGGAGTCCCTGCTCCCCAGTCTGGCCCAGCCACACTGACAGTGAAGTGGAGGCCAGAGAATAAAACTTGTCCCACGTCCCTGACATCCCGCCATCTCAGCTCGGAGGCGTGCCCAGTAAGGACTCGCTGAAGACAGAGAGTCCTCCTCCCACCCTCACCGGCCCCTCTGGTGGAGCAAGGAGGGGCCTGGCCTCACAGCGGGAGACCTGCCACTAGCTGACTGTGCAAGCTCTGGCAGATCCCTCCCCATTTCTCAGTCTCAGTGTCCCGTCTGTACAAAGAAGGGCTGGGACGGATGCCTCTGCAGCCACCCCCCTCCACCGCCCGTCAGGGCGCCCTCCCGCTGCTGCAGTGACAGTCTGCGTGGCCTCCCTCGCCACTCCAGCCCAACTGTCCTCCTGCAGCCCAGCTCTGCCTGCTCCTTCCTTTGTCAAACACTTTCCACCAGCACTTCCTTAGGTCACAGTGACTATTTACTGTCTGGAGCCCCTCAAGGACAGGGACCGCTTTTCATCACTCTGGTCTGTGCTCCTCAGTTCCCAGCACAGTTGTGACAGATGCTCGTGTTGTGCTGACCCACAATCCCAGTTCCGAGACTGGTTCTGTCTCTCACTGAGTACTCTTAGCCTCAGTGTCCTCACCTGTCAAAGGGGGGGACTAGACCTTATGTCCTTGAAGGGCACCTTCAGTGTTGATGCTCTATGAGTCTATAAGCTCACAGCCAAATTGAGATTGGAGACTCACTGAGTTGGGGTATAGGAGTGGGAGGTAGGAGCAGTCGGGGTCCCCCGTCCCACCTCAGGGGCTGAAGGAGGTCCCAGTCCCCACCTTTCTTGTGTTTCTCCCTCAGGACGATCTTGACTGTAGTGCTGCCTGCCCCCTTCGGTCGGAAGTGGCGAGGAATGAAGCCCAGAGGGGAGCTGAGCCCAGTGGGGGCTGGGGTGCCCAGGCCTCTCTTTCTCCCACTGTCCCTTGAACAGGGATCCTGGGAATGCCTCTGCAAAGGACAGGAAGGTTGAAGATCATTGGCGGGCCACTGTCAGGGAAGGAGTGGCAAGACAGGTTGCAGCGAGCGGCCCGAGGGTAGACACCAGCATGACTTCCCAGTGAAGAGAGGGCACAGGCTAGGGACAGAAGAAAGACCTGGATGAGGCCTAAGATATGCTCAGACAATGGATCCTTGGGAACTTGGAGAAGTGTACTTGGGAGATCTAGCCTCCACCAAGCCCTTCTTAGTCCTGGCAGAGCGGGTGCCTTGGGGCTGGGTGGGCAGAAGGTGCGAGGCTTTACCTGGGTGGCATTAGTGATTAGGGGCCTGGAGAACTTAATATTTAAGAGATAGACTGTGAGACTGTCGTGAGGATGAGGGTAAGGAATGTCCTCTCTGTCCGAGAAGATTCAGGTGATGGGACAAGGAGACACACCACTGAAGGGCCCCCCAGAATCCCATGGAACAGGAAGATGAGGAGCAGGACCATTCAGAGGCCCCCTTTCTTGAGCTCTGGAGCCTCTGCCCCTCCTGATCAGCTGGGAGGGCTGGCAGTGATAGCAAAAGGTGTGCGGTGAGGGCAGTGTAGCGGGGCAGGGGCTTCGCAGCTCACAGTGTGGGGATTGGCCGCTCTCGGCCACGGGACAGGAACAAGTGGTCTGGGAGAAAGCGGCAGAATTTTAACCCACCTCAGTGACCCCACGTCACTCACGTTCCTTCTTCTACAGCCCTTTCCTGCCCCGTGCAGTCTCAGTTGGTCCTTTAATGTCTGGACTAACCCACAAGAGCTCCCAAAGCACACACTGGGTCTCAGGCCCCAGCACACGCCCAGGCCCCTAGGAGGCCCCTGGGAAATGCTTGTCAAGTGGAATAGAGGCAAGAAGGAACTGAAGAGCCCAACCCCCAAATGGTGACTTGCCCACATCATCCAGCAAGTAGCTGCTTAGGGCCTGGGACTAAGCTGGGAGAGGTTTCACTTAGCACACTGCCTTCTTGGTGGTGGGGGGAAGAGGCGAAGGAAAGGGGATGGCCTGGCTCAGGTCCTGCAGCACGGGAGGCCCCCATCTGAGAAGGCTGGGCTGGGGAGGGGATGAGTTGGCAGAGGAGAAGGGGAGCTCATTGGTCAGACCCCTGGGGAGTCTCTGGGAAGGGGAGCCCAGCCTCCAGTCCCCCAGGGCCCAGGTGACCCAGGCTGCAAGAGCAGGTGCAGTTGTTCACATTGCAGACAGCCCAGATGGTGGGGGGGGGGCACTTGAGTCAGTATGTGAGCCCATTCTCCCCCCTCTTTCCTCTCCAACCAGAGAGAGCTGGGCAGTTTAGCTTATGTTAACTCTAGACTAAGACTGAAAGGGGCCAAGAGGGGGTGGGGGACAGAGAGGTAGCCCCCAGACAAAGAACCAGCACCTTGGAGCTGGGTCGGGAAGTCTGACCCAAATCAGAGGTCACTCCTTTCAGGGGATCGTGCTGCTCAGAGGTGGCCTGAATAATGACAGACACAGGCCGTGGATGGGACAGTGTCAAAGAACCTCCCAGGAGGGAAATCAGCAAGTTTGAGGCCTGCTCCTGCTTGTTTGGTGCTTTTTCCTCAGCTCCTCCTGGCCCATCAGTCCTGATAGGAGCCATGGTGGAAGGCTAGGGATAGGGGCTGGACATGGTGGGGCTGATGGAGCTGACCCAGGGGCCAACTGAGAACTGAGGACAATAACTACTGTTGCTAGCTCTAGAGTCACGGAGACTTAGGCCCTGGACCCCAGCCCGCCTCGCCTCCTCTCCCCACCCAGGCCGTAAAGCTGGGCACTCACCACCCCACGGTGTGACTGTGTGGTGTTCTCTTCAGCTGACTTCTCACTCGACCCATCTGGAAATGTGAAGGGAAGTCAGGTCAGCCTCTGCCTCCTCAGCCTTGCTGGCCGGAGCCCTCAGGCCTCTACCTCTAGGCTCTGCCCCTCCAAAGCCAAGTGCTACCTCTGCAGCCCCCGAGCACCAGCGGGACCCTTTGTCCCAGTGGGGGACTTATTGCCACTTCTCATTATAGCCCCTCCTCACCCTTGGGATGATAAAGTCCCTACATCTGGGGTGCTGCCTCAGTTTCCACACACTGACCTCCTGGGCACTATCAGGACTGAACTGCTTGGCTGGGCCAGAGCCCCTTGTTCAGTGCCCATCACGGATGGCCCAGAATCCCATCCGTGCAGCCTGCTTAGTTGCAGTTCCCTGGGAAGCCACTCTATCCAACCACACTTGAAGTCACCAGGCCTTGGTCTACACATCACACTCCTGTACAGCTCCCTCCAGCTGGGGCACCCTAAAACTCTGCTGTCTCCCACCTCCCTGGGGCACCAGCACACGAGGCCCTTTGGAGCCCTGGGACTTCCTAAAGCCTGAGTGGGCTTCTCTCTTCCAAACCCCTGCATCACATAGAGTCTGGTGTCCTCCAAGCATTCTCAGTTCAAAGACCAAGCAGGCTGGAATTAGACTGCCCAGTAGAAACCACTGAGGCCAAGGGCTCAGGGCATACGTGGCATAGCTGAGGCCCAGGGAGGGGAAGGAATCTGCAGGAACCCCGTGGAAGAACCAGGCCTGCACTGGAGTCATCCGGCTCCTGGTCCAGTGCCCTTCCTCAGCACCAACGTCCAGGGACGCATTCTGCTGTGGTTCACTCCCCTCCCCAAGTCTGCCTCCTCCAGGAGGTTTTCTTACCCTAGCCCGCAGGGAACAGTCCGATCATCGTGTACTTCGTTCTGCCTAAGCTGGTTGCCCTTCACTAGCCGATGTGTTAGCCTGCCTCAGTCCTCTACAGAGATTCTATCTGGATTCTGCTTGGCACGTGCGCTCTGAGCCCTGGTGAGCCCAGACCTGTGCCCAGCTCCGCCGTGAGGATGGCAGGAGGAGATGAGGCCCTGCCTGTACAGATCCCTCTCCTGTGCCTCTTTGGATCCCCTTGGCCTCATCTGATTGCAGGGACTTCAGCAGTAACCCCCGCTCCCACCGCCCCGCCAGGGCTGCAGCCGACTTACCTCAGGCTCAGTCCACCAGCGCCTACCCTCATGTCCACGCTCCTGTCCATGTCTCCCGCCCCCACTCCACGGCTGCCTCCTTCTGCTCCCAGGGCAGCCTAGCACCCCATGTGCACTCGTAAGAAGGGAGCACAAGGGACTTCAACATGGGGTGAATCTGGACCAATGTAATTTAGTGGCTGGGGGACCAATTCTTACTCTTCCTGTCACCCCAGACTTTTCTGAGAAGCAGAGGATGACTTAGAGCAAGAGGTCACACTTGACACCTAGCAGAAGCAGCTCCCCCGTGCATTCTTACATCGTTTCTCCCTCCTTTTCTGCCTTATTGGGATTGCAGTAAAAAAATGCACATCAGCCTCTGCGGCAGGCTCAGCTTTCTGGGAGGGCTGGGCTAAGCCCCCCACCCTTGAGGAAGGAAGGGTCTGCTACATGCTGAGTGTCCCCTGAGCTCCCGCCTGCTCTCACAGTCCATGGCTGGGTCTCTGGGGTGGGATGGGTGGCGCTGCCTGATCTAGCGACAGACTCACTTTTGCAGGCCTGGCAGCAGGAGCTGGGCAGCGGGAGGGGCGAGGGGCAGCCTGGTTCCGGGCAGGTCATGAGGCCGCAGTAGATCTGGCCCTCCTGACAGACAGAACAAACAGGAGCTGGGAGATGAACTCTGATGAGGCTCAGCCTTGGGGCTGGGAAAGCCCCCTGACCTGGAAATGGAGGGAGCAGCAGAGCGACTTGGGCAAGGCCCAGCCAGTTCCGAAGAGGGGTCCTCCCTACCTTCCCCACTCCCACTCCGGGCCCTGACACAGCATCCACCCTTCACCTTCTAAAGAGTTTCACACCCTGTCTCTCCCTAGGCTCTCACCCCTATTCGGTGAGTGGGACCCTTCCACCCTACAGATGGGGAGAGCCTGTGGAGGGGTCTATACTTCCTGAAGCCAGAGACACAGCTGGGCAGAATGGACTAGAGCCCAGTCTTTAGGATTTTCCTACAGAAATCAATGTCCTTCTCCCCTGGCCTGGAAGAGGGGCCCAGCATAAAGGGAGCAACATGGGTGGGGGATACCCTGGGCTCATCTTGCTCTCACTGAAAACCCTAGGTCTGCAACGTCAGGACCCAGCCCGAACAGCAACACTGCAGGGGAAGGGTCTTCTGGGAATCAGGGGGCCAGATGACCTTTGGTGAGTCACTTCTCTTCTCTGGGCCTCAGTTTCCTTGTCTGTGAAATGGGGGCACACCCATCTGGGACGTGAAGATCAAGTGAGGGGACAGTTGTGAAAACCCTTTTTAAAATGTAAGACATTTTAAAAATGGGAGGAAGTGACATTGCTTCAAGTCTTTCCCTATTCCTTTTACAATGAGCCTCAAAAATAAAGATTATGCCCTGGCTGGTGTATCTCTGTAGATTGAGCGCTGGCCTGCAAACCAAGATTGCTGGTTCGATTCCCAGTCAGGGCATATGCTTGGGTTGTGGGCCAGGTCCCCAGTTGAGGGCATGCAAGAGGCAACTGATTGCTGTTTCTCTCACACATCAGTGTTTCCCTCTTCCTTTTTCTCCCTCTCTCTAAAAATAAATAAATACAATCTTTAAAAAAAAAGTAAGGATTCTGATCCCTCAAACAAGGCCAGGAATAAAGTCAGACCCATATAAACAGGTATGAGAAGAAGGAAGGGGAGACCCAATTATCCAGGGAGAAGGGACAAGAAATCACAAGAACCCTTTCACCCCCACCGCCATCACTTCTGTCTCTTCCCACAGCCCCTCCCTAACCCAGGCCCTGCTGCTTCATTGGAAGCAGCATGATACAGCGAAAGGACCATGGGTTTTGGAGTTATGTGGCCCTGGGTCTGAATTCTGGCTCTGCCACTTAACTAGCTGTGTGACCTTAGAGAAGTTGCTTAACTGCCCTGAGATTCAATTTCTTTACCCGATATCCTTCTCCTAGGGTCACTGGGAGGTTGTATATAAACATGAGGCATTTCTATGAATCTAGCAGATATAATAGAGTAGACCACCACAAGAGATTCAGGCCCTGTGAAAATAATCGCTCTCTTAGTTGACTTGTAAGTAGTCACTCTCATTTGTAAATCATTTGCTCGGCAGCATGGATACTTTAAGGATCAGAGCCCCAGACGGATGGAATCCTCTAACTGAACAGATGGAGAGGCAGGCCTGAGAGAAGTGGCTCACTCAAGGTCACATCAGGAACCACGGCAGAGCCAGAGCTCCAACACTGGTGTCCATCATCTAGCCTAGACCTCCTCCCCATGCATCACTGCTAAATCCAATAATAATTTGAAACAGAGGGGACACTGGAGATCGCCTGCTCAGACTCCCTATGCACGCAAAGGAACTGAGGCCGGGAGAAGCTTGGTGATGAGGAGTAAGGCAATCTGGAGAGCAGGAGTTCCTCCCGGCAGCGCACAGACAAGGAGCTACGCCCAGGGTAAGAACAGAATGCTTACCCTGAACACCCTGAACACCCCTGTGAACCTATAGGAAGGCCACACCTAGAACGTCCCCCCAAAGGCGGAGGGTGAAGGCTCTCCAGAGAAGGCCTTGTTTGGCTTCAGAGTCTGTACGCTGTTAACACTGTAGTCAGCCCTGCCTGTCTCGAGGCTCAACTCTGACCACAGCATTGGGGGTTTAGGCAACTTCAGATTAAATTCCACTTGGCTCCAGTCTGGCTTTATCTCTGTGGCCCAGGACTGATAACTGATCATTCATTCATTCAACAATCATTAAAGACACCCTCAGTAGGCCAGGCCCTGGGCCAGGAGCCGTGGAGGTTAAAGAAACGAACTGGGTACGTTCCCTCCCCTCCAGGAGAGCAAAGTCAACTGGGGAGAAAACAAAGGGGCAAATGACTGTGCCAGGCGACCGGTGCTGTGAAGGGCAGCTCAGGAGGGCACAGAAGCCTGGAGAAGGGCGGGACCTTCCCAACCCCTGGTGTCCCCTTGCCCCTGAGCCCATTCGCTCTCACTTCACTTTGAGTGGGGAAAACGATCTCCCTCCCTCCCAGTCCCACCACCTTGCTTTTCACGCCCAGACCACCGGCCTGGGCTGAAGGGCAGGCAGGAGGCTCTTACGGTGCAGCTGCAGAGGACGCACTGGTTGGGCAGGCGGGAAGGGAACAGCTCATGGGCACTGAACATCTCTCCATGTTGGTACACGGTCCCGTTGTGCTGGCAGGACTTTGGGGGGGCGCGGAGCCCAGAGGGGGTGTGCGGTTCTGCAGGTGGGGAGGGGAAGGAGGAAGAAGAAAACGAGGTTTCATGCGGACCTAAGAACTTTGCCAGAGTTCACTGGGCCCCTTTTCTGAAGATTTTGCATTTTATCACATCTCGGCATTTAAATCGAGCCCTGGCCTCATTCTTCCTAGACAGTCCCCATTCCAGCTAACCAAGAAGAGGTCCTGCTGACACCTCCCTCTGACTTGGTCACTCTCTCCCATGGCTGCTCACCGTGGCATTTCAGCCCCCAGTGTCTGAGCTGAGCCCAGAGTCCTGACCAGGGCCAGAGGCAAGGTCCACAGTCTCGGCTCCACTGAGCCCCGCTCGGTGGGGACCTGTGTTAGTTCATGCAACGTTCAGTGAGCATCTGTGGTGCACCTGCTCGAGGTTCTGGTGACACAGCAGTGAACAGAATGAAGCCCCTTGCGGACTGGCATCCTAGTGGAGTCAGACGATCTAGACTGTCCTCGTGCTTGGTGGAAGCTCCCGACATTCGCTGGCCACCAGAGCCACCCTGCCCATCACCTGCTGATCGGCCGATCCTCATCCTGTCAGGTGGACGGGTAAGCCTCTAAGGCTCCCACCCTGAGAGAACCCACTCATCTTCTCAGACACCTTAATAAACACCTCTACAGCAGGCACAGGGCTGGCCCTTGGGAATGGAGTGCCGAACAAGACCCAGCCCCTCTCACCAAGAAACTCACAATCTAATCGGCAGACAGACATGCCATAAGCAGTGACACTGTCACATGGCAAGGGCTAGGGCACCGAGGAGGAGCCACTAACTCAGCTGGGACATTAGGGCGGAGGGGCGGTCAGGGAATGATGGTCTGAACTGAGTCATGAAGAGCATGCAGAGCCAGGCCGGCCGAGGCGGGAGAGAGAGGAGCATGCGAAGGGGCCTGGGCCAAGGCACGGTCAGCAAGGAGCGGCCAGAGCTCCGAGCCCCTGCCCCTGAGGGGATCCCGAGCTGGGAATCTCTGTGACCCAAGCAGGGCCACGGTCAGATCCTACTGCGGTGTCTCTTGGGAAAGGAGCCCCTCTGTATCGACTCCACACAGGCCCCCGGCTCACCAGCGGAGCCCTGGTTCCACAGCCTAGAGGCTGAGGCCGCAGTCTGGAGCCTCCCTCATCCCCTTCTTGGGGCTTCTAAGGACGGATCCTCCTCTGAACATCTCCCCGGCCCTGCTCTTCTACGCTGCCCTACGGACTGGCTGCCTCTCATCGGCCACTTGGTCATGCCAGCTTATTCGCACACTACTTCTCCTCTCTTTCCTTCTTAGAATCCCAGGCTCACAGACTCTTAGAATCTTAACATCATGGAGCCATAGACATTTAGCATCAGGACACACAGAGCCCCTGACCCTCAACGCTGGGAGGAATCTCTGGGTACATGTCCTCCAGCTCCTTTGGTCATCCAGGGCTGTAATCCTGGGCTCCCTGCAGGGCCTCTGAGCCCCAGCTCACTCACGCCCACTACACAGGCAGGTCCACTCCCTCTGGCTTCGGCCAGCCAGAGAGAGACTGGAGCCCGAGAGAGCCATCAAAGGCCATCCGGCCAAGCACAGCTACTTAAGAACGAGTAGTTGCCACTAACCCAGGCCTCCCTGGGTTTCTTCCCCTGAGCACCTTCGTGCCTCAACACCTCTGGTGACCAGAGACTGCCCCTCTCATTTCAGGGACCTCCCTCGGCCAGAAGCCTGCATTGGGGGTGAGAGAGGGGTCAGGGGGCACAAGGGGACGAAGGAGGCTACTTACCCACACACCGGGGACAGCACTGCTGTGGCTCCGTCACAGGCTGGGGGCAGTGGACAGGTGGGCAGTGGAGGCGGTAACAATTCACATGGGCACTCTGAAAGGGACACCGGGGTCGGTCCTGGCTCCGAAGAGCCACTGCCTCCCCCCTGAACCTGTCCTCTCCCCAAACCCCACCCCAGTGCAGACACTGCGCTCATTTTAAGCCCGTTACGGGACAGAAACGATAAACCCGTGCGTCCAGTCTTTCCTCTTCCCCGCACACTCGTGTGGCTTGCCCGTCCACGCACCTCCCTGACCACGGAGGAGGGCACGTGCGCATGGGTTGGTGCCCCTCTCATGGTGTGTTTGAGACGCACACGTTAAAACCTTGGGTTACTTCTGCATCAGTCTGGACTGTATTATCTTAACCCCAGACTTTGTTCTTTGACCTGTGATGTACGAGGACAGGTGACAGGGATGGGAGCAAGGCTAGAAACCTGATGTGGAGAAGACTCAGGGCTTCCTGGTCCACTCCCTGAATTTCTGGGAAGTCTGATGACCCCGCACGAAGCTCTGGCAGTTGGCACCAGAGAAGGAAGAGCCCAGAGTTCTTACGCTTTTTCAAGCACAGCAAATGAAATAGAAGGGAGCAGAGAAACAGAACAGAGAGAGATGGGAGCTGGAGAGAGAGGCGCCACCAACCCTTCTGACAGCTTTCCCAGTCCTAGGCCTTCGGCACCTGACTCTCCCCTGTTGTTATAATGTCCCATGTACATCTGTGTCATCTGTTCGCCATGACTTTCCAAGAACAAGGACCAAGTCTCATTCTATTCGTTCCTGAATTGTCAGCACGGGGCCTGGCTCCAAGCTAGTACCTGCCATAGTTTGAATGAATGGATGAGAACCAGGAAGGGAGGAATAGTCTCTCCCTTAGTCGAATGAAGCCACCCTTGTTCAAACTCTGAAGTTGGCAAGTTTGTTTCCAGCATCTTTGCCCACCTCAGCGCCCGGGCAGCACTTCTCCCGGAGGCAGCCTCTTACCCTGTGGAAAACCCTGCACGGGGCCCTAGTCCCTCTGGAGTCACTGCTTCCCAAGGCTTAATCTGGGCTAAGAAGCATCATAGAATCCACAGCATTGAGCTGAGCTCTAAGAAGGACCTTCTCAAGGCCTGGCACGAATGGGTGCTTAATAAATGCCCAGAGGGTGAACTGAGCTCTGAGACGAGAAAGTAGGGTGGAGTGCAAAGAACTATATGGCTTAAAGAGATAGAATCTCTTGATTCTGGCGTAGAAGGATCCAAGGGCTGGAGATGATCAGCAACATGCAGCAGAAAGGAAGATGGAGACAGGCTAGGGGTTGAAAGGGAGGAGGGCCCTGCAGCCCAAGGGTACCTCTGAAGAAAGTCATACCAACCATGTATTGAGTGGCTACTAGGTAGTGGCTACTAGTTATACAGAAATGTATTATCTCACTTCATCCTCTCAAGAAGGATGGTATCTAGAGGTAGATACCATTATCCACACTCTCAAAATGAGAAAAGAGCTTCCGAGAGGTTCAGTTGCCTAAGATGACCTAGCAGGTAAGCACTACCCACAGGGCCGTGCACTTTCCATGATGCTGAGCTGACTCTGGTGGGCGGGGCAGGCACTCGTGCATTCACTCAGTATTTACTTCACGCCCACTGAGTGCCAGCGACACAGCAGTGAGTGAGGCTGATGGGTTTCTGCTCTCATGGGGCTTACATCCTTGCAGGGGGAGACAGACCATAAAAAATAAACAAGGAGGAACAAGATCATAATCACCCAGGGTACTGTGATTGAGTGCACAAGGTTGGGTTATTTTAGAAACAGCAGTCGGAGGAAGCCTCATAAGGAGGTAACAGTTATGTTATGGTCTGTGAGATCAGAAGGACCCTTTGAGAGAAGATCCAGGGGAAGCACGTTCCAGGTGGAGGGACAAGTAGGAATGAGCTGGAAGTGTTGGCACAGGTGGGAAACGAGTTTGGAGAATGAGGCGGAGGTCAGACTCCATGGAGCCACGGCAGGGAGGGTGAATTCTGCTTTTGGTGCACAGAAAAGCTACTGGAGGGTTTTAGGGGCTTCCAGAACGACACGATCAGTTTTGTGTTCAGCAAAGTTCCTTCTAGCGCCCGTGCAAAGGAGCGATTTAGAGAAGGGGCAGTGAGGCCTGTTGGGAGGCTCACGTAGCACCCAGGGGAGAGGTGAAGGTGGCTTAATCAGGAGGATGACGATGGCGAGAGAAGTGAAGGGATTCAGGGTATATTTTGGGGATATTGACTACAGCTCCAAGAAGAAAGAAATGAATTAGCTTCCGTGGATTACAAAACTTGGACTTTGCCAACTGGACCACATAATATGTCTGGAATTTTCTGTGTTGGTTTCCTTCCTGTTTTTTGGCTCTATTTCATAACGTTCTTTTTGCAAGCTGACTGGCCTCAGATGCGCTAAGGAAAACCAGAGGGAGGCAGTCATGGAAGGTTGTGCCCTGCTGGTGTCAGAGTTCCGCCTAGGGCCAAATGGTGGAAGTAGCGGGGTGTCGGAGAGAAAGGTCCCCGGAGGAGGGAGACCCCAGTGATCAGAGTCAGGAGAGGGGGTAGCCCACCCCCTGTCTACCTGCCAATGTCCCTTCGGATGCTCTTCTCTGCTCCCCCCACCCGAGCTGAGGACGGTTGTAGCAGGGGAGGCCCTCACTGGCCTTCTGCATTCCTCTCTTGGCTTTTGAAGGAAAAGAGAAGGCGTAAGGTATGGGCCCCAGATGGGCGCTAGGGACACCCTCCCCCCAGTTCCAGACAGACCGGTGAGGATGTCATGTCAACCAGGCTGGGCCCCAGGCAGTGAAGCTAAACCAAGGATGTTTCAAGCCTCCTAAATCATTCCCCGCTTCCCTACCCTTCCAACCTCGTACTTGGCCTGAGACTACATGGAGGTCTCATTTGTTCAACCCTGTTAATTGTATAAGACCCTGTGGACGGTGCTGGGTTGGAAGGGGATGGCAGGGAGGAGAGGTGAACAAAAGGACATGGTCTCTGCCCCGGTTTGTTCGACCTTTGGCAGGACACTGAACTGGACGTAAGAGAGTGCCCAGGATAACCTGCCCTCAGGGGCTCCATTCAGGGGGAGCAGTAACTGACAGACACAGGAACTATCATACCTGGCCAACCGTGATCAGGAGAAGGGGACGGAGACACTTACGTGCATCCCAGAAGAAGAAAATACTTGCAGGTGAGGGATCGAGTAAGGCTACTGGTGGAGGTGGCATTTGGTCAAAGCCTTGAGGAGCAACCCCTTTGGACCAGTGGAATTGGGGAATGCCTCCTAGGGCGGCATGGAAGAGGGCTGGAGGAAACAGTGCCAGGAAAGGAAGGACTGGGCGGCCAGGTCAGCAGGGCTCTTTGCTGCGACACAGGAGGCAGGGAGGCTGGCACCGGCAGAGCTGGAAAGAAGACTGGGATGGGGGCTGACCGTCGTGAGACTTCCCTCTGAGAGGTGCGCAGCAGTGGTAGTAGGCACTGAGTACTCGGTGGTAAAGTGGCGTGGCCCCAAGTTCCCAGGCAGCCTGATTCCAGAGGCTCCTGACCTCCACACTCAGGCTTCCTCCCTCCCTCTAGGGCGACTTCTCTGGAGGTCTCCCAGACACACGTGACGCAGGTGGCCGGGTGGCTGGAGGAACATACCTCAGAACAAGTGCAGCGCAGGCAGTACATCAGGCCCTGTGGCTCCAGGTAGGGGTGCCAGCTCTCGCCGGGGGAATATCTCTTCCCATGGAAAAGGCAGAACATGTCTGGGCCTGGCGAACCAACCAGTGCTCTGTCAGTCCCAGGAGACTCCCACCCTAAGACCCTGCCTCACCCCTCCTCCTTTCTGGTTCTAGGAAGGACGTCATCCGGCCACTCAGGCCAAAGGGAGTCCATTGGACACGCTCTCCCAGTCAGGGGGCTGGAACACAGGAGTTTGAGTCTCAGAGTGACTGCTCACTTGCTGTGTGACTTTGGGCATGTCACTGCCCCTCTCTGAACCTTAACGCTTCTTTCATGGGGCAATTAAGGGATGAAGCAGTAAAAGTGCTTTACAAATTTAAATAATGGTATAAATGTTAGTCATGATGATTAGATGAATAATGTGAGGAACAGAGAGGATAAATCACACCTCTAAGGTCACACAGCAAGTCAGTCACCAAGCAGAGATGACAGCCCAAGTCTCCTGACTCGCTCCCGCGCTCCTTCTGCACTTTTCACACTTACTTCCTTTTCCTTTCCTTCATTTTGCTTATTTATTTACTACCTCTCTGTACTCACCCCTGCCCCCCGCTGGCCCTCTGCCACTCCCCTCGTTCTCTCTCCCTCTCTCTCTGACCCACCTTTTGTAGAAAGCCCCTCACAGCAGCCTCCCTGCTTCCGCACCCGCGATGGAAAGTGCTTGAACTGGGAAAACCAAGCGCTGCCCAGTCAAAGGTCGGAAAACTGACTTTAATATCCCTAAAAATAGTCATCGATACCACTGCAGTCAATTGATTACTGTGTCTGATTGCACATTAATTATTTTTGTCATCTGCATATCGGTTGTCGACGTGGAGATGAACACTTCTAAAACTGTTTGAAACAGTTTGTTTCGGGACGATTGATAGCTTCCTGCAATCCTCTTTCTTGAAGCCCCCACTGTCTCTCGCCTCCCACAGGCAGTCTTCTGGGCTCTTTCTACTGCACGGCAGCCCTCACCTCTCATCCCCTCACGGCCAAGCAGCGGGCCGCTCCGGGCTCCACCCCTCTGACTGACTCCCCTCCCGCCCTATCCGCCCTATCCCTGGCTACCCTCCTCCACTTCGGTATCTCCTGACTTTTACAACCCAGAAGGGAGGCTATCATTCCTATAGGAAAACTCTGCATTACCTAAAGAATAATCTGAGCTCTTTTACAGAGGAACTAGGAGCATCAGCACAAGTGAAGGGTTCACAAAGTCTTGTTGAATTAAATGAGATTAAAATATGGAGAAAGGAACCAACATTTATTGACTTTCTTCTCTTTATATTAATTATCTCATTAACATTCTGGTTTTGAAAATTGAATTGGACCATGCTTGTAAAATGCTTACTTAGCTCAGGTCCTGACACTCAGTTGAATGCTATTATCATGATAATCACGGTAACAATGACCCTGTAGGATGGACGTTACCAACCTGAACAGACATTGAACTCCCTGAATCACTGAGTATTAAAGCAGTACACTTGGGAGGGGGGTCACCCACAAAACAGGAATTCCTTCTCAGTGCTGGGGTAGGTGGCGCTGGGCCCCCAAGCACATAGCTCCAGGGCCCGGCAGCTCAGGGGCCACCCCAACCTTCAGAGAGTTTCCTGTGTCAGAAACTGAAATGGGCTTCCCTCTGGCTCCTGGCACTGCTCCTTCTGTCTCTTGGGCCTCCCAGAACAAAGGTGTGAGGCCACGGTCGTGAAGCTCTCAGAGTCTGTGTTTTGATGGCCATTGGGGACTGAGGAACACACAGCTTACTTCCCTCCCCATCCTCTTCCCAGCTGCCCAAAGTAGAAGAGGGGATCAGACAGCAGATCCTATTCCCAGCAAGGCCCTGGCTGGCCCGTGTCGAATGAGCAGTGTTTATCTCTCTCTCAGCCTCTGCTGGCAGGGAGGGCGGGACACTGGCCCAGCTGGGGTGCTTGTCAGAGCCAGCCCAACTCTCCAAGGATTGAATAATGTCTTTCTTCCTCAGCCCCCTCCCCCTACCAGGGAGGGGCGATTGCAACACTACCATGGCCTCAGGTCTCGGGCTTGCTGCTGAAGAAACCCTGTCCCACCTTCCTTAGGGCAACCCTATAGCCTGGCCCCTGTGCCAGTTGGCACCCCCTCCCCCTCCCCGCCTGCTCAGAGTGTGAAGACGGAGAGAAAGCCTCAGCCCGTGGTCAGGCCAGGAGGCCCCTCACCCCCACCAACAGACCTGGCAGTAGCTGAGAGTGTGGGGGGCCTGGCAGGCCCAGGAGGCCTCCTGCAACCACAGTGCCCCCCTCACCACGCCTCTCCCTCTGCCTCTGTCCCTGCGGTCCTGGCACTAGCCCAATCCTTGTAGGTGGCTGGTGGAAGAAGCTCTAGCTCTTCATGTCACCAATTCACCGGGACCTTGAGGAAGACTTTTCCCTTTTCTAGGCCCCATCTGCAAAATAAATGTGTGTGTGTGTGTGTGTGTGTGTGTGTGTGGTGAGGGTGGGGGGTGAACTTTGATTTTCAAAGGTTTTTCTGCATAGTTTATAAATCCATGATTTCAAAATTCTAAGACTCCAAGGTTCTAGGTTCCCAAGGTTCAAAATCTGAAAATTCCATATTTCTAAGAGCCTACATTTCATTAGATCATGAAGCCTCTGGAATTGCACCATTTTGTGGTTCTAAGATTCTATCATTTTAAGCTTCCACAATCTAAGGCTTGTTTTTGGTCCCATACACTCAGACTCTCAGGAGCTCCACGGGGAGTTAGGACAGGGTCCGGGGAGCCAGCAGGGCCTCTCCTGAGTCACATGGAGAAGGAGGCAAAGTCTCACACCCCCTCCCTTCCCTTCTACTCCCTTTGGGCCTTTGTGTCCTTCCCACTCCTGCCCTGGCCTCGGGCCTGGCCTGCTTTCCCTCCCCACCCCACCATCAGATCTCATTCCAGCCATCTGTACCCACATCTCCCCCTCTGAGCCAGGGACCAAGCGGGCCCTCTCTCCGAGACCTTTTGGAGTTAATGGCCCTTGGCTGTGATGTCTAACCAGGAAAAAAGACTGTTAGTGGGGTAAGCTGTTATTTGAAAAAGACTGTTGGCTCCATTTCAGGCTTTATAGAGATAGAAAAGAATTAAAATTAAACAAGTCACATCCCCCTCAAGACCCTCCTTACTCAGTGAACCCTGGCTTTGGAGTCAGATAGGCAAGAGTTCAAATTCAATTTGGCTTTTATTTGCAGCCTGAATTTAGACAGGTTTCTTAACCACTGCAGACCTCAGTTTCCACATCTGCTTTATGTGATGAGCAATAATCTCTACATTTTGGAGTTCTTGTAGAATTGTATCAGATAACATATGTAATATGCCTAGTGTCTGCCACATATTAGACACTCAGTGAAATGGTAGGTAAAAAGCAGAACGGGATGCTCCCCAAATTTCCTAACAGTCTGTTTCTCACGGTATTTCTTTTACTTCCAGAATCCTACGAGTAGCCCCAGGCACCTCTTAGGGCACGAACATCATGTTACTGCCACCAAGGTCAAGTCTCTTAGGTCTCCTTCACAACTTCACCAACTTTGCTTCCTGAGGCTCCCGGTATCCTCCCAGCTCCACACACAAGCCAGACTCCCGCAACCCCACCTGGAGCCTATGCGGACCTCAGACCTCGGGCTGGGATACAGGATGAAAGTGGACCAGACCGGCTGGAGAAGAGAGTGCGAGGGCAGGGGTGAGAGACCAGAGATCCGACTGGAGAGCGAGACAGAGACTCAGATGGGCCTCGAGAGCCTGAGGGCAAAGGAAAAGCACAGAAAAGCTTTAAACTGGGGCATGCCAGTGACCAGGCCTGCATTTTAGAAACATCGCCGTAGCCCCAGGGAAGGAGAATGGACTGGTCAAGACTCAGGCTGAGAGACCAGGGGGCTGCTGTTGCGGTTATCTGTTTTGAGATAATGCTGGGCTGGACCAAGAAAGAAGCAGTGCCCACAGGTAAGAGTGCAGATTTGAGGAACACTCAGTGGTCACAGGGGGCAGGCTTTGGGACAGACTGGATACGGGTGGAGAGGGTAAAGGAGCGGTCAGGATGGGATGGACCTCTCACACCTGAATAGGTGAGCCTGGGGACCTTGGCACAGTAAGCGGCACATGTTATCACTAGTTACAACACGTTATCATTAGTAACAGTAATATTACTTCCTGCTTTTCATTTACTGAGCTTTTTGTATGTCAAGTCTTATATGAGGTCTGTCCAGAAAGTATCCAGCTATGTACTATGGAAAATAGAAGCATTTATTGAAGATGATACAAGATACGAGAAACACATGTAAAACAATGACGTCTCAGTCCCCTTCAAAGTAGGCACCTTCTGACCTCACACAGTTCTCCCAGTCGCCATCAGCTACCCCACTGTATATCCCTGAATCTCATGGACAGTCTGAAATCTCTTCCCTTTCAAAGGTGATTTTAGTTTTAGGAAAAGGCAGAAGTCACAGGGGACCAATCTGGGCTGTAGTGGGGCTGAGTCACCTGGGTGATTGGATGTTTTGTAAAAAAACTCTGCCTGAGATGTGATGCATGAGTGGGCACCTTGTCATGATGAAGCTGCCAGTTACCAGCTGTCCACAGCTGCAGCCTTCTGAATCATCTGAATAGTTTCCATGGAGGAAGGTTCAAGCTTAATGCAAGATTTGATATTGATTCATTGCTCTACTCACTCAGTCATTTTGAATGTGATGGCCACACAGTACACATGCTCACTCAATGGTGTCTACCACCCCCACTGACTAGTACAGTGAAGTTGTCACAGTTCACGCATGTGCATTCCAGTCCACTCTTCTTGGCTGCCAGGTTACATCGATGCTGCACAAAGCATTCTCATTATATTAACAATGGCTGGACTTTCTCTGGACAGACTTCGTACATGTCCACGGGCCTGGTATGTGACTAAATAAGACACAGTTCCTATCCTTGAGGAGCTCACAGTCTGATGAAGAAGACTACATATAGTTTGACAAACGCTATGATAGTGGAAGCCTAGGCTCTTCATGGAAGGCTTCCCTGAGAAGACACCTAAGCTGAGCCTTAAAGGAGTGAGGAAGGTGCAGATGGACAGCAGAAGCTTTGTGCAGAGACACAGAGGTGGGGTGACCATGGTTCATGGGGGCCACTGCAGGTGGCTGGGGTGTGCAGGGTGCTAGTCTGCCCTCCCGCAGGAAACACCCACTTGGATAGGCCACAGACAAAGCTCTCCCTCTAGCTTGCCACCGACTTAGAGTGACTGGACTTAGTTGACCTGATCTGAATACAGGGCAGCAAGGTTTACCAGACAGAATCCAAATGTTATCAGGCCGCCCCAGCCTATTGTAAACTAGCTCCTGCTTGCTTTTCCAGAAAAACTCTCTGCAATAGCCCTGTTTTCAGCCTCATCTCCTCTTGCTGAATTTTTCATTCTTTCATCCCCCCAGCCCACCCCCACCAGGCTCCTTCACACTTCCGTGTCTCCCCACATGTGATTCCCCACCTCCAATGTTTGACCAACTCTTTCTCATTCTTCAAGAGCCTGTTTAGGAGCTACCCTTCCTGCAGAGTTGCCCCTACCTTCCAGGCTCTGGGCCGTCCTCCGCAGGGCTGCCCAGCACTGAGCTCGGCCCTCTAGCACGACTCTCCTCACACTGGACTGGAAGTACTATTAAATGGGTCCTTCTTCCTTCCTCAACCACGAGCAAGAAGTAGATCTCAATAGTTTTCGTATGTCTAGTGCCCTGCATAGAGCCTACCTAGAGGTGATGCTTCGTAAATGAAGGTGTGACAAAAGAAGAGAAACTCCGGAAGAGGATGACTGATGGGCCATGCTCCCGAAAACCACTTTCTTTAGCAAAAAGAGAACTTCATCATGTGATAGGAGAGCCAAATCCCTCTTAGCACTTTGGTTTTGTCACTTAAGAGAAATTAGCCTTTGACCTCCCCTTTCCAGCTCTTGCCATCTGAGCTCCCAAACCCCATGCCATACTGAACACGATGTACAAAACGGCCAGGAGCCTGGGCAGGTAGAGGGATGAGCGATTCCATGATATTCACATGTAAGACAAAATTTCCAAACTGTCTTACCCAAGGTCATCCCACACTCTACCTTGAAACTCTCATGCTATTATAAAGGGCTTGTAGTAGGTAGTTAGTTAGGAGTGGGTAATGTAGTTGAGAATCCTTCCAATAGGAAGCAGAAGAGACAACCAGAAAGAAGCTTCTGAGCTACAGGGGAGGCTGGAGGGGACAAGGAAGGGCTGGCGTATGAAGGGAGAGGCCTGGAACTGTGGCTGGCCTGTCCCCAGCCTGCAAGAACTCGGGAGACCTGAGTGAACCAGGCTGCGCAGGAATGTGAGAACGTTTACATCTTATCCCCCGTGCCCACATGGCTATACTTTCTCTATTTATTTACAGGCCCCTTTCCACCCAAACAAACTTACTCCTCTCTAAGACATAAGCTCTGTTCTGGGCACTGGTACCCAATGTGGGGGGCCTCCTAAAGGAATCAGAAGTAAAAACCTCAGCTCCTCAGTGGCTGAGCTGTGTCAACTGTAGCTAAAGGGTCCTCACTTCTCTGAATCTGACTCCTGTTAGCTGGCATGTGACAGATATTTAGGAACATGGAATAACCTTAAAGGAGAAAATTGTCAGACCAGGAAAGGGTCAGGGACAGAGATGAGACTATTTGCTTTCTCTTCTGCCTTGGACATATGCACTTAGAGTCGCAGAACCTGAGAAATTTAGGAACCGAGAGATGACATCCAATCCTCTATTTACAGATGTGGAAACTGAGTTTCAGAGAGGGATCATGACTTGCCCAAGGTCACTGACTTATTCACCACAAACTCCAATGCCAGTGTTCAGATCTAAGGGGCTGCTTATAGAAACACCCATCCCCTAAGGAAGAAGACCAGAAAAAATAGCTTTAAATTACAAACAAAAGGATCTAGGTGAGACATAAAGAAGAATCCTGACTACAAGAGTGGGTAACAGAAGAAGACTGTGGAACAGCCTGCTCTGGGATGGGATCCCGCCCTCAAGTGGGGGACGCCTGAGAGGATCTCTGCACTGCACGTCCCAGGGGCACCACTCTCACACCAGTTCTTTCATTTGGAGTCCAGGGGATTCAAGGTCCCTCTCTCACAGCCTGGCGCCATGGCCAGTGGCTGGGGGAACTTGAGAGTACAGTCCCGGAACAGGTGCAACAGCTGGAGCAACTGTACAGCTGTTGCCTGCTCTAGCTCAGCAGCCTGCGAGCGAGTGAGTCAGACAGAGACCTCTACTGGTGAGACAGAGGAGGTGCAGAACTGCCCAAACAGACCCAGAGAGGGGCTTGCCTGGAGCCAGATGTCAGGCCTTCACTTAGGCACTGGCCACCCCCTGTGCACATCTGGACAAGTGGATGGGAATGCAGTTAACCTGGAAAGCAGGACAGGGTCCCCACTTGTGAGTCTCCTTCTACACCCACTGTCCCAGATCCCCTAGGTACTTTCTCCTGGTGTCTCGGGTCTATGTACTCCTCCCTGTCAGAGCAGGAGTATCAGGCTGAAGACCCACTCACCTCACCCTCCTACCTTCCTTTTCTAAAGGTCCAAGAAGACTCAGAATCAAGGCAACAGCATTTTTAGATTTTTAGAGTCTTAAATCACAGGATGTTAAAGCCAGAACGGTCCTCAATGATTACCTGTTTGGGTCCAACCATCCAGCTCTACAACCGGGGACACTGGGGGGCAGAGAAAGGCAACTTGCCCTGTGTCACAGTTGGCATTGGTGGTAGAGGCAGAGTTGGAGCCCTGACCTTATGATTCCAAGTTTGTCCTTCGAACCACATCATGCCATGGGACTCCCTTCCCACCACATCTCTGCTCCTGGGGTTTGGGATTCTGTCACCCGGGGGCAGACACTTTGAGTCCCCTAGAACAGTAACCCTTGGGGAAAGAATAGAGACATCAGTGTTTTTACTGCATATCTAACTCTCCTGAAAGCGGGATTGGGTAGAGGGAGGGGAGAGAGAGCGGAAGCGTGCTGGACACCTTAATGGGGGAGGCAAAGAGTAAGGGCTGGGCACAGAATAGAGGAGCTGGTGTGGAGGGGACAGAGCACTGGAGAGGGAGACAAGATACCAGGCAGGTTCTCATCCCATGGAGGGATGCGTGCCCAAAGTGACCAGCCTCACGTGTGCATGCGACTGTGCCTGATGCTGGCATCGGAACCACTCAGTGACCAGGTCAGGGACCCAAAATCAGGGTTCAACCCATGGTCCGGATTTGAGGATCAAGGCTCAGCCTGTGGCTGGAGTTGAGTCTCAGTCTGGGTTGGGGTCAGGACTTAATCTGTGGCTGGAAATAGAGCCAAGAGTACAATAACCTTTGTTGGAATAGCCTTGTAATTTAACCGAGGAGCGAGCTGCCATGCATGCTCAAAGGCCATTGGCATTTGCTGGGCTGAGCCACCTCAAGAGTCTGTAGACTTGAGAATGTCCATCTGTTGGCAGCACTTCTGAAAGAACCTGAGGTATTACCAGGAAAGTTCTTCCCACAACAGGCCTGAGATCTTACTTAAACTATGACAAGGACCTTCATAAGAGACCTTCAAGTTGAACACAGGCAAATGACTATCAGATTGTTTCTAGATTTATAAATTGTCGTCAGTAGACAAAATAAGAAGGGAAGTGGTTTGGCCTGATTCATACAACCAGTAAGTGACAAATCAGGGGCTACAATCTTTCCTTTAACAAATTTGCTGTGTGGCCTTGGGCAAGTCACTCACCCTTTTGAATATAGTTTAATTATAAAGATAGGAAAATTGAGGGGTAGGAGCAGATGATTTTCAAAGGCTCTTCCAGTTCTGACATCTTAGAACCTTAACACAGCTCTCTGAATGTCAGTCCACCTCTCCTCAGCTCAATCAGGTCTGCTCTGTTGTTTCTTTGTGTGTCTGGAGCTAAGTTCCAGGCTGTGGCGGAGACGGAATACTGGCAAGACCCAGTGAGAGACATGGACCTGAAGGCCAGTGGTGGTGCAGGGGAAGGAGATCAGAGTGGATCAGGTGGCCAGGGAAACCTTCCTGAAAGGGGTATGCCTAAGCAAGGTGAAGGGCTGACAAGATGGGGAAGGCCAAGGGGAGAGATGTGGGTCAGACATGAGCAATCTGGCAAAATGATCTGACTCTGGGGCATCTTTCCAAGATGCAATAAGGGCAACGATCTCTGGAGAAAAACCTTGGGGGCTAACAACGATGTGCCAAAGGGGAGAGGTAGGCAAGGAGGGCATCCTGTGCTAAATCCCTTTTAAGAAACAACAGGTAAGTGTTCAGAGGAAACCTCCAGGGCTCAAGGAGGGGGAGGAGACACTTACTGAGTATTAGGCATTGTGCTGAGCACTTTAACACAGGCACTTCCTTTCATCCTTCCAAGAACCCCTTGGGTTCCAGGTGAGTATGTGTCTTGGACAGATGAAGTTGTGACTTATGAAAGGTCACACCACTGCTAAGGAGCAGAGCCAGGACTTGAACCCAACACGGAACTCTTTCCATTACTTGTTACTGAGGACTACCAGGAGTCTCAAGCTGCAGCAGCTCACGGACAACCAGACATGCAGCCTGCCTTTGCAAGCAGAGATGAGAATGAAACAAAATCTAGCCCCACCAGCTCCAAAAAGTCACATGCAAAAGAAAGGCAGAGATGGGGGAGCTGAGCTGTGGAGAGAGCACTGGGCTGGGGGGGTGGGAAGCTGGGGTCTTCATCCCAGGCTCTGCCCTGTATAACCCGGAGTTAAACCGCTGCCTCTCTTAGGTCTTAGTTTCTTTATTGGATATTTCAGAGTTTGAACTAAGCTCCTTCCTTCTCATTAAGAAACTCTTTGGCTTTGTTTGACATCCTCACAGCATTCTGAGAGATTGGCAGGGGATGGAGAGAGTGTCCACCAGAACACTTGGGGGGCAGTAAGGAAACTGAGGTTCAGAGAGATTATACAAACTCTGTGAGGTTACCCAGTGTCCAAGTGGAAAGCATGAATTGGGGAACCGATATTTTAAAATAACCTACTATGTGCTGGCTAGTCGCTTTACATGTTTTCTCTAATCTAATCCTCACTTCAATTCTGGGATTTTTTGCTCCCATTTTATCGATTAGGAAACTGAGGCTCAGAGAGGTGGCCTCCCTGCCTGCCTCCCACCAGCTGGTGTTCAACAGATCCGGGATGATGGACGCTGGTCTCTCTCACTGTGCCCTGCTGCCTCCTAGAGTCTAACAGGTCCAAATCGAGGCTCCTCCCAGACCCTGTGGGAGAGGGAGAGCACAGGATTTGGAATTGTAGAGTTCTGGCCTCTGATGGCTTACTAGCTCTGTACACTGGAACAAGTTTCTTCTCTCAGCCTAAGTTTTCTCATCTGTAAAATGCAAATTATACCCACCTCCTGGGAGTGCTGAATCAAAAGAGATAGCGGAAGGGGAACGTTACCCTAGTTAGCTCTTCTTTCTTTCCACCAGCTCTTTGAAGTGCAGTAGCCTTTTCCTCTTCATCACCTTTGCAGCCGAACACTCGGGACTCCACTAGGGATAAGTGCGCCCACTCCCACCCTCAGAGCACAATGACCAGCCCTCTCTCAAGGGGCCTTCAGGTCCATGACAGCAGCCCCCCTGGCTCTGAGTCTTGCCAGGTCCCCCCCTCCCCACCGGCCCCTGCCCCAGTCTCCCAGTCATCAGCCCACACAGGTCTGCGGAGGAGCGCCACCCTGCCGGCACAGGTGCTGCCTGGATGGCAGACAGAGCACCTTGAGGTCCCTAACCGTGGCATTTTCGCTGCGCATCCCTGAGGCTTGTATCCCTCCTCTGCCCACCCAGCGCCCCCAACCCTTACTTACGAGCTCGAGCGTGGGAGTCCAAGGGGAACCAGAGCAGTGCGAGTCCCAGCAAGGAAGAAAGGACCCTTCCTTCGGGAATCATCCTTCCTTCTCCCAGAACCAGGCCACCAGGTGCTGAGCCGGGCCGGGGGTCTGAGGGAGTGAGATGAGGGGGACACTGAGGCACAAGGGCACAAAGCAATCCACAGACCCAGGGAGGGCTGCTGCTACAGTGGAGTCAGAGAAGGGTCGAGAAGAAGGCGGTGAGGACCAAAAGGGATGTCTAAGGTGGGAATAAGAGGAAGGGGAAAAGAGAACAAGGGGAAAGGAGGGGGAAGATGGAGAGATGAAGAAGGTATGGCAACGGGGAAAAGCAATTCAAGCACAGGAGAAGGTGAGAGGGAGGGTCGGAGAAGAAAGACGGGAGAGGACAGGGGTCTGCACAGCGCGCAGCGTTGGGCGAGGCGCGCGGGACCGGCGGGCTGTTCTGGGCGCGAGGATTAGAAACGGCTGGCGCCCCCTGCTCGGTGGGCTCCAGGTCGGGCCGCGGGGTCCTGGGGCCCGGTGGGGCGGCGGTCCCGGCGGCGGCGACGGCGCGGCGGCCGCGGGGGTACGTTGCACGGGGGCCGGCTATGCACGCCAAGGGCGCCAGGCGCCGCGCTCGGGCGCATTTGTACTTTGCCGCGGGAAGCAGGCAGCCCCGGCCTGGCGCTGGCCTAGCACTGGCGCCTCCTCTGGGGCACCGCGGGCTCGGTGGATTGGCCACCCGAGAAACAGGCCCACTTTTTCCCCTCCTCTCTCGTGCGGGTCTCCGGGACCGACGCTCCAGGCGCGGCGCCGGGAGGAGGCGAGGGGGCTGGGGAGGGGGAAGGGGCCACCAGGGCCACGGGTTTTAACCCCTGACTCCCCGCGACGCGCAGAGTGCAAGAGGACGGAACCCATTTAGGCTTCTGGTAGAACTTTCGGGTAAGGAAGGGTGAGATGTCGGGATCGGAGAGGAGAAGCCGGCCGCGGAACCTAGAGGCGCTCAATTTGGGGAGCTCGGCGGTGCGTGCACAGAACGCGGGCTCTCGGTGGAATCAGTACACTTGCTGTTCTTAATTCCTTTTGCGCTATTGGCCCTCCACCTCAGAGCCTGTTTCTCCATTTCTGAAACGGGAATCTGAATATCTTTAGTATCTGTAATATTTTAATATCTTCCCACAATCGTTTGGCTTCTACTTACTATGGCCACCTACCCTACACTTTCGCCAGCAAAATGAGCTGAGATAATGATCGTCAACGTCCTCAGATCTGGAAAAAGTACAGGTCATGATTCCAGGCTGCTAGAATGCCTTTCCCACGTTTTCTCTGTACCCACACAAGCCATCCATGCCCAGGGTGAAATCCAGCACAGCTTGACACTTTCTTTGGAAGTCTTCCCCTGTGGCCCCATTCCATTCCCAAAGCAGGACACAGTCTCTCCTTTGCCTCTGCAGGTCCAAAGGCCTGCACCTCTCAAAGAGTGTTGGCCATGTTCCGTCCTCTTCAGTAAGGGCTGGTTGTCAAACTGTTGTCTTGCCCACCAGAATTGGAGCTTCTGGAAGTCAGGATGCTGAAGCTCCCCATCCCCAGCCTGTGGATGGTGCTTTATACCTTGTGTTCAATGAGAGCTTGAGTTAATAGGATCCTAAGAAGAGAACAACCAACCCTGTAGACAAGGAACACCCAGACTCTGAAATCAAAAGGGCAGGGTCCCTATCCTGGCTCTCTCCAGAGATTACTGGGACATTTTGGTATGCCCATTCCTGCTTCCTGCCCAGCTTCTCTTGCAAAGCTGTTGGAAACTCCCGTGAGAGCTGGAGGATGGAACACAGAGACGAGCAAGCAATGATGTGGGATGCTGAACCACTTCACGTTCTGGTGGAGAACCACATTTCCAGGTTGAAACACTTCTGACTGGTTGTCTATAAAAATACCTTCCTGGTCTAAGGCTGGACCCCCCACTCCACTGTGCTGCCAGTCTGTCCTCCAGAACAGAGCACCAGGGGCCCCAGGTGGTTCCAGAAACAGAGCTTCCCCGGGGGTCTCAGAACCAGGGGCAGACGACATCTGTTTCCAGGGTGCCTTTCTGGGTTAACAGCTCCCATTCCAATCTGGCCCGTCTCTTCCTCTCCACTGAATACACTTTATTTTAAAATTTAATGCGAGCTCTGTTTGTCATCAAGCTTCCCTTTTTGCCTTGGCTTTCAGGGAGCTCAAGAGTTAAATCGAGTGCTTAATTGCAGAAATAATCTCATCCCAAGGATATGGGACAGAGAGCTTTCCCTTTCTCCATCTTTGTTTAAAATCTGCTGTACACATACATACATTCACTTCTTAGGTGTAAGAGGTGGATTAAGATTGGTTCCTCCGCCCCATGCCCCCACCCCCCACCCCCACCCCCTACATCCTGCTCATTCTACTTCAGGAAATGTCTCTACCATGAGACCAAAAAGGTCTCAATCATCCTCTCCATCCTTACTTACTGTCCTGAACTCTAGTTCAGGCCATCATCATCCCTTACTGGACTTTGCCAACAGCTTTTTAACAAGTCTCCTGACCCTAGTCTGGGCCTCTCCAATCTGTTTTCCTCACACCTGCTGCAAGAATTATGTCGATCACATCACATTCCCACTTAAAACCCATCATTGGAAATAAAAAGTAAATAACATTAAATGCAGTGTGGTCTCTTGCGTTGGATTCTGGGACAGTGAAAGCACATTGGTGGGAGGACTGGTGAGCAAAGTCTATATTTTAGTTAATAGCAATGGACCAACGTAGGTGTCTTCATCCTGATGCATGCGCCGTGGCTGTGCAAGGTGCTCACACTGGGGAGACAGGGTGAAAGATACACGGGGTGCGGCACAAGTAGGTTTATACTTGTTCACGTAGGAAATGGCACAATAATTAATACAAAATAATACAAGAATAAACTGTGTTTTGCTTACAGCTGTAAACGTACTTTTGCCCCACCCTGTATGGTTCTTGGATAAGAGCTCTGGACTATCTTTGCAACTTTTCTGTCAATCTAAGATTCTTCCAAAATAAAAATTTAAAGTAAATAACAGGAAACAAAACATCATTGGCTTCCTATCAGTTACAGATTGAAATAAGAAATCATTGGCATCGGATTCAAAACGATGCACACTTTGGCTTCTCTGTACCGCTACCACCTACCCTAGCCTTTACCAACCACTCACCTCCCCAACTGGCGATGAATTTTCGTGCCTCCATATCTTTGCATATGTTTTTCTTCTGCCCAGACTTCGTCCTTCTTCATCAAGTGAATTCCTTTTTACTCTACAAAAGTCAGCTCTGTTAATTCTCCCCCACCCTCCTCTTCTGCTCTAGTAAAGGGAGTCAAATACATTGTGACAGAAAGAAACTACCCTTGGGGGCAGTGAGCACGCAGTAGCGTATACTGATGGCCTATTATAAAGTTGTACACCTGAAATTTATATCATGTTATTAACCAGCGCTATCCTGATAAATTTAATAGTTAAAAAAGTCAGCTCTGAGTCACTTCCTCTTTGAGGCCTTCCCTGAGCCCCCTTGGCAAAATGACTTTTTGGTAGCACTTCGTATTGTAGCTATTGGAGTGTGCATAGTTATTTGCATTTCTGCCCTGCACTGTGAGGGTGGGGTGTTTTTCCATTTCTATCTGTACTTCTAGCACTTAGCAAAGTCCCTGACACACAAGGAGACTGGATAAATAATTGCTTCATGAGTAAGCATGGACCTCAGTGATTTGAAAAACATTATTCTTTCATGGGAGAGCTTCAGCACCCCTATTGCTGTCAGGTTTCTTTTTCCTCCTCACCTACGGACATTTTTTTCATTGCTTTTAGAGAGGAAGGGAGAGAGAGAAACATTGAGGCAAGAGAGAAGCATCGGTTGGTTGGCTCCTGTACACACCAGGACGGGGGATTGTACGCACCTAGACCTGCCTGGACTGGGGATCAAACCCACAGTTGGTATGCACCCTGACCAAGAATTGAACCTGCACTTTTCGGTTATGGGACGATGCTGCCACCAACTGAGCCATACTGGCCAGGGCTTGTCTTCTGTTTTAATCAATGATTGATGTCAGAAACAAGCACTCAAGGAAAGTTTCTGTGTCTTCTGTAGAATTGCTGTTGAGGATGGTTACCTATATATTATCTAATATCCTTTAAGCAATGAGATTTGATAAAATCTCATTTTTATCAAAAAATCTCATCGCCCAAAATCTAGTCAGGAAAGAAATCGTATCTATGCATAGCAATTTGTTGCACCCCTTTGGTCTGGGACCTGCTTGCCTCTCTCTTAGGGAACTCGCTCAATGCCTTCCAGAGCAGCCCATTGCACTGTTGGACAGCTCTGTTAGAAAGTTCTTTGACCGAAATCTGATTCTCTTGGACTCCTTGCATTTGCTCTTAGCTCTGCCCCCAGGGTTGCGCAGAGCACGCCAATTTCTGTCTTTTGAGAGTTCTACAGAGATTAGAGGCAGAGAACCCTCTTCCATACTCTCATCCCTACCAGTCCCAGTCCCTGGACCCTTCATGCTGCATTGAACATTTTCTTCAAATGTGCTCAGCTCTTTGCCCCCCAACTCTGCACAGACTGTTTCTTCTAATGCCCTCTTTCTACCCACTCTTACCTGTCTAGCAAGCTTATTTTCCCACGGTCAAGGTAATTGCTACCTCTTCACTCATCGAACAGTTATTGAGTGCGAACTCTGTGCCAAGCACTGTACTAGGGGCTAGGGACCAGATGGACACTGGTGCGAAGAGTCCAGGTTCTTGCTGCAGCCTCTTTCATGGCCTCTGAGTCATCTTCTCTCTCCTCCACACCTCTGTGCCTCCATTGCAGCACTTACCACACTGTATTATCAAAGGTTTTGTGTCACCTCCTCTAAAGTGAGTTCCTTGAGAACACAGGCTACTATTTATTGAATATCTTCCCTAGTCTTCAGTACCCAGCTTTGCACATAGTAGCTGGTAAATAAAGGCTTGTTGAAAAATATTCTTGTTCCTTCAAATAGTCCTCTTACGACATGTTATTGGTGGGTAAAAAGCCTCCTCCTGGGCTGCAGCCTGCTTGATTACGTAAAATTAGCGTAACAATAAGAACCTTGGAGATCAGTGTCAAGGAAAGACTTCTTTTTTTTTTTTAAAGTTTGTCACAGGATTTATCATAAATCAATAGTGAAGCATAATATGGCATTCAATGTGATATACAAATAGAACAAGGTAAAACTATAGACCATCTGAATATAGAAAGGCAGAGTTAATAATTAGAATCAGTAATTATAGGATAGATTTTACAATAAAATTATTGAAATAATTATTATGCAGATATAAAAAATAAAATTGGTTCCCATTCTGTACCATATGCAAATATAAGGAAAGACTTCTTAATCCAGCCCACTTAATTCTGAAAGATTCTAAAAGCAAACTCACCATAAGAGAGTTAGTCTAAGACTACGTAACAGAGACTGTCTACCAGTGGTGTGCTGGTAAATGTCTAACAACCAGTTCTCCAAGGGGGAAAAAAGCCCTTGTTTTAATAGCAGTTGTCGACTTTCCATGGTGTATATACTCCCACCATGGCCAATTTCAAGCTACCAACGTGACATCATTGAATGTGAAGCTGAGAAGAGATGCACAGTCATCTACTGTATTTCCATCATACGGATACAAGGAATATAAATAATATCAAGAACATTGATAGTAAAATAATTAGCAGGTGATGAGTTTGACTTTTTTAACTTATTTAAGTGTATATAAGTTAATGCTTAGTAATGACTGTGTTCCACAACCAGCTTGCAAAATTCCTGAAAATCTAACATTCAGCCATCCTGAGCCCTTCCAAGCCAGTTCTGGTGACTTTTTCTCTTTTTTTCATTGAGGTATCAGCAACACACAACATCATATTAGTTCAGGTATATAACATAGTATTTGTATATGTTGTGAAATGATCACACCATAATTCTACTGAACGTTCATCACCACTCAGTTACAGAATTTTTTCTTGTGACAATTTTCTCTTAGCAACTTTCAAATATGTAATACAGTATTAGTAACTATAGCTGCCATATACTGCTTTTACTTGATGATATCCTGAAAGGGGTGAACAAATTGACTCTTGAAAGCTGGGTCCAATTTTGACATATTAGGAAGATGGTCTTATTTAAAGGAGCTGTCACAGTTAATTTGTTTGTAAGTGAACAATCCCCATTTCACTCCCACCCTTCAGCCAGGTCAGAGTTACTTAGCCATGTAACAAGTATTTATTTAAAACCTAATATTATTTTAGTACATCATCCTTTGGATCTCCAGATATCGTGCATATGGTTACCCTAAATAAATCTCTGTACCATGGATGAATGAATCCTCAATGCCACCAAATAATGCCTGATAAAGTGTGGGCATTCAATACACATCCATGTATTGATCTGTATGGTTTCTTATGTGGCTATGTGAATATTCCCAAGTCTTTTGTTCCCCTCAGTGAGCCCTCTCTTCCCAGGACAAGTTGCACACAGGAATTCTGATAGAGGAGGTATCAGGAAACTGGGATGGGGGTACACATAGCCCTTAACTGCCCAAAGCCCGTATGAGGAAAACTGAGTGGGGACGAAGTGTCTTCAGTGGAAGTGGGATCACCCTTCATCCAGGTCCTGAGCTCTGCCACCAACCAGAGGTGTTCTGCACTGCAGGTGTCATCACTAACCAAGCACCAGAAAGAATGGGCCTTCTGCTCCTGCCCCCTCCATGCTCAGGGGCACTTCCAAAAAGCAATCAGTCCCCGGAGACTTTTTTCCATAGGTCTGTGAAGATGTAGCCAGATGCCAGAGAACGGTGACCAATAACTGGGGTCCCACAGCCTGATGGTGACAGGCACTATCTCCACCCAAAGGTGGGAATGAAGAGACACCAGAGTTAGCGTTAAAGATGTAAATCAGGCCATGGTACTTCCTTGCTTAAAACTTCTCCAATTGCACTTAGAACAAAATCCAAACCCTGTACCACATTTTGTAAATCCCCCTTGACCTGGCCTCTGCCTACATTCAGACTTTGGCCATTCCCCTTGTGCCCACTCTGCTCTAACACACTAGCCTTCTTTCTGCCCCTGGGTACATACACCAAGCTGTCTGGATCCTCCGCAGGATCTCTGCTCTTGAGGTTTCTCCTACTCGTGATGTTCTTCCCTTGGCCTTTTTCCCAGCTGACACTTCATTCAGCTCAAATGCCACTTCCTTGGTTCAACCTATCTCATAATGTCTCCATCCAGTCATTTTCTATGATATCGCCTTGTGTTATTTCCTTTGTGTCACTTGTCATTATATGAAATGTATTTCTTCACTTTCACATTACGTGCCTCCGCCAGGAGTATGAAACCTCTGTGATAGCTTGGACCTTAATTCTTCATCACTGCTACATTACTAGTTCCTAGAATAGTGCGTAGCACATAGTAGAGGCTTACTGAATATTTTTAAGTAAATGGAGGATAGAATATTTATCTGGATTATCTGATTCATGTAAGGAATGATCCTTAAACTCAGGACTCCAAATCCTTGGAATCCAACCACAGTAGTAGTTTCATCATTAGTATTACTACCCTCATTTTGTATTCATCTCACAACAGTGAGATGACTACATGATTATCAACAGTGCTGCATGGTACATGGGGGAACTTACTGTCTGTTGAATGAATGAATGGATGAATGAATGAATGACATCAACTTTATTTCTGACCTCAAACTTCCTTATCTACTACTCCCTTTCCAGTCCAACTTCTTGTATATGCTATGCTCCAGCTACTCAAAGCAATCATTTTCACCTAACATACCATGTTCTCACGTGTCTGTGTTTTGGCTTATTTTGCTATTTCTTCTATTTGGAATTTCCTTTCCTTCTTTGCTGAGTTCTCTGTTTTGGACCCAGTTTTATATCCAGAATGTCAGTCACTTCCTCTTCTATGCTTCCATACTGCTTTGCCTACCCACTGTTAAAAACTCATCTCCTGAATTATAGTTGTTTGTTGACATGTCTTCTCCCCCAGATGGTAAACTCCTTGAGGGCAGGGACAGTAGATTTTCTTCTCTGTATTTTCAGGAACCATTTCTGGGCCCACAACATAGCAGTTTCACAATATTCATTGAAATCTTCCATCTGGTATTGGGCATAGGCTACCTGTAGAGCCATGTGCTAGAAGCCTGAGGAGGAGATGTACAATACTAGTCAAACATGGAACCTGGTCCTGAGGACTTATGAGTTAATTGCAGAGACAAGTCCTTTACGTGGAAAAGGCACCACTAAAAAACAGTGTATTCTAGAATTAAATATGAGACAGGAGAAGCTAAGTGTGGTGGAACATGTATAGGACTGGAGAAGCCAGAAGACTTGGTTTCTGGTCCCCACTACGTGGCTTTGACAAATTCTTTCCCTCCTTTAGGCTTTGGTTTTCTTCTTTGTAAACGAAGGGGTTTGATCAGAAGCCTTGCTAGATTTCTAAAGCCAGTTCCAGCTCTGATGTGCTGAGTTTGGCTCGGAAGAAACTGTGTGGAACACACCGTCGGGAGAGCTCAGTAGTCTCAGTTTGCCCCCTGGTGGTCACTCAACGACATCACAGTCCTGGGTGCCTGCTGTAGGCTTTTGTCAGGAATGTAGATAGCCCAGTTCAGGACCTAGAAAACAAAGAACTGTGGGACAATGACCGTTCTAGAAGAGAACCAATCAGGTTTCTCACTGGTCAGTTGGTATACAGTCCTATCCTTCTTTAGGACGAAGGAACTTGGGAGACCGAGATCTCTGTTCTCAGCCTTCAGCAGAACACACCTATCTGTTTATTTCCAAACTAGAGGAAGTCAATCTTTGGGAAGCCCTGCCTGACTTTTTCTTCTGATTCCATCACAGTACTCTCTCCTGAGGCAAATTCTGCATTCTGGTCAGTATAACTATATTTATTTATGACAAAATGGGTTTTTTCTTTCCCTCTTTCCTGGAGAAGGGCCATGAGCCCTTCCTTCTGGGGCATTTAGTCTACACAGAGTGAAGGTAATAGGATTTCTTTGGTGAGATGGGAAAAAGAAATAGATTCTGCTAGAATAAGGCATGTTACATCTTTACATCGTAACAGGTGGTCAACACTAGCAGAGAAAGATTTGGTTTTTGGCTGTTTCACTCTGAAATTGTCGCAGGTGGGCACAGGTAACCAGGTTCTTCGTGATCTCGACCAATTAATTGAACCGAACATACAAAGAGTTTATAGCAGAAAGAGAGAGAGAGCAGATTTATTAAGCGATAGTGCACTCCACAGCACAAGGGAGCCGGCCAACTCCGAGCGGAGATTGATCCGAGTGGAGATTAATCCGAGTGGAGATTGATCCGAGCGGAGATTGATCCTCAGTGGCTGGAGGGATTCTATGCTTATAGGGGGGTTATTTCTGGGCTCGTTTTGGCAGGGTTTTATTGTGCATGGATAAGTAGTTATATTACTGTAAAGCTACTGTGCATGTGGTCTCCCACGATTTTCCTTGATTGGTCACCAGGAGAGGGGGTCCCGTAATGCTAATTTATTATAATGCTATCATAATAGAGCAGGGGTCATGTAGCATCTTCTGCACAGGCACAGTCAAGATTCACCATGACTTTCTGTCCCCCAGAAAGTGGGGACAATTGGTCTTAGAATTGTGTCTCTGTCCTGTATTGATGTCCTTTATCTTAGCCC